>CM019072.1:34526396-35154278 GCA_009667805.1 Leptobrachium leishanense | reverse complement strand
ATTGAACGGCCTCTGTTTTCAGTTCCTGCTTCTTCTTGGGGCATTTTCCCTTCAGTTTTGTCTTCAGCAAGTGAAATGCATGCTCAATGGGATTCAGGTCAGGTGATTGACTTGACCATTGCATAACATTCCACTTCTGTCCCTTCAACAACTCTTTGGTTACTTTTGCAGTATGCTTTGGGTCATTGTCCATCTGCACTGTGAAGCGCCGTCCAATGAGTTCTGCAGCATTTGGCTGAATGTGAGCAGATAATATTGCCCGAAACACTTTCAGAATTCCTCCTGCTGCTTTTGTCAGCAGTCACATCATCAATAAATACAAGAGAACCAGTTCCATTGGCAGCCATACATGCCCACGCCATGACACTACCACCACCATGCTTCACTGATGCTGATGCTGGTATGCTTAGGATCATGAGCAGTTCCTTTCCTTCTCCATACTCTTCTCTTCCCATCACTCTGGTACAAGTTGATCTTGGTCTCATCTGTCCATAGGATCTTGTTCCAGAACTGTGAAGGCTTTGTTAGGTGTGGTTTGGCAAACTCTAATCTGGCCTTCCTGTTTTTGAGGCTCACCAATAGTTTACATCTTGTGGTGAACCCTCTGTATTCACTCTGGTGAAGTCTTCTCTTGATTGCTGACTTTGACACACATACACCTACCTCCTGGAGAGTGTTCTGAATCTGGCCAACTGTTGTGAAGGGTGTTTTCTTCACCAGGGAAAGAATTCTTCGGTCATCCACCACAGTTGTTATCCGTGGTCTCCAGTGTCTTTTGGTGTTGCTGAGCTCACCGGTGCGTTCCTTCTTTTTGAGAATGTTCCAAACAGTTGGTGGGTTTGTTTTGTTTCTTCAGCCTAATGATGGCTTGCTTCACTGATAGTGACAGCTCTTTGGATCTCATCTTGAGAGTTGACAGCAACAGAATCGAAATGCAAATAGCACACTTGAAATGAACTCTGGGCCTTTTATCTGCACATTGTAATTGGGGTAATGAGGGAATATCACACACCTGGCCATGGAACAGCTGAGAAGCCAATTGTCCCATTACCTTTGGTCCCTTAACAAGTGGGAGGCACATCTGCAAACTGCTGCTGCAGTCCTACACCGTTCACCGTTGTGTCGATGTCCCAATATTTCTGGACCTGACTGTATACCCATGTGAGCTGGGGGCAGTATATACCCATGTGAGCTGGGGACAATATATACCCATGTGAGCTGGGGGCAGTATATACCCATGTGCAGGCCTGTCTTTAATATTGATTGGACCCTGGGCAAATATTTTCATAGGCCCCCCCCGAAAGCCAGCCCACTGCATAATTTTGCTATCTACCCCCAACATCCCCCAAAAACCCCCCCTGAAATAAATCATGGACTTGTCTCACAAACAAGTCCTTAGATTGATCTGTAACGATACGTTCAAGCCAAATATAGTCTCTTCTAGGCTCTTTCTCATCATATATTTTTATTAACAGTTATATGTTCTTGGGGAAAAATGCATGTTAGTATCTTAATAACTTTAAGTAATTAAGTGCAAATGAACATTATTATGTTTCTAGTGTAAAACAAATAGCTATATAGTCTAGTCATAACACAAAAATAAGAATTATATGTACCCAGCACAGGCCCTCCGAAATGTATGCATCTGGCACAGGCCCCCCACAAATATGTGCCCGGCACAGGCCCCCAGATATATATATATAGAGCACAGACCTCCCAGAATTATATGTATCCAGCATAGACCTCCCAGAAATATATATATCCAGCATAGAACCCCCAGAAATATGTGTACCCTGCACAGACCCCCAGAATTATACTTGCCCAGCACAGACCTCAGGATCAGGTGACCTGTGTGTTCATCCAAGTGCCTGCATTCTCCTCCACGCGGCCGCCAGCATCTGAAGGCTGTGACGCACTCTCGTGAGATCTGTCCTATAGGCCATGTCACAGCCTTTACAGGAAGGCATCTGCGCGAGGGAGAAGCTGGCGCTCGCAAGAAGACACAGCCAGTTGAGGGGGCTGCTAGCGAAATGCTGTTAATGCATTCCGCTAGCAGCGGTGGCGGTCGTCCACAGTTTACGCGGGCCCAAGGGGCAGCTGCTTTGGGCCCCTCAACAATGACTGGGCCCAGGGCAACTGCCCCTTTTTCCCTGCATTAAAGACAGCGCTGCCCATGTGAACTGGGGCAGTATATACCCATGTGAGCTGGGGCAATATATATGCATGTGAGCTGGGTCAGTATATACATATGTAAGCTGGGGGGCAAATATACCCATGTGTGAGCTGGGGGCAAATATACCCATGTGTGAGCTGGGGCAAATATACCCATGTGAGCTGGTGGCAAATATACCCTTGTGAGCTGGGGCAAACATATCCATGCGAGCTGGGGCAATATACTTATGTGAACTGGGGCAAATATATCCATGTGAGCTGGGGGCACTATATATATCCATGTGAGCTGGGGCAATATATTCTTGTGAGCTGGGGCAATATATATATCCATGTGAGCTGGTGGCCAATATATCTGCCTGTCACTGCGAGCCCAACACCGGCTCTTGGCCAAAACTGGTAGATTGCCCCCCCCCGAAACCTGTGTCTGGATTTCTCCCCGGATTGAGCCCTAGGCATTAAAGGAATAGGCTGGGCACCCTGTAAACTTTCCATTAAGTATCATTCCGTGTGTTGGAAAGATTGACTCAGTTTTTCTTAATATATGAGGGTAATATGGTGATTAGGGGATGCCATTTAGTAAAGGAGTGTCATGGGCATTTATCTTTTTGAGGGGAGGTTTCAACCCAATCCATGTAAAAAGACATTTACTAATTACTCGTAGACTATTGTGAATGGGGGGTGGTTTTGTGTCCAACCAGTGTTGAAATATTGTATGTCCGTGCAGCTTACTGCTGCTACGTTTGTGAGCAGTAATCTTTGGCCTCTAGTCAGTCTTCCTCTCCCTTCCGTCGATAAGATGTCAAATAGGGTCCATTGCTGGACTGGATTTGCATCTCATGAGCCTGTAGGCACAGAAATGTGGAGCGCCCCCCTACCCTCCCCTGCAAAAAAATAGAAACATACCATAATGACTTTTTACATTTTCGTTTTGGGGCAAACTAAAAAAAATGTTTTTTTTCAAAGACTGAAAACCAGCCACTGCGTTGAAATCAAAAGAAGGGGCAGAATCTGTTGCCTTAGTTGAGTTAGTGCAGTGGCATTGTTTGTTTTATATGTAAAAGCATATATTGCCTCTGCCGTAGAACAGAGAAAAAAAATTGTTTTGCATTTACTTTTTTTCAGTTTTTTTATTTTTACACATTACATGGTCATGTTTGGTATCATTGTTAAGACCACGCTCTGACCTTTCCAATGACTCCTCACTTAGCCTTGTGCAGTGTACAATTCAGAGATGCAGGTTCCAAAGTCCCCCCGCCTCTCCCCCATATTATTTTATTTTTATTTAAATCTTACCTGGTTATATTTGGTATCATGATACCCATATGTCCCTCTAGCCCTTAGGGCTCTAGAGATACAGTGGTCTAAATGATTGTAAATTGTAAAAAAGAAAAAAAACTTTTTTCCTTCCTTTACAGAGCAATGCCTACTCTGCTACTATATTAAATCTGGCCCTGGTCACTGCCAGGTACCAGTGAGGCCTTAGAGGATCCCAGATGAGATTTTTATGGTGGCCAGTAAAGCCAAATTGAATGAAATAAAATCCTATCTCCTGATAAATGTGTCCCAATGCATTATTTCATCTAAAAGGGGGGGGGGCTGCTGGGGGAGGACTTGCCCCAGGGTGCCTCAGGACCTTGCTACGCCTCTGGTATAGCGCTGCTATTTATTGCTCCATTACAGCAGAGTCATTTTTTTTACTCGTCGTTACTACAGTTACTACTATTAGGAAAATAATTTTAAAAAAAGATTGAGAAGTTGAACAGTATTTAAAGAACAGAAACATGTGATGTCAGTGTTTAATTAAAGTTTAGGCCCCGTTCACACTTCGGCGTGTTACAATGCATTCCTGCGCGCTGTAAAACGTCAAAACATGGAAATTCCATTGAAGTGGAATCAGGCTGGAAGATGGTCGCTATTATGAGCCAAGCTGCCATCTTGTTCAGAATATTGGTTCACTTGCAAATAACTAGGTAGATTTCAATAGACACTAGAATGAAGCTTACATAGAATTTTAGGAATGTGGTAGATTAACAGAGAAGCAATTAAACGAAGGGAAGATCTGGCCAGCTCTTGGCACGGAGAGACAGGATGACAAATGGATACTGCAAGGTCACTGAGGCCCGCAGAGAGACAAAGAGAGCGTAGAAACCAGACCATGCTTTATCTGTAAACAAATAAACATAGCCTTTAGGGAGGTGGGCATGGCCCGGATTGAGTACGGCAGCAAATCACAAACTGTCAGACTAACATCAAGTTTGCCAATTTACGATCAATGTATGGAATGCCTTTGTACTAACAATGGGAGGTATTAACCCACGTGGGGTGGAATAAAGTGTCACCGGGAGGTGGGCTAATTGGGATGTACCTAATTATGTATTCGGGGTATAAAACCCCTCGCCGGGGTGAGATCGGGGCTCACTCTTTGCGATTTAATCCTGTGTGAGCATTGTGTGACGTCACTAATAAAGTTTGCCTTTCCTGAAGAGACTCGGGTTCAGACAATCCTTGTTCGTGTCCGGTCCGGTGCCGTCCCGAAGTGAACCTAGCAGATTCCGTTACACCATCATTTCCTATGGGGCCCGTTCACACCTTGGCGTTTTACAGTATGTAGGAACGTGCTGTACAATGCCATACGCCCAAAGAAGCACAGGAGCTTCTTTGGGGCGTATTGCAATGCGTTCACGGCCATAGACTGCGCGATTGAACGCGCTGCAATGCGCGTTCGTGCGTTTTTCACGTTTGCGCAATACGCGCACCAAAAACGCCATATTACGCGCATATGAAAAACGCTGTGTTGTGAACCCAGCCTTAGTATTTTAGGGTCTCGGTTTCCGGGGGTGTCAGCTCCTGTGTGTGTAATGTTTAGTTTTTGTGCTGCTGAGGCGTTGGTGCAAATGACTCTCGGATACAGAATTAGGGATAAGAGTGGTGCTGGTTTTATTATAGTACAGCATAGCAAGCTGCTGAATGACTGTTGTTCACAGAGAGGCCAACTGCCAACTGACTCAGACAGTGCAGCGTCACCAGACAATTTGAACACTGGCATATTATTGGGTAATAAATACATAGGCTGAAAAAAGACATGCGTCCATCGGGTTCAGCCTCTCACACATCACCTACTGCTGTTGATCTAATAGAAGGCAAAAAACCCAGTCTGAAACGCTCGCCAATATGCAACAAACTGGGAAAAAATTCCTTCTTGAATACATATGCAAATAATAAACTGTGATGCTCCATGAACCAGCTCATCCCTGGAATCCTGTGGGAAGAAGAGAATGGAGGGGTTACATGTGAACGTTATATCTGGAAACAAACCCAGGTCCCCCATAACACGATCACTGCTCCTTTATTCCCCCCACAATGGCCGATCTCAGACGAAATGACCCCGGGGTCTGGTCAAACTGAGACTCACACAGCAGGTATATTGTGTGTTTAAATGGACGTTACACCCCAAAAGGATGATATGATTCCCAATATTATAATGCCGTGTCTCACCTCCAACCACCACTTTCTGACCCGAAACGAGGGAAAATGTGTCCTATTATCAGATACATTTAGCCATGTTATGCTCAGTGACTTTCCACGGAATGTGTGTCATGATGTACATTGTACCCCCCTCTTTTCCCTGTAACCCCTCACTCACCTGGTGGAAAGATCCCGGATATGTAGGGCTTATCACCTCGATCCGGTGAGACGGGACCACGGGCACGACCTGTGACACAGAGAAGGTCTTGATCCAAAAATCCCAGATATAAAGATAAACATTTCACTTCAGTAACTTCCTGTGTGAAGGACACTTACTGCTTCCAGGTCCAGAGCTCGAGATGAGGTTTCTCCATCCGTTCCAGGTCAAGGCTCCATACGAGGAACTCGCTGGACACTGCGGGGAACAGAAAACTCATGACCTTCAAATGAATCCCCTGTTAGACTAAACGTTACCCATCAGAGCATCAGAATGGCCTCACACTGACAGATTGCCAATTCCATAAATCACTGAGTTTACCGGATGGAGAGTCATCGGCGGCCTTCACAATGCAGGAATCCCCAACGTTTTACCGTCCCTGGGAGACCTGAGAAGTACCAGAAACCAGAGTTAGCTTGGGGTTCACCTGACTGATTCACATGGAGTACAATTTAATGTGATAATAGAATAATAATAAAACACCATAATAATTCAAATCTGCTACTAGTAACAGAAGAAGACGGCCTGGCGTGATGACATAGAGAAGAGACTGTTTATCCAAAAATCCCAGAAATAAAGACATAATCCTTTCATGTCAGTAAAATCCTATGTGAAGGACACTTACTGCTTCTGGGTCTAGAACTCGAGATGAGGTTTCTCCATCCGATTCAGGTCAAGGCTCCTTATGAGGAACTCGCTGGACACTGCAGGAAACAGAAAACACAAAGAACTTAAATGCTTAGTCTAACAGATAAAATGTTGTTATCATCAGAGAGGCCGCCCGCCGGCAGATTACTAATATTGTGGGTCAACAAGCTTACCGGATGGAGAGTCTTCGGCGGCCTTCACAATGCAGGAATCCCCAACGTTTTAAAGTTCCTGGGAGACCTGAGAAGGATGAGAAACCTGAGTTAGCTTAGCGTTCATCTGACTGATTTACTTAAAGTACAATTTAATGTAATAACAGAATAATAATCAAACACCATAATAATTCAAATCTTCTACTATAATAGAAGAAGAAAGCCTGGCGTGATGACATATTGACAACAGGATGGAAGATGCTGTAGACACAGCCGTGTCTGATGTCATAACCACCCCAAGCACCTTCTAAGCACCTTATTATCCCGCACCTCACTACTCTTCTGCCTACATTGTCCCCATATTATTGTCCCATGTCATTTTGCAGTGAAATGACAGACTCTGAAACATGATAAAATACCTGCTGTCCATAAGAGGTGGTCCTGGCCGAGGCGCTGACGGGTTTTCAGTTTGTTCGGGTTTTTTCGCAGGTCGCCCGCTCTGTCCATCATCGTCATCTCGTTTTCTTCTTGGGACATAGTTATCGGGCTCCTTGATCTTTATGAATCCCCTCCCACTCCACACCGTGACGCCGCCGCCAAGCTGCAGTCATAGTCGGTGTTCTGTCAGTTGCACGCCTGATGATCTTGCTGCAGGGGCCGTTACATTGCCACCAGTGTTTTTTTCAGCGCTCGCATTTCAGCAGAGAAGTGGTGCTTCACTGTAACGTTGGCTCCCGAGGCAGCATTAATGCGCTTCATGTAATGAAGAAAGACGGTCCCGTGGGCGCCATCGTCTTCTTTCTTGTAACATACATGTACGCATGGATCATCTCGTGAAGGAGTGACTCCACCACATCCTTCCTCGCCGTTGTTTCAGGATTGGCTCACTGAGCCGGATGACGCAGCGTCCAGTTTGATGATAGTAAAGACAAATTCCGGCTGCTCTTGTCATCCTCTTGCTCCATTCAGCCTCCACGTTGGATAATCGTCCTTTAAAGAACATGTGGTTGAATTGCCGGAGCAAGCAGCGGATGTCGGGGTTTGGGTCTATGGATTCCCAAATTGGGTCAACCACAGTCAAGCCCAGCTGTTCTGACATCCTGGTGATGCGTAGGATAGCTTGAAACTCACGTAAAACTTCAGAGTACATATTGTCGTCTTCAGTATAGCGCAGGTGAGTGAATGAGAGTGACCGTGCACGTGATATAGACCAGCATTCTGCTGTGATGTCATACTGAACATTCTAACAGCACACACTGCTGGGATTTTTTTTAGTATTGCTTTATTAGTTAATTTTTGTATTGAAACACATTTAGTAATTTCTTGTATTTTATTAGTAAGCGTATTAACCTGCATACTCCTCAGGTAAATGCCTCATCAGTCTCGTAGTGCAGCTTTAATGCACCTTGGTCTCAATGAGCGATTATGTGTAAAATGTCTGCAGGAATAAACCCCTGTAAGGAGCTGGATCACCAGATATTACTGGATCCATACCTCTCCCTTTTTGTAGCTTAAGTCCATAGATGTGTATGGGCTCAAAGTGAATTAGAAAGTACCGAGGCCAAAGCACATGTCTTCCCCGGTATGTTCCGGACATGAGGGGGGGTCTCTCCATTTTCAGGGGTTAGTAAGACGTGATAATTTAAAGGAACACTACCACTAAAATCTAAAATAAGCTGTAATAAGATTACTTGTGCATTACAAAAAAACACACATAATAAAACACAGGCAGCTGGTTTTTTTCTTTGAAGTAATTGCATGTAAAAATAATTAGTTTTTTGATCTCCTGTTTTCATTTTATGGATTTTTCCCATGATGCAACATTTAGCAAAAGCTGTGCAAAAGTTTTACTTTTATTATAGATGGTCAACAGAGCGCCAGCAAAGGTATAAAAGGTACATAGACGATTTATTTTTCATATGGAAAGGAGAGGAGAGAGATTTAATAGTATTTTTAGACCAGTTAGATAGGCCAGATTGGGGGATTAAACTTGATAAGAAATGGAGTAGGGATGTAATAGCATTCCTTGACTTGGAGATTTATATAAAAGAAAATAAGTTACACACTAGGACCTTTTTTAAGGATGTCGATGTGAATACTTATATTGATAGAACCAGTTGCCATAATAATATTTGGTAAAAGGTAATCCCAAAGGGTCAATTAACAAGATTAAGGAGGAATTGCACAGAGGTCAATGTATTCGAAGAACAGGCAGAATCCCTCAAGGCCGACTTCATGGAAAAAGGGTATAATGAGGAAGAATTGGAAGACATTATAAAAGAACTGAAGGCGGTAGATCAGGAAAGCCTTATAAAATATAAAAAACAAAAGGTGGTCACGAAAGAAGTCCCTTTTATTTGCGAATTTAATAATGAAGACCAATTAATTAAAAGAATATTTAAGAAACATTGGCACATCCTAAGAAAAGATAAGGACCTTGATAAGATAGTGGGGGAAAAATCAAGGATATTGTTCAGAGGAGCAAAAAACATTAAGACAAAACTGGTGAGAAGTAAATTTGAGAGAAGAAGAGAAATTCCCAATCATTTCAATTTAAAAGAGGGATTTTATCAATGTGGTCAATGCCTCGCTTGTAGATCTACGGGCAATGCCAAGACACTTTTAGAGAATTATTACAACAAGAAAACTGAAAAAAAAGTTAGGATTAAGGGTATTCTTACTTGTTGTACAAAAAATGTCATATATTTATTGGAGTGCCCATGTGGATTACAGTATATAGGACGAACTAGTCATGCCTTTAACGTAAGGATATCCGAGCATGTGAGGAACATAAAAAATCAATACGAAAAACATTCGGTACCTTATCATTTTAAACATGTACACAATAGCTGCCCAAAGGGTTTGAAATTTAGAGCGATTAAAAGGGTTAGATGTACTAATAAGGGCATGAGTGAGACTACTGTTTTAGGGAGGGAAGAGATGACATTTATATTTGATTTGGGAACTATGGCCCCCAATGGTCTTAATAATGATTTTGAACTGATCCATTTTCTTAAATCTTATGTCACTTGTAATTTATTGTAAAAGACTATTCAATATGATGATAACACTATTTAAAATTAGTTTTAATATTTTGGTAATGCCTATTGTACAAGAGATTGTATTTTATGGTAAATATGAAAGATTAGTCCACGCCCAATATATTCGGTATGGGTCGTTTTACATTGTGCAACACAGATCATTTGAAATTAATACCTTATTTCAATAATAGGCACTTAGAACATATTTAATAATTTTAATAATTATAAATTAACAATTAATATATGAATTATATATCTGCACGAGTCACTTTGCACTGGATAGTGGTGATTTAAATAATAAATTACACATATGATCTATCTATAATAATTTTCACTAATCATTTGATTTTAACAATATATTAGCACAATAATGAATACATATAATTTATATTATAGCATTAGCACTTTTATAGATGTAAAATTAATATGGCAATCACTAGCCACTTTATAATTAATAATAATTTTAAATAATATTTGCACATAATAGTTAATATATAAATTTTTGTCCTTTTGCACATAATAGTAAATACTATTAATAATGAAAACATGTAATATAATTAAACATATAATTAATGTTATAACACTAGCACTTTAATAGATGTAAATTCATATGAGATAATACCACTTTGAGGTTAAATAATGCCCACTATTGTTAATATTATGAGCTAGCACATGATTTTTAATTTATCATGAGGTTATATAGGTAATTGTAAAAGAATGTATGCATTATATATGTATTTTTATAGAGGGAGAAATCCTCTGCACATTATGTATGTATATACACATTGTAATTGACCCTCTGGGTAAATCATGGCGCTGAATATGTTATCGTTTTTAATTTTTGTTTAATTAATGCAATTGCTGTAAAGTTATGTCCATCATATAGCACATTTTTGGCATGCAATTTATAATTGTTCCTTTTGGCAGCTCTCGATTTGCGATGAGAATGTTATGCTGTCCGCCATGTTTTTGGTGGGATGGCGCATATGTCCTGGACGCCTGTAGATGTTTAGGCGCTAGGTGGTATGGGATGGCCCTGTTTAGCTGTGCGCATGCGTCTCATTGTGCACATGCGCGATTGCAACCATTGAGATTCGCGACGCTGGTGGTGTTTCTATATGCGTTTAAGGGATATATAGAGGTGTGGACATGCGGTTCACGCTGGAAGGCAATGCCAAGACGCATATATTCGCCATATTACAAACTACAAGTGTTTTTAATTGTTTTTAATTTGTTCTTAATTGGACTCAAGTGTTTCAATTAAAGATGTAATGGGTCATTTTAAACAGTTTATAAGGAAGCAGCATACACAAGACTTATTGATACCAGCTGAAGAAGCTCTAAGGAGCGAAACGCGTACTGGTAATATATTTTATGTATTAATAAATTTATTTCAAACTATTGCTGCTTCCTGGAATGTGATTTGAGAGAAGGTTTTGGAATTACCTTAATATTCCTGTGCGACATCTTGGAGCCAATGCGGCTCACTAAGATGTGAGTGTAACCATTTATGAGTACCCACCCTTCATTATTTTAAAACGTTATTGCACCAGAAAGTGCATTGGTCTTTTTCTGATCCACTGTAGGGGAAAGTGTTTGAAGAATCCTATTGCGGGTATATGGGCACCTGAACATCTTTGAAGACCCATAACTGCCATCCACCCTAGAGCCGAGGTTGGGCTCAACAGCATGTGAGTAGGACCACAATTGCTTTACTTTCCTCTTATGTTGGACCGACATACTGCGCTATTATATCCCTTCTCTTCCGCAGAGATTTTCTTTCATTCGGAAGAGTGGTTCTCTTGGGATGGTCTAGAAGACAGTCTATTGGACATGCATAGTGACTAATCGTACATCCAGTTTGCTGGCGCTCTGTTGACCATCTATAATACATGTTTTCAGGTTTTTAGGAGAACCCCCATATTCAATGTGTAGCGTGTACGTTTAGCCACTTTTTCTGAAGGCGCTTCACTGTTTTCTTCTAAAAGTTTTACTTTACTGCTGTGGTTTATCATCTACAGTATTTAACAGTCAATGAGGTGGAGGAAAAGTTTAGATAAGGCTGGAGGAGGTCTATTGTGATCCAGGCTACCTGACATAAGAGATGGCAGCTGAATGAGATAAAACAGGGATCTTAAAAGATCTATCCCCTGGTGATGTCCTTTGAATATATGCCACACAATACTATGATGTGAGTTGGTGACAGACCCATACATGGCTGTTCAGAAAGAAAATTCTAGGTCAAAATAGTCAAACCAGAAAAATTCTCCCATTTATCTCACTTTCCAAATTGGCTATTAGGTCTAGATTGTTCATTCTCCTGCCAATTCTCAAGGTTTTCACCTGTCTCTGAATAGCCCTGTTAGTGTTGTTTTTGGGCAGTAATCAGGCCGCTTTGGGTTTTCGCAGATTGAATTGAGTACATTCTGACATTTCAATTCCTGATAAAAGTTTGGCTCAATTATAGGCATTTGCATGTGTACTCTTTAGGCTAATGTCAGACGAGCGCATTCTGAGCGCATTCTGCGTCCATGCACAACGGACGTACTGATGGAAAATACTGCAGACACCACACGATCCGTTTTTGTTGACGGACGTAGAAAGAAAAAGGGAACTATGGGAAACAAAATTAATATGAAAAATTATAAAAATTTGAAAAGGATATGAAAAGCCATTGTGTGCGTCAAGGTGCTGGACGTCGTAAATGCGCTGCGTCTGACATCTCATCACTCCAACAGAACGCTACGCGGACGTGAGCGCACTCCGTGCATCCGTTCTAGCGGTTTGACGTTCTGGCCTAACTTGCGTCCGTTTGCCGCGTAAGTTGTGCATGCGCTGTTCGGTGCAGACGCACTTAGTCTATTGCTCATGATTCTATGCTACGACGGTGTTAAACTGTGCGGCAACACGAACGTGATCACTGTGTTCGTCTGACACGGGCCTGAATGGGAATTTTGGCTTTAGTGATTCAGTTTGAATTCATTGGTAAGCCAAATTAGAAAAAAAATATCAAGTGCTGAATGGAGTTGATTTTGCTTTGAGTAGGGAAACATGGAAAAATGGCACACTGGAACCCTCTATTTTAATATTAGTGTTGGTTTACCACAAAAAACACAACCCTAGCCCTATCCCTAAAAATAGCCCTAAAGCTAAAAATAACCATAACCCTAAAAATAACCCTAAAGCTAAAAATAGCCTTAATCCTAAAAATAACCCTTAAACTAAAAATAACCATAACCCTGAAAATAACCCTAAAGCTAAAAATAGCCCTAACACTAAAAATAACCCTAGAGCTAAAAAATGACCCTTACCCTAAAAATAACCCTAATGCTAAAAATAGCTCTAACCCTAAAGCTAAAAATAGCTCTAACCATAAAAATAGCTCTAACCCTAAAAATAACCCTAAAGCTAAAAATACCCATAACCCTGAAAATAACCCTAAAGCTAAAAATAGCCCTAACACTAAAAATAGCCCTAGAGCTAAAAAATGGCCCTTACCCTAAAAATAACCCTAATGCTAAAAATAGCTCTAACCCTAAAGCTAAAAATAGCTCTAACCATAAAAATAGCTCTAACCCTAAAAATAACCCTAAAGCTAAAAATACCCATAACCCTGAAAATAACCCTAAAGCTAAAAATAGCCCTAACCCTAAAAATAACTCTAAAGCTAAAAATGGCCCTAATTTGGGGGGGCGGAGCTAGACGCAGACGGGAGAGGTCGCACTCGACTGAGCTCTGTGACGGAGATATACCTTAGAGACTTTTCTGTGACCTCCTCGCACTGTGAACCTCTCTCCACTTGTCCCGGGACGTTTTAGAGACTATACTGCTTCTACTCGCCAGAGATTTGAGACCCGGAGGCGCGCGGTGTACACTAGGGATGTGTGTTTCGGGTTTCGGAATTTTGGAATTTTCACGAAATTTCCCGATTCGTGTCTTTGGATTCGGCCGAATTTCCAAATCGGATCGGACCCGAAAACCGACAGATCCGAAAAGTTTTCCGAGCCGAAACGAAAAAATTTCGGATTTTTCGAATGGACTTGAAATGTGTCAAATCGAAATTTATTTTTGCTCTATTCATGATTTCGGTTCCATTCGTGATTTCGGTTCCATTTCGGTAATTCTGGACATCGTATATTTAACTATTATCGGTTATATCGCTGATTCTGTAAATTTGTATTTGTAAATGCGTATCACTTGTTTCTTGTGGCATTTGGTCAGTTTAGCGTTTTTTAAATCGTTATGTTCATTTTTTTTTGTTCCTTGGCTTTCATACCATTTTAATATGATTAAATAAAGTTGTGAAATGTATATTCATAAGAAAAAAAGGATCTTTATGTAATAAAAAAAAAACACGATAGAATCGCCAGAATTATCGTATCGACAGAATGAATTATCGGATCCGAAAAACAAACCAAAAATTTATTATAAAAAAATATATAAAGTATAAAATAAGTAAACCATAGTAGTTTACGTCAAAACGAATAGAGTTAGACACTTTGAAACGAGGAGAACAGACGTTCCGAAAAAAACGAAAATTTCCGAAATCACGAAAAGTCGATACAAAAAACGAGCAGAGTGACCCGAAAACACGAAAAATGGTCGATATTCCGGACAAAAAAATGTATACGAAAAATAAGCCGAACCGAACCGAAACAAAAATCGGCCGAAACGAGCCGAATCGAAATTTTAAACATCCGAACGAATCGAACCGAAAGAAAAAAATCGGTGCATAAGTCTAGTGTACACACGGGAGCTACTGGCTGTGATTGCGGCCTGGTGAGGTCGGCCATTTTGTGAGCCTGTACATCCTGCTTTTGCGACGGCACTCTACACGCAGCAGAGCTTACCCTCTGAGCTCCTGATGGGCAAGAAATCTGCTAAACGGCACAGCCGAACTGAGGGATACGGCCAGAGAGATATCCGTGACTCCCTGGGCAGTGGCCGCCTCCCCCGTGATGTGCCGCTGATGCCGGTCCTGACACCGGCATATGAATCCTCAGATGGGGCGAACTCCTTCTGGCACCGGGAATTCGACGATGATCGGAACCTGCCTCAGGATTTGCATTTCGGACGGAAAAATCGACCTCAGAGGGCCCCTAAGAAAGTGTCAACAAATCGGAGATCGCAGGTACCCCAGGCCTCTACAGGTCTGTCGGCCTTAGTGTCCCAGGACGCCGACACAGACCCTCTCGCGGAGAATCCAGCAGACGACATGCTACCCCGACTAAGGGGGATATCCGCAGAATGCTGGCGGGTATGCGCACCCGCTGGCACGTGGATGTCACTGAGGTCCGATTGCTGAGACGGCGCAGACATGCCTTAACGCTGTGGTGGATGCTCTTCAGGTGCAGGTGGACGGGCTGTCCCGGACCATGGAGACGCTGGATGCCAGGCATCGCAGACGGAACATCCGACTGCGAGGAATCCCGGAGAAGGTTTCGCCTGCTACTTTGTTGGCCTTCGTTAATCGTCTAGCCGAGATGCTGCTGCAGCTTCCCGTTGGGTCCCCGGAGGTCTTTGGTGTGGCATTTCGTGTACGTAAATCGGCCGCTGCCCCGCAGTCGACAGCACGTGATGTTATAGCGGTGGCTTCTGTGCGTCAGAAATTGATGGCTCTGCCTGTGGCCCGCATCGCTGTTGACTTTGTGGGAGCATCCGTGACGCTCTTGAATGACTTGCCATTTGGGACTTTGATGGCCGGTCGTCAACTACGGGATGTCACGGCTTGTTTGCGGGCTAGAGGGGTGCGCTATAGATGGGGATTGGCCGGTACCCTCGTTTTTGTTTTCGATAACGTGCCTCACACAATTACTTCTCTGGATGCTGCGTGGCCCCTTTTGACATCGCTGGGACTCTCCCTGGGCTCGAATTCTCAGAAGGGCGAGGTGGCGGCATCTCCCAGTGGTGAGCCGGGCTGATGTGTCGAAATGACTCCTTATAATGCAGTGTGATAGTACTAGGGATGCACCGATACCAATACTAGTATCGGTATCGGGGCCGATATTGCCGTTTGCACGAGTACTTGTTACTCGTGCAAACGGCCTGATACATCCGCCGATACCCCGGAAGCCGGCGCTGGGCCGGCTTGCCGGTATCCGCGGGGCTGGGGAAGCTGGCCGCGTGCATGAAAAGCACGCGGCCAGCGTTCCCCTCCGGCGCGCCGCGATACTCACCCATCCTGAAGGTCCGGTCGCTGGGCAGTGATGTGTTCCCGCGGCCACTGGGCGCTCCTGTGACGCTGCCTCTCGGCTGGAGGCCGCGTCACAGATGCGCCCGGCGGCCACGTGATCGCATCACTGCCCAGTGACCGGACCTTCAGGATGGGTGAGTATTGCGGCGCGCCGGAGGGGAA
Organism: Leptobrachium leishanense; assembly: GCA_009667805.1. Classification (NCBI taxonomy): domain Eukaryota; kingdom Metazoa; phylum Chordata; class Amphibia; order Anura; family Megophryidae; genus Leptobrachium; species Leptobrachium leishanense. The sequence goes on along the minus strand of CM019072.1, from coordinate 35,138,228 downwards.
TGCTGGCCGCGTGCTTTACATGCACATGGCCAGCTTCCCCAGCTTTCGAGCTGGGGGCAAATCCATGAGACCTGGGGGCAAATCCATGAGACCTGGGGGCAAATCCATGAGACCTGGGGGTAAATCCATGAGACCTGGGGCAAATCCATGAGACCTGGGGCAAATCCATGAGACCTGGGGGCAAATCCATGAGACCTGGGGGCAAATCCATGAGACCTGGGGGTAAATCCATGAGACCTGGGGCAAATCCATGAGACCTTGGGGTAAATCCATGAGACCTGGGGGCAAATCCATGAGACCTGGGGCAAATCCGTGAGACCTGGGGGTAAATCCATGAGACCTGGGGGTAAATCCATGAGACCTGGGTGTAAATCCATGAGACCTGGGGGCAAATCCATGAGACCTGGGGGTAAATCCATGAGACCTGGGGGCAAATCCATGAGACCTGGGGGAAAATCCATGAGACCTGGGGGACATATCCATCAGAGCTGGGGGCAAATCCATGTGAGCTGGGGGCAAATCCATGTGAGCTGGGGGCAAATCCATGTGAGCTGGGGGTAAATCCATGAGACCTGGGGGTAAATCCATGAGACCTGGGGGAAAATCCATGATACCTGGGGGTAAATCCATGAGACCTGGGGGCAAATCCATGAGACCTGGGGGTAAATCCATGAGACCTGGGGGACATATCCATCAGAGCTGGGGCATATCCATCAGAGCTGGGGGCAAATCCATCAGAGCTGGGGGCAAATCCATGAGTGATGGGGCAAATCCATCAGAGCTGGGGGCAAATCCATGTGAGCTGGGGGCAAACCCATGTGAGCTGGAGGCAAACCCATGTGAGCTGGGGGCAAATCCATGAGTGCTGGGGGCAAATCCATGAGACCTGGGAGCAAATCCATGAGACCTGGGGGCAAATCCATGAGACCTGGGGCAAATCCATGTGAGCTGCGGTCAATCTCATATAAATTTTTATATGAGGTCTGTTCCTATTGGAAAGCGTCACATGACATTAAATAAAAGTATCGGTACTCGGTATCGGTGAGTACTTTTAAAAAGTATCGGTACTCGTACTCGGTCTTAAAAAAGTGGTATCGGTGCATCCCTAGATAGTACTATTCGGCCTGCCCGTTATCTGTCGTGACACCGATTCGAGATTTGGACTTGGCCAGCAGCTCTTATATTTTTGTATTATCTGTTTTAATGTTCCCGTTTGTTTTTTTGGAGAGAGCCCCTTTTACACCCCCCCCCCCGATTGCTGTATCCTAATTGCTGACGCAAACTATGCCATGGTTTTGGGGTGTTTTTGTTTTTACTTTTGCTATTTACGGTGATGTTTCTGTGGGTTTTAAGCCCCCTCAGCGGTCTTTACTATATCTCTGTGCATATGTATTGTTTGAAGTCTATACGCAATATTTATTCTAAAAATAAAGAATTACAAAAAAATAGCCCTAACCCTAAAAATAACCCTAATGCTAAAAATAGCTCTAACCCTAAAAATAACCCTAAAGCTAAAAATAGCTCTAACCCTAAAAATTACCCTAATGGTTAAAGCTAAAAATAGCCCTAAAGGCAAACCCTATCCCTATAAGCCCTTGAACCAGCGGTTGCGTTTAGGGTTAGGGTTACTTAAAGTAAATACAATTTCAGACTGAAAATTCATTTTTTGAGAGGCCACTTCCTAGCCCAATTTTCTTTTTCTGAAAGGGGACAATTTTTAGAATTCAGCTGTAGTCGAATCCATTGAATTTAATCAGCTAGCATTCTAAGAAAAAAGGATAGTAGTCGAAACACGCTGATATTTTTTTTGAAAAATCAGCCGATTGAATCGAGACCTAAGTACAAATAGGGCACCATTACAATCATCGCGCTAAAATGGGAACCCAAAGGAGAAAAACCAGCGCTTGCAGGTTTCTCCTTTTCTGTCCCTCTTTTAGCGTGATATTACGATGCAGGCGCTAGAAAAGCTGCCTGCATCGTAATCCAGCACTAAACCCCAGGACAAGCATTCACTTGATGGAGTCCATTGGACTCCATAGAGGCAGACGCTGGCGGTCACATGACCTGCCGGATCTCGGCTTGCGAGATCCGGCAGGCCAGCGTAGTGATCCGCAGACAGAGACTGAGGGACTTTTTTCCCCAGTCTCTCCCTGCTCCCGGCAGACAGAGAAGGCGGTTGGAGCCGCGGTCCTCGCCATGGGATTAGAGGTGAGTATCTGATTTTTGGGGGGGGGGGTGGGGTTCTGGCTGGTGCTGACGGATTCTGCAGCTGCGGAATCCATTAGCACCAGGTCCAGGCTGTGGTTAACTTTCTGGTAACCGCAGCCGGACGGTAATTAGCGTTAGTAAATTGTAAAACTAACGCTAATTAACTCTTTGCGCTCCCCATGTTAAGCATAGGGAGCGCATAGTACAGTAACCTCATGCTGAAAAGCTCAAGATTAGGGATGAGCCGAACACCCCCGAGTTCGGTTCATATTCGAACCCGAACTTTCCAAATGTTCGAATCCGAACTCGAACCGAACCGACCTCGAACTCAATACAAGTCAAGCTGAAAATTTGGTTTTTAGAGTGCCCTCCAAGAGGGCATATATGCTAGATATTTGCCATAAAAGGTGTATGTGGGTCCAGGTAGTGCCCTGGGGGACAGGAAACAAAGACAAAAAGTTTTTAGAAAAAAGTTTTTAAAGGGACAGTGAGTTTTCCATGAAATAAGGGTTAAAAATAAAAACGAAAAATTCCTTCAAATATCGTGCCTAGGAGGTCCCCATAACCTGCCCATGAAGTGGCGGATTTCTAGGATGTATAGAAATATGTAAAAACCAAAAAATTACATTTCAAATGACGGTAAATGCTTTTCCTTTAATCTATCCATAAACAACTGCTTGGGGCGGCAGTCTGTATGAAAAGAGGAGACATTTTCGGACACGCAGAAAAAGTTTAGTGATTTTTTTGGCTAAATTATTGTGAAACTTATGCAGGCTTTGGATGAAAGTAACAATAGGTGCTTTAAAATTGGGCCTTTAGCCTCGGCAACAGTGCCGTCACACCGTAACCCCTCTGAGGATATGAATCTGAGTCAGGCGTCAGTGGCAGTGCACCCAAATATTGTGCTTTTGGTGCCAGGCCAGCAAGTGCATTCATACAGTAAACCCTCTGTAGTATTGTGGAAGAATGCAGGTGTGGACCTTGCGGTCCTATATTAAACAGATATGAATCTGGTAAAGGCGTAGTGCACCCAGATATTGTGCTTTTGGTGCCAGGCCAGCAAGTGCATTCATACAGTAACCCCTCTGTGGTATTGTCGAAGAATGCAGGGGTGGACCATGTGGTCCTATATTAAAAAGATATGCATCTGGAAAAGGCATCAGTGCACCCAGATATTGTGCTTTTGGTGCCAGGCCAGCAAGTACTATCATACAGTAACCCCTCTGTAGTATTGTGGAAGAATGCAGGGGTGGACCTTGCTGTCCTATATTAAAAAGATATGAATCTGGTAAAGGCGTCAGTGCACCCAGATATTGTGCTTTTGGTGCCAGGCCAGCAAGTGCATTCATACAGTAACCCCTCTGTAGTATTGTGGAAGAATGCAGGGGTGGACCTTACGGTCCTATATTAAAAAGATATGCATCTGGTAAAGGCGTCAGTGCACCCACATATTGTACCTTTCATGGCAGCAAGTGCCTTCACACCGTAACCACTTGTGGTATTGTGGAAGAGTGCAGGGTTGGACCCTGCGGTTCAAAAAATTAAAATGATATAAATCTGGCACAGGCATCAGTGCAGTCAAATATTGTGCCTTTCATGGCAGCAAGTGCCTTCACACCGTAACCCTTTTGTGGTATTGTGGAAGAGTTCAGTGCTGGAGGTTTTGTGAAGGCAGAAGACATCCCCGATCTATTCCGTTATGTCAGCATCAGTTGATTGATAACTGCTGATTCAGGACTGATTCATTTTTATAAATGTCAGCCGGTCTACAGAGTCGGTGGACAGACGTACTCTTTTGTCTGTGACAAAACCTCCAGCGGCACTGAACGTCCTTTCAGAAAGCACGTTAGATGAAGGGCAACCTAGTAGCTGCATAGCATATTGGCTAAGTTCCGGCCTAGTGATCTAATCTCAGCACACAGTAAGCCAGTGGATCATCTGCTGGAAAGGTATCCAGGTCTGCCCTTGCCCCTAGGTAGTCCTGCACCATACGGTGAAGACACTGTTAATGGGTGCCTACATTTGACGTCCCTGGGCGTCGTGGACTAAAAAAATTTAAAAATGCATCAGTCAAGCGGCCCTGGCCTTCACCACTATTCCTCTGATCATCCGCATCCTCAGAAGCACGTGTGTCATCACTTGGTAACCTACCAGTGCCTGGAAAGGTGTTACACAAGTGTCGCTTTAAAGCGTCCTCAAGTTTTTTCATCCTGTGCTCCCTCTGTGCGGGCAGGATGAGCTCTGCAACTTTACCCTTGTATCGTGGATCACCCAGTAATGATCCCTCTCCTTGATAGTATGAATCCTGGGGTCCTTTAGCAGGCTTTGCATTATAAGGGAGCCCATGCAGTGTAGGTTGGAGGTGGCATTAGCTTCCGAGTCTTCCTGGTCAATGAGGATGACCGTATCGTGCACTTCCTCCTCCCAGCCACACACTAGCCCTTGTGTTTCTGGGCACACAAAACCCTCCCTTGAGGAATCCCCACCTTCAATGCCCCCACTACTTAAATATTCCCCCTCATCCTCCTCCTGTCTGATCTGAGTAGGATCCGCTGGAATGCTGTCTGCGGAAAGACTGGGGCCTTCAGAGCTAGGGAAGGCCTCCTCTTCCTCCCGCTGCTCTGCCTCTAGAGCCACATCTACAATTCCCCGCAGAGTGTGCTCCAGCAGGAACACTAAAGGAATTGTGTCAATGATGCATGCACTGTCCCTGCTCACCATCCTCGTTGCCTCCTCAAATGGTGACAGTACAGTGCATGCATCCTTGATCATCAGCCACTGCGGGGGGGGGGAAACCAAGTTGACCTGAACCTGTCCTTGTGCCATACTCACACAGGTACTCATTGATGGCCCTCTGCTGCTTGTGCAGATGCTGCAGCATTGCTAATGTCGAGTTCCACCTGGTGGGCATGTCACAGATCAGACGGTTTGTGGGAAGGTGGAATTCTCTTTGAATTTTTGCCAGGCGAACGCTTGCTGGGAATGACCGTCTGAAGTGGCTGCAGACATTTTTGGCCTGGCTGAGAAGCTCTGCCAGCCCTGGGTATTTGGTTAGGAAACGCTATACCACTAGATTTAGGACGTGTGCTAGGCATGGTACATGCGTCAATTTACCCTTGCGTAGGGCGGAGAGAAGGTTGCTGCCATTATCACAGACGATCATTCCCAGCTGAAGCTGGCATGGTGTTAACCATCTCTGCACCTGGCCCTGCAGAGCTGACAGAATTTCTGGCCCGGTGTGGCTCCTGTCCCCTAAACAAACCAGCTCAAGCACAGTATGGCTTCTTTTTGCTTGAGCCATTGCGTAGACCCTGTCAGGCGTCGGTTTAACTGCCACTTCGCCAGAGACACAGAAGGAGGAGAAGGAGGAGGAGGAGGAGGAAGAGAGAGAGGTGGTGGTGGTGGAGCAGACAGACCTCATACAAGCAGCTTTCTGGAGGCGTGGTGGATGAACAAGCTCCAGCACAGAGCCCCGTCTTGGATCCCTCCCAGCTGCAATCAGAGTAACCCAGTGTGCCGTGAAGGAAATGTAACGACCCTGTTCATGCTTGCTGGACCACGTGTCTAAAGTCACATGCACCTTGCTGCTGACTGCCTTTCCCAATGACTCAATAACATTGACTTCCACGTGCTGGTATAGTGCTGGAATGGCCTTGCGTGAAAAGTAATTGCGTTTTGGAACCTGCCACTGTGGTACAGCACATTCGGCAAATTCACGGAAGGGAGCAGAGTCCACCAGCTGGAAAGGCAGCAGCTGCAATGCGAGTAATTTTGCTAAGCTGGCATTTAGACGCTGTGCTTGGGGATGGTTGGAACTATATTTTTTCTTACGCTGCAGCAGCTGCGGCAACGTAATCTGACTGCGTAAATCTTCAGCTGATGGGATGCTGTCACATTGTGAGGAAGGACCTGGTACATCCATTACTGCAGCATCATCCCTGTCAGTGGAGGTTGTAGGCAATGACATGGCAGGACATACAGTGGAGGTAGAGACAGATGAGGAGGAGGAGGACCTACGCAAAGTTTTGTGCCAACGGGATATGTGTCAGGTGTTCATATGTCGCCTCAAGCACGTGGTACCCAAGTGTCCGATGTCTTTCCCACACTTCAGCCTCATCTGACATAGATTACAAATAGCAACGGTGCGCTCTGCTGCACATTTCTTAAAGAACTCCCAGACAGCAGAGTTCCTGCATGTGTTCTTTGAGACAAAAGCGCTCTGCACTGGAGCAGCTCTGACATCTGATGCCTTGGACTGGCTAGTGCTACGGTTGGTCACAGAGGATGTTGTGCCTCGTGTTTGCTGTGCCTCCTCCCCCTCCTCCTCACTTGATTCCTCAGTTCGATCTGGCACCCAGGTGGAGTCAGTGACCTCATCATCAATGTCATCTTCACCCCCTATCTCCTCGTCACTGGAGCCAACTTGGCAGTATGCTGCAGCTGCTGGGGCAACATGAGTGCCAGTTATTTGTGAGTCATCACTGGCACCCCCTTCCTCTAGGTTGATTATACTCCCTTTCTAACCTCAGAGATTGAATCAGAGCACTGTACTTGCTGCGCATCCTCAAGCAGCATGTCACTATCATTGTAGTCAAACAATTCAGCTGACTCCTCCGTGTGTGATAGCGAGGCTACGGCAGGAGTAGCTGTGGACATGGAGGCTGCATTAGATGCTTTGGCAGGTGAGGTGGACTGTAAAGCACTACAAGCCTGGCTGGCAGAGGACTCGGAGGATGAGGATGGCCTGGTTAGCCAATCCACCAAATCCTCTGTGTTGCTGCTGCTTAAGAAGACGGCCAGCACCAGTTAGAAAGGACAAGCGTGCCCCTGCAGAGGATGCACCACGTCCACCACGACCAGAGGCACAGCCTCCCGACACAGGGGCTGCTTGCCCTCTTATCTGTGTCTGGGAGCGTCTGCCTGTCCTTTTTGTTCTTTCAGACATGGTGAGTGATATATAGATTAAATATATACAGAACTCTGATTCAACTCTGGTATAAAGATTTACAGAACTCTGGTATAACTCAGTGAGACACCCTGATAGCTGGCAGCCAGTGACAAGACACAGATTACAATTCCCTTCTATAAATCAGTGTGACCCCCTGATAGCTGGCAGTGAGAAGCCACAGATTACAAGTCTCAGAAACCTCCTATAAACCAGTGTGACCCCCTGATAGTTGTCAGTGAGAAGACACAGATTACAAGTCTCATAAACCTCCTATAAATCAGTGAGACCCCCAGATGGGTGGCAGTGAGAAGCCACAGATTACAAATCTCAGAAACCTCCTATAAATCAGTGAGACCCCCCTGATGGGTGGCAGCCAGTAAGAACACACAGATTATAACAATTCCCAAATATTTTGTAGACATTAGTGACCCCCAAAATACTTGCTGGCAGTGACAAGAGACAGATCACCTCAATTCCCAAATATTTTGTAGAAATTTGTGACCCCCAAAATACTTGCTGGCAGTGACAAGACACAGAAGATCACCTCAATTCCCAAATGTTTTGTAGAAATTAATGACCCCCAAAATACTGAATGGTACTGGCTGTGTGACAAGACACAGATCACCTCAATTCCCAAATGTTTTGTAGAAATTTGTGACCCCCAAAATACTTGCTGGCAGTGACAAGACACAGAAGATCACCTCAATTCCCAAATGTTTTGTAGAAATTAGTGACCCCCAAAATACTGCGTGGCACTGGCTGTGTGACAAGACACAGATCACCTCAATTCCCAAATGTTTTGTAGAAATTTGTGACCCCCAAAATACTTGCTGGCAGTGACAAGACACAGAAGATCACCTCAATTCCCAAATATTTTGTAGAAATTTGTGTGACCCCAAAATACTGCGTGGCACTGGCTGTGTGACAAGACACAGATCACCTCAATTCCCAAAATGTTTTGTAGAAATTAGTGACCCCCAAAATACTGCGTGGTACTGGCTGTGTGACAAGACACAGATCACCTCAATTCCCAAATGTTTTGTAAAAATTTGTGACCCCAAAATACTTGCTGGCAGTGACAAGACACACATCACCTAAATTCCCAAATGTTTTGTAGAAATTTGTGCCCCCCAAAATACTTGCTGGCAGTGACAAGACACACATCACCTCAATTCCCAGATATTTGGTCGAAATGAGAACCCCCAGACCCCCCCCAGTAGTGTGGCAGACCGGCAGTAAGAACACACAACAGCAATCTCCTATGAAATCTTCTCTCAAATGTGTGCAGAAGCGCTGCGTGGAAACCTTATATAGTGTGTTGCGGGACTTAGCTCTGTGAGCCCATGATTTTGCAAAATTTGCCCAATCAGGACTCTGAGCCGTGATTGGGATACTGTTGAACCTGTCTTGCACCAGACCTGTGGTCAGGTGCAAGGCTGTAGCCAATTACGAGCTTCAGGCCAGTGGGAAAGTACATTGTGGTGCATTGTGGTCGAACTTGCGGTGAACACCCTGAAATGTTCGGAGTTTGCGAGCAAACGAACAGGCTAAGTTCGGTCCGAACTCCGAACCGTCCGAAACGAACAGCTCATCCCTACTCAAGATAACAAACGCTAACAGGCTTTTTAACCCGTTAGCATTTGGATTGTAATATGGTGCGTCCGCACTAGGGCCACCATGGCTAACGTTAACGCTCACTCAGGTGAGCGCTAACGTTAGCGATAGGAATGTAATGTGCCCATAATGATTTTACTCATTCCCCAAAGCTCATAAAATAACAGACCACTGACTGGATACCTATTACTAAACAAAGAGATGTATTTAGTGTCAGAGAAAATATTCCGTTTGGAAAATAAATCTCCACCTAAATAGAATGGGGTTCTAAAATGATACTTACACGTCTGATAAAAAAAATCCCACAATTGTGTTCTGTGCACAACGGAGACGTCAGTGTGGCTGCTCCTCCGGGACATATCCCTCTTCTGTTTTATTTCATGACTGTCTGACTATGGTGTAAATAATTTTTGTGACAATTTTACCTGTTAAACTTTGTTCATGATAATTTTATTAAACTACAAAAAATTCCATAAAATATTTATTTCTTTATTTTTTTTTTACTTTATTAAATGTATTTTTATTAAGATGCAGACAGCAGTACAACTGATAACACATCCCAATGACATCAAGGCACAATTACAAGGCACCGAGGTACAAGGATCCACCCAGAAAACTAGTTACAAACCAGTTAACAGTAAACAATAAAGAAATAACAATAGGGTTCCCACCCGTCTGGGTTTTACCCGGACAGTCTGGCTTTTGAGTCATGTGTCTGGTTTTCAGATTCCATGCCACAAGACTCATGGGGCCAGCCCGCACCCACTTCTACCTGGGCAGGTACAGAGGGGCAGAATGTAGCTGCAGCATCCGCCTCTGTCTCCCCTCCGTGCTGGTGCTCTCTGTCTCCCCTCCGTGCTGGATGAGTAGAGATGTCGGTCAGCTCCCCCCTCCACTTCTACCTGGCCAGGCACAGAAGGGTCAGCATGCAGCTGCAGTGTCTGCCTGTGTCTCCCTTCTCTTCTGGCCCCATCCACTTTTACCCATCTCTTCTCTAGCCTATCTCTTCTTCCTCTACACTCTCTCACCCTCCTCTCTCTTCTTCCCCTTCTCGCTCCCCCTCCTCTATCCTCTTCCAACCCATTCCTCCCTCTTCCTCCTCCCTCTCCGCCCTTCCCCCTTCTTATTGCCCCTCTTCTTCCACTCTCTCTCCTTTTCTACCTCCTCTCCCTCTCTCTCTCCTTTCCCCTCCCCTTTCCCCTTTCTACCTCCCCTCTCTTTTTCTCTCATTTTCTCCCTCTCTCTCTTCTTTTCTCCCTCCCTTTCTCCCTTTTCCCCTCCCTTTCTCCTTTTCTTCCTCTGTCTCCCCTTTTCTCCCTCCCCTCTCATCTCTTTCCTTTTCTCTCTTCTCCCTCACTTTCTCCTTTTTCACTCTTTCACCTTTTCTCCATCTCACTCCTTTTCTCCCTCCCTCTCTCTCCTTTTCTCCCTCCCTCTCCCTCTCTCCTTTTCCCACTCTCTTTCACCTTTTCTCCCTCTCACTCCTTTTCTCCCTCCCTCTCATCCCTTTCTCCCTCCCTCTCTCCTTTTCTCCCTCTCCTATCCTCCCTCTCCCTCTCCTTTTCTTCCTCTCTCCCTCTTCTTTTCACCCCCTCTCAATCTCCTTTTCTCCTCTCTCACCTTTTCTCTACTCTCTCCTTTACTTTCTCTCTCCTTCTCTCCCTCTCCCACTCCTTTTCTCCTCTTTTCTCTTTCTCTCTCTCCCGCTGACCTTTTTCTCTCTCCCTCTCTCTCGCCTTTTCTCCCTCTGTTCCACTCCTTTTCTCCTTCTCTCTCACCTTTCTTCTCTCTCTCTCTCTCCTTTTCTCCTTCTCTCTCTCCTTTGCTCACTCCCTCTCTCCTTTTCCATCTCTCTCCCTTTTCTCCCACTCTCTCTCCCTCCTTTTCTCCCTCTCTCACTCCTTTCCCCCGCTTTCTTTCATTTCCCCCTCTTTCTCTCATTTTTTCTCTCTCTCCCGTCTCACTCACTAGCGTTGCAAGGTGGGGGCGGGGGGTGCGGCCCACACCAGGTGAGTCCCGGTGTCTCACCCTGCGACACAGTGTTCGGCTCCCTGCGAGCGTCCGAAGCTATGGAGCTTCGGCGCTCGCCTGGGGAAACCACGTCGCCAGCCGAGTTCTCGCGAGATCACAACTGGTTACATGGCTCCCCCAGGCGAGAGCGCCCAAGCTCCATGCCGCCGGACGCTCAGAGGGAGCCGAACATGCAGAGGCGGCAGGAGGTAAGCTGGGGCCTGGGGGCAGTATCCATGAGAGCTGCTGTGGCATATCCATGAGAGCTGCTGCGGCATATCCATGAGAGCTGCTGGGGCAATATCCATGAGAGCTGCTGGGGCATATCCATGAGAGCTGCTGCAGCATATCCATGAGAGCTGCTGGGGCAATATCCATAAGAGCTGCTGGGGCATATCCATGAGAGCTGCTGCAGCATATCCATGAGAGCTGCTGGGGCATATCCATGAGAGCTGCTTGGGCATATCCGATGAGAGCTGCTGGGGCAATATCCATGAGAGCTGCTGGGGAATATTCATGAGAGCTGCTGGGGCAATATCCATGAGAGCTGCTGGGGCATCCTTGAGAGCTGGGGCTTATCCATGTGAGCTGGAGCAGTGTCCATGTGTGCTGGGGGCATATCTATGAGAGCTGGGGCAATATCTATGAGAGCTGTGGCAATATCCATGAGAGCTGAGGCAATATCCATGGGCGAGCTGATCTGGGAGCAATATATCCATATGTGAGCTGGTCTGGGCCAATATATCCATGTGTGAGCTGGTCTGGGGCAATATATCATGTGTGAGCTGGTCTGAGGCAATCTATCAATTTGTGAGCTGGTCTGGGGCAATATATCCATACGTGTGAACTGGGTGAAGTATATACCCATGTGAACTGGGGCACTATATACCCATGTGAGCTGAGGGAAGTATATACCCATGTGAGCTGGGGGCAGTATATACCCATGTGAGCTGGGGACTATATATACCCATGTGAGCTGGGCGCAGTACCATGTGAGCTGGGGACCGTATATACTCATGTGAGCTGGGGGCAGTATATACCCATGTGAGCTGGTGAAAATATATACCCATGTGAGCTGGAGGCAGTATATACTCATGTGCAGGGCTGTCTTTAATATTGATTGGACCCTGGGCAAACATTTTCATAGGCCCACCCTCAAGCCAGCCGACTGCATAATTTTGCTATCTACCCCCAACATCCCCCCAAAAAATAACCAGAAATAAATCATGGACTTGTCTCACAAACAAGTCGTCAGATTTATTTATTTATTTATTTATAAAGGATTTTACCAGGAAGGATACATTGAGATTTCTCTCGTTTTCAAGTATGTCCTGGGTTCAAGAACATTGAAGTGTTACAGTTACCGAAATACAATGCAAGATATTAAAAAAAACAACACAAATATACAGATTAACAGAAAATAAATATGTAGGAAATATAGTCACTAGGTTACATGTTTACAGGTGCATTCTGTATTGAGGTATGTTAGTAAGGAGCTCTTGAGTGACTTAAGACTGGGTGAAGATTTGATGGTGTCTGGGAGGTTATTCCATAATTGTGGTGCTCTGTAGGAAAATGAGGACCGAGCTATTGTCTTTTTGTATTGTGGTATTTCAAGTAAGGTGCAGGTCCTGGATCGGAGGTTATAGGATGAGGGAGCTGCTGTGAGAAGCAGTCTATTCAGGTAGGGTGGCAGCTTCCCAGAAATGCTCTTAAACACCAGGCTGGAAAGGTGAAGGGTGCGTTTAGACTCCAGGGATGGCCAGTTTAGCTCTTTTAACATGTCACAATGGTGGGTCATGTAGTTACATTGTAATGCGAAGCGGCAGAAGGAGTTATACAATGTAGTAAGTTTCTGAAGGTGTGTTTGCGGGGCCGCTGCATACACTACATCTCCGTAATCAATAGCCCGCATAAGCATTTGTTGTACAATCTGCTTTCTTACCGCGGGGCTCAGGCAGGATTTGTTTCTGTACAGGGCACCTAGTTTGGGGTAAAGTTTAGATGAGAATTTTTCGATGTGGGGGCCAAAGGAAAGATTAGGGTCCAACCACATACCTAGATATTTGAGAGAAGTGACTGTGGTCAGTGTGCCATTTGATTTTGTCCCAACACATAGATGGGGATTTTGCAATTTGTGTAGTTTAGGTGCTGTTCCAAAGATCATCGTTACAGTTTTGTCAGTATTTAAAAAAAGTTTGTTGTGTTTGATCCACTTTTCTACCTCTGTGAATTGTTCTTGCAGCACGGCCTCCAGCTGCGGGAGATTTGGTTTGCTGGTATAGATTACAGTGTCGTCTGCGTACATATGTACAGTTGCGGCTTTGCAGACATTGGGCAGATCATTTATGAATATTGTGAATAGCAGGGGGCCTAGTATTGAGCCTTGGGGTACACCGCAAGTGACTGGGAGCGGGAGGGAGGAGCTGCCAGAAATTGACACATATTGTGATCGGTCGGATACATATGATTGAAACCAGGTTAGCGTGCGATCACCAATGCCAGAGTTTTTAAGTTTTTCTAACAAGATGCCATGGTCTACCGTGTCAAAGGCCTTGGCAAAATCAAGGAAGATGGCTCCAGTTAGGTTTCCTTGTTCCATCCCAGCTTGGATATCATTGCAGACTTTTAAAAGGGCGGTTGTAGTCGAGTGATTTGGACGAAAGCCTGATTGATCCGGGGTTAAGTAGTTCCAATATTGATAATAATCACGTAATTGTGTGTAGACACATTTTTATAAGACTTTTGACATTACAGGTCATTACAGGCAACGATATCGGACGGTAGTTGGATACCAAAGTACTGTCACCACTTTTATGGATAGGTACCACTCTTGCAGTCTTCCAGAGCTTGGGTATGTATCCAGTCGCCAGTGATTCATTTATTAGGGTTGCGACAGGATTTGAAATTGCTGGCGCACTGATTTTCAGCAGCATTGCTGGTATTTGATCAGGTCCAGACTGGTATTTCATTTTTTGCTTACGGAGAAGTTTAGTAACGACACTGACAGGCACTGGTCTAAAACTGAATTCCTGTCTGATACAGGAACTTTGCACAGTTGGAGGGGCCTGACCTGCATGAGGCCTCTCTGATTGCATTTCATTTCCTAGCTTGGCAATCAAAGTGGTGGCGCGTCCAACAAAATAATCATTAAAGGCATTTGCTACATCTAGGGGGTTTTGCAGGGTTTGGTTGTTTACTTTGACAGCAGCTGGCTGGGAGTGAACTGGGGGTGCTTGTATGTTACTTATGGTTCTCCAAAAGTTTCTAGGGTTTGATATGTTATTGTTTAGATATTCATTGAAGTAATGGGCTTTTGCCATTTTTGTTTGTTTTGTGCATTCATTCAGGCATTTTCGGTATTCGTAGTGATCGTTCATGGAACCAGTACTCTTGAAATTTGACCATAGTGAATCTCTAAGCTGGTACATTAGTGTAAGATCAGCTGTAACCCAAGGGAGATGGGTCCCTTTTACTCGCACTTTACGCAGCGGGGCATGGGAATTCCAGACTTGCACAGTCTAGGTCTGGGATTAGGTTTAGCCTGTACCAGGGGAGCTGTTTGAGATCACTTAGGAAGGATTCAAGGATACATTTCTTGAAAGACCTGGTGGTTATTACCTTTGGGAGAGATTTCAAGGCCTTTATTTTGCGCACGCAGTACACTAGACAATGGTCACTAAAGCTATTAGCAAGAACGCCTGCCTCCTGTATTCTATCAGGAGATGAGGAGAGAATCCAGTCCAGCAAGGTATGGTTAGTGCTTTTCATATTAATGCGAGTGGGGGAGGAGATTGATCTGTAACGGTACGTACAAGCCAATTATAGTCTCTTCTAGGCTCTTTCTCATCATATATTTCTATTAACAGTTATATGTTCTTGGGGAAAAAAGCATGTTAATATCTTAATAACTTTAAGTAATTAAGTGCATTATGAACATTATTATGTTTCAAGTGTAAAACAAATAGCTATATAGTCTAGACATAACGCAAAAATAAGAATTATATGTACCCAGCACAGACCCCCCCCCCCGAAATGTATGCATCTGGCACAGGCCCCCCACAAATATGTGCCTGGCACAGGCCCCCAGAAATATTTGTATTCAGCACAGACCACCCCAGAAATAAATGTACCCAGCACAGACCACCCCAGAAATATATGTACCCAGCACAGGCCCCCAGAATTATATGTATCGAGCACAGACCTCCCAGAATTATACGTATCCAGCATAGACCTCCCAGAAATATATATATATATCCAGCATAGAACCCCCAGAAATATGCGTACCCTGCACAGACCCCCAGAATTATACTTGCCCAGCACAGACCTCAGGATCAGGTGACCTGTGTGTTCATCCAAGTGCCTACATTCTCCTCCACGCGGCCGCTGGCATCTGAAGGCTGTGACGCACTCTCGCGAGATCTCTCCTATAGGCCATGTCACAGCCTGTACAGGAAGGCAGCCGTGCGAGGGAGAAGCTGGCACTCACAAGAAGACACAGCCAGTCGAGGGGGCTGCTAGCGAAATGCTATTAATGCATTCCGCTAGCAGCGGCGGCGGTCGTCCACAGTTTACACGGGCCCAAGGGGCAGCTGCTTTGGACCCTTCAACAAAGACTGGGCCATGGGCAACTGCCCCTTTTGCCTTGCGTGAAAGACAGCCCTGCCCATGTGAGCTGGGGGCAGTATATACCCATGTAAGCTGGGGGCAATATATATGCATGTGAGCTGGGGGCAGTATATACGTATGTGAGCTGGGGCAATATATATATCCATGTGAGCTGGGGCAAATATACCCATGTGTGAGCTAGGGGCAAATATACCCATGTGAGCTGGGGGCAAATATACCCATGTGAGCTGGGGGCAAATATATCCATGTGATCTGGGGCAATATACATATGAGAGCTGGGGCAAATATATTCATGTGAGCTGGGGGCACTATATATATCCATGTGAGCTGAGGGCAATATATCCTTGTGAACTGGGCGCAATATATATATCCATGTGAGCTGGGGGCCAATATATCTGCATGTCACTGCGATCCAACAACGGCTCTTGGCCAAAACTGGTAGAATGCCCCCCCCCCCGAAACCTGTGTCTGGATCCTCCCCTGGATTGAGCCCTAGGCATTAAAGGAATAGGCTGGGCACCCTGTAAACTTTGGCCTCTAGTCAGTCTTCCTCTCCCTTCCGTGGATAAGAAGTCAAATAGGGTCCATTGCAGGACTGGATTTGCACCTCATGAGCCTGTAGGCACAGAAATGTGCAGCGCCCCCCTACCCTCCCCTACAAAAAAATAGAAACATACCATAATGACTTTTTACATTTTCGTTTGGGGCAAACTATTTTATTTTTTTCAAAGTCTGAAAGCCAGTCACTGCGTTAAAATCAAAAGAAGGGGCAGAATCTGTTGCCTTAGTTGAGTTAGTGCAGTGGCATTGTTTGTTTTATATATAAAAGCATATATTGCCTCTGCCGTAGAACAGAGAAAAAAAATTGTTTTGCATTTACTTTTTTCAGTTTTTTTTTTTACACATTACAATGATACCAAACATGACCATGTAAAGACCACGCTCTGACCTTTCCAATGACTCCTCACTTAGCCTTGTGCAGTGTACAATTCAGAGATGCAGATTCCAAAGTCCCCCCGCCTCTCTCCCATATTATTTTATTTTTATTTAAATCTTACCTGGTTATATTTGGTATCATGATACCCATATGTCCCTCTAGCCCTTAGGACTCTAGAGATACAGTGGTCTAAATGATTGTAAATTGTAAAAAAGAAAAAAAAACTTTTTTTCTTCCTTTACAGAGCAATGCCTACTCTGCCTATTTATAAATCTGGCCCTGGTCACTGCCAGGTACCAGTGAGGCCTTATAGGATCCCAGATGGGTTTTTTTATGGTGGCCAGTAAAGCCAAAATAGAAATGAATAATCCTATCTCCCTGATAATGTGTCCCAATGCATTATTTCATCTAAAACATGGGGGGGGGGGTGCTGGGGGAGGACTTGCCCCAGGGTGCCTCAGGACCTTGCTACGCCTCTGGTATAGTGAAGGAGATTCAGGCCAGGAGATGGTCGCCATTGTGAGCCAGGCGGCCATCTTGTTCAGAATATTGGTTCACTTGAGTATAACTAGATAGATATTAGTTGAAATTAGAAGGAGGTTTACATAGAGTTTTAGGAATGTGTTAGATTAGCAGAGAAGCAATTAAAATAGGCAAAATCCGGGCTGTTCCTGGCACGGAGAGAGAGGATGAGGGATGGATACATGAAGGTCACAGAGGCCTGCAGCTGGGACAACGAGGAGTGAGAAGACCAGACCAGGCCTTATCTAAACAAGCCTGAGGGAGGTGGGAACAGGCAGGATCCCGGGTAGTAGCAAATCATTTACTGTCAAACTAATATGAAGCTTGCCAATTAATGACCAATGAATGGAATGTCTTTGTATTAGATTAAGGGAGGTACGGACCCACGTGGGGTGGAATAGTGTCACCGGGAGGTGGGCTAATTGGGATGTACCTAATTATGTATTTGGGGTATAAGAGCTCATGTCACGGGGAAATCGGGGCTCAGTCTTTACGATTCAATCCTGTCTGAGCATCTGTGATATCACAATAAAGTTTGCCTTTCCTGAAAAGACTCGTGTTCAGACAGTCCTTGTTCGTGTCGACCCGGCCTCGTCCCGAGTGAACCAAGTGGATTCCGGTTACAATAGCGCTGCTATTTATTGCTCCATTATAGCAGAGTCATTTTTTTTACTCGTCGTTACTACAGTTACTACTATTAGGAAAATAATTTTTAAAAAAGATTGAGAAGTTGAACAGTATTTAAAGAACAGAAACATGTGATGTCAGTATTTAATTAAAGTTTAGGCCCCGTTCACACTTCGGCGTGATACAATGCATTCCTGCGCGCTGTAAAACGTCAAAACACGGAAATTCCATAATTTCCTATGGGGCCCGTTCACACCTTGGCGTTTTACAGTATGTAGGAACGTGCTGTACAATGCCATACGCCCAAAGAAGCACAGGAGCTTCTTTGGGGCATATTGCAATGCGTTCACGGCCATAGACTGCGCGTGAACGCGCTGCAATGGGCATTTGTGCGTTTTTCACGTTTGCGCGACACGCACACCAAACACGCCGTATTACGCGCATATAAAAAACGCTGTGTTGTGAACCCAGCCTTAGTATTTTTGGGTCTCGGTTTCCGGGGGTGTCAGCTCCTGTGTGTGTAATGTTTAGTTTTTGTGCTGCTGAGGCGTTTGTGCAAATCACTCTCGGATACAGAATTAGGGATAAGAGTGGTGCTGGTTTTATTATAGTACAGCATAGCAAGCTGCTGAATGACTGTTGTTCGCAGAGAGGCCAACTGACTCAGACAGTGCAGCGGTCACCAGACAATTTGAACGCTGGCATATGATTGGGTAATAAATACATAGTTACATGGGCTGAAAAAAGACATGCGTCTATCGGGTTCAGCCTCTCACACATCACCTACTGCTGTTGATCCAAAAGAAGGTAAAAAAACCCAGTCTGAAGCGCTCGCCAATATGCAACACACTAGGAAAAAATTCCTTCTTGAATACATATGCAAATAATAAACTGTGATGCTCCATGAACCAGCTCATCCCTGGAATCCTGTGGGAAGAAGAGAATGGAGGGGTTACAATTAGGCTTGTGCACCGATTTTTTTTTCGGTTCGATTCGGTTCGATTTGTTCGGATATTTAAACTTTTCGATTCGGCTCGTTTTGACCGATTTCTGTTTCGATTCGGTTCGGCTCGGCTCATTTTTCGTGTACATTTTTTTTCGGAATATCGACCATTTTTCGTATTTTCGGGTCACTTTGCTCGTTTTTTGTATCGACTTTTCGGAAATTTCGGAAATTTTCGTTTTTTCGGAACGTCTGTTCTCCTCGTTTCAAAGTGTCTACGATAATTCTGGCGATTCTATCGTGTTTTTTTTTATTAAATAAAGATTCTTTTTTTCTTATGAATAATTGAATATACATTTCACAACTTTATTTAACCCCTTCCCGACCATTGACGTACCCTGTACGTCCTGTGTTCGGGTCTCCCTTAGACCCGATGACGTACAGGGTACGTCAGCGGCGCCAAATCCCCCTCCCGCCCGATACTCACCTCCCTCGTCGGATCCCACGGCGATCTGACAGGGAGGAAGCCTGCCCATGTGATTTACATGGGCAGGCGAGGCTGATGAGGTTGCCACGCTGCGTGGTGACGTCATCAGAAGGTGCCCCCATGTGTTTCAATGGAGGGGAGGGGGGGGGCTCCTTCGGAGCCCTCTATCTCCCCAACCATTGAAGCTAGGGAGATGCCGTTTGCACCGATGGAGATGGAGCCTCCCCTTTCCAGCGGTGTATGGCATTAACCGTTTCGCCGCCGGATCACGTTGCGGCGCCAATTGGCGCCAAAACGCGATTCGGACCTGGAGGGGGGCTGACATCTTGGATATCAGCCTAGCCTCCAGGTCCACCCCCACCCACTGACAACCTCACCATATGTGTGAGGATGTCAGTGGGCCAGTTAACCATCTAGCTGCCATGTAGAGATAAGGGGATCCTAAGGATCCCTTTATCTCCCGATCCATGGCAGATAGATGGTCATATTTGACATCATTTGAAAGGCCTGATCATGGCCTTTCAAATGATACCAAACATGACCAGGTTTGGTTTAAAAACAAAATTAAAAAAACAAAATTAAAAAAAAAATAATAAAAAAATTTAATAAAATAAGAAAATTTTTGTCTGGGGGGGGGTTTAATTAAATAGGACCTAGGCTGACATCTCAAAATAATTAGCACAAAATGGTCAGAATGAGCGCAGCGCACATAGGTGAACTGGCTCAGCAGTGAAAGGGTTAAAAGGTAAAAACATGTAAAAATTGGGTATTTCTATTCTCGGGATAAAATTTGGAAACTATTTAGCCGGGGTCTTTATTGGTGGTTGTAGCTTTAGGGGATTAAATTACGAAAAAGTGTGTTTTTACCATTTTTTTCATCATATTTCATATTTTTTTTATAGTAAATTATTGGATATGATGGAAATAATGGTATTTCTAGAAAGTCCATTTAATGGCGGGAAAAAGGGTGTATAATATGTGTGAGTTGAATAAACGAGTAAGAGGAAAATTTGACCTAAACCCTAACAGCGCAGAAACGTAAAAACAGCAGCGGTCACTAAAGGACGGATTTGTGTAAAACCGCCCGGTCACTAAGGGGTTAATCATATTAAAATTGTATGAAAGCCAAGGAACAAAAAAAATGAACAAAACGATTTAAAAAAACGCTAAACTGACCCGAATGCCACAAGAAACAAGTGATACGCATTTACAAATACAAAATTTACAGAATCAGCGATATAACCGATAATAGTTAAATATACGATGTCCAGAATTACCGAAATGGAACCGAAATCACGAATGGAACCGAAATCATGAATAGAGCAAAAATAAATTTCGATTTGACACATTTCAAGTGCATTCGAAAAATCCGAAAATTTTTCGTTTCGGCTCGGAAATTTTTTCGGATCTATCGGTTTTCGGGTCCGACCTGATTCGGAAATTCGGCCGAATCCGAAAACATGAATCGGGAAATTTCGTGAAAATTCCGAAACCCGAAACGCACATCCCTAGGTTACATGTGAATGTTATATCTGAAAACAAACCCAGGTCCCCCATAACACGATCACTGCTCCTTTATTCCCACCACAATGACCGATCTCAGACGAAATGACCCCGGGGTCTGGTCAAACTGAGACTCACACAGCAGGTATATTGTGTGTTTAAATGGACGTTACACCCCAAAAAGATGATATGATTCTTATTATTATAATGCCGTGTCTCACCTCCAACAACCACTTTCTGACCCGAAACAAGAGGGAAAATGTGTCCTATTATCAGATACATTTAGCCATGTTATGCTCAGTGACTTTCCACGGAATGTGTGTCATGATGTACATTGTAACCCCCTCTTTTCCCTGTAACCCCTCACTCACCTGGTGGAAAGATCCCGGATATATAGGGCTTATCACCTCGATCCGGTGAGCTGGGACCACGGGCACGACCTGTGACACAGAGAAGGTCTTGATCCAAAAATCCCAGATATAAAGATAAACATTTCACTTCAGTAACTTCCGGTGTGAAGGCCACTTACTGCTTCCAGGTCCAGAGCTTGAGATGAGGTTTCTCCATCCGTTCCAGGTCAAGGCTCCATACGAGGAACTCGCTGGACACTGCGGGGAACAGAAAACACATGACCTTCAAATGAATCACCTGTTAGACTAATCGTTACCCATCAGAGCATCAGAAAGGCCTCACACTGACAGATTGCCAATTCCATAAATCACTGAGCTTACCGGATGGAGAGTCATCGGCGGCCTTCACAATGCAGAAATCCCCAACGTTTTACCGTCCCTGGGAGACCTGAGAAGTACCAGAAACCAGAGTTAGCTTGGGGTTCACCTGACTGATTCACATGGAGTACAATTTAATGTGATAATAGAATAATAAAAAAACACCATAATAATTCAAATCTGCTACTAGTAACAGAAGAAGACGGCCTGGCGTGATGACATAGAGAAGAGAAGAGACTGTTTATCCAAAAATCCCAGATATAAAGACATAAACCTTTCACGTCAGTAAAATCCTATATGAAGGACACTTACTGCTTCTGGGTCTAAAACTCGAGATGAGGTTTCTCCATCCGATTCAGGTCAAGGCTCCTTATGAGGAACTCGCTGGTCACTGCAGGAAACAGAAAACACAAAGAAATTAAATGCTTAGTCTAACCGATAAAATGTTGTTATCGTCAGAGAGGCCGCCCGCCGGCAGATTACTAATATTGTGGGTCAACGAGCTTACCGGATGGAGAGTCTTCGGCGGCCTTCGCAATGCAGGAATCCCCAGTGTTTTACCGTTCCTGGGAGACCTGAGAAGGATCAGAAACCAGAGTTAGCTTGGGGTTCATCTGACTGATTTACATAAAGTAGAATTTAATGTAATAACAGAATAATAATCAAACACCATAATAATTCAAATCTACTACTATAATAGAAGAAGAGAGCCTGGCGTGATGACATATTGACAACAGGCTGGAAGATGCTGAAGACACAGGAGTGGAAGATGTGTGTCTGATGTCATAACCACCCCAAGCACCTTCTAAGCACCTTATTATCCCGCACCTCACTGCTCTTCTTTCTACATTGTCCCCATATTATTGTCCCATGTCATTTTGCAGTGAAATGACAGACTCTGAAACATGATAAAATACCTGCTTTCCATGAGAGGTGGTCCTGGCCGAGGCGCTGATGGGTTTTCAGTTTGTTCGGGGTTTTTTCGCAGGTTGCCCGCTCTGTCCATCATCGTCATCTCGTTTTCTTCTTGGGACATAGTTATCGGGCTCCTTGATCTTTATGAATTCCCCTCCGCACTCCACACTGTGACGCCGCCGCCAAGCTGCAGTCATAGTCGGTGTTCTGTCAGTTGCACGCCTGATGATGTTGCCACAGGGGCCGTTACATTGCCACCAGTATTTTTTCAGCTCTCGCATTTCAGCGGAGAAGTGGTGCTTCACTGTAACGTTGACTCCCGAGGCAGCATTAATGCGCTTCATGTAATGATGAAAGACGGTCCAGTGGGCGCCATCGTCTTCTTTCTTGGTAACATACATGTACGCATGGATCATCTCGTGAAGGAGTGACTCCACCACATCCTTCCTCGGCCGTTGTTTCAGGATTGAAAACTGCCAAGCTGCAGTCATAGTGAAGTAGAATCAGGCTGAAAGATGGTTGCTACTATGAGCCAGGCAGCCATCTTGTTGTACTTACTCAATGTTGTACTTTCATTAAAAATACCACACATGAGGTCCCGGACTATTACCAGGTAATCCAAGATCACCAAGAAAAGGTAGCACAGTTGCAAGGCACCGCAAGGAGAATTGCTGCCGAGGGCTGGAATCCACTTCGTGGGTTTGGGGCAATCGGAGAATGGTTTGGATCTATCTTGAGATTTATTTCACAGATCGGATCCATGATACTCATGATAGTGGTGATCTTGGTTGTAGGGATACTGACATACCGCATAGGGCTGTGTTTATGGCCACTGTGCAAGACAGCACTGACACCCACACGAACACAAAAGATACCACTGATAATTCCACAGGGTATGTTTCCAACGAAGAAGGGTCCCCTAAGGTATGAAGGGTTTCAGAATAGTGGAGTGTAATGGCTACAAGCATCAGGATAAGAACCTGAGGCTTGAGCCAAGGGGGGAATGAAGTGGAATCAGGCTGAAAGATGGTTGCTACTATGAGCCAGGCAGCCATCTTGTTCAGAATATTGGTTCACCAGTAAATAGAATAGATTTTATTAGATGTGAAAAACGAAGCTTACATAGAATTCTAGGAATGTGTGGTAGATTAGGGAACTAGCAATAAAACGAGGCAGAATCCGGCCAGTTCTTGGCACGGAGAGACAGGAAGATGAATGAATGGGGCAAGGTCATTGAGACTTGCATAGAAACAAAGAGATCGTAGAGAACAGACCAGGTCCCAAGCTATCTCAAATAAACACAGCCGGCAGGGAGGAGGGAGCAGGCCAGAAAAAGGCACAACAGCAAATCACAGACTGTCAAACTAACATGAAGTGTATAAATTTATTGCTAAGATGTGGAATTTCTTTGTACTAACGATGGGAGGTATTAACCCACGTGGGGTGGAATAAAGTGTCATTGGGAGGTGGGCTAATTGGGATGTACCTAATTACGTATTTTTGGGTATAAGACCCCTTGTAAGGGGGGAGACGGGGCTCACTCTTTGCGATTCAATCCTGTGTGAGCACTTGTGTGACGACACAATAAAGTTTGCCTTTCCTGAAGAGACTCGTGTTCTGACAATCCTTGCTTGTGTCCGGTCCGGCGCCGAATTGGAAGTGAACCTGATTGACTCCGGTAACAATAGTCGGTGTTCTGTCAGTTGCGCGCCTGATGATCTTGCCACAGGGGCCGTTACATTGCCACCAGTGTTTTCTCAGCGCTCGCATTTCAGCGGAGAAGTGGTGCTTCACTGTAACGTTGGCTCCCGAGGCAGCATTAATGCGCTTCATGTAATGATGAAAGACGGTCCCGTGGGCGCCATCGTCTTCTTTTTTGGTAACATACATGTACGCATGGATCATCTCGTGAAGGAGTGACTCCACCACATCCTTCCTCGGCCGTTGTTTCAGGATTGGCTCACTGAGCCGGATGACGCAGCGTCCAGTTTGATGATAGTAAAGACAAATTCCGGCTGCTCTTGTCATCCTCTTGCTCCATTCAGCCTCCACGTTGGATAATCGTTCTTTAAAGAACATGTGGTTGAATTGCCGGAGCAAGCAGCGGATGTCGGGGTTTGGGTCTATGGATTCCCAAATTGGGTCAACCACAGTCAAGCCCAGCTGTTCTGACATCCTGGTGATGCATAGGATAGCTTGAAACTCACGTAAAACTTCAGAGTACATATTGTCGTCTTCAGTGAGTGAATTGGAGTGACCGTGCACGTAATATAGACCAGCATTCCGCTGTGATGTCATACTGAACATTCTAACAGCACACACTGCTGGGCTTTTTTTTTTTGTATTGCTTTATTAGTTAATTTTTGTATTGAAACACATTAAGTAATTTCTTTTTTATTATTAGTAAGCGTATTAACCTGCATACTCCTCAGGTAAATGCCTCATCGGTCTCATAGTGCGGCTTTAATGCACCTTGGTCTCAATGAGCGATTGTGTTTTAAATGTCTGTAGGAATAAACCCCTGTAAGGAGCTGGATCACCAGATATTACTGGATCCATATATCTCCCTTTTTGTAGCTTAAGTCAATAGATGTGAATGGGCTCAAAGTGAATTAGAAAGTACCGAGGCCAAAGCACATGTCTTCCCCGGTATGTTCCGGACATGAGGGGGGTCACTCCATTTGCAGGGGTTAGTAAGACGTGATAATTTAAAGGAACCCTACCAATAAAATCTAAAATAAGCTGTAATAAGATTACTTGTGCATTACAAGTAAAACCACGTAATAAAACACAGGCAGCTTCTTTTTTTCTTTGAAGTAATTGCATGTAAAAAAAACAAGTTTTTTGATCTCCTGTTTCCATTTAATGGATTTTTCCCAGGATGCAACAATTAGCAAAAGCTGTGCAAAAGTTTTACTTTACTGCTGTGGTTTATCATCTACAGTATTTAACAGTCAATGAGGTGGAGGAAAGTTTAGATAAGGCTGGAGGAGGTCTTATGTGATTCAGGCTACCTGACATAAGAGAAGGCAGCTGAATGAGATAAAACAGGGATCTTAAAAGATCTATCCCCTGGTGATGTCCTTTGAATATATGCCACACAATACAATGATGTGAGTTGGTGACAGACCCATATATGGCCATTCAGAAAGAAAATTCTAGGTCAAAATAGTCAAACCAGAAAAATTCTCCCATTTATCTCATTTTTCAAATTGGCTATTTGGTCTAGATTGTTCATTCTCCTGCCAATTCTCAAGGTTTTCACCTGTCTCTGAATAGCCCTGTTAGTGTGCTTTTAGGCAGTAATCAGGCCACTTTGGGTTTTCGCAGATTGAATTGAGTACATTCTGACATTTCAATTCCTGATAAAGGTTTGGCTCAATTATAGGCACTTGCATGTGTACTCTTTAGGCTAATGTCAGACGAGCGCATTCTGAGCGCATTCTGCGTCCATGCACAACGGATGTACTGATGGAATATACTGCAGACACCACATGATCCGTTTTTGTTGACAGACGTAGAAAGAAAAAGGGAACTATGGGAAACAAAATTAATATGAAAAATGATAACAATTTGAAAAGGATATGAAAAGCCATTGTGTGCGTCAAGGTGCTGGACATCGTAAATGCGCTGCGTCTGACATCTCATCACTCACACAGAACGCTATGCGGACGTTGGCGCACTCCGCGCGTCCGTTTTAGCGAATTGACGTTCTGGCCTAACTTGCGTCCGTTTGCCGCGTGAGTTGTGCATGCGCTGTTCGGTGCAGACGCACTTAGTGTGTGGGTCTCTATTGCTCATGATTCTATGCTATGACGGTGTTAAACTGTGCGGCAACACGAACGTGATCACTGTGTTCGTCTGACACGGGCCTGAATGGGAATTTTGGCTTTAGTGATTTAGTTTGAATTCATTGGTAAGCCAAATTGGAAAAAAATTCGAATTGGGTTGATTTTGCTGAATGGGGTTGATTTTGCTTTGAGTAGGGAAACATGGAAAAATGTCACACTGGAACCCTCTATTTTAATATTAGTGTTGGTTTACCACAAAAAACCCAACCCTAGCCCTAAAAATAGCCCTATCCCTAAAAATAACCCTAGCCCTAAAAATAGCCCTATCCCTAAAAATAACCCTAAAGCTAAAAATAGCCATAACCCTAAAAATAACCCTAATGCTAAAAATAGCTCTAACCATAAAAATAGCTCTAACCCTAAAAATAACCCTAAAGCTAAAAATAGCCCTAACCCTGAAAATAACCCTAAAGCTAAAATTAGCCCTAACCCTAAAAATAACCATAAAGCTAAAAAATGGCCCTTACCCTAAAAATAACCCTAAAACTAAAAATAGCCCTAACCCGGGGGGCGGAGCTAGACGCGGACGGGAGAGGTCGCACTCGACTGAGCTCCGTGACGGAGATATACCTTAGAGACTATTCTGTGACCTCCTCACCCTGTGAACCTCTCTCCACTTGTCCCGGTACCTTTTAGAGACTATACTGCACCTACTCGCCAGAGGTTTGAGACCTGGAGCCTCGAGGCATGCGGTGTACACGCGGGAGCTACTGGCTGTTAATGCGGCCTGGTGAGGTCGGCCATTTTGTGAGCCTGTACATCCTTGCTAAGCGGCACAGCCGAACTCAGGGATCCGGACAGAGAGATATCCGTGACTCCCTGGGCAGCGGCCGCCTCCATCGTGATGTGCCGCTGATGCCGGTCCTGCCACCAGGATATGAATCCTCGGATGGGGCGGACTCCTTCTGGCACCAGGAAATCAACGATGATCGGGACCTGCCTCAGGGGTTGCATTCCGGACAGGAACATCGACCTCAGAGGGCGCCTAAGAAAGCGTCAACAAACCGGAGATCGAAGGTACCCCAGGCCTCTAAAGGTCTGTAGGCCTCAGAGTCCCAGGAAGCCGACACGGACCCTCTCGCGGAGAATCCAGCAGACGACATGCTACCCCCGACTAAGGGGGATATCCGCAGAATGCTGGCGGGTATGCGCACCCGCTGGCACGCGGATGTCACTGAGATCCGACAGGACATTTCGTTAGTGAAGGAGCAGGTGTCGGCGATCCAAGAAAAGGCAATGATTGCCGAGATGGCGCAGACACGCCTTAACGCTGTGGTGGATGCTCTCCAGGTGCAGGTGAACGGGCTGTCCCGGACCGTGGAGAAGCTGGATGCCAGGCATCGCAGATGGAACATCCGACTGCGAGGAATACCGGGGAAGGTTTCGCCCGCTACTTTGTTGGCCTTTGTTAACCGTCTAGCCGAGATGCTGCTGCAGCTTCCCGTTGGGTCCCCGGAGGTCTTTGGTGTGGCATTTTGTGTACGTAAATCGGCCGCTGCCCCTCAGTCGGCAGCACGTGATGTTATAGGGGTTGCCGCGGTGGCTTCTGTGTGCCAGAAATTGATGGCTCTGCCTGCGGCCCGCATCGCTGTTGACTTTGTGGGAGCATCCGTGACGCTCTTCAGTGACTTGCCATTTGGGACTTTGATGGCCCGTCGTCAACTGCGGGATGTCACGGCTTGTTTGCGGGCTACAGGGGTGCGCTATAGATGGGGATTGGCCGGTACCCTCGTTTTTGTTTTCGATAACGTGCCTCACACAATTACTTCTATGGATGCTGTGTTACCCCTTTTGACATCGCTGGGACTCTCCCTGGGCTCGAATTCTCAAAAGGGCGAGGTGGCGGCATCTCCCAGTGGTGAGCCGGGCTGATGTGTCGAAATGACTCCTTATAATGCAGTGTGATAGTACTATTCGGCCTGCCCGTTATCTGTCGTGACACCGATTCGAGATTTGGACTTGGCCAGCAGCTCTTATATTTTTTTATTATCTTTTCTACTGTTCCTGTTTGGTATTTTGGAGAGAGACTCTTTTACAACCGCCCCGCCCCCATTGCTGTATCCTAATTGCTGACGCAAACTATGCCATGGTTTCAGGGTGTTTTTACGTTTGATATTTACGATGATGTTTCTGTGGGTTTTAAGCCCCCTCAACGGTCTTTACTATATCTCTGTGTGTATTGTTTGATGTCTATACGCAATATTTATTCTAAAAATAAAGAATTACAAAAAAGTAGCCCTAACCCTAAAAATAACCCTAATGCTAAAAATACCTCTAACCCTAAAAATAACCCTAAAGCTAAAAATAGCCCTAACCCCAAAATAACCCTAAAGCTAAAAATAACCCTAAAGCTAAAAATAACCCTAAAGCTAAAAATAGCCCTAAAGCTAAAAATAGCGCTAACCCTAAAATAACCCTAAAGCTAAAAATAACCCTAAAGCTAAAAATAGCTCTACCCCTTAAAATAACCCTAAAGGTTAAAGCTAAAAATAGCCCTAAAGGCAAACCCTATCCCTATAAGCCCTTGAACCAGCGGTTGCGTTTAGGGTTAGGGTTACTTAAAGTAAATACAATTTCAGACTGAAAATTCTTTTTTTGAGAGGCCATTTCCTAGCCCAATTTTCTTTTTCTGAAAGGGGACAGTTTTTAGAATTCAGCTGTAGTCGAATCCATTGAATTTAATCAGCTAGTATTCTAAGAAAAAAGTATAGTGGTCGAAACAAGCTGATATTTTTTTGAAAAATCAGCCGATTGAATCGAGACCTAAGTACATATAGGGCACCATTACAATCATCGCGCTAAAACGGGAACCCAAAGGAGAAAAAACAGAGCCTGCAGGTTTCTCCTTTTGTGTCCCTGTTTTAGCGTGATATTACGATGCAGGCGCTAGAAAAGCTGCCTGCATCGTAATCCGGCACTAAGCCCCGGGACGAGCATCCACTCAATGGAGTCCATTGGACTCCATAGAGGCAGACGCTGGAGGTCACATGACCTGCCGGATTCCGCCTTGCGAGATCCGGGAGGCCAGCGTAGTGATCCGCAGACAGAGACTGAGGGACTTTTTTCCCCAGTCTCTCCCTGCTCCCGGCAGACAGAGGAGGCGGTTGGAGCCGCGGTCCTCGCCATGGGATTAGAGGTGAGTATCTGATTTTTTGGGGGGTTGGGGTTCTGGCCGGTGCTGACGGATTCTGCAGCTGCAGAATCCATTAGCACCAGGTCCAGGCTGTGGTTAACTTTCTGGTAACCGCAGCCGGACGGTAATTAGCGTTAGTAAATTGTAATACTAACGCTAATTAACTCTTTGCGCTCCCCATGTTAAGCATAGGGAGCGCAAAGTACAGTAACCTCATGCTGAGAAGCGCAAGATAGCAAACGCAAACGAGCTTTTTAACCCGTTAGCATTTGGATTGTAATATGGTGCGCCCGCGCTAGGGCCAACATGGCTAACGTTAACGCTCACTCAGGTGAGCGCTATCGTTAGCCATAGGAATGTAATGTGCCCATAATGATTTTACTAATTCCCCAAAGCTCATAAAATAACAGACCACTGACTGGATACCTATTATTAAACAAAGAGATGTAATTAGTGTCAGAGAAAATATTCCGTTTGGAAAAAACCTAAATAGAATGGGGTTGTAAAATGATACTTACCCGTCTGATAATATAAAATCCCACAATTGTGTTCTGTGCACAACGGAGACGTCAGTGTGGCTGCTCCTCCGGGACATATCCCTCTTCTGTTTTATTTCATGACTGCCTGACTATGGTGTAAATATTTTTTGTGACAATTTTACCTGTTAAACTTTGTTCATGATAATTTTATTACACTACAAAAAATTCCATAAAATATTTTTTTCTTTATTTTTTTTTTACTTTATTAATTGTATTTTTATTAAGATGCAGACAGCAGTACAATGACATCAAGGCACAATTAAAAGGCACCACAAGGAACCATCCAGAAAACTAGTTACAAACCAGTTAACAGTAAACAATAAAGAAATAACAATAGGGTTCCAACCCATCTGGGTTTTACCCGGACAGTCTGGTTTTTGAGTCATGTGTCTGGTTTTCAAATCCCCTGCCACAAGACTCATGGGGCCAGCCCTGCACCCACTTCTACCTGGACAGGTACAGAGGGGGCAGAATGTAGCTGCAGCATCTGCCTCTGTCTCCCCTCCGTGCTGGTGCTCTCTGTCTCCCCTCCGTGCTGGGTGAGTAGAGATGTTGGCCAGCTCCCCCCTCCCCATTTACCTGGCCAGGCACAGTAGGGTTAGCATGCAGCTGCAGTGTCTGCCTGTGTCTCCTTTCTCTTCTGGCCCCACCCACTTTTCCCCATCTCTTCTCTAGCCTCTCTCTTCTTCCCCTTTTCGCTCCCCCTCCTCTATCCTCTTCCAACCCATTCCTCCCTCTTCCTCCTCCCACTCCACCCTTCCCCCTTCTCATTACCCCTCTTCTTCAACTCTCTCTCCTTTTCTGCCTCCTCTCCCTCTCTCTCCCCTTTCCCCTCCCCTCTTCCCTTTCTCCCTCCCTCTCATTTTTTTTTATTTTCTCCCTCTCTCACTTCTTTTCTCCCTCCCTTTCTCCCTTTTCCCCGCCTTTTCTCCCTCCCCTCTCATCTCTTTCCTTTTCTCTCTTCTCCCTCACTCTCTCCTTTTTCACTCTTTCACCTTTTCTCCCTCTCACTCCTTTTGTCATGAATCAAGCCTGTGCCCGCACCTAATCCCTGGCAAACCCTTATTCACCTGCCTAGGTTTGTATGCAGGTTACATATTCCCCTATCTGGCTGTTAAGCTTCTGTTGTGGTACCTACAGGTGTATACTATTTCACCTAAATGAAGCCTGCATAAAAGAGGGATCCACCCTTCCATCAGGGCTTCAACATAAACGTCCCTGGAAGTGCAGACCTGTTCCTGAAGCTCCCTACCGTGGTACCTGTATCCCTCCAGTGATACTCCCAAGTGGAACCCTGCTACCAAGGAGAATCTCCTCATCAAGGTACGCTGCTCTCAAGAACCCTCGTTCACCAAGGTACCCCGCTCTCAAGAACCCTCGTTCACCAAGGTACCCCGCTCTCAAGAACCCTCGTTCATCAAGGTACCCCGCTCTCAAGAACCCTCCTTCAAGTGTACCCCGCTCCCAAGAATCCTCGTCCTTCAAGTGTACCCCGCTCCCAAGAATCCTCATTCAAGTATACCCTGCTCTCGAACCCCTGTTTCCAAGCTGAACCCTGAAACTTGCATACAGTCTGTTGCCTGCTAGTGCTCATATTATTTACTGTTTGCTTTGTTTATTCTTCAATAAACCTTCAGTACCCAGCAACCTGTGTGGCTCCTACGATCACTGCATCCTGGGCTTACTTCACCCACCATCGCACTCCCATTTCCTGACACCTTTTCTCCCTCTCACTCCTTTTGTCTCTCCCTCTCTCCTTTTTCCCCTCTCCTTTTCTCCCTCTCCTCTCCTTTTCTCCCTCTCTCCCTCTTCTTTTCACCCCCTCTCAATCTCCTTTTCTCCTCTCTCACCTTTTCTCCACTCTCTCCATTACTTTCTCTCTCCCTCTCTGTCTTCTTCTCTCCCTCTCCCACTACTTTTCTCCTCTCTTTTCTCTTTCTCTCTCTCTCTCTCTCTCTCCATCTCTGTCCTTTTTCTCTGTCCCTCTCTCTCACCTTTTCTCCCTCTGTTCCACTCCTTTTCTCCTTCTCTCTCACCTTTTCTCCTCTCTCTCCTTTAGTCACTCCCTCTCTCCTTTTCCATCTCTCTCCCTTTTCTCCCTCTCTCACTCCTTCCCCCGCTTTCTCTCATTTCCCCTCTCTCTTTCCTTTTCCCCTCTTTCTCTCCTTTTTTCTCTCTTCCCCCCTCACTCACTAGCGTCGCAAGGAGGGAGTGGGGGGTGCGGCCTGCACCAGGTGACACCCGCCCCTAGGGTGACACTGTCACCAATACTTTGAGTTTTGAACTGGCCGGTTCAAAAATCAAAGTCTTTGGTGGTGTCAACCTGAGGGCGGGTGTCGTACCCTGCGATGCAGTGTTCGGCTCCCTGTGAGCGTCTGAAGCTATGGAGCTTCGGTGCTCGCCTGGGGAAACCACGACACCAGCCGAGCTCTCGCGAGATCGCCCAATCTCCATGCCGCCGGACACGCGGCGGCGGCAGGAGGTGAGCTGGGGCCTGGGGGCAGTATATTCATGAGAGCTGCTGGGGCAATATCCATGAGAGCTGCTGGGGCAATATCCATGAGAGCTGCTGGGGCATATCCATGAGAGCTGCTGGGGCAATATCCATGAGAGCTGCTGGGGCATATCTATGAGAGCTGCTGGGGCATATCTATGAGAGCTGCTGGGGCAATATCCATGAGAGCTGCTCGGGCATATACATGAGAGATGCTGGCTCATATCCATGAGAGCTGCTGGGGCAATATCCATGAGACCTGTTGGGGCATATCCATGAGAGCTGCTGTGGCATATCCATGATAGCTGCTGGGGCAATATCCATGAGAGCTGCTGGGGCATCCTTGAGAGCTGGGGCTTATCCATGTGAGCTGGAGCAGTATCCATGTGTGCTGGGGGCATATCCATGAGAGCTGGGGCAATATCCATGACAACTGGGGCAATATCCATGTATGAGCTGGTCTGGGGGCAATATAACCATATGTGAACTGGTCTGGGACAATATATCCATATGTGAGCTGGTCTGGGGGAAATATATCCATGTGTGAGCTGGTCTTGAGGCAATATATCCATGTGCGAGCTGGTCTGGGGCAATATATCCATATGTGTGAGCTGGGGCCAGTGTAAATCCAGTTGAGCTGGGGGTAGTATATACCCATGTAAACTGGGGCAGTATATACCCATGTAAGCTGGGGACATTATATACCCATGTGAGCTGGGGACAATATATACCCATGTGAGCTGGGGGCAGTATATACATATGTGAGCTGGGGGCAATATACAGTTGTGTTCAAAATTATTCAACCCCCACTGAAATTGAGTGTTTTGGCCAGTTTGACATTGATTTTGATCATTCAGTCATCTTGTTTACAATTAAATCAAAGAGGCACGTGTAGGTCAGACAAATATAACATAACATTTATAATGAAATAACCACAAATGTCTTTTCTGTGCTCACATCATTATCAGTTTTATTCAACCCCCAAGTGACATTCAATCTTAGTACTTAGTACAACATCCTTTTACAGTTATAACAGCTTTTAAATGTGAAGCATAGCTTGACACAAGTGTCTTGCAGCGATCTACGGGTATCTTCGCCCATTCGTCATGGGCAAAAGCCTCCAGTTCAGTCACATTCTTAGGCTTGCGCACTGCAACTGCTTTCTTTAAGTCCCACCAGAGGTTCTCAATCGGATTTAAGTAAGGTGACTGCGATGGCCACTCCAAAATGTTCCAGCCTTTAATCTGCAACCATGCTCTAGTGGACTTGGAGGTATGCTTGGGATCATTGTCCTGTTGAAAGGTCCAACGTCTCCCAAGCCTCATGTTTGTGACGGACTGCATCACATTGTCATCCACTATCTCCTGGTACTGAAGAGAATTCATGGTACCTTGCACACGCTGAAGCTTCCCTGTACCTGCAGAAGCAAAACAGCCCCAAAGCATGATTGACCCCCCGCCATGCTTCACAGTAGGCAAGGTGTTCTTTTCTTCATAGGCCTTGTTCTTCCTCCTCCAAACATAGCGTTGATCCATGGGCCCAAACAGTTCTAATTTTGTTTCGTCAGTACACAGAACACTAATGTGGTTTGTCCACATGACTTTTGGCATACTGCAGTCGACTCTTCTTATTCTTTGGAGACAGCAAGGGGGTGCGCCTGGGAGTTCTGGCATGGAGCCCTTCATTACGCAGTGTGCGCCGTATTGTCTGAGCTGAAACTTCAGTACCCACATCTGACAAATCTTTTCTCAGTTCCTCAGCAGTCACACGGGGACTTTTCTCCACTCTACGCTTCAGGTAGCGCACAGCAGTCGAAGTCAGCATCTTCTTTCTGCCATGACCAGGTAGCGTTTCAACACTGCCCTGTGCCTTGAATTTGCGAATGATGCTTCCTATGGTCTCACTTGGTATGTTTAACATCTTTGCAATCTTCTTATAGCCATTGCCCTTCCTGTGAAGAGTAATCACCTCTTCTCTTGTCTTCCTGGACCATTCTCTTGACTTCACCATGTTTGTAACCACACCAGTAAATGTCTAGAAGGAGCTGAGTATCACGGTCATTTTAAAGCTGCCTAATTGGTGCTTATTATGCTTTATTGCTGCTCCGTGACATCCACAGGTGTTTTCAATACCTGATTGAAAACACTTGAATGAACCTCTGTTCTTCAGAGTGGTAGTCTTTAAGGGGTTGAATAATTGTGTCAATGAAGAATTCACAAAAGAAACATTTACTACTGTATTACAAAACCAATTGATGTCATTTTAGTTGCATATGGTTCTTTAAAACGTCCTTGTAGGATTTCATTCTGAATACAATTACAAATGTACACTAAATTCTCTAAAACCCTTTACAGCATTGGGGGTTGAATAATTTTGAACACAACTGTATATATCCATGTGAGCTGGGGCAAATATACCCATGTGTGAGCTGGGGGTAAATATAGCCATGTGTGAGCTGGGGGTAAATATAGCCATGTGAGCTGGGGGTAAATATACCCATGTGAGCTGGGGGTAAATATACCCATGTGTGAGCTGGGGCAAATATACCCATGTGTGCTGGGTCAAATATACCCTTGTGAGCTGCGATAAATATATCCATGTGAGCTGGGGCACTATATATATCCATGTGAGCTGGGGGCAATATATCCTTATGAGCTGGGGCAATATATATATCCATGTGAGCTGAGGGCAATATATATATCAATGTGAACTGGAGGCAATATATATATCCATGTGAGCTGGGAGCCAATATATCTGCCTGTCACTGCGAGCCCAACACCAGCTTTTGGCCAAAACTGGCAGAATGCCCCCCCCCCCGAAACCTGTGTCTGTAAACTTACCATTAAGTATCATTCAGTGTGTTGGAAAGATTGACTCAGTTTATTCTTAATATATGAGGGTAATATGGTGATTAGGGGATGCCATTTAGTAAAGGAGTGTCATGGGCATTTATCTTTTTGAGGGGAGGTTTCAACCCAATCCATGTAAAAAAGACATTTACCAATTACTCATAGACTCATCTCAGGAGCCTGTAGGCACAGAAATGTGGAGCGCCCCCCTACCCTCGCCAACAAAAAAATAGAAACATACCATAATGACTTTTTACATCAAAGAAGGGGCAGAATCTGTTGCCTTAGTTGAGTTAGTGCAGTGGCATTGTTTGTTTTATATGTAAAAGCATATATTGCCTCTGCCGTAGAACAGAGAAAAAAAATTGTTTTGCATTTACTTCTTTCAGGTTTTTTATTTTTACACATTACATGGTCATGTTTGGTATCATTGTAAAGACCAGACTCTGACCTTCCCAATGACTCCTCACTTAACTTTGTGCAGTGTACATTTCAGAGATGCAGGTTCCAAAGTCCCCCCGCCTCTCCCCCATATTATTTTATTTTTATTTAAATCTTACCTGGTTATATTTGGTATCATGATACCTACAGTGTCAAGAAAAAGTATGTGAACCCTTTGGGATTACGTGGAGTTTTGAAGGAATTGGTCATAAAAAAACCCTTTTTTTCTTCCTTTACAGAGCAATGCCTACTCTGCCTATTTATAAATCTGGCCCTGGTCACTGCCAGGTACCAGTGAGGCCTTAGAGGATCCCAGATGAGATTTTTATGGTGGCCAATAAAGCCAAAATTGAAATAAATAATCCTATCTCCCTGATAATGTGTCCCAATGCATTATTTCATCTAAAACATGTGGGGGGTGCTAGGGGAGGACTTCCCCCAGGGTGCCTCAGGTCCTTGCTACGCCTCTGGTATAGCGCTGCTATTAATTGCTCCATTATAGCAGAGTCATTTGTTTTACTCGTCGTTACTACAGTTACTACTATTAGGAAAATAATTTTAAAAAAAGATTCAGAAGCTGAACAGTATTTAAAGAACAGAAACATGTCAGTATTTAATTAAAGTTTAGTCCCCGTTCACACTTGGGCGTGTTACAATGCATTCCTGCGCTGTAAAACGTCCAAAAACAGAAATCCCATGATTTCCTATGGGGCCCGTTCACACCTTGGCGTTTTTCAGTATGTAAGAACGCGCTGTAAAACGTCATACGCCCAAAGAAGTACAGGAGCTTCTTTGGGGTGTAATGCAGTGCGTTCACGGCCATAGACTGCAGTGTAAAATAGCTGCAATGCGCGTTCGTGCGTTTTTCACGTTTGCGCGATATGCGCACCAAAAGCGCTGTATTACGTGCATATGAAAAACGCTGTGTTGTGAACCCAGCCTTAGTATTTTTGGGTCTCAGTTTCCGGGGGGAATCAGCTCCTGTGTGTGTAATGTTTAGTTTTTGTGCTGCTGAGGCGTTGGTGCAAATGACTCTCGGATACAGAATTAGGGATAAGAGTGGTGCTGGTTTTATTGTAGTGCAGCATAGCAAGCTGCTGAATGACTGTTGTTCACAGAGAGGCCAACTGCCAACTGACTCAGACAGTGCAGCGGTCACCAGACAATTTGAACATGATTGGTTAATAAATACATAGTTACATAGGCTGAAAAAAGACATGCGTCCATCGGGTTCAGCCTCTCACACATCACCTGCTGCTGTTGATCTAAAAGAAGGCAAAAAACCCAGTCTGAAGCGCTCGCCAATATGCAACACATTGGGAAAAAATTCCTTCTTGAATACATATGCAAATAAAACACTGTGATGCTCTATGAACCAGCTCATCCCTGGAATCCTGTGGGAAGAAGAGAATGGAGGGGTTACATGTGAACGTTATATCTGGTAACAAACCCAGGTGCCCCCATAACACGATCACTGCTCCTTTATTCCCCCCACAATGGCCGATCTCAGACGAAATGACCCCGGGGTCTGCTCAGACTGAGACTCACACAGCAGATACAGTATATTGTGTGTTTAAATGGACGTTACACCCCAAAAAGATGATATGATTCTCATTATTATAATGCCGTGTCTCACCTCCAACAACCACTTTCTGACCCGAAACAAGAGGGAAAATGTGTCCTATTATCAGATACATTTAGCCATGTTATGCTCAGTGACTTTCCACGGAATGTGTGTCATGATGTACATTGTAACCCCCTCTTTTCCCTGTAACCCCTCACTCACCTGGTGGAAATATCCCGCATATGTAGGGCTTATCACCTCGATCCGGTGAGACGGGACCACGGGCACGACCTGTGACACAGAGAAGGAAAAAGACTGTCTTGATCCAAAAATCCCAGATATAAAGATAAACATTTCACTTCAGTAACTTCCTGTGTGAAGGACACTTACTGCTTCCGGGTCCAGAGCTCGAGATGAGGTTTCTCCATCCGTTCCAGGTCAAGGCTCCATACGAGGAACTCACTGTATACTGCGGGGGACAGAAAACACATGGACCTTCAAATGAATCACCTGTCAGACTAAACGTTACACATCAGAGCATCTAAAAGGCCTCACACCGACAGATTGCCAATTCTATAAATCACTGAGCTTACCGGATGGAGAGTCATCGGCGGCCTTCACAATGCAGGATTCCCCAACGTTTTACCGTCCCTGGGAGACCTGAGAAGTACCAGAAACCAGAGTTAGCTTGGGGTTCACCTGACTGATTCACATGGAGTACAATTTAATGTGATAATAGAATAATAATAAAACACCATAATAATTCAAATCTGCTACTAGTAATAGAAGAAGACGGCCTGGCGTGATAACAGAGAGAAGAGAAGAGACTGTTTATCCAAAAATCCCAGATATAAAGACATAAACCTTTCATGTCAGTAAAATCCTATGTGAAGGACACTTACTGCTTCTGGGTCTAGAACTCGAGATGAGGTTTCTCCATCTGATTCAGGTCAAGGCTCCTTATGAGGAACTCGCTGGACACTGCAGGAAACAGAAAACACAAAGAACTTAAATGCTTAGTCTAACAGATAAAATGTTGTTATCATCAGAGAGGCCGCCCGCTGGCAGATTACTAATATTGTGGGTCAACGAGCTTACCGGATGGAGAGTCTTCGGCGGCCTTCACAATGCAGGAATCCCCAATGTTTTAACGTTCCTGGGAGACCTGAG
This sequence comes from Leptobrachium leishanense, assembly GCA_009667805.1. NCBI lineage: Eukaryota > Metazoa > Chordata > Amphibia > Anura > Megophryidae > Leptobrachium > Leptobrachium leishanense. The sequence continues at coordinate 35,100,116 of CM019072.1, read as the reverse complement.
AAGGATCAGAAACCAGAGTTAGCTTGGGGTTCATTTGACTGATTTACTTAAAGTACAATTTAATGTAATAACAGAATAATAATCAAACACCATAATAATTCAAATCTACTACTATAATAGAAGAAGAAAGCCTGGCGTGATGACATATTGACAACAGGATGGAAGAAGCTGTAGACACAGCAGTGTCTGATGTCATAACCACCCCAAGCACCTTCTAAGCACCTTATTATCCCGCACCTCACTACTCTTCTGCCTACATTGTCCCCATATTATTGTCCCATGTCATTTTGCAGTGAAATGACAGACTCTGTAACATGATAAAATACCTGCTGTCCATAAGAGGTGGTTCTGGCCGAGGCGCTGATGGGTTTTCAGTTTGTTCGGGGTTTTTTCGCAGGTTGCCCGCTCTGTCCATCATCGTCATCTCGTTTTCTTCTTGGGACATAGTTATCGGGCTCCTTGATCTTTATGAATTCCCCTCCGCACTCCACACCGTGACGCCGCCGCCAAGCTGCAGTCATAGTCGGTGTTCTGTCAGTTGCGCGCCTGATGATCTTGCTGCAGGGGCCGTTACATTGCCACCAGTGTTTTTTCAGCGCTCGCATTTCAGCGGAGAAGTGGTGCTTCACTGTAACGTTGGCTCCCGAGGCAGCATTAATGCGCTTCATGTAATGAAGAAAGACTGTCCCGTGGGCGCCATCGTCTTCTTTCTTGGTAACATACATGTACGCATGGATCATCTCGTGAAGGAGTGACTCCACCACATCCTTCCTCGGCCGTTGTTTCAGGATTGGCTCACTGAGCCGGATGACGCAGCGTCCAGTTTGATGATAGTAAAGACAAATTCCGGCTGCTCTTGTCATCCTCTTGCTCCATTCAGCCTCCACGTTGGATAATCGTCCTTTAAAGAACATGTGGTTGAATTGCCGGAGCAAGCAGCGGATGTCGGGGTTTGGGTCTATGGATTCCCAAATTGGGTCAACCACAGTCAAGCCCAGCTGTTCTGACATCCTGGTGATGCGTTGGATAGCTTGAAACTCACGTAAAACTTCAGAGTACATATTGTCGTCTTCAGTATAGCGCAGGTGAGTGAATTGGAGTGACCGTGTACGTCATATAGACCAGCATTCCGCTGTGATGTCATACTGAACATTCTAACAGCACACACTGCTGGGCTTTTTTTTTTTGTATTGCTTTATTAGTTAATTTTTGTATTGAAACACATTAAGTAATTTCTTTATGTTATTAGTAAGCGTATTAACCTGCATACTCCTCAGGTAAATGCCTCATCAGTCTCATAGTGCGGCTTTAATGCACCTTGGACTCAATGAGCGATTATGTGTTAAATGTCTGCAGGAATAAACCCCTGTAAGGAGCTGGATCACCAGATATTACTGGATCCATACCTCTCCCTTTTCGTAGCTTAAGTCAATAGATGTGAATGGGCTCAAAGTGAATTAGAAAGTACCGAGGCCAAAGCACATGTCTTCCTCGGTATGTCCCGGACATGAGGGGGGGTCACTCCATTGCGGGGGTTAGTAAGTAGGGATGAGCTGTTCGGTTCGATCAGTTCGGAGTTCGATTCGAACTTTGTTCGTTCGAAAGTTTGCGAACTTCTAACTTTTTGGGTCTGTTCGGTTCGAGTTCGCAAAGAAAAAAGAAAGTTTGAAAAAAGTATAAAAAATGCTTAAAAAATACAAAAAAATCTAGAAATAAAGAGACTCTTTACTGCAGAATATTATAAGCAACGGTTTATTAGATATTGAATTAAAAACTAATATGTACGTGCAAAGATTCTCACCTCGAAATGACCTGTGTTTTTCAAACGGCATAACAATGAAGGTGTCGTGCCTGCTTCTGTTCTGAGTGAGAAGTGTTAATTTCCCTCCTAAAACTTCTTCTAATATGCTGCATTTAACTGCTGTGTGAAAAAATACAAAAATTTCCTCATTTCCCGCTTTTAACATCTAAAGCAATGTTATTTTTCACCTCGGGATTAAACATTCACAGGGTTATTCAGAGAGCGATGAAAAGCAGGAGAATAACTGGAGAAGTGAAAATTCTTGGTCAAAATAGCCAAACCATAAAAATTCTCCCATTTATCTCACTTTCCAAATCAGCTATTTTGACCTAGAATTTTCCATTCTCCAGTCATTATCCTGCTTTTCACCGCTCTCTGAATAACCCTGACAGGGTTATTCAGAGAAAGGTGAAACTCAGGAGAATGACTGGAGAAGAGAAACTTCTAGGCCAAAATAGCCAAACTAGAAAAATTCTCCCATTTATCTCACTTTCCAAATCGGCTATTTGGTCTAGATTGTTCTCTTCTCCTGCCAGTTCTCCTGGCTTTCACCTCTCTCTCAGGGTTGTTCAGAGAAAGGTGAAAACCAGGAGAATGGCAGGAAAAGAGAACAATCTGGACCAAATAGCCGATTTGGAAAGTGAGATAAATGGGAGAATTTTTCTGGTTTGGCTATTTTGACCTAGAATTTTCACTTCTCCAGTCATTCTCCTGAGTTTCACCTCTCTCTGAATAACCCTGATAGTCATAAAACACAATCGGCCACAATACTCAGCCACTAATTGGGTTAGTCGAGACTCATGGGAAATGTAGTTCAAAAACAACTGGATGGCCAAGGTTGAAAAGCATTCAGTTACCTTTCCTGGCCATTCGGCTACCCAGAGAGCAGGCAATTCACCAAATACTGGCGAATTGCCTGCACATACGGTGCCTGTTCGAGGGCAGTGAAATCCCCATAGAGAAGCAATGCTTTGGCTATTCAGTGAACAAAAACCAGCAGTGAAAGGTTCCCGAAATGCCCTGCTGTTCGGTGGTTTAATTCGGCAAGTTTATTCAGGAGAATCCCATAGGCTTCAATGTTAAAAATATTCCCGTTTTAATTCAATATCTAATAAACCGTTCATTATAAAATTCTGCAGTAAAAAGTCTCTTTATTTATAGATTTTTTTTAGGATATTTTAAGCATTTTCCCGTTTTTTTTTTTACTTATTTTTTCTGTAACAGCCCTTTTATTATCATTCATTGGATCTCATATGTAAATTTCAGACATTTTCGCTCAGTAGTTTCTTTGCAAACAGCGTTTCACTTTTCAAACATTCAAGCAAACTGTTTTGCAAATTTATTCACTCCATTCGTCTGCGGTGTCGGCTTTTTCCGGCAGCTCCGCTGTGTGTCATTGTCTCCTGCTCGGCTTTTTCCGGTGGGTTAATCTAGATGTTTTTGCAGGTTTTCGGCGTGCATTCGCCGGGTTTTGCGGTTAGTTTTCAGTGGGTTTGCGGCGACCTTTCCCTGCAATTCGGGGACCCTGTGGTGCTTGCTGAATACACCGCAGGGTCGCCGAACTGGGAATCGTCAAAACAAACCGAATTGAAGAAAACGAAAAGTCACCGAATGTGCGGTGACTTTTCAATTCTCTTTGAATTACCCTGATTGTAATGATATATTTAGCCTGAATGTGTGAGAGAGTGTGCGTATGTATGTATGCATAAGGGTGCGTGTGTGTGTATATATACATAATTTTTTTTTCATGTGTTTGAGCTTTTGGGTGCACACCCTAATGCAATAGGCTGCGCACGCCTATGATGATGGCAAAATTTGCAAAGGATATGGCATGCAAAGTGAAATTTTGATGTGTCGGAAATTGAAACTTACGTGACAACTCTTATTTTTTTTTCGTTAATTTATATTTGTTCAATACAGTTAATTTTAATATGTTTAATAGAGTTAATTTAAAATGGTTTAATACAGTTTATTTATATTTATTTTACCTTTATTATTGGTGCTTTTCAAACTTTATTCTTAAGTAAAAAGAAATTTAGCAGTTTCATGTTGTGTAGTTTTTTGGGTTTTTTTGGGGGGGTGAAAGTAGCTGGTCTTGCCTAGGGCGCAAAATAGTCTAGCACCGGCCCTGACCGCATGGTCCACCCCTGCACTCTTCCACAATACCACAGAGGGGTTACTGTATGATGGCACTTGCTGGCCTGGCACCAAAGGCACAATATTTGGGTGCACTGCCACTGATGCCTGTACCAGATTCATATCCTCAGAGGGGTTACGGTGTGACGGCACTGTTGCCGACGCTAAAGGCCCAATTTTAAAGCACCTATTGTTACTTTCATCCAAAGCCTGCATAAGTTTCACAATAATTTAGCCAAAAAATCACTAAACTTTTTCTGCGGGTCCGAAAATGTCTCCTCTTTTCATACAGGCTGCCGCCCCAAGCAGTTGTTTATGGATAGATTAAAGGAAAAGCATTTACCGTCATTTGAAATGTCATTTTTTGGTTTTTACATGTGTAGCGCTCACTCCCGGAGGAGCCGCTGAAAATGAACCACGGGTCAGTCTCCCCGCACTAGGGAATAAATATACTCCAGCACCGTTGTGGATTTTATAAATTATATAGTTTACTGAAGTAAAAGGCATATAATGAGACACGGTGTTCGTAGATATATTTACAGTATTTCGTATTGCTGTAAACGCGCAGCGGGAAAATAGAAATGCGAGACTTCGTATTTCTGAAAAACGCGACCGAGCAGAAAAATACAATGCTTCGTAATTACGAGAAACGCGCAGCGGAAAATAAAATAAGATGCAAATCTTTTCCCCTTTTTCAGATACTAGGGAGTGAGTCCCGAACAGGTTAAGTCCCAAATTGTGAGTGTATGTGTGTGTTATGGTACCCGGGTACTATTCAACTGGCCAGTGAATCTTTTAAACAACGTCTTCAACTAGTCAAGTTGGGGCCCTGTGGGTTTCAGAATTAAACAACAGCGTGCTTGAGCTTTGAAGAACCGGCCTTGGAGGCCTCTCACCCATCCGTTGATCCAAGGCTCCGCTGACCCAGGACGTCTCTCCGCTGGTCTCTGCGCTGGGATACCGGCTACTGGATTGATGTTTAGGCTCTCTGTGCTCCGGCCCAGACTTATCCAGCTACTGCCTGCTCTCCCATCCGTTAGACTCGCGGTACTCCTCACTCGGGGTCCTCAGCTTGTCTGGATAACACTTGTGGTGATGGTCGGTGAGTAAGGCTCCTTCTGGCAAGGCAGGATAACCCCCAATCAACTTCAGATAGACCACACTCGCGCTCCGGCCTGGTCAGGGTTCCGCTCTGCAGTACTGCGTCCTCTTCCTTGCACTCCCTGGCGCGCTCTTTACGAGGCTCAGGATCTACAGCGTCTGTGTCCCACCCACTACCTGTCTGTTTGCAAAGCACGCCGGGAAATGTAGTCCCAAAGTTCAGTGTCTCTGATCGCGCTTGTCTCCCTCCGGTGGCCAAAAATAGGTACTGCCACAGTAAGATTTAAACACAGCGCTACACTCTCCCCCTCCTAGAACTCTTGGGTCTCTCCAAGGAGGTACAACAATTACATTACATTTCAACACGGTTTAGATACAATATACAGGTTCAGCAGCAAACATACAGTGGGTTAGATACACTTCTTCAAGTTGACTCATGCTTTGGGCTACCTCAGCTAACATAGTAGACACTTCGGGCAACCTTTGCACTGTGGTGATGGCCTCTTCAGTGCTATGTCCTGGTGAGTCGTAGGTGAGTCGCTGGGGCGGTCGAACAGGGCGTTTTGGTTCTGGCTCAATCAGTTCCTCTTCAGGTGGAAGTACTATAGGTGCTGGCTCAATCAGTTCCTCTTCAGGTGGAAGTACTATAGGTGCTGGCTCAGTCCTTCTTTCTTCCACTGGATCAGACATCTCTTCAGAGTATGATCCCTCCAGTGAAGGCATAGAACTATAATCACCTGAATAAGCTTCAGCTTCCGGAGCTACAGGGACTCCAACAGTATCAGGAACTTCTAACTGAAATTCAAGAGCTTCAGGGATTTCCATAGTCTCAGGGACTTCTAACTGAAATTCAGGAGCTTCAGGTCTCAAATTACTTTCCCACCGTTCAGGAGCAACGACAACCTCCTCAGGCTCCGGTGAGCGCATCCAGTCCAGACAATAACTCTCTTCTTCACTGTCTCTTTCGCTCTCTTCGACAGCCCGGGTCTGTTGAGACCGAGTAACAGGAGGCAAATGTGGAGCAGGCGGATTTGGCGGAGGCAGTTCGTCCCCAACTGGCATCCTCACAGCCTCTCTCAAAGGTAACAAATGATTCCGGTGCCAGTTCTTAAGAGGCCCAGCCTTTCCATCCGGCCGGATTTGATACACCGGCAGAACCGGCAGTTGCTTGCAGACAATGTAGACTTGAGAACTCCATCTATCCGCCAACTTGTGCCTCGCAGCAGCACCCAAGTTCTTCAACAAAACCCTATCACCGGGTTGTAGATCTTGTATCCGAACTTTCAAGTCATAGTTCCTTTTGTTCCTTTGCTCCCTGTTTCCTGAGGTCAAACGGGCCTGTTCAAACGCAGAAGCCAGGTTCTTCCGAAGTCTATCCACGTAGTTTCTATGGGAAGCTACCAACGTCTGGTCTAGAGATAACCCAAACGCCAAATCAACCGGCAGTCGGGCTTCTCTTCCGAACATAAGACGGTACGGTGAGTATCCAGTTGCATCACTCTCCGTACTGTTATATGCATGCACCAGAGTAGCTATGTGACGACTCCAACTCTGCTTCTCTATGTTTGACAAAGTCCCCAGCATATTCAGCAGCGTGCGATTAAACCTTTCAGGCTGAGCATCACCTTGAGGGTGATATGGTGTAGTTCGGGTCTTTTGGATTCCCAACAGTTCCAACAATTGCCCAACAAGTCGGCTTTCAAAGTCTCTACCCTGATCAGAGTGTATTCTCCTTGGCAGGCCGTAGTGAACAAAGAACTTTTCCATCAGAACCTTGGCTACTGTCGGAGCGCGTTGATCTCTCGTGGAAAAGGCTTGAGCGTAACGAGTGAAATGATCAGTCACTATTAGAATATTCCCTTGCCCGCTAGCATCCGGCTCTAAGCACAGGAAGTCAATGCACACCAAATCCATGGGTCCCTGACTCTGTAGATGGCTCATTGGAGCGGTTCGGGTTGGTAGAGTTTTCCTCTGGATACACCTCAGACAAGAATGGCAGTAACTTTCCACTTCAGCTCTCATGCAAGGCCAATAGAATCTGTCTCGCACCAGCTTAAAAGTTCTTTCAGCACCCAAATGTCCATGCTCATCATGTAACGATCGCAGCACACTCTCTCTATGCTTAGTGGGAAGGAATAGCTGTTGAGTCTCTTCAACATTGGTTGAGGGGCCCCTTCGGTAGACCACCCCATCCAACATCTTCAACCGTTCCCACTCTTTATAGACCAATCTGGCTCCATCCGGGGAATTGGTCAGCAGAATTTCCCGCTGGTTCGCCGTTAGGGCCTTTATGGTCAATGCAATTAAAGGGTCTCTGGCCTGATCCGCCGTCAGGTCTTGTTTTGAAAAGGTAGGTAGACTTTCATCCCTCAATTGAGTAGGGTTGCAGTAGAACTCAGGAACAGCCACAGCCATGACTCCTATGGCCTCCGCTTCGATCCCTCCCTTGACCCGGCGCTCTGCTCCTTGACACAAAGCTTGCACCCCGTCTGGAGTCAACTGAGTCCATTCTGTAGTGTAGGGTCTCCTCGATAGAGCATCAGCATCTCGATTATTCACCCCAGGGCGATACTTCAGGCTGAACCGAAACCCTGACAGAGCGGCCAACCACCGATGTCCCGTTGCGTCCAGTTTCGCAGTAGTAAGAACATAGGTAAGAGGATTGTTATCCGTTTTTATCACAAACTCGGCTCCATACAGATAGTCTTTTAACTTGTCTACCACTGCCCACTTTAAGGCTAGGAACTCCAACTTGTGGGTAGGATAGTTCTTTTCAGAAGGCGTAAGGCTCCGACTCACGTACGCTACAGGCCTCAGCAATCCGCCATACTCCTGATACAGGACTTCTCCTAGCCCTTCTCTGCTGGCATCCACATGTAACTCATACGGCTTGTGCGGGTCCGCATAGGCCAAGACAGGAGCTTGAGTTAGACTCTCTTTTAGCTTCAAGAAAGCACCTTCACACTGACTAGTCCATTCGCCCTGTATGGACTCTCGAGCTTTCCTTGGCCCTGGAGCTGACGGGTTTCGGTCAGAGGCGTTGCAGCCTTCTTCGGTGTTTTCCTTCTGTAGGAGTTTGTTCAGTGGTTGAGCTATCTTCGCAAATCCTCCTACAAATCTTCGATAATAGGAACAGAACCACAAGAAAGATCTAAGTTCAGTGACGTTTCTGGGTCTGGGCCAAGAAGCTACGGCCTCCAACTTCCGAGGATCTGTCAAAACACCTTCTGCTGAGACCACATGTCCCAGATACGTAACAGACGGTAGACAGAATTGGCACTTCTCCAGAGACAGTTTCAATCCCTCTTCGTGGAGCCTCTTCAAGACCTTCTCCAAACGTTGCTCATGCTCTTCCAGAGTCTTCCCAAACACGATTATGTCATCCAGGTACACTAATACTTCGATCAAATTCATGTCCCCGACTGTCTTCTCCATCAGCCGTTGGAACGTGGCTGGAGCCCCCGTAAGGCCTTGAGGCATCCTGTTGAATTCAAAGAACCCCAGTGGACAGATGAACGCAGTTTTCTCTTTGTCTTCGGGATGCATTGGTATCTGGTGATACCCACTCCGCAGGTCTAGCACGCTAAACCATTTTGCTCCAGAAAAACACTGTAAGGCATCTTCTATCCGAGGAGTAGCATATTGGTCTGGGATGGTTCTCCGGTTCAATGTGCGGTAGTCTATGCATAGACGGACAGAACCGTTCTTCTTCCGGACCATCACTATTGGAGATGCGTATGGACTCCTGGACTCTTGGATCACCTTGGTTCTTTGCAATTCATTCAGCTGTTCTCGCAGATCATCTAAGTCTCCCAGCGGGACTCGTCTTGACCTTTCACGAAACGGCTTGTCCTCTTGTAATCGAATGCGGTGTTCGGTACTTTTAGCTAGGCCTTCGTCGAACTCATCTTTCGAGAACAGTTCTCTCCACTTCAAAACTTGAGACTGAAGACGTTTCTTCCACTCGGATGAAATGGGAGCGTCCTTGGAGTAGAATCTTTCATCTGGAATTTCTTTGTCCACTCCCCCTCCTAAATCGGTGGAGAGGGGCGTAGCGGACTCTACTTGTCCGATAGACATTCGTGCTTTAACCCCTTCACTGCTGAAGACGTGTGGGACACGTCCTCATTGATGCACGTTGCATGCTGAGGACGTGCCCCACACGTCATCAGCTGTGCGGGACCCCCGGCGGAGATACTCACCTCTCTGTCCGGGGTCCCACGGCGTTCTGACTTCAGCGTCCTCAGACGCTGAAGTCAAGCGCCTCCCGGCGTAAATGACGTCATCGCGCCATGCGCGATGACGTCATTTCCAGGCGACCCCCCGGCAATGCCGGGAGATAGCCTGGAAGGGAGGGGGGGGATCCGTTCGGATCCCTCTCCCTCCCAATCGGGAAGGAGCAGCGGTAAAAGCCAGGCACCGCTTAAAAGGGGAGAGTCTCCCCTTTTAAGCGATGCCTGGCTTTAACCCCTCAAGTGCTGGGTTGCACTTCAGCGCCTTGCGGCGCCGAAGTGCAGCCTATCTCCAGTGGGGGCCGCCATCTTGGATGGCGGCTCCGCCCCCGGGACTCCCCTCGCTGTCTGACGTCATCACGCATAGCGTGATGACGTCAGATAGCCGGGGAACCCCTAGCTGCCGGGGATTTCCCAAGGAAATCCCCTGGTGGAGATAGGGGGTTCTTATGAACCCCGATATCTCCAGAACCGTGGCAGCTAGGGGGTCATGGGGGGTGTCATTTGAAAGGCCTGAGCATGGCCTTTCGAATGATACCCAACATGACTAGGTAAAAAGTAAAAAACAAAATAATAAAAAAAAAAAATTAAAATAATAAATAAATTAAAAAAAATAAATTAATTAAAAAAAACATGTTTTTTTTTTGTGTGTTGTTTTTATTAATGCAGCAATATTGTTCACATTTCAATTATAATGTGAACAATGATGCTGCACTAATGATTTTTTTCTATGGGGTGCGTTTGCTAAAAATCACGTAATTCCCCCCAAAAAAAGTAACAAGTCCCCATTTCAAATTTTTTGTACAAGCGCACCCCATAGAAAACATAACCGCAAACGCTCATGTGATAAAATGTGAAAAAAACACTTTACACACTGCAGATGATTAAAAATTCAATTTTTATTGTATTTTTTGTTATAATATACAGGCAGGACATGACTGATACATATAAAAATTATATATTATGAATCTGCGGAGTCTGACGGAAAGAACGATATATAATATGTCTGGGTCATTTATTAAAATGTGGCTTCAAATCGCGTTTAAACATGATGAGCGAAAGCGGTAAAAATGAGCTCAGCACACAGGCGTGAAATGCCTCAGCAGTGAAGGGGTTAAGGACTACTGGAGAATCAGACACATTGCACACGCTGACTAAGACTCTTCCTCGTGTTCTTTTCAGAGCTTTAGTGGAGATTATTTCAGGGATTATTTCGACTCCGGTTTCACTCCCATGATTAAAATCGGTTTCCAGCACCACATAGGGACATGGTTGCGACCCATTCAACTTGACTGAAGCCCGGAAACTTGCTACTTCTCCTGCTTGCAGAACCTTCTCCGTTCCTTCTAATCTCCATAGGCGCCCCACTTCGGCAGGTGCATTCTGTTCTTCGACCATCCTCTGATAGACCGGACGTAACATTGGGTGTACTCCTTGAGTAGAACCTTCTTCCAATACGATAGGTGTCAGGAGACGCCGCACCAAATCAGTATTCGTCCCCACTATCATGGAGCTTCTGTTTGCATCTGAGGGTCGAGGACACACAATGGCCAATGCATCACAACCTCCGGACTGCCCGATGACTTCGGATCCGATCTCCAATTTCACTTGTAGATACCCGTCATAGGGGAGTTTCTCAGTTCCGATACCCCAGATTTCCAGATCCTTCAATTTCTGTAAAGGAACGTGCTTCAAATGTTTCTTATAGAAGTCTCGGTAGATCAATGTCACTTGAGCCCCTGAATCCAACAGGGCTTTAGTGTAGACTCCCTCCACTTGGATTGGCACAATAGGAGAAGGACCTATCAGTTGGTCAGGAAACTTGGTGGCGGTATCAGGACACTTAGACCCAGTTTGCTGTACCCTGGCCTTTTTTCTTGGCCCGTGTAGGTTTTGGGTGTGCATTGCTTCCCCATGACGTAGACCCGGATGCTAAGGGAGTGACTCTTTCAGTCCTGGCAGGTTCAGCAGTTGGCCGGACTTTGGGCCCTCTCGCCCTCTTAGCCCTGGCTTGATTTTTGGAGCGGGGTTCAATCTTCGGGCACCTAGGTTGCTCCTTCACTGGCGCCCTCTGGCGTTTCCCGCCGGTGAGGTAGATAACAGTTCTTTCAAGGCTTTTAACAACTCATCAACTCTATCCTTCTCAGGCTTTCGATCTTTGCATTGAGCGCGGAAGTGGCCCATTTCTCCACAACCAAAACATCTCTTTTTAGAGAGTGAAGACGCAGTCGCCTGTTGTGATTCAGTTAAAGGACCTTGGCTAGACGCCACAGCAACTCCGGTTGTTTGTATGCCTGTGAGGAACTTCTGCATCTCTGTCACCTTCATCAACACTCGGCACAGTTCCACGTGCGCCTGCTGCAATTCGGCTTGAGCTTCCTGTACTTTCTTAACCGTTTTGTGCAACTCACCACGTTCAGAGAGGTGTAATTCTTTGGCAGTCCTCTCTGTAGATTTAAAAGCGATCAGGTGCTCTTGCTCGTCCACGTCGGACCCGTAAGTATCCAGCGAATCGCTTTCAGGCTGCAGACCGTCGTTATGCCTTACAGGTTGTGCGTAAGCCCTTTCCCCTCGCCTGAAGGATTTTTCCTCTAGTAAAGCCTCCTCCTCTCTAACAGCTCGGATCAGTTCCAGGTACTTCAGTTCCTGATTACCTGTCCTGCTTCTCAGCTGCAGCATCACCGGATCTAGAGGTTGAGAGCCCCTTAGGATCTGTTTTATTCGGATCTTATCCACTTCGGCCGGCTCGGCCCCTTTCTTGAGGAGTATCTGGTGCAGAATCTTATCTAGGCGCCTCATGTATTCGGTCATTCTCTCACCTTTTCGCTGATAGGTGTGTTCGTACTGATATACAAGCTCTGCAGCCTTTTCTGTTCGCCCAAAAACTTCCTCCAAAACGTTTAAATAATCTAAAGCAGTACAGTCTTTTCTACTCAGTTTTAGGTTTCTCACCGCTTCTGACGCAGGTTCCTTTAAGCTCTCGGTGATCCTTTGCTTTTTCTGGGCTTCAGGGACGTCCCACTCATCCAGAGCCTGCATCGCCTGTTCCACCCATTCTTCAAAGGTTTCTTCTCCCGCCGGAGTTGGTACGTTTCCTGTAAAATTTCTCAACCGTCGATAACCGAAGTTAGTGTGCGGAGGGCTTGTTCTCTGACACTTAGCCAGCAAATCTCCAATAGCCACTATGAATTCAGGCCCGATCATGGCCAACGGACTGGGCGCGGGAACACTTGCGGATTCGCCACGTGGCGCACTTAGCTGAATCAGTTGGACTTCCACCTCATCGGTCAGCTTCATGCTCGCGCCCTGAAAACATACTGGAACACCCTTTCTCCATTCAAGAAGAACATATGTGTGAGAGGTATCTGTGTTCTTTTTAATGTCCAGAATTAACCCCCGATGGTCTGGTGTCAGCACGGCCACGGCCTGGCGAATCTGATCTTCGGCCCAAGTGTCTGCGGGAATATCCATGACTATACAACATTCTAACTGACTACTGTGCTCCGCACACCATTTGGCAACAGTGTCTGGATCCATATCTAACCCTTTAGATGCGGTTTTTCCAGAGACTGGATCCCGGAAACGAGCCCCCACGTGTAGCGCTCACTCCCGGAGGAGCCGCTGAAAATGAACCACGGGTCAGTCTCCCCGCACTAGGGAATAAATATACTCCAGCACCGTTGTGGATTTTATAAATTATATAGTTTACTGAAGTAAAAGGCATATAATGAGACACGGTGTTCGTAGATATATTTACAGTATTTCGTATTGCGGTAAACGCGCAGCGGGAAAATAGAAATGCGAGACTTCGTATTTCTGAAAAACGCGACCGAGCAGAAAAATACAATGCTTCGTAATTACGAGAAACGCGCAGCGGAAAATAAAATAAGATGCAAATCTTTTCCCCTTTTTCGGATACTAGGGAGTGAGTCCCGAACAGGTTAAGTCCCAAATTGTGAGTGTATGTGTGTGTTATGGTACCCGGGTACTATTCAACTGGCCAGTGAATCTTTTAAACAACGTCTTCGACTAGTCAAGTTGGGGCCCTGTGGGTTTCAGAATTAAACAACAGCGTGCTTGAGCTTTGAAGAACCGGCCTTGGAGGCCTCTCACCCATCCGTTGATCCAAGGCTCCGCTGACCCAGGACGTCTCTCCGCTGGTCTCTGCGCTGGGATACCGGCTACTGGATTGATGTTTAGGCTCTCTGTGCTCCGGCCCGGACTTATCCAGCTACCGCCTGCTCTCCCATCCGTTAGACTCGCGGTACTCCTCACTCGGGGTCCTCAGCTTGTCTGGATAACACTTGTGATGGTCAGTGAGTAAGGCTCCTTCTGGCAAGGCAGGATAACCCCCAATCAACTTCAGATAGACCACACTTGCGCTCCGGCCTGGTCAGGGTTCCGCTCTGCAGTACTGCGTCCTCTTCCTTGCACACCCTGGCGCGCTCTTTACGAGGCTCAGGATCTACAGCGTCTGTGTCCCACCCACTTCCTGACTGTTTGCAAAGCACGCCGGGAAATGTAGTCCCAAAGTTCAGTGTCTCTGATCGCGCTTGTCTCCCTCCGGTGGCCAAAAATAGGTACTGCCACAGTAAGATTTAAACACAGCGCTACACATGTTTCTATACATCCTAGAAATCCGCCACTTCACGGGCAGGTTATGGGGACCTCCTAGGCACGATATTTGAAGGAATTTTTCGTTTTTATTTTTAACCCTTATTTCATGGAAAACTCACTGTCCCTTTAACCACTTCAATGCGGAGGACGCGCTCAGCGCGTCCTCCGCATTACCGCTGCTGTGCGGAGGACGCGCTGAGCGCGTCCTCCCATTGGGGTCAGCGTTCGGCCGGGTTCCGGCGAATTGCCTGCACATACGGTGCCTGGTCATTGCCTGTTCGAGGGCAGTGAAATCCTCATAGAGAAGCAATGCTTTGTCTATTCAGAGAACAAAAACCAGCAGTGAAAAGTTGCCGAATTGCCCTGGTATTTGGTGGTCTTATTCGACAGGTTTATTCAGGAGAATCCCATAGATTTCAATGTTAAAAATATTCCCGTTTTAATTCAATATCTAATAAAGTGTTTATTATAATATTCTGCAGTAAAAAGTCTCTTTATTTATAGATTTTTTAGGATCTTTTAGGCATTTTTTTTGCAAACTTTTTTCTGGTTTTTTATAAATCGTGTTTTTCTTTTTTCTGTAACAGACCTTTTTATTATCATTCATTGGATCTTATGTTTAACTTCCAGACATTTTCATTCAGTAGTTTTTTTGCAAACAGCGTTTCAATTTTCAAACTTTCAAGCGTACTGTTTTGGGGTTTTTTCACCTCGTTCGTCTGCGTGTCTGGTTTTTCGAGCGGCTGCTCTGCGCTGTGATCAGCAGCTAGTCGGGTTTCTCCGGCGTGGTTAATCCAGCTGTTTCTACTGGTTTCGGGGAGTGTTCGGTGAGTATTCGGCGGGTTTGCAGCGAGTGTTCGGCGGGATTGCGGCAGGTTTTCCCTGCACTACGGGGGCCCTACGTTCTTGCTGAATACACCGCAGGGTCGGCGAAATAGGATCGCCGAACCGTCTCAAAGTGCACTGAACGAAAAGTCACCGAACGTACGGTGACTTTTCGATTCTCTTTGAATAACCCTGATAGAGTCCTAGGTCTAATATTTTAAGGTAAACATTTCCATGTAAATAACATTTGCAAATCCAAATATTACAAAAGTATAAATATATTTTTAAAAAGCACAGATCTCCGTACCCCAACAAAGCTTTGCGGCAGTTACACTGAAAGCACAGTAATAGCATTCCCCAGAAGAGGCAGGACTCAGATCTTGGGGTATAATAGACAGACAGGAACTGAATGCCTTTATTGAATCTATTGAGCCAAATATATACAGTGCCAGGAGAGACCTAGAGACCAATGGGAAATAACAACCTGGCACCTACCCTCCTCCTCAAGCGAGCCACACATGTGTAGCGCTCACTCCCGGAGGAGCCGCTGAAAATGAACCACGGGTCAGTCTCCCCGCACTAGGGAATAAATATACTCCAACACAGTTGTAAGTTTTTATCATTTAAATAGTTTACTAAAATCTTGAGCAGATGTTGAAACACGGTATTCACAAGAGTTATTACAATATTTTCGTATTCCGGTAAAACGCGCAGCGGAAAAGAAATGAAACACGAGGCTTCGTATTTCGGAAAATAAAATATTCGCGACCGAACATAAAAGAATGCAATTTCCCGATAGTTCAGAAAAAGGGACACGTAGCGAAACCCCAAACATACAATCCCTTTCGTATTACGGCAAACGCGCAGCGGAAAAGAGAAAAATGTATTCGGAACGTATCTTTGTCCTTAACCCCCGTTCCGATTCGTAAAAGGAAATGAGTCCTGTACAAGTTAAGTTCCAGAATGTGAGAAGCGTATCCGTGTGTGTGTGTGTGTGTGTGTGGTACCCGGGTACTGTTCAACTGGCCAGTGAATTTATTAAGGGAAGATCTTCGACTAGTCAGTTGGGGCCCTGTAAACTTTAAAGAGAAACAGCAGAGCGTCCTTTAATCATACAACAGCCTTGGAGGCCTCTCACCCATCCGATGACTGCTTTAGGCTCCGCTGACCCAGGACGTCTCTCCACCCGATTTTGACTGGGGATACTAGCGGCCCGATCCATTGTCTGACTCCATACAGCTTATCCAGCTCACCGCCTGCTCTCCGTTCGATTCCTCCGGTCTGCAGCAATGCCTGGATTCCGGCGGGTCTTCTCCTCAGCTGGGGTGATCCTCTCTGCAATAACAGGTCTCTCTTGGTCTTTACTTGGCTCTCTCTGGGTCTCTGGCATAGGCCCTCTCGTGATCTCACACAATGCGTCTCCTCTCTTCCCTTCCCTGGCGCGCTCTGGAACCTTCTCCACGAGGCAGAGGATGTAAGGGTCCAGTCCCCACCCACTTCCTGTCTTCTTTGCAAAGCATGCTGGGCATTGTAGTCTCAATGTCCAGTATCTCTGATCGCGATAGTCTCCATCTTGTGGCCAAAAATAGGTACTGCCACAGCAAGATTTTTAGCACAGCGCTACACTCTCCCCCTCCTAGAACTCTTGGGTCTCTCCAAGGAGGTACAACAGTTACATTACGTTCCACAATATTTGAATACAATTTACATAACATGTACAGGTTCAACAGCATACATACAGTGGGTTAAGAACACTTCCTCAAGTTGACTCATATTTTGGGCCACCTCAGCTAGCATAGCAGACACTTCGGGCAACCTCCGCACCGTGGTGATGGCCTCTTCAGTGCTATGTCCTGGTGAGTCGTAGGTGAGTCGTTGGGGCGGTCGAACAGAGCGTTTTGGTTTTGGCTCAATCAGTTCCTCTTCAGGTGGAAGTACTATAGACGTTGGCTCAGTCCTTCTCTCTATTACTGGAGCAGACGTTTCTTCAGAGTATGATCCTTCCAGCGAAGGCATAGAACTATAATCACCTGAGTAAGCTTCCGGAACTACCGAGATCCCCACATCCTCAGGGACTTCCAACTGAAATTCATGAAGGCTCAGGGATATCAACAGTCTCAGGGACTTCCAACAAGAATTCAGGAGCTTCAGGCCTCAAATTACTCTCCCATCGTTCAGGAACTGAGTTAATCTCTTCAGGCTCCGGTGAACGTATCCAGTCCAGACAGAAACTTTCTTCTTCACTGTCCCTTTCGCTCTCTTCGACAGCCCGGGTCTGTTGAGACCGAGTAACAGGAGGCAAACATGGAACAGGCGGATTTGGCAGAGGCGGTTCGTCCCCAACTGGCATTCTCACAGCCTCTCTCAAGGGTAACAAATGATTCCGGTGCCAGTTCTTGAGAGGCCCAGCCTTTCCATCCAGGCGAATCTGATACACTGGTAGACCTGGTAACTGTTTGCAGACAATGTAAACCTGGGAACTCCACCTATCCGCCAACTTGTGTCTCGCAGCAGCACCCAAGTTCTTCAATAGAACCCTATCACCGGGTTGTAGATCTTGTATTCGAACTTTCAGGTCATAGTTCCTTTTGTTTCTTTGCTCCCTGTTTCCCGAGGTCAACCGGGCCTGTTCAAATGCAGAAGCCAAATTCTTTCGAAGTCTATCCACGTAGTTTCTATGAGAAGCTACTGACGTCTGGTCTAGAGACAACCCAAATGCCAAATCAACCGGCAGTCGAGCCTCTCTTCCAAACATAAGACGGTACGGCGAGTATCCAGTTGCATCACTCTCCGTACTGTTATATGCATGCACCAGAGTAGCTATGTGTCGACTCCAACTCTGCTTCTCCACATTCGACAAGGTCCCCAACATGTTTAGCAGTGTGCGATTAAACCTTTCAGGCTGAGCATCACCTTGAGGGTGATATGGTGTAGTTCGGGTCTTCTGGATTCCCAACAACTCCAACAATTGCCCCACCAATCTGCTTTCAAAGTCTCTACCCTGATCAGAGTGTATCCTTCTTGGCAGTCCGTAATGAACAAAGAATTTTTCCATCAACACTTTGGCTACTGTTGGAGCGCGTTGATCTTTCGTGGAAAATGCTTGGGCGTAACGAGTGAAATGATCAGTCACTATTAGAATATTCCCTTGCCCACTAGCATCCGGCTCTAAGCACAAGAAGTCAATGCACACCAAATCCATGGGTCCCTGACTCTGCAGATGGCTCATTGGAGCAGTTCGGGTTGGTAGAGTCTTTCTCTGAATACACCTCAGACAGGAATGACAATAACTTTCCACTTCAGCCCTCATGCAAGGCCAATAAAACCTATCTCGCACCAGCTTAAAAGTTCTCTCTGCACCCAAATGTCCATGCTCATCATGTAGTGATCGCAGCACACTCTCCCTATGTTTTGTAGGGAGGAATAACTGTTGAATCTCTTCCGCGTTGTTGGAGGGGCCCCTTCGGTAGACCACCCCATCCAGCATCTTTAACCGCTCCCATTCTTTGTAGACCAACCTGGCTCCACTCGGGGAGTTGGTTAACAAAATCTCTCGCTGGTTTGCAGTCAGGGCCTTTATGGTCAAGGCAATTAAAGGGTCTCTGGCCTGATCCGCTTTCAGGTCCTGTCTCGAAAAGGTAGGTAAACTTTCATCCCTTAACTGCGTAGGGTTACAGTAGAACTCAGGAACAGCCGCAGCCATAACTCCTATGGCCTCTGCTTCAATCCCTCCTTTGACCCGGCGCTCTGTTCCTTGACACAAAGCTTGCACCCCGTCGGGAGTCAACTGAGTCCATTCTGTAGTATAGGGTCTTCTCGATAACGCATCAGCAT
Organism: Leptobrachium leishanense; assembly: GCA_009667805.1. NCBI lineage: Eukaryota > Metazoa > Chordata > Amphibia > Anura > Megophryidae > Leptobrachium > Leptobrachium leishanense. The sequence continues at coordinate 35,081,570 of CM019072.1, read as the reverse complement.
CTCGATTATTCACCCCAGGGCGATACTTCAGGCTGAACCGAAACCCTGACAGAGCGGCCAACCACCGATGTCCCGTTGCGTCCAATTTTGCGGTAGTAAGGATGTAGGTAAGAGGATTGTTATCCGTCTTGATCACGAACTCAGCTCCATACAGATAGTCTTTCAACTTGTCCACCACTGCCCACTTCAAGGCTAGGAACTCCAGCTTGTGAGTAGGATAGTTCTTCTCTGAAGGAGCAAGGCTCCGGCTCACATACGCCACAGGCCTCAGCAATGGTCGGAGCTGTGGCAATTGAATTTTAATGTGGATAAGTGCAAGATAATGCACCTGGGACGTAAAAACCCAAGGGCTGAATATAGAATATTTGATACAGTTCTAACCTCAACATCTGAGGAAAAGGATTTAGGGGTTATTATTTCAGAGGATCTAAAGGTAAGTAGTCAATGTAATAGAGCAGCAGGAAATGCTAGCAGAATGCTTGGTTGTGTAGGGAGAGGTATTAGCAGTAGGAAAGGGAAGTGCTCATGCCACTGTACAGAGCACTGGTGAGACCTCACTTGGAGTACTGTGTGCAGTACTGGAGACCGTATCTCCAGAAGGATATAGACATCTTAGAGAGAGTTCAGAGAAGGGCTACTAAAATGGTGTACGGCTTGAAGGAGAAAAGTTACCAGGAAAGGCTTAATGATCTTAACATGTACAGCTTGGAAAAAAGACGAGACAGAGGAGATATGATAGAAACATTTAAATACGTAAAGGGAATCCACAAGGTAGAGGAAGGGAGTATATTTAAAAGAAACAAAGTAGCAAACAAGAGGACATAGTCTTAGATTAGAGGGGCAAAGGTTAAAAGTAACATCAGGAAGCATTATTTTACTGAGAGGGTGGTGGATACATGGAACAGTCTTCCAGTTGAAGTGGTAGAGGCCAAAACAGTAATTGAATTTAAGCAAGCATGGGATAGGCATAAGGCTATCCTAAACAAAAGATAAATCCAAGTAAAGTATCCATGTAATTGGGCAGACTAGATGGGCCGAAAGGTTCTTATCTGCCGACATCTTTCTATGTTTCTATGTTTCTATGTTTCTATGTTTCAATCCATCATACTCCTGATATAAGACTCCTCCCAGACCTTCTCGGCTGGCATCCACATGTAGTTCATACGGCTTGTGAGGGTCCGCATAGGCCAAAACAGGAGCTCGGGTTAGATTCTCTTTCAACTTTACGAAAGCTCCTTCACATTGACTGGTCCATTCACCTTGTATAGACTCTCAAGCTTTCCTTGGCCCCGGAGCTGACGGGTTTTTGTCAGAGACCTTGCAGCCTTCTTCTGTGGTTTCTTTCTGCAGGAGTTTGTTCAATGGTTGAGCTATTTTCGCGAATCCTCCCACAAATCTTCTACAGTAGGAACAGAATCCCAAGAAAGATCTAAGCTCAGTGACGCTTCGGGGTCTAGGCCAAGAAGCTACGGCCTCCAACTTCCGAGGGTCTGTTGAAACACCTTCTGCTGAAACCACATGTCCTAGATACGTAACAGACGGCAGACAGAATTGGTACTTCTCCAGAGACAGTTTCAGCCCCTCTTCATGGAGCCTCTTCAAGACCTTCTCCAGACGTTGCTCATGTTCTTCCAGAGTCTTCCCAAACACAATTATGTCATCCAGGTACACTAATACTTCGATTAGATTCATATCCCCGACTGTCTTCTCCATCAACCGTTGGAACATAGCTGGAGCCCCCGTAAGGCCTTGAGGCATTCTGTTGAATTCAAAGAACCCCAGTGGGCAGATGAACGCAGTTTTCTCTTTGTCTTCAGGATGCATTGGTATCTGGTGATACCCACTTCGCAGGTCTAGTACACTAAACCACTTTGCTCCAGACAAACACTGTAGGGCATCTTCAATCCGAGGAGTGGCATATTGATTAGGGATGGTTCTCCGGTTCAATGTGCGGTAGTCTATGTATAAGCGGACAGAACCATTTTTCTTCCGGACCAACACTATGGGAGATGCATATGGACTCCTGGACTCTTGAATCACCTTGGTTCTTTGTAATTCGTTCAGCCGCTCTCGCAGATCATCTAAGTCTCCTAGTGGAACTCGCCTTGATCTTTCACGAAACGGCTTGTCTTCTTGTAATCGAATACGGTGTTCAGTACTCTTAGCTAGGCCCACATCGAACTCGTCTTTCGAGAACAATTCCTTCCACTTTAAGACTTGAGACTGAAGACGTTTCTTCCACTCAGGTGAAATGGCAGCGTCCTTGGGGTAGAATCTTTCATCTGGAATCTCTTTACCTTCTCCCCCTCCTGAGTCGGTAGAGAGGGGTGTAGCAGACTCTACTTGCCCGATAGGCATTCGTGCTTTAAGAACCACTGGAGAATCCGTCACATTGCACACACTGACCGAGACTCTTCCTCGTGTTCTCTTCAGAGCCTTGGTGGAGATTATTCCAGGAATTACTTCGACTCCGGTTTCACTCCCATGATCAAAATCGGTTCCCAGCACCACATAGGGACCGGGGTGCGATCCGTTCAACTTGACTGAAGCCCGGAAGCTTGCTACTTCTCCTGCTTGCAGAACCTTCTCCGTTCCACCCAGTCTCCACAGTCTTCCCACTTCGGCAGGTGCCTTTCGTTCTTCGACCATCCTCTGATAGACCGGACGTAACATTGGGTGTACTCCTTGAGTTGAACCTTCTTCCAACACGATAGGTGTCAGGAGACGCCGCACTAGGTCAGTATTCGTCCCCACTATCAGGGAGCTTCTGTTCGCACCCGAGGGTCGAGGACACACAATGGCCAATGCATCACAACCCCCAGACTGCCCGATGACTTCAGATCCGATCTCCAACTTTACTTGCAGGTACCCGTCATAAGGAAGTTTCTCAGTGCCGATACCCCATATTTCCAAATCCTTCAATTCTTGCAATGGGATGTGCTTTAAGTGTTTCTCGTAGAAGTCTCTGTAAATCAATGTCACTTGAGCCCCGGAATCTAACAGGGCTTTGGTGTAGACTCCTTCCACTTGGATTGGCACGATAGGAGAAGGACCTATCAGTTGGTCAGGAAATTTGGTGGCGGTATCCAGACGCTTAGACCCAGTTTGCTGTACCCTGGCCTTTTTCTTGGCCCGTGTAGGTTTTGGGTGTGCATTGCTTCCCCATGACGTAGACCCGGATGCTAAGGGAGTGACTCTCTCAGTCCTGGCAGGCTCTACAGTTGGCTCGGCTTTGGGCCTCCTCGCCCTCTTAGTCTTTACTTGGTTTCTGGAGCGGGGCTCAACCCTCGGGCACTCAGGTTGCTCCTTTACTGGTGCCCTCTGGCGTTTCCCGCCGGTGAGGTAGATAACAGTCCTTCCAGGGCTTCCAACAGTCCCTTGACTCTATCCTTCTCAGGCTTCCGGCCTTTGCACTGTGCGCGAAAATGGCCCATCTCTCCACACCCGAAACATCTCTTCTTAGAGAGCGGAGACGTAGTTGCTTGTTGAGATTTAGTTAAAAGATTTGGACCAGACGCCACAGCAACTTCCGTCGTCTGCATGCCTGTGAGGAATTTCTGCATTTCTGCCTGCATTTCTGTCACCTTCATCAATACCCGACACAGTTCCGCGTGCGCTTGTTGCAATTCAACTTGAGCTTCCTGAACTTCCTTGACGGTTTTGGACAATTCACCCCGTTCAGGGAGGTTGGATTCTTTAGCAGCCCTCTCTGTAGATTTAAAACCAACTAGGTGTTCTTGTTCGTACTCATCCGACCCATAGGTATCTAGAGAGTCGCTTTCAGGCTGCAGGCCGCCGCTATGTCTCACAGGTTGTGCATACGCCCTTTCCCCCCGCCTGAAAGATTTCTCTTCTAGTAAAGCCTCTTCCTCTCGCACAACTCGAATCAGTTCCAGGTACTTTAACTCTTGACTACCTGCTCTGCTTCTCAGCTGCATCATCACTGGATCTAGAGGTTGAGAGCCCCTCAGGATCTGTTTTATTCGGATCTTATCTACTTCGGCCGGTTCGGCCCCTTTCTTCAGGAGTATCTGGTGTAGAATCTTATCCAGGCGCCTCATGTACTCGGTCATTCTCTCACCTCTTTTCTGATAGGTGTGTTCGTACTGATATACCAGTTCGGCCGCCTTTTCAGTTCGTCCAAAAACTTCTTCAAGAACGTTTAAGTAATCTAAAGCAGTACAATCTTTTCTGCTCAGTTTCAGGTTTCTCACCGCTTCTGACGCAGGTCCCTTTAAGCTCTCGGTAATCCTTTGCTTTTTCTGGGCCTCAGGGACATCCCACTCATCCAGAGCCTGCATCGCCTGTTCCACCCATTCTTCAAAGGTTTCTTCTCCCGCCGGAGTTGGTACGTTTCCTGTAAAATTTCTTAACCGTCGATAACCGAAGTTAGTGTGAGGAGGGCTTGTTTTCTGACATTTAGCCAGCAGATCTCCAATAGCCATGATAAATTCAGGCCCTATCATGGCCAACGGACTAGACGCAGGGACACTTGCGGATTCACCACGTGGCGTACTTGGCTTAATTAGTTGGACTTCCACCTCTTCGGCCAGTTTCACGCTCGTGCCCTTAAAACATGGCGGAACACCCTTTCTCCATTCGAGAAGAACATACATGTGAGAGGTATCTGTTTTTTTTTTAATGTCCAGAATTAACCCCCGATGATCTGGTGCTAGCGTGGCCACGGCCTGGCGAATCTGATCTTCAGCCCAAGTGTCTGCTGGAATATCCATGACTATACAACATTCCGACTGGCTACTGTGCTCCCCACACCACTCGGCAACAGTGTCTGGATCCATATTTAACCCTTTAGATGCGGTTTTTCCAGAGACTGGATCCCGGAAACGAGCCCCCACATGTAGCGCTTACTCCCGGAGGAGCCGCTGAAAATGAACCACGGGTCAGTCTCCCCGCACTAGGGAATATACTCCAACACAGTTGTGAGTTTTTATCATTTAAATAGTTTACTAAAATCTTGAGCAGATGTTGAAACACGGTATTCACAAGAGTTATTACAATATTTTCGTATTCCGGTAAAACGCGCAGCGGAAAAGAAACGAAACACGAGGCTTCGTATTTCGGAAAATAAAATATTCGCGACCGAACATAAAAGAATGCAATTTCCCGATAGTTCTGAAAAAGGGACACGTAGCGAAACCCCAAACATACAATCCCTTTCGTATTACGGCAAACGCGCAGCGGAAAAGAGAAAAATTTATTCGGAACGTATCTTTGTCCTTAACCCCCGTTCCGATTCGTAAAAGGAAATGAGTCCTGTACAAGTTAAGTTCCAGAATGTGAGAAGCGTATCCGTGTGTGTGTGTGTGTGTGTGTGGTACCCGGGTACTGTTCAACTGGCCAGTGAATTTATTAAGGGAAGATCTTCGACTAGTCAGTTGGGGCCCTGTAAACTTTAAAGAGAAACAGCAGAGCGTCCTTTAATCATACAACAGCCTTGGAGGCCTCTCACCCATCCGATGACTGCTTTAGGCTCCGCTGACCCAGGACGTCTCTCCACCCGATTTTGACTGGGGATACTAGCGGCCCGATCCGTTGTCTGACTCCATACAGCTTATCCAGCTCACCGCCTGCTCTCCGTTCGATTCCTCCGGTCTGCAGCAATGCCTGGATTCCGGCGGGTCTTCTCCTCAGCTGGGGTGATCCTCTCTGCAATAACAGGTCTCTCTTGGTCTTTACTTGGCTCTCTCTGGGTCTCTGGCATAGGCCCTCTCGTGATCTCACACAATGCGTCTCCTCTCTTCCCTTCCCTGGCGCGCTCTGGAACCTTCTCCACGAGGCAGAGGATGTAAGGGTCCAGTCCCCACCCACTTCCTGTCTTCTTTGCAAAGCATGCTGGGCATTGTAGTCTCAATGTCCAGTATCTCTGATCGCGATAGTCTCCATCTTGTGGCCAAAAATAGGTACTGCCACAGCAAGATTTTTAGCACAGCGCTACACATGAAACAATAGAGTGCCATGTAATCACAGCCTGAGTATCAGATACGTTAGATAACAGATAAGGCTAGGGTCAGACGAAAGCAGTTTTAACGTGCGTTTAGTCGCACGAAATCACGGCCGTGCTAGCAGCAAATGACGTCCAATGCCGGGGAACACACGAAGTACGACCGCACGAAAGTTCGTCCGCGCAACGCAAGTGGCAAACGAACGCATTTTTCCTAGAACGTCAAACCACTAGTACGGACGTACAGAGTGCGCTGCGTCCGCTAGAGGCATGTTTGCGTGATTGGGAGACGTCAGACGCTGCTAATGTCCGGCCAACATAACGTCCAGACACAAAAAGTGTTTTATTGATGATCCACACAAAATCACGGACGAAAAGGCGCATCGTATGACCGCTATCGCGTATTCCGTGAAAAAATGCGTCCATTCGTTCGAACGCACTTTTTCACTGACAACACGAAAAATGCTTTCATCTGACCCTAGCCTAAGAAGTTACACAAATAAACAACAGCCTGATACAATAGTCTGTCACAGATATATATATATATATATCAATGCTAATTATCAGATTTCCTGTATTATGTCTCAAAATAACATTTATCAATATATTGATTATAGCATGATGTAAAACAGGACAATCAAGTCTATCAGGGTTATTCAAAGCGAATTGAAAAGCCACCGCACGTTCGGTGACTTTTCGTTCTCTTCAATTCGGTTTGATTTGGCGATCCCATTTTGGCGACTCTGAGTTGTATTCAGCAAGCACCACAGGGTCCCCGAATTCCAGGGAAAGGTCGCCGCAAACCCGCCGAAAACTAACCGCAAAACGAGGGCGAACGCACACCGAAACCCGCAAAAACATCAGGATTAACCCGCCGAAAACACCGGAAAAACCCGAGCAGGAGCCGATTACACGCAGAGCAGCTGCCAGAAAAAGCCGACACCGCAGACGAATGCAGTGAATAAATTAGAAAAACTGGAGGCTATTTTAATCATATTTTAAATAAATCTTACTTTTTCATCTTCAATCCTGATTCCTGCTTCGTTGATTCCTGCAAACATCAGTGGTTTTTCATCTGGGTTTTTCTCCCATCAAAAAAACCTATGGGCCTATATCCATGAGCTATGTGAGCTCCATAAAATGTGAGTACAATTCCAACTGTACATAACACTGTGATCTTAATTTGTGGATCTACACAAGGATTTCTCTTCCTGTTCTCCTTTCCATTGTCTAAACTTCGGACAAAGAAAAAAGGAAAAACCTTGCTGTAAGGTGGGGGTCACCTAAGAAATTGAAGACAATTACCCACATGTCTGGACCCACTTAGAGCCAGTGCACGGCTCTGCACTTGTAAGTGGGGTGTTCACCACATACATTTATAATATATTGTATAAAACGTGTTGCACTATTATTGTCTCTCTTCTATTGTATATATACATATACGAGATTCTGGGACCCCAGAGAGCAGTGTCTGCGCCGATCCAGGTTATTGATTTCAAATTAGAAAAACAGTTTGCTTGAATGTTTGAAAAGTGAAACGCTGTTTGCAAAGAAACTACTGAGCGAAAATGTCTGAAATTTACATATGAGGTCCAGGGAATGATAATAAAGAGGGCTGTTACAGAACACTTTTTTAACCACTTCAATGCGGTGGATGCGCTCAGCGCTGAGCGCGTCCTCCCTTTGCAGCCGCGATCAGCCGGTATTCCGGCTGATTGCGCGGCCCCCCGGTGCGGGCTGACATCATCGATGTCAGCCCAGCCTCCGGGACCCCGGCGGGCACGATAGGCGTCATCGCGCATGCGCGATGATGTCTATTTCAGGCACCCCCCGCCATTGCAGGGAAGGTGCCTGAAGGGACCTCTCCCCCTCCCCTTCCCCGCAGGCCAGCGATTAAAGACAGGCACCGCCTGGAAGGGCACAGCCTGCCCTTCCAAGCGGCGCTGTCTTTAACCCCTAGGGGGCTGGATCGCGATATGGTGCCAACATTCGCCATATCGCGGTCCCCTCCCTGAGCTGGCCGACATCTTGGATGTCGGCCAAGCTTCCGGGATATCCCCCTAATGACTGGCGTCATCGCGCAGAGCGCGAAAGCGGCAGTTTTGAAATTAACCCCTTGCTGCCACCTATAGTGGAGATAGGGGGTTCCAATGAACCCCCTATCTCCCGATCCGTGAGAGCTAGGGGTTAATGTTTGCTATCATTGGAACGGCCAGAGCGTGGCCTTTCCAATGATACCAAACATGACCATGTAAAATGTAAAAATAAAAATTAAATAAAAAAAATAAAAAAAAAATAAACAAAAATAGAAAAAAGTATTTTTTTAGATTTCTTAGTGCAACAATATTGTTCCCATTTCAATTATAATGTGAACAATGATGCTGCACTAACGATTTTTTCTATGGGGGGCGTTTGCTAAAAAACACGTAATATTCCCCAAAAAAGTAACGATTCTTCATTTCTAATTTTTTTAACAAGCGCACCCCATAGAAAATATAACCGCAAACGATCGCATTTTAAAATGGAAAAAAAAACACTTTACACATTGTAAATTATTGAAAATTCAAATTTTATTGCATTTTTTGTTATAATATACATGACATAACGTATACATATAATAATGACATATTATGAATCTGCACAGTCTGCCGGAAAGAACGATATATAATATGTCTGGGTCATATATTAGAATAAGGCTTCAAAACGCATTTAAACATGATGAGCGAAAGCGGTAAAAATTAGCTCAGCACAGAGTTGGGAAAAGGCTCAGCAGCAAAAGGGTTAAAAAATCTGAATTTTTAAAAAAAAATCCCAAAAAATGCTTAAAATATCCTAAAAAATCTATAAATAAAGAGACTCTTTAATGCAGAATATTATAATGAATGGTTTATTAGATATTCAATTAAAATGGGAATATTTTTAACATTGAAGCCTATGGGATTCGCCTAAATAAACCTGCCGAATTAAACCACAGAATGACTCGGCATTTCGGGGACCTTTCACTGCTGGTGTTTGTTCTCTGAATAGCCAAAGCATTGCTTCTCTATGGGGATTTCACTGCCCTTGAACAGGCACTGTATGTGCAGGCAATTCGCCAAAATTTGATTTTCAGCGTTCGGTTCCCTTTCGGCAGCCATTCGGATCTCTTTGAATAACCCTGTATATTTTCTATTCGGAGGTATATTTGTAGCATAGCTTTAAACATCCTGTCACTTTTATTGCCTTGTGATTACACCATGCTTATCTGTGAGTTTTATTGCTGGTGAGCTCGTTGATACACTACACAATATTATGTATTTTACTGCCACATAAAAGCAAAGGTTAAAAAAAGATTTCTCGGGGGGCGGAGTCGGCCGGCCATGAGAGCAGTCGCATAGTGCCTGAGCTCCGGTGAATCCCGCTACCGCACCCGATTGTAGCCACTTCCACACAGCTCAACAGACACCATCACACACCCGGTGGACTCGGGGAGCACCATGAAGTCCTCAAAGAAAAAACCCCGCGAAGAAACGCAAGTAGCGCCGATTTTTGGGACCAGATACAAGGCCGCAGGCGACATCCAAGATGGCGGCGGCCGCGCTGTATCTCCTTCTCCATCAGCCGAGGGCACTCCGGAGGCGACTGACCCAGCTACCAGGCAAGATATACAGCACTTGAAAGATTTTATTGCACTGGAACTGGGGAAAACAACGAAAGCCCTCACAGCGGAGGTACATGCAATAGGCTCGCGTACAGCGCATCTGGAGGAGAAAGCGGATCATATGGCGGCTTGTTATAATATGGCAGCACAGAAAATGGACGATATGTCTGATCGAGTAGCGCGCATGGAAACAGCTATAGAAGACCTCTCTAATCGCTCCCGCAGGAATAATGTTCGGCTACGAGGCTTATCGGAGGATATTACATCTGAACACCTTGATGCCACGCTGCGCGGCATAACACAGCGGTTGTTGCCACATCTATCCGCCTCCAAACTAATGCTGGACAGAGTTCACAGAGCGTTGGGCCCAAAGCGTGCTAATAATGCAGCGCCACGTGATGTGGTGGCGAGATTTCACTACTTTGCTACGAAAAACGCCCTTATGACAGCAGTGCGGGAACAAAATGTGGAATTTGAGGGTAACTCTATCACCTTTTATCAGGATCTGGATCCAGCAACCCTGGCCAAGCGCAGGGAGTGGAGAGTCGTGACAGACCTACTACGCCATCATCGGATTAAATATTCATGGGGGTTCCCGTTTCGTATTGTGGTACATAAGGAGGGCACCTCCCACATCTGCTCGCAGTTGTACGGGGCATCTGACTTCCTGCTTAAACTGGGAATCCCGGCACCGGAGGCCTTATTGGCGCTTGCGCCACCAGCACCCCTTCCTCAGATACGACAGGAGTGGTCTCAACCAGCTGACTGATTAAGGGTGCTTTGCCCTGAAGGGCCTGCGTTCATCTACTCTCTCTTGCAGAGAGACAGGCTCCCGACTGCTTGGAGTGCCTCCCGTGGTTTATGGGAGCAATTCACAGAAGTAGCGTTTTGTTGAGCTGAGTGGTTTATCAGTTATAATTTTATTTTTCCTTTCTTTTTATTATGCATTTTATACAGTGTGTGGTTACATATATTATGTTATGTTATCTTATATTTCGGTGGCGGGTGCCACGGTGGGCGCCTGTTGTACTGTCCTCGGATCTGGCTTCCCCTGAATACTCTCCCCCTAGGTTCCGATCTCTTGGTTTCCCCATTCGTTCGGAGCTCCTGTTATCCCCCCTTTTATTTTCCCTTTCTGTTTATTATGTCTCTCACTATACCTCTCTCTCTCTCTCTCTTTCTCCTCTCCTCTCTCATTTTCTATCGCCTCTGGACTGGGGGCCTCCTTCAAATTCTTTTTTGAATGCAAAATTCTTGATAAGTAATGGTTCCTGAGTTATTGGTATTGTCATTGAACGTGAAAGGCCTGAATTCGCCCCGTAAACGCAGGTTGCTCTTTAGAGATCTGAAGCGGAAGTCTGCTGGTATAGCCTTTCTGCAGGAGACGCGGATGCCTCGAACGGCGGCTTATCGGCTGGGCGCTCGCCCATACGGTAGAGTTTACACTTCCTGTGCTTTACCAAAGCGAAACGGCGTTGCCATAGCCTTACATGACTCTTGCCCACTGATGGTGGAAGAGATTCACACAGATACAATGGGCAGATATCTCCTGGTGAAAGGAAGGGTTGCCACAAGATGGTATTCGCTTTTATCAGTATATGCACCTAATGGCTCAGATGCATCGTTTTGGAGGGAACTGTCCTCTTTTGTGGCGGGCCATGCGAGGGGCACGCTGATTGTCGGTGGAGATTTTAATGCCACCCTCTGTCCCCCTCTGGACAGATCCACCTCGCCTCGGCTGGCCTCGCCGCATGCCTTGTCATCTCAGGATCGTCAATTTTATAGCTTTGTTACTGATCACCAGTTATGCGACGTATGGCGCCTGCATCATCCGTCGGTTAAAGATTATACCTTTTATTCCGCGCCGCACTCGTCGTATTCGCGAATTGACTATATATTGGTTTCGTCTGATTGCATGCCACTGATAATTACCTCGCGAATTGGCTCCATTACATGGTCAGACCACGCTGACGTGTCCATTGCGTTACAACCTTTATATAAAGGCGGGGAGGGCAGACGATGGAGACTGGATCCAATTCTGTTGCAACAGCCGGGAATCCGAACGAGAGTTAAAGATTCTCTGACGGAATATTTCGCACTTAATGAAACCCCGGATGTCTCTACCGCGGTTTTGTGGGAGGCACACAAAGCGGTTACGAGAGGAGTGCTCATCAGTCAGGCCGCCTACCGTAAGAAAGAAAAACTAAAAGACATCCTCACCCTTCAAACTAAGTTAAGAACGCAAGAATTGATACACAAAGCAGCACCAGAGGAAGCCACTTATCTCCTTTTGTCACAAACAAGAACGGATCTTAATAGACTTTTTATAGAGGACGCGGGGCGAGCGCTCCTGTGGTCTAAACAGAGGTACTTTGAACGATCCAATAAAATAGATACCCCTCTCGCTCGAAAAATTAAGCCAAAATACAAATCTAATCAAATTGCTAAAATAGTTGATAAGCAGGGAGTGTCGCATGACACACCCAAAGAAATTCGGGACGCTTTTACGGCTTACTTCGCTAAATTATACCACCATACCCCCTCCCACAACGATAGCAATCAGACACTCCAGACGGATATTGAAGGATATCTTACAAAAAGCAGCATACCCCATCTAAACGAGCAACAGATAGCGGCCCTGGATTCCCCCTTTACCGAGGAGGAAATACGCGAGGTGGTGAAGGAATTAAAACCGAACAAAGCCCCAGGCCCTGATGGCCTCACGGGCCAATATTATAAATGCTTCGCCAACTCTTTGGTACCCAGACTGTGTACTATGTTCAACTCACTTAGGGGTGGCGGCGGACTGATGCCGGAGGCTCTTTTGGCCTCCGTGGTACTCATCCCCAAACCTGGCAAAGATGTTCAAGGCATAGATAACTATAGGCCAATCTCACTCCTTAATACGGATCTTAAAATACTCGCTAAGTTGATGGCGCTCAGATTAGGACCTATGCTCTCGACCCTGATCCACCCAGACCAGGTAGGATTTATGCCTGGGAGGCAAGCCTTTGAGAACACACGGAGAGCTGCAGACCTGATATGGTGGGCGCGCTCGCGAAAGGTGCCTTCTTTATTTCTCTCCTTAGATGCGGAAAAAGCATTTGATAGAGCTGAATGGCCCTTTCTTTTCCGTTTGTTGGAGAGGGCGGGCCTCCCGGAAAGTTTCTTGGCCCTTACCAGAGCCTTATATGCGACACCTATGGCACAAATTTTGATTCCAGGTACAGATCCGACCCCCTTCCCGATACGTAATGGTACAAGGCAGGGCTGCCCACTATCACCAACCTTGTTTGCCATCTTTTTAGAACCGCTAATGAGAATGATCCGAGCTGATGGAGACATCCGGGGTTTCCTGGTGGGGGGACAGCAGTTTAAGGTCTCAGCATACGCAGATGATGTTCTACTCTCGTTGACTGACCCCGAGATCTCATTACCAGCCCTTATGAGCCAATTAACGAAATATTCACAGATCTCTGGTTATAAAATTAATATCACTAAGTCTATGATTCTCCCGATCTTGGTGCCCGCTAGGATGCTGCAGGCTCTGACAAGGGAGATGCCTTTGCAGATTTCCGCTTCAGAGCTCCCCTATCTGGGGATTAAATTGACTGGTCTCCCTGAACGCTTGTATGAAGTAAATTATGCCGCGATGTATGCCACGCTCAAACAGGACCTTGAATGTTGGGATAAATATGCTATTTCATGGGTGGGACGAGTGAACTGCATTAAGATGAATGTACTTCCACGCCTTTTATACTATTTCCAAACGATACCGGTGGCACTTGATCCCTCAGATGTACGCTCGATGCAAGGAGCAATCGATAATTTTGTGTGGGCAGGAAGGAGGCACAGGGTGGCTAGGGCCACTCTTTACCGGCCTAAACAGCTGGGTGGTCTTGGTCTCCCAAGCCTCTTTTCATACTATTATGCTGCTCAGCTTGCCCAGCTGGTGGCATGGCATGGGGGGGTTCATGCTGGCCGGTGGGTTGAGTTGGAGAGAGCGATTATGGCCCCTAATTTACCGCACCACTGGATCTGGTTGGCTAGAGAACACAGACCACTCCTATCCACGAACTGTCCTGCTATAATGAATACCATCCGCATATGGGACAAACTAGCGGCGAGGTGTGACCTTGCCACCTTGCCCTCACCACTGACACCAATATTTCGCAACCGGGAATTCCCTGCGGGTCTGAGACCTTTACCCTTTCAACAGCTGTGGGACGCTGGCCTCCACCGTTTATGCCATCTTTATCAAAAGGATCAATTTGTTCCCTCCATTATCATTGACCAACAGGAGTCCGGGACGGGGGGCCTGTTTCTGCCGGAACGACAGCTGCGAGCCTTTGCCTCCCGGAGACATATTAAAGCTGCCTCTCAGACACCTCTCTCATTTTTCGAATCCATTTGCTTAAAGGGTACCTATCCTAAGGGCCTGATCTCTACCTTATATTATAAGCTAACGTCATTGATTGACTGGAAAGAACTCCATTATATACAAGCCTGGGAACGCGACCTGGCAGAAGTACTGGACTCAGAAGACTGGCTCGACATTTGGGAAGCCTCCAAAGGGGTTTCACTATGCACTTCCATGCAGGAACAACCGCTGAAAATGCTCATGCGCTGGTACACCACCCCTACGCAACTTGCGCACATGTCCCCGAATCACCCGGATCTATGCTGGCGATCCTGCGGCTCCAAAGGCACTTTTATACATATGTGGTGGGAATGCCCACAAATTCAAAAGTTCTGGACTAATATCCTAACAATGCTCTCTGACGCACTGGGGAAGGACGTCCCCAGAGACCCCTGGAATTTGTTGCTTTCTCGACCCTTGGAGGGCTTCACAAGACATGAAAACAAATTAATCTCCAAAATATCGATGGCGGCTAGACGGGCAGTGGCAGAGACCTGGCGCCACCAGGCTCTCCCCGTTATGGCCAAAGTTTCGGCTAAAATACAAGACACTAGAATCATGGACGAACTCACAGCCGTTGTGAGACACACCCTACCACAATTTCACAAAGTCTGGGACCCCTGGACTGATGCTGGTTTATAGGCTAGCCGATGCACCCCGGCAGACGTTCTTCACCTGTGATGCCTCAGATCATTCAAATGGTTAATGATATAGCTACGGTGACCCCCCAGTCCATCTTCTTCTTCTTCTTCTTCTCTCTTTTCTTCTTTCCCTCTTTCTTTTCCTCTCTTTCTATCCTTTTTCTCCCCTGTTTTATCCCATCCCTTACCTTACCTTTACAACCTTTAATCTTAAACAAATGGCTTATAATCTGCTGACAGGAAACGTTTAATGTATCAGTGTTTACTTCTAACCCTGTCTATGTTACTATTTGTGAATGCCTAATAAAATTCATTTAAAAAAAAAAAAAAAAAAGATTTCTCATTGTCTGGGATAAGTATGAGGTCTATGTTGAGCCCTTTCCCACAATTAGATGTCTGAAAAAGTGAAAAAAGGGCATGTCAAGGGGCAGAAAACTAACAGTGACATGAAATGGGGCATACAATGAAAGTGGGCATAAAATCTGAGTATAATGAAATGGGGCATAAAACAAAAGAAGGGCATGAAAGGGTTGGGGCGCCAAAATCATAGCACTGCCCATCCCACAGCCATTGCCTTTTACATTTTGACACAACACAACAATATCACTTATTAATAGGGTATTTACTATTGTAACCAGAATAGTAATTAATTCACCCGGATGTCAGATTTGGAGAAATCCAAGAAACATTACAAAATAAAAGGAACTAAAGTAGCAAAACAAGAGGACATAGTCTTAGATTAGAGGGGCAAAGGTTTAAAAGTAACATCAGGAAGCATTATTTTACTGAGAGGGTGGTGGATACATGGAACAGTCTTCCAGTAGAAGTGGTAGAGGCCAAAACAGTAATTGAATTTAAGCAGGCATTGGATAGGCATAAGGCTATCCTAAACAAAAGATAAATCCAGGTAAAGTATCCATGTAATTGGGCAGACTAGATGGGCCGAAAGGTTCTTATCTGCTGACATTTTCTATGTTTCTATAAGCCAGAATATCTGAATATTATATTATTTTCTAAATCCAACATGTCTCAGCATTACTTTTGTGACGTACAACTTGCAATTTCATTTAATTGACTTCTTCCCTCTGGTCAATTATACTTAATGATCTGTTTTCGTCATTGCTAATATTTTATATTTGGACACAGCAATCCTTCCCATCTGCCCTCGATGTGTTTGTGACTCACTTTTCTCCAGGCTATAAATTGACTGCATACAGTCCAGACACGCAAGACTCTCTTCTTCATCACTCGACCCAAGGATTACTTAACAGTTTGAGATAGATTCTTCCTGTGATGTGACGTCACTTTCAGATCACCAGCTCTATTCTATCTGGATACACGTTACTAAGAACCCTGTTCAGCTCATAAACACTGCAACACTATCACAGACTAACTTCACACGAGATCTGCTTGATATCTTCCCTATCTTCCTATCCAGGCGGCTTGTAAAATCACTCGAAATTCTCTCCGTGTTCTTTTATTTCCATTCTCCCTTAGCACAATATTAAAAATGTTTCCTTTTATTGCTAAAGTACACCTTCAACAGCTTATTCAGAAGATTTGTATTGTTTCCCCACTATTATCTCAATTTGTGGCAAGAAGCTTACTTTTATTTCTTTACTCACACTCGGTGTCCTCATCCACAGGCAATATATCAAATTTTTACATCCAATTCTCGGCTTTTGTGCACAGAAAGTTATGACACTCATTACCCTCACACTGCAACCCTGTATTAAGGCTGATAAAAGTATGAGCTGTTCTTAGCAGAGGGGATAATGCACAGCCAAACCCAACTTCCACTCAGCCAGTCTCATTGCTCAATCAACCCCACGTACACTTTCATGCCCCTCAGCCAACCCACACACACTCCCATCCTGCTCAGCTACACACGCTCTCATGTCACTCAGGTACACATACTCCCATTACACTCATCCAGCTTTGTACACACTCCAAAGCCACACAGACAACACTACGCACTCCCATTCCTATATTCAACCACACACTCACACAACTCTCATCACACATATATACAGGTCCAGAAATATTGGGACATCGACACAATTCTAACATCTTTGGCTCTATACACCACCACAATAGAGTTGCAATGAAACAAACACAATGTGCTTTAACTGCAGACTATCAGCTTTAATTTGAGGGTATGTACATCCAACGCAGGTGAACGGGATAGGACTTACAGCAGTTTGCAGATGTGCCTCCCACCTGTTAAGGGACCAAAGGTAATGGGACAGAATAATAATCATAAATCAAACTTTGTGCGGGAGGGGTGGGGTCGCGCCTATTCCCCGATGGGGCGGCTGCAACCACCAAATGCATCCAGCCCAACAACATGTGTAAAACATAACAAAGAAAAAAATGTCATCTGCGCTTACTCCAATTATACCGTGTGAAACTAAACACAACTAGAGGTTTGGTTTCTTATCTATGGCCATTATAAGACTAGCTCGCCCGCCCGCCAGTGTCAAGGCACCTCCATAAGGGCGAGTCCTAACCAAAATGAAACCACAGGCTGCTGCATAGCAAACCATACCTGCTCATGCTGCTTGTCAAACATGAGGTAGACTGGTGGGCCTTTATTTATGCTCCCCCAGAAACAAAATCCACTTTGGGATCAAAACAAAGACACGGAGCGGAGTCTTGCTGCAGGGATGACCTGATAAATCAAACTTTCCCTTATTAATACTTGGTTGCAAATCCTTTGCAGTCAATCACAGCCTGAAGTCTGGAACGCATAGACATCACCAGACGCTGGGTTTCATCCCTGGTGATGCTCTGCCAAGCCGCTACTGCAACTGTCTTCAGTTCCTGCTTGTTCTTGGGGCATTTTCCCTTCAGTTTTGTCTTCAGCAAGTGAAATGCATGCTCAATGGGATTCAGGTCAGGTGATTGACTTGGCCATTGCATAACATTCCACTTCTGTCCCTTCAAAAACTCTTTGGTTGCTTTTGCAGTATGCTTTGGGTCATTGTCCATCTGCACTGTGAAACGCCGTCCAATGAGTTCTGCAGCATTTGGCTGAATGTGAGCAGATAATATTGCCCGAAACACTTCAGAATTCATCCTGCTGCTTTTGTCAGCAGTCACATCATCAATAAATACAAGAGAACCAGTTCCATTGGCCGCCATACATGCCCACGTCATGACACTACCACCACCACGCTTCACTGATGAGGTGGTATGCTTAGGATCATGAGCAGTTCCTTTCCTTCTCCATACTCTTCTCTTCCCATCACTCTGGTACAAGTTGATCTTGGTCTCATCTGTCCATAGGATCTTGTTCCAGAACTGTGAAGGCTTTGTTAGGTGTTGTTAGGGTAACTCTAATCTGGCCTTCCTGTTTTTGAGGCTCACCAATGGTTTACATCTTGTGGTGAACCCTCTGTATTCACTCTGAAGTCTTCTCTTGATGGTGAAGTCTTCTCTTGATTGTTGACTTTGACACACATACACCTACCTCCTGGAGAGTGTTCTTGATCTGGCCAACTGTTGTGAAGGGTGTTTTCTTTACCAGAGATCCAAAACCAGATGCCAAAATCATGAGTGTACTTAGCAGTCTGTACCTTTTTTATTAGACTAACGTTACATTTAAAAGACAAGCGTTCAAGAGTGTTCCTCTCTTCTTCATATCTGGACGCTTTACTGACCAAAAATATAGAATTAAACATAAAGACATTATCGGGCACACGGGTGGGGGTGGTAAATGTCGTAAATAGTCAAATGGTATGGTCAAAATGAGAAGAAAAAAAAACAACAGTGATAAGATCATAAGAACTTGAAAGGAAAAAAATAAAAACACGAATCAATGAAGGTTGAAAAAGACACAGAAGAGAAAAAAAGAAGGAAAACCAAACCCCAGCCAGAAATCTGAATGTTATCTGATGTTATGAAAATGGGTTAAAAAGCCTGAATCCACATTGTGACAGAACAAGCTGTCACTGTGCGACTTGGAGGAGACTGTCCGCTAGCTTCCTGCCCAGAGACTATGGCCCGTGAAAGAGACTATTGGGGGAACTGGTGGACCTTTTAAATATATTTGGTTTTCACTGTTTTAAATATCCGCCAGTTAACTAAAGATTTCTGGTGTCTGTGTGCTATTCCCTTGTGTATTAATTGTATAGTCTCTTGTTGTGTATTTTGCTTACATCCCCTCAATTAACTAACCCTTCTCTGTATAGTGTAGATCTCTGTATTAGTATCTGCTCTCTCTATTGTGTAAGCTTCTCTATAAGAAATTCCTTTTGTTTACCCTGCTTTCTCCCTCCCCCTTCTCCTCCCTAGGAAATCACATTGTCCATTGTTGACAGTCCTGTGCAGCTATCTACTTGATTGTATGCAAATGAAGTTGGTGGTTGACTGTATCTGTGATGTTATCTGTTGGGTGTAAGCAAGAAGGGGGTTGTTCTTGCCTGTGTATCTCTGTGCAATAAACAGTCAGTTCTAGTCTGACCCAGTTTGAAGTCACGACTCATGATTTGGGGTGCCAGGAATCTTCTGCCTGCTGTGCCAAGGAAAGGCTCCAGGTCTACAGCTCTGGCTTATTTCTGGGGGTGCTAGCCAGGCTCTCTACAAGCACCGGGCCTTAAACTGCGGCTAAGGTACTAGAGAAAGGTGTGAGAGTCACGAGGAGAAACCAAGTGTCCATGCGAGGAAGCGGCATTTGATAGATGTGACCCTGTTCGGGCACAGATATCTGTTATACACATTAAGTCCTTCTTTTATATTGTTAAAATATGTGATCATTTTCATTTCAAACGTCTTGCGTTCATGGAGGTCTTTAAAATTTCGTGTGAGGATTTTAGTTCTGTGGTTTTGGATGGAGTGGCCTGTTAGATTAAAGTGATGTCCCACCGGGGTACAATATGTATTTTCATGATGGTTCTTGATGGAGTGTCTGTGCAGGTTCATCCTGAGATTTAGTTTAAGGCTAGTTTCACCAATATAGCAGCCCTTTTCACACAAATATGCAAAGAAAAAAACACACTGAATCACTTAACTTTTTAGTTGGGGTAGGGTCTACCCTCTGCAGGCTCCCGGTAAAACCCGTAAACAGTACACAATATGAAAAAAGTAGAGGGTAGTCCTACAATAAATTTAAAATTACTTAAAAGTGCATGTTAAATAAACAAATAGTATTTCAATCCATTCACGCACATCAAGAAATAAGATCGTTATCACCGTTTCATGGGTACCTGGGATATGGTTTCCTCCACAGTCGGCGCACTTCAGGATCAGTCAGCCAAGACCAAAGTTTTTCTGCTCACGCTCGACGCGTTTCGTCAAAAGACTTCATCAGGAGCAATATGTGCAGTCATAAGTACATGGTTAAAAGATAAAAGTGTATAAGAATCAATTCTGAACATCGCCATTTTATAATCACATTCATTAACATAATTAATCAGCTAAACCCCAAGCAGCCCTTCCTTCTCCGTCGGGATCGCATCAACCTTGTTCTCGTGATATTTTCTCCCTCCCCCGAAAACATGGCGCTCGGGATCTCACTTCCTCCACAGCGTCCGCCCGTTCAATTCCTCAATGACGTATTTCTCATGTGACACCTTTCACTCCAATTTAACAGCGCATCCGTATCACGGCAATCTTCGCTAGAAGACCCGGCATATATTTTCTTCATATTCCTCTTGCACTTGCGCGGCGTCCATGTTTTCGTACCGGACCGGGAGGACCGAATATTCATCTTTTGTCCCATCTCTACCCCCCATTTATCCATGTTTTAGTTCTGAATTCTCCTAATAAAAACAAAAAGCATATATTTCCCCGATATACAGGTTTGTATCAATGATAGCTCTTTTTACGTTAAAACATTAATCAGGCACAGAAGTATTAGAGATCATTTTTGTAGCAAACAGCAAACATATATAACAGAGTAAATTCTTTATTCATATAAAGCAGCAGATATCTATATCCTCATTAACCCTTCAGGGGCCATACACTTAATTGTATGGATCCAATAAGCTTCTCTTTGAGCTAACCTTTTCCCTCTATCCCCTCCTCTCCAATGTGGCTCAATTTTCTCAAATCCCATGAACTTTAAATCTCTGAATTTAAAATGTGCACAATTGTTGCAATGTATGGGTACCGAATGATCATCTTTTCTATTCTTAATATTGTTATAATGTTCTAGCACATGTGTTTTTAATATTCTTATTGTCCGCCCCACATATTGCTTGCCGCACAGGCAAGTCAACATATAGACTACATACTTGGTCTCACAATTTATAAATGAATTTACCTCATATTCTTTATCTGTTACTGTGCTTCTAAACTTCTTTTTCTGATCTCCCCTCATTTACCTACATGCCTTACATTTTGAACAAATTTTAAATCCTTTAGTTGTTTTCAAATTTGTTTGTTCTATCGGGTGTGTGGCACTAGGGGCCAATGAGTTTTTTAGGGACCTTATTTTCTTGTATATCATTTCTGGCTTCTCTGGTAAAACTTTCTTTAATATAGGGTCTGCTAATAAAACATTCCAATGTTTATTCAGAACTTTCTTCACTTCTAAAAAAAATCACGATTATATTCAGTAATAAAAACACATTGTGCATTACTAGCTTCCACTCTGTTTCTTTCTCTTGGTCTTAATAAAGACTGTGAAGGAACCGTTCTCTTCTGCCTGTCCTGACTCTCCAGACACCCCTTCGTTGCGGTCAGCCCGGCTACTGGGAGCGCTGTCCTCAGCGCCTCGAGCAGCTTGACCTACCTGCTTCTGTTCCTCTGCCCTGGAGCCGTTAGGAATTTCCAGAAGGCGGCTCGGTACCTTCTGAGGGTGATAGTGTAGTGTAGCGTCACTGAAATAAAAACACCAGGCGCGGCTGTATGCTTCAACAGGATCCTCTCTCTCTGAGCTCTGAGAGTTCTCTGACTTTTTAATGAACAAAACGCCACCATTTATGATGAAGTCCAACAGTCATAATTTGCATATAATGACGCACCTCGTCCTACCCATACTAATTACATTATGTCAGTTATTAACAATAAACATTCTTTAGCCTTCAGCTCACACAACATTTGTATAATCCATTGTTCTAACACATCAGATTAAACTCACACTATCACAGATCCCTTGAATTAAACATGCAGCTAGATAATGGGAAAAGCCCTGGTGCATAAATTACACAGCAGTAAAGCTTGTTTACTGTATACACAAAAACACATTTACCTACAGGAATAAAAGTATTTAACCCTTTCGCTGCTGAGGCTTTTCCCGCCCCTGTGCTGAGGTCATTTTTACCTGTTTTGCGCATCATGTTTAAACGTGTTTTGAAGGCTTATTTTAGTATATGACCCAGACATATTATATATCGTTCTTTCCGTCAGACTCGGTAGATTCATAATATGTCATTATTATATGTATACGTTATGTCATGTCTGTATATTATAACAAAAAATGCAATAAAATATGTATTTTCAATAATTTACAATGTGTAAAGTGTTTTTTTTCACATTTTAACATGCGAGCAATTGCGGTTATATTTTGTATGGGGTGCGCTTGTTAAAAAAATTAGAGATGGGGTCTCGTTACATTTTTTTTGGGGAAAATTACACTATTTTTAACAAACGCACCGCATACAAAAATCGTTAGTGCAGCATCATTGTTCACATTATAATTGAAATGGGAACAATATTGCTGCATTAACAAACCAAAAAAATAAAAAAAAAGTGTTTATTTTTTTTTTATAATTTTTTTTTAAATTTTTTTTTTATTTTTTTTTTATTTTTTATTTTTTTTTACAACTTTTTTCACTGTAGTGTTTGGTATCGTTGGAACGGCCATGCTCTCGGTGGTGTCCCAGCTTCCCGGGCCGGGGGACCGTTTGGGACGAGATGAGGTCCACTGAACAGGAAATCCTGCTTGGCACCTGCAGATGTCAGCTCACCTTCAACGGACGCCCAACCAGCGGGATTACTCGCACCTGCAGTCAACCGCTACGGTGTCCAGCAGTCGTTGCCGTGCCGGCAAAGGGCCTCGTATCCCGGCTATCGAGCCCCCAGAAATGTCACCGGAATCCACTTGGTTCACTCGGGACGAGGCCGGACCGGACACGAGCAAGGATTGTCTGGACAGGAGTCTCATCAGGAAAGGTAAACTTTATTGTGACATCACAGAAGATGCTCAGACAGGATTGAATCGCAAAGACTGAGCCCCGAACTAATCCCGACAAGGGGTCTTATACCCCGAATACATAATTAGGTACATCCCAATTAGCCCACCTCCCTGTGACACTATCCCACCCCACGTGGATTAATACCTCCCTTAGTCTAATACAAAGACATTCCATTACATTGGCCGTAAATTGGCAAACTTCATGTTAGTTTCGACAGATCATGATTAGTTACTACATCCAGTCCGGGCTGTGCTCGCCTCCCTAGCGCCTGTGTTCATTTGTTGCGGGTAGCACCTGGTCTATCTTCTATGCTTCCCTTTGTCTTGCTGGGGCCTCTGTGACCTTGATGTATCCACTTCTCATTCTATCCCTTCGTGCCAGGAACAGCCTCGATCTTTCTCAGGTTTTAATTGCTTTTCTGCTAATCTAACACATTCCTAAATTTCTACGTATGCTTCATTCTAGTTTCAGCTAAAACCTACCTAGTTATTTTCAAGTGAACCAATATTCTGAACAAGATGGCCGCCTGGCTTATAATGGCGGCCAGCTTCCAGCCTGATTCCACTTCAAAACCAGAAAAATTCTCCCATTTTTCTCCCTTTCCAAATCGGCTATTTGGTCTAGAATTTTCCATTCTTCCAAACTTTTTCTGCGTGTCCAAAAATGTCTCCTCTTTTCATACAGGCTGCCGCCCCAAGCAGTTGTTTATGGATAGATTAAAGGAAAAGCATTTACCGTCATTTGAAATGTCATTTTTTGTTTTTTACATATTTCTATACATCCTAGAAATCCGCCACTTCACGGGCAGGTTATGGGGACCTCCTAGGCACGATGTTTGAAGGATTTTTTTTTTTTTTAACCCTTATTTCATGGAAAACTCACTGTCCCTTTAAAAACGTTTTTTTTTTTTACTTTTTGTCCTTGTTTCCTGTCCCCCAGGGCACTACCCAGACCCCCATACACTTTTTATGGCAAATATCTAGCATATATGCCCTCTTGGAGGGCACTCTAAAAACCGAATTTTCAGCCCCATTGACTTGTATGGGGTTCGAGTTCGGGTTCGGACCAGAACATTTGGAAAGTTCGGGTTCGGCTTCGAACCGAACTCGGGGAGTGTTCGGCTCATCCCTAGTGGCCACTCGTAGGAGGTGAAAAGTACAGGGCCGCCGGCATTATCTTCTCCGGGGGGCTGCACATGGATGCACCCCTGAAGTGGATTCCCGGGGCCACCGCCCTGCCGCACTCCCTCCTCTGCATGCCTCTGCACTAAGGGCATCATTACGTTCATAGCGCTAAAACGGGAATGCAAAGGAGAAAAACCTGCGCCTGCAGGTTTCTCCTTTGTGTCCCCGTTTCAGCGCGATATTACGATGCAGGAGCTAAAAAAGCTCCGTGCATCGTTAACGGCGCTAAGCCTCAGGATGCACGAGGCAGCGCTAAGCATCCCCTCGATGGAGTCCATAGTACTCCATTGATGCAGACGGTGTCGGTCACATGACCTGCCGGTTCTCGCCTCGCGCCAGCGTAGTGATCTGCAGGGAGAGACTGGGGGGACTTTTCCCCCCAGTCTCTCCCTGCTCCCGACGGACAGAGGAGGCGGCTGGAGTCATGGTCCTTGCTACAGGATAGGAGGTATCTGATTTTTTGGGGGGTTTCTGGCTGGTGCTAACAGATTCTGCAGCAGCGGAATCCGTTAGCACCAACTCCTGGCTGTGATTAACTTTCGTGTAACCGCAGCTGGACGGTAATTAGCGTTAGGACTTTGTAATCCTAACTCTAATTCTCACTTTGCGTTCCCCATGTTAAGCATAGGGAGCGCAGAGTACAGTAACCTAGCGCTGAAAAGCGCTAAACAGGTTTTTTAACCCGTTAGCGTTTGGATTGTAATATGGATGGCCTGCATTAGGGCCACCAGGGCTAATGTTAACGCTCACACAGGTGACAGGGGAGCGCTAACGTTATCACTCAGAATGTAATGTGGCCTTACATTGACAGAACCATCAGAACCAGAACCACAATACATATTGTACCCCGGTGGGACATCACTTCAATCTAACAGGACACTCCATCCAAAAACTCAGAATTAAAATCCTCAAAGGAAATTTTAAAGGTCACCGTGAATGCAAGACATTTGAAATGAAAATGATCACATATTTTAACACTATTAAAGAAGGACTTAATGTAGATTCTGGCTTTTTAATCCATTATCATAACGTCACATAACATTCAGAATTCTGGCTGGGGTTTGGTTTTCCTTTATTTTTGTTTTTTGTCTCTTCTGTGTCTTTTTCAGCCTTCACTGATTTGAGGGTTTCTTTTTTTACTTTCAAGTTGTCACGATCTTATTACTGATGTTTTATGGGCTTAAGATCCCTCATGTGTTTTTTTTTTCTTCCCATTGTGACCATACCATTTGATTATTTACGACATCTAACACCCCCACCCGTGTGCCCGATAATGTCTTAATGTTTAATTCTATGATTTTGGTCAGAAAAGCATCCTGACCTGAAGAAGAGAGGAACAGCACTGCCTCCAGCTGCGCGAGATTTGGTTTGCTGTTATACATTACAGTATCGTCTGCGTACATGTGTATGATATTGGACCAGACTACATCACCCAGACTGTACCAGCACACTGGAAAATATGGGACCCAATCAGTGGCTGATTGTCACATTTCAACTGCCTCATTCTGTACCCCTGTTATTCTGTCATAACTGTACTTTGGTATATTTAGCTATGAGTGATGGTCATGGTAATAAGCAAGAATACCAACCACTGCCATAGGCGTGCGCAGGGGATGTTCCCAGGCACACCCTAATGTTGGGTGAAGAGGTCCTTTCTCACCCTTACATTGATATTTTACTTGTCCCTTATCTGGTTCCTGATGAATAACATAAAATTTACATTATCTCTGATTACAGGCCTGTTATTTCTAATGAAATATGTGCATTTTGTGCAAAATCTTCTAAACATAAGTTTTCAGTTAAGAAATGTTCAGTGCACACCCTAATGTAACGGGCTGCCACGCTGGTGACCACCACCCTCCTTTCTTTCCCGCTCCCTCCATCTTCGCTTCCTTTAACTCTAGCAATCTTCTGATATCTCTTTAAGGATAAATGATAAAATTAATGATAAAATTGCTAACAAGGCTATACCTGCTGATATATGATGCCGAATATGTATCATTGCCTTGTCTATATAAAGTATTGGGAGTGGGGGAGTAAGAAATGGGTAAATATATTTCTCAGGTGGACTTCCTAATGAGCATTCCTTCAGTGGTCAGCAAGGTGTCATCAGGTCCCCCTAACAGGCCATGTTTGCAGATATCTGAAGCACAGCACAGACGATATGATTTGCTGCTCAGTGATTGCAGGATTCAGTCTGCATTTCCCCAAGGTGATCCATAAAACCTGCCCTGTTAGGGGGACTTCAGAACGGGGTTGGGATCCACTGCCGTAGAGGATCCATGGCAAGTCTTTGCCGATAAAAATGCAGAATATTTCCACTTCACAATGGACTTAAGAAAATACACATTTTTTTGAGATAAACAGAAAAACGTGTCATTCGATCAGAGAGATAGTTGGTGGAGAGATTGTGACAGTGAAGCCACTACCATATTCCTATGGCTCTAAATACCCACAAGCCCATACTGTCAGTCAGAGATTAGTCTTGTGACGAGGAGGGCATCATTAAGGATCAATGTTCTGCGCACTCATCATCCCTCCTGTTTATTTTTATGGAGAACATGCCAAAGCTTCTACAAACCCATCTCCGATTATGACATTTGTGACTCAAGATTTGGAAGCGTTTCTTTAAACCGAAAGCCAATTAAAAGCAGGTGTTGGAGAGGAGAGACGCCGGGTCCGGTATTTGGCTACTGTAAGAATTATGGAATGCCTCATTATCTCTAAATAACAAATCGTACCGCTGGTTTAACGAGCGCTTTGTCATTAACCCTGCGAACGCCTCTTCCAATATTTCTCCCTTTCGGTTTTCTTCTATACTCAACAAAGAGATCTTCAAAGTAACACAGAGAAAAAAAATCCCAAATAGTTCCACAAAGGGAGGTGTTTGAACGTCTAACTTTTGATGTATTCGAGGTAACCTCTGTCCCCTAATCAAATTGTGCATATAATCGCATGCGATGCCGAAGGAATATCATTAGGACTGTCCTATATTTGCGTAAATGTCTGTTCTAAGCAGAGGTAGGCTGGTCTGAGTGGCAGGGGTGCAATTATCTTTTTCTCCAGTGGAATTTTAATGATTCAGCGCACAGGGAGGCCTCCTGCCAATCATGCAATCCCATGCTGGAAAACCAGTGACAGCTGCAGAACCTCTTGTAAAGCCGTCTAAAACAACAGCCTTAAAAAAAACAACCGCCTAAAAATCTGCAAAAAGAAATTTTCCAGCCGTATTTTCTGTAATCGGGTGATCTTGATGTACATTACAGTTTTCAGAACAGCCATGCTTTCCTGGACGCATATACTTTATTCATGCTGATGGGCTGTGCATGAAAAATGTAACCCTGCAACTAGGTTTGCCAGATCAGCCATGGTTTCCAGGACACCTAGTACTATTTCATGCAGAGGGGAGCACAGGGAAAAGTTTGTATAGCTCATGTGCTGCAGGGCGGAAATCAAGCTAGGTCACCTGGGATTCCTTTTTTATTTTCTACGTGCAGCGTATGTATTCTACATGCTGTGTGGAGGTATTTTTCATGCACTGGACATCAGCATGAATAAATGATGTGTATCTTTGAAAACAAGGCCAATCTGGCAACCCTACCTGCAACATGTGGAATCCATTGAATCAGAAAACGAATCCAAGGTGCCTTGCTTTGATTTCCTTTCTGCAGCATATGAATTATACATGTTGCAGGGATGCTATAGTCTGTAAACTGACTGACTGCTATTCTGGGGTCAAGAATGAATTTTTATCACCCCAGTTTGTTGCAAATTTGCAAAGTGCATTAGACTGGGTTGAGCTGGTATGTTCTTGGTAATGCTGGGGCCTGGGCATACATATGCAGGGTTATTCAAAGAGCTCCGAATTGCTGGAGAAAGGTAACCGAACGCTGAAATTCAGCGTACGGTTACCTTTCTTGGCCATTCAGAGAGCAGGCAGTTCGCCAAATGTTGGCGAATTGCCTGCACATACGGTGCCTGTTCGAGGGCAGTGTAATCCTCATAGCTTCGGCTATTCAGAGAACAAAAAAACAGCAGTGAAAAGTTGCCGAATTGCCCTGCCATTCGGTGGCTTCATGCGGCAGATTTATTCAAGCGAATACCATAGGCTTCAATGTTAAAAATATTCCCGTTTAATTCAATATCTAATAAACTGTTGATTATAATATTCTGCAGTAAAAAGGCTCTTTATTTATAGATCTTTTGGGATATTTTAAGCATTTTTCGGGATTTTTTTGGCAAATAATTATTATTTTTTTATTTTTTTTAAATCTTTGTTCTTTTTTCTGTAACAGCCCTCTTTATTATCATTCCTTGGACCTCATATGTAAATTTTAGACATTTTCGCTGAGTTGTTTCTTTGCAAACAGCGTTTCACTTTTCAAACATTCAAGCAGTTGGGTTTTTTTTTCCACTCCATTTGTCTGCGGTGTCGGCTTTTTCCGGCCGCTGCGTGTGATCGGCTCCTGCTCGGGTTTTTCCGGTATTTTCGGCGGGGTTAATGCAGATGTTTTTGCGGGTTTCGGTGTGCATTCGCCTGGGTTTTGCAGTGAGTTTTGGACAGGTTTGCAGTGACTTTTCCCTGCAATTCGGGGAGCCTGTGGTGCTTGCTGAATACACCATTACCCCATTGTCCCATTACCGTTGGTCCCTTAACAAGTGGGAGGCACATCTGCAAACTGCTGTAAGTCCTACACCGTTCACCTGAGTTGGATGTACATACCCTCAAATTAAAGCTGACAGTCTGCAGTTAAAGCACATTGTGTTTGTTTCATTCCAACTCCATTGTGGTGGTGTATAGAGCCAAAGATGTTAGAATTGTGTCGACGTCCCAATATTTCTGGACCTGACTGTATAACACAAAACTGGGTGGAAAAAATCTTGAGAGTACGAGACCAACAATAGTGTAGCTATTTGATAAAGGTTAGGTTGATGGTGGTACAAGTACAGGGTTGCCAGATCAGCCATGTTTTTCTGGACATATATTATTATTATTTCATAGAGATGGAGAGCACAGGGAAGATGCTGCCCTGCAGTATGTATAATTCAGATGCTGCAGGATGGAAATCTGTTATGTATGAAATATAGAAAAGGGTGAACTTCACCATTCGGTGGCAGTTTTGCCACTTAGTTAATAACCCCTTTAGTATAAAACAAGGTAACCACTAAGGTTCTGTTTTTGCATCCATTATAGATATTTCTTTCTATGCCAGCATATTCATAAATTGCTTTTTGGAAGCACCTTGCCATATACCTCCTGGGCTTTAATGCTGCATACTCCCATATAAATCAGTGTTTTTACAGCATTGCTTAGAGGAGCGAGCGAGCCAGTTCCGTTCATCCAGAACCTTTGCATATTGGATGTGCTAGTAAATCACAGCTTAAATCCTCTATAATGTTGGCAAAGGAGAGTAGATTCAGTGAGCTACAAAAACAAGCCCATATGGCAAGCAAAAATATCTGTACGTTTCTGAGGTCAGAGAGAAAAATGTGTCTATTTTACCAAATTAAAAAAAATAATACCAGGTCAGAAAGAAGAGCTTATTAAGACTGTGAAACGAACTGTAGCTTGATCCATTGTGATGACCAATATAAAATGTAGCAAACTGACAATTTCCAATCTTTTTAGCTGTGTGTGTTGTGTCATTTTCTTAAAGGGACGCAATTAAAATGTTACCCAACCCACCACAGCTTGTGCCCATTTATTAATAAATATATATATATATATATATATATATATAATGGCTCCTAAGAGAGCCGAAACGTCGTGACTTGCTTTTTAAATAAGCTTTAATAAATTTTGTTATTTTATTTTTTGATTGAGTGTGGCCATCTGTTGGATTTTTTATATATATATATTTATTATAGTATTATAGCATGTAGGCTTTTTATCTCCCTTTTTGCCCTCCACCACAACCGTTGTAAGTACTGATTTGCCCTATGGGTCCAAGCATCCACTGCAACTGGTCATGCCTAGCTCCTGCTGATGAGGGTCCAATAAACCCAAAGCGGCGCTGTCCTAGGAGTGGCTTTGATCAGTTGCATAAACCTTATCTCTGCTAAAAAAAAAAGCCACAGTATGGCATGGCATTGATTTAAGGGTTCTGTGTAAAAACAGACACAGGATGCAATAAAAGTGAGACAGATGTCATTTGCATATCCTACCCAGAATTCCTTGCTGCATATGGGGAATGTGGCACAGGAGCTCTGGGATGCAGTTCTTTGAATTGCTGTGATGTGCAAGTGGCTTCTGCAATAATAAACATAACCATTATAGCGTGGAGGCTTTTTATCTCACTTTTTGTCCTCCACCACAACCGTTGTAAGTATATATATATATATATACACATCAGGGTTATTCAAAGAGATTCGAAAAGTCACCGCACGTTCGGTGACTTTTCGTTCTCTTCAATTCGGTTTGTTTTGCCGATCCCATTTCGGTGACTCTGCGGTATATTCAGCAAGCACCACAGGGTCCCCGAATTGCAGGGAAAAGCTGCCGCAATCCTGACGAAAACTCACCGCAAAACCCGTCTCAGCCTTTGACACAGCAGAAGAGGCAGTGAATAAATTAGGAAAACAGTTTGTATGAATGTGTGAAAGTGAAACGCTGTTTGCAAAGAAACTACTGAGCGAAAATGTCTGAAATTTACATATGAGGTCCAGGGAATGATAATAAAGAGGGCTGTTACAGAAAAAAGAAGAAAACTTAAAAAAAAAAAAAAAATCGGACTTTTAACCCTTTCCATGCGGAGGACACGCTCAGCGCGTCCTGCCGCATGGCTAGTTGGGCATGCGCGATGATGTCTATTTCAGGCACCTTCGGACCTCTCCCCCTCCCCATCCGTGCGGACCAGCGATTAAAGGCAGGCACCGCCTGGAAGGGCACAGCCTGCCCTTCCAAGCGGCGGCTGTCTTTAACCCCTAGGGGGCTGGATCGCGATATGGCGCTAACATGCGCCGTATCACGGTCCCCTCCCGGAGCTAGCCGACATCTTGGATGTCGGCCAAGCTTCCGGGATATCCCCCTACTGACTGGCATCATCGCACAGAGCGCGATGGCGCCAGTTTCGAAATTAACCCCTTGCTGCCACCTATGGTGGAGATAGGGGGTTCCAATGAACCCATTATCTCCCGATCCGTGACAGCTAGGGGTTAATGTTTGCTATCATTGGAACGGCCAGAGCGTGATACCAAATGATACCAATGATACCAAACATGAACATGTAAAATGTAAAAACAAAAAAATTTAAAATATAAAAAATAAAAATAATAAAAAAGAATTAAAAAAAATAAATAAATTGTTGTTTGTTTTGTTTTATTAGTGCAACAATATTGTTCCCATTTCAATTATAATGTGAACAATGATGCTGCACTAACGATTTTTTCTATGGGGGCGTTTGCTAAAAACCACGTAATTTTCCCCAAAAAAAGTAACGATTCCCCATTTCTAAATTTTTTAACAAGCGCAACCCATAGAAACTATAACCGCAAACGCTCGTGTGTTGTTAAAATGTGAAAAAAAACACTTTACACGCTGTAAATTATTGAAAATTCAAATTTTATTGCATTTTTTGTTATAATATACAGACAGGACATAACGTATACATATAAAAATGACATATTATGAATCTGCCGAGTCTCCCGGAAAGAACGATATATAATATGTCTGGGTCGTATAATAAAATGTGACTTCAAATCGCGTTTAAACATGATGAGCGAAACCGGTAAAAATGAGCTCAGCACAGAGGTGTGAAAAGGCTCAGCAGCGAAAGGGTTAAAAAAATAAAAAAATTTTTTGAAAAATGCTTAAAATATCCTAAAAAATCTATAAATAAAGAGACTCTTTACTGCAGAATTTTATAATGAACGGTTTATTAGATATTGAATATGTTTAACATTGAAGCCTATGGGATTGTCCTGAATAAATCTGCCGCATGAAACCACCGAATGGCACGGCATTTCGGGAACCTTTCATTGCTGGTTTGTGTTCTCTGAATAGCCAAAGCAGTGCTTTTTCATGGGAATTCACTGCCCTCGAACAGGCACCGAACAGGCACCGTATGTGCAGGCAATTCGCTAGGATTTGGCGAATTGCCTGCTCTCTGGATAGCCGAATGGCCAAGAAAGGTAGCCGAACGCTACCGGTTACCTTTCTCAAGCAATTCGGATCTCTTTGAGTAACCCTGAGTATTGCCAAAAGTATTCGCTCACCATCCAAATAATCAGAATCAGGTGTTCCAATCACTTCCATGGCCACCGGTGTATAAAATCAAGCACCTAGGCATGCAGACTGTTTGTACAATCATTTGTGAAAGAATGGGTCGCTCTCAAAAGCTCAGTGAATTCCTGCGTGGAACTGTGATAGGATGCCACCTGTGCAACAAATCCATTCGTGAAATTTCCTCGCTCCTAAATATTCCACAGTCAACTGTCAGCCGTATTATAAGAACGTGGAAGTGTTTGGGAACGACAGCAACTCAGCCACGAAGTGGTAGCCCATGTAAACTGACAGAGTGGGGTCAGCAGATGCTGAGGCGCATAGTACGAAGAGGTCGCCAACTTTCTGCAGATTCAATCGCTACAGACCTTCAAACGTCATGTGGCTTTCAGATTAGCTCAAGAACAGTGCGCAGAGAGCTTCATGGAATGGGTTTCCATGGCTGAGCAGCTGAATCCAAGCCATACATCACCAAGTGCCATGCAAAGTGTCAGATACAGTGGTGTAAAGCACGCTGCCACTGGACTCTAGAACTGTGGAGACGTGTTCTCTGGAGTGACGAATCGCACTTCTCCATCTGGCAATCTGATGGATGAGTCTGGGTTTGGCAGGTGCCAGGAGAACGGTACTTGTCTGACTGCATTGTGCCAAGTGTAAAGTTTGGTGGAGGGGGGATTATGGTGTGGGGTTGTTTTTCAGATGCTGGGCTTGGCCCCTTAGTTCCAGTGAAAGGAACTCTGAATGCTTCAGCATACCAAGACATTTTGGACAATTCCATGCCCCCAACATTGTGGGGACAGTTTGGAGCTGGCCCCTTCCTCTTCCAACATGACTGTGCACCAGTGCACAAAGCAAAGTCCATAACGACATAGATGACAGAGTCTGGTGTGAATGAACTTGACTGGCCTGCACAGAGTCCTGACCTCAACCCGATAGAACACCTTTGGGATGAATTAGAGCAGAGACTGAGAGCCAGGCCTTCTCGTCCAACATCAGTGTGTGACCTCAAAAATACACTTCTGGATGAATGGTCAAAAATTCCCATAACCACACTCCTAAACCTTGTGGACAGCCTTCCCAGAAGACTTGAAGCTGTTATAGCTTCGTGGACCAACATCATATTGAACCCTATGAATTAGGAATGGGATGTCACTTAAGTTCATATGCGAGTCAAGGCAGGTGAGCGAATACTTTTGGCAATGTAGTGTATATATATATATATATATATGGTTTTTTTTAAGATGTAAATATTCACCTTTTCTCCCTCAGCATGCGCTGCTCCTTTTCGGTTCAGGGCTTCCAAAATGTGAAGGTCCCTGCAGCTATCTAACACATTCTGCATACTTATGTAATAATGATAAATTGTGCTCTATTTTTTTTACACAAGTTCCACAACGCCTGCGCCGAATGATAGATTTATGCTGGGTGCCCATGCACAGAGCCAATCCATCTGCTTCAATCTCAGAACACTCACTGCTGCGAGCGTTCAGAGAGGATGATGTCAGCATGCAGGGCATTGGTGAACAGTTTTGTGATCAGTAGCTGGGATATTCTTCCACCTCCTGCTGAAATTTGAAGTGCACCATGAGCAAGCTGTTCTTCAGTGTTCCTTTGGAAGATCCTGCAAGAATAACTGAATACCAGCAGGTTTGCGGATATTAATGTCCGACAGTGGCAGGCAGTAAAAGTGGTACTTACTGGGAGTGGTGGGTTTGTCATCTGACAGAATCCATCAAACGTTTTTATTTCTGGTAAAGTTTGTGACAGACATAACTTTATTCCCCCTGACATTCTTCTATATCACATTCCTTCACATCTCCCACCATTGGAAGGTATGAGATTGGAACAAGGGTGAGCTGGTCTAGGTGTAACGTGCCACCTGGAAAAAGGGCAGGTCTGTCACTTTCTTTGATGCCCTGAAGACTAGCAAAACCTGGAAATTGAGCTGACCTGTCCGGAAAAGCAACGTGTAGCACTGCCTTGCTGAAAAAAAGTGGTCAGATCGCTGATTCGGTGGGACAGTGTGACTGTCCCCTCATTTCAGGATTGTCGTGTCCAAAGCAGGATAGCTGGGGGGTATGTTCTTTACTCTCTTGTGGTCAGAAGCAGTGGAGTCGCTACGTGAGGGCGGGGGGTGCGGCCCACACCAGGTGACACCTGCCCTTAGGGTGACACCGTCACCCTAAGGGCGGGTGTCTCACCCTGCGACGCAGTGTTCGCTCCCTGCGAGCGTCCGAAGCTATGCAGCTTCGGCACTCGCCTGGGAGAAACACGTCACCAGCCGAGTTCTGGTCACGTGGCTCCCCCAGGCGAGCGCCCAAGCTCCATGCCGCCGGACGCTCAGAGGGAGCAGAACACGCGGCGCAGGAGGTGAGCTGGGGGCATTATCCATGAGCTGGGGGCATTATCCATGAGCTGGGGCATATCCATGTGCTGGGGCATATCCATGAGCTGGGGCATTATCCATGAGCTGGGGCATATCCATGAGCTGGGGCATATCCATGAGAGCTGCTGGGGCATATCCATGAGAGCTGCTGGGGCATATCCTTGAGCTGGTGGCAATATCCATGAGAGCTGGAGCATATCCATGAGAGCTGCTGGGGCATATCCATGACAGCTGCTGGGGCATATCCATGAGAGCTCCTGGGCATATCCATGGGAGCTGGGGCATATCCATGAGAGCTGGGGCATATCCATGTGAGCTGGGGCAGTATCCATGTGTGCTGGGGGCAGTATCCATGTGTGCTGGGGGCATATCCATGAGAGCTGGGGCAATATCCATGTGTGAGCTGGTCTGGGGGCAATATATTCATGTGTGAGCTGGTCTGGGGCAATATATCCACGTGTGAGCTGGTCTGGGGCAATATATCCATATGTGAGCTGGGGCAATATATATCCATGGGTGAGCTGCTGGGGGCAATATATAATTGTGAGCTGGGGCAATATATCCATATGTGAGCTGGGGGCAATATATATCCATGGGTGAGCTGCTGGGGGCAATTTATATCCACATGTGCTTTCACTGCCTTCTAACAGGCACCGTACTTGCTGGCAGTTGGCAAAAAATTGTGTGAGCATATGAGAGAGCTCCACAGCAATAAACCTCACAGTAATGTGCGCTGTGTGTATGAGCATTCAGTGTTATATGTGAGTACTGATTCAGGAGTAAGAGTAGTTAAAACAAAATCTGTAAAACTCGGGGGGGGTGACACCATAAATTACTGCACCGGGTGACACCAACCCTAGTGACGCCACTGGTCAGAAGGTTTTTAGTAACTGTTTCCCCTCCCATATTGATTTGTGTCTAGAGTGTCCCCCTAGGCAAAAAAATACTCCAGCTACTGTGACCTGATACCAAGAGCACCACAAAGAACAGTATCTGCTGTTTTCTCCTCCGTTGATAGAGTCAAATCCCAATTCAGGACAGGACATACAATATGAAACCAATGGTAATCTCTGGGAGCTCTGTCACCATAAGGGAAAAATATCCTGACTAGTAAGAGGACAAAGTAAAATAATCAGCAAATTACTCATTGGATTTAATTGCCAGAAGTCAGTTTTAGTGGTGGGTGAGATAGCGTTCCTAATGAGAAAGGGGCCACAATCAGAGATAATGTGACCGCAAGTGAGCGTTCTTAATGTTTAAGATCTGAACACGGATATGTCGTGATTTGATGTCCTGCTGCTTTTTCCCTGACTGAGCTCCATTAGCTTAATAAACCCGTTATCCTGTGAAGCTGAATCTTGTTAGCAGTCTGACTGCTGGCTTATATACATTATCGTCATTATCCTGGCATTTAAACCCAATGCCTCTTTCACTCCAAGGATAACACTATCAGTATTTTCGCTGATTCCGGTACTTATGCTTTCAACGTTTTTTATGTAGACCTAAGGTGTGATTTCATCCTGTCTATCCAATGGGTTATTATTAAAAAAAATTCCAATGCCAATGTAGGTTTTTTCGGGTAGATTGAAAGCCTCACAGAGAGAATGAAATTGTTTGAAACGAAGAATAATAATATATATTTATTGTTAATAATAATATTGATAATAACAAAAAAATTGTTCTTAGAAACTTATATTCAGACACATCGCAATAACAAAATAATCCTGCTCTTATTCTGGTTTGCAGGCTGCCGCTTGTACAGTTTTTATCACTAGCAATTTCCTATAAGCTTTTTTTAGATTTACTCACCTCTAGCAGTCATTGTAACTTTGTGTGTGTTTTAAGATTATGTGTAAAATATCTTTGGTTTCTACAAAATGTGTTTCAAATTCAATTCTTTAACTTTGGCTGCTGGTTCAAAACAGCGAAAACACACACACACACACACACACCCCCCAGACCTCAGATATACACACACCAGACCTCCGATACACACACACCAGACCTGACCTCAGATACACACACACACACACCAGACCTCAGATACACACACACACAAGACCTCAGATACACACACACACACACGACCTCAGATACACACACCAGACCTCAGATACACACACACACCAGACCTCAGATATACATACACACACCAGACTTAAGATATACACACACACAAGACCTCAGATATACACACACACACAAGACCTCAGATATACACACACACCCCAGACCTCAGATACGCACGTGTACACACACACTCTTCCTTCTACCTTCACACATAAAGGGGAGATTGTTCTGGATTTTGACACAAGGAGGGGAATTGCAAATTCTTCTAGATGAAATCAAGATTTGATTTTAGATCTAGCAGTGATCTTTAGAGAAGAAAAAAAACAAACTTTATTAACCCCTTCACTGCCAAGTGATTTAAGAAAAAACATGCTGTCAGGAACCAGTGGGTCGGAAAATAATGGTTAATTAATTATGTAGTTATACGGTAACATAGACATAAAAGTAAAATATACAGTATTGAAAAATTGTAATCCAAAGTATGGTTACATATGAGAATAGTAAGGTAGAACAGTTCAACGTGCATATGAAAATTTAAGAGACATTGATAGAAAGAAAATTGAAAATAAATTAGGTATTAAAGCAATAACAGGTGAAATATATTACAAAGAATAGAATAATTGATATGCCTGATATGCCCCGTAGTGGAAGAGGATTCTCACTAAGCATCTGGCCAATTCCCCCGATTTTACAACAATTTTTAACCCATTCACTACCGTTTCATTTAAAAAAACAGTCAGGAACCAAAGTTTTTTTTGTAAAATTATTTTCAGTTAATTATACAGTAAGAAATGTTTGACTATTCCCAATGCATTCCATACGGTAATAACCTATTTGGCAGGGTGGTGTCACCATCTACTGGCCAAATAGCATTACTGCTGCTCTAAGCTCTGTGCAGGATCAGCTGGGGAAGAGATATTAGATATTAGAGATATTCCCCAGCTGGTTTTAAAAAGTGTTGGCACCTCAGCCCATGGGGCTAAAACTTTGGGGTCACCTTCTGGAGAATATATTGCTAATGGACAGTGGATTTCACATCAGCGGAAGTGACGTACAGTATGTACAGCTACAGCGACAGCGACAGTGGTCTTGATTCACTACCAGTTTGATCAAATGATGAAACATCGGGCACTGCAACGCTTCTTCACCATGGTGGAGCTGTAAGAGTGTTGTCGTAACGTGCAATTAGCCCTCACTGGCATGCTGTCTTATCAATAAGTGTGCTGGCCTGCAATCGGGCGCACGTGAGAGCAGAGGGCTGTCACTGGATGTGAGTGACTGACAGCAAGACTTAATGAATTAATCAAAATTTCCCATTATACAGTATGTGTTAGCAAAAGAAATGCTAACACATAGATAAGGAGTGATTCCCTGTCAGATGAGTTTATGACAGGTGCATGTTAATGGTATTACTGAACAGGTTAATAAAACTGACAGCACACAACGCAAGTGTAATTCTTTTAGCTGTGGGATCACATACATCATCTGGAATCTAAATATAGAGACATTCTATATGATTTGCATTGGGACGGGAGGTATTATTGGTGCTTAAAGCTGAAACATAATATTGTGGGGCAATTAACCTCGTACTCTCAGGTTGAACCGACAGAGCTCTCTGAAACCCTTAACTTATTCTACAATCTCTGCATTTAGGGATTTGTGGATGCTCCTTGACAGTCTTTTATTTAATGTGCAGTTTTCATTTAAATTGAGCTCATACAGCACGATTATCTGAAATTCTAAACAGATTACAGTTAAAAGAAGGGATCCGTAAATATGTCTCTTGTTGGGATCAGAATGTAATTACAGCTACTCTGGATTAGGAACTCAATGGCTGAATTGTTGGTTAATGTCTAAACAGATTGCTGCTTTTAATCTTAACATTTCAATGTTACTTACTGGATGGTAATGCAACCTTGAATTGAATTTTTTTGAGCAAACCACCAGTAGCAAAGGGAGGGTGAATAGAGAAAAGAATTTCTATATAGTCATTGGTAAATGAATTATTCTATAAATACTTTATAAACATTTTATAAATCTTTTTTATTCTATAGTTGCCACCTTACCCATATTTTCCCAGACAGGTGAGAATCCCACTTGGATCCAGGAGGTGCACGGATGCCAAGTTAAGTTTGCATAGTGATTGTAATTCATTAATAATGGTGGAATTCTAGATGAATATCCAGATATGTTTAATTAGGTGCTTCTAATACTGCTAGGCAACATTATTTGGTGTAAATCCCCATGATGTGTCAAACCAACAGATGGCCAGGAAACCGCTGCTGAGTGATCAATCCCTTAACGCCATTCACTACCATAGTCGCGTATACTCGATCTTCAGCAGCTCCTGCAGGAGCCCAACATTGAGCAAACTCAATCTGGTCATATTCTGGCATAATACTAAAGAATTTCTGGCAGCCAGAATGTGTCCCCAGGTTTCCAGTACTTTGCACATGTCATCCAAGGAGTCAAAGCTGTTTAAACAGCTTAGAGATCTGTTTTTCTTTTACAGAAACATGGATCCACAGCTGTATTATACATGTAGTAGCGCTTTGTGCGGAAAAGGGGAGCCATCTGCCTGTCAAATAAGCTGCCAGTATCAAAAATGTATCTAAAATGTACTTTGTAAAGGATACATCCATTTTTACTCTGTCTCCAATGGAAAGTTGTTTTCCATAAATCTAAAGGGTCTCAGGGTGGTTTTGTGGAAAACAACTCAGTAGTGATGGGGTTAAGCACGACTTAACCCCTTGCCGCTGTGGGACCTGCTATGCCGTCCTCACGGTGGGAGGACATTGAAGATGCAGGGCGTACATGTACACGCACTGTCTTCAATGGGCCACCTCGGCCCCTCCCCGCAGCCGATGTGTGCTGTGCGCGGTTGGCTACAGAGAGACAGCTTGGAATCAGGACGTCCCCCTGAAGTCAATGACGCGTATCGCACGTCGGTTGCAGGGAGGGTCAAACTCAGCGGCTCGCGTGGCACCTGTACGCCTCGCAGGCATTAACCAACCCCTGACGGGTGAAATACACCTGTCGTGAAGGGTTAAACGCTGAAATTTGTATAACCTCATTTACCTCTACAAAGGTTGCTGTCCAAAAGCCTTGGAAATATAAGACCCTCCCACGAATCAAAGTAAAATTTTGGTATCTACTGTATATAAGATGTAATATTTGACAGCCAAAGTTCATGATACCCTGGTCCTGTGCCACAAAATCTGGAACCCATGGTTGTCCTCCCAGACTATCCCGTGGCACACATTGATCTCCCGCTCACATCCTTCGTAGGGCTTTCCTATATCCACCTTCTGGCCTCTTTGCCTTCCCTCCTGCCCCGTGTTCCTCTGGGTTACCCATGTAGAGCCCATGTATAATATTATATGTTGTTTTTTTCTATTAGTGTATTGTACTGTTTTTTTTATTGACAAAATCAGGTACTTTATACTGTGTAATGATCCCCCATTCATTGTTACTGCTCTATTGTGCTGGTTCCTTACCCATTTCACTGTGGCTCTATGGCTGGACTCTATATGTACCTGTTTCTGCTCTCTTTCTACATCACATGATTCCTTAACTCTAAGGATTTTTCAGGAAAAAATACATACAAACAGAATGTTAAAAGGAAAAAATTCTACTACGATATGAAATGCTAACGTGAACCACTGCCGGCGTTCCACATCAGAACAGTTGACTGAAGGGAGTGAAATGAAGCATGAACGGGTTGGGACTGAGGGCAAAAAGGTAAATGAGGCGCCTAGCCACCTGCACCCTTAGAATGGTACAAGGCAGGTTTGCCACCAGGACGAGAAAGCGATGTGTTATTATAACCATTTAACAACTCTTTCATCCAATACTAATGTACCCTATATGATCCTTTGGGAGACAGTGTTTTTTTTGATAACTTGGTAAAGAGGTTTAGGATATGGTAAAATTTGGGGGGGGACTGGCCAGACACTTTGCACGTTATACTGTTTCACTTGTTTTATACCTAATTTATTTTTAATTTTCTATCTCTTACTATTAGTGGCTCTTAAATGCCCACATGCATGATGGACTGTTCCATCTTATTAGTCTCATACGTAACCAATCAATAATGTATGTTTTACTTTTATGTCTATTCTACTGTCTTCTGTGGTTTTCAACAACACAAATGTTTTTGGGGTGGGGGGAACCACTGGAAAAAAAACAACTTCTTAGCTAGAAATTTTATTTTAGAATTGTGGTGTAACAAATTGTGAACTTAAATGTTGTTGGGAGATATTTATAAAAGTGTAGATAACAAAAAATGGCGCAGTTACCGTGGATACTAGTTGAACCAACAAGGATATTTCACAAGTTCAGATTTAACAGTCCTCCATCAATTGTCACTCAAAATTATCATAACACCATGAAAAATTGACTTAGAATTACTGCAATTAGGGGGCACAACCTAGAGGGCTCTTGATTCCACTGGAGCCACGATGAAGCATGAAATCTGATTGATGCCCTCAAATATTAAAACTGTTGTCTATCCCACTCAGACCACTAGATTTTCCAGTGAATGGGATTTTATCTTACTTTATTTTCCCTTTTTTTTTTATACCACAGCACCTCACTGTTTCGGAGAAAAGCACAGTATTATCACTTTTGTTGTTTTACGGACTCACCGCCCCAAGATACCTTCCAAGTTCATTGTATTCCCCCAAGAATCCAGGTACCGTTCAATTTCCTCGTGTCCCTCTCAAGTATTCAAGACCCTGCTGTATTCAAGACCCTCGTACCCTCCTAGACTCCTGGTTACCTCTCCTGTGTTCCTGCTGATGTTAACTCCGTTTCCCATTACCTGTCCAATGTCCTGCCCATTGTCTACCTATTGCAGGCTCCCCTGTTCCTGCCTTTGCCTCCATAATTTCCTCTAAGTGTGTCTGTATATATCGCCGCATACTGGACTCATTTCCGCAAGGCCGGGACCGCTCTGGTACTGTTCCTGGCACCGGTATCCTGTGTTATGTTTTCACGTTATAACATGCTTTTTTGTTATAAATGGGGAAAAAACTGTACAAATGCAGAATTAAAAAATGTATTCTGTGAGATGGATTTTTATTAACTAGTCTACAGAATGTCTTGTGTAAGAATGGAAATTAGCAGACAAAGCTACCACATCATGTGAAGAAGATATGAAAAACAAAATAGTGTAATATCGCAATACACAAATTCATCACTGCTCAATATTGCACTCGCACGATAAAAGTTGATGTAGGATTATCACAAATACTGTGGTTACTGCTCCCCTTCGGTTCCTTGGTCTGGTATGGTGATAACAGTCTTGTACAAGAAAATGGCGCAACATAAACAGATTACTCAAATATTAAGCGGTATATAAAAGCATCGGTCATACTCTTAGATCACTTCACAAGTCACATATAACCCAATTCCTTATGTGCTCGAATTGAAAGGAAAAAAGTGGTTTGAGCAAATAGACAATAAACTGTGTCAGTAATTGAAACGTGGGGATTTCGTGTAGGTGAATGTACAAATCACACGTTTACAGAGGAAGTCTTTACAGAGGAAGTCTACTCTCTAGTGACCAATTCGGTCTTGGTATAATCTCAAAGAGAAGAGAAAGACATAAAGAAAACAATGGTTTAGATTCTACGAAAATAGTGGATAATAATATTGTGTGGGTATAAAAAGACTCACTTATTCCAGAGCCAAAATAGGAAACCTGGCTCATGCATCTGGCCAACTAATCAGTGGCACAGTCCTTCTATGTTGCTGGTAGCTATGGCTCGCAAGTTGATAACTCAAAGGAAAAATACAGAAGGAAGACAGCGCTCCCATAGCGTCATCATCAAACAGATATACGTATATCTTGTGATATTTAGTCGAATTAAACTAGACTTAAACTAAACCAATTCAGACGACTAAAATATGACTAAAACTACACGTCATTTTAGTCAGAAGTCTATGACTAAAACTAGATTAAGATTTGCTGTCCAAGTTAACATTGGTTCTGAGAAAAAAAAATCGAGTTCTGGTGTAGTAGATTTTGATGGTCTGTGCAGAGCTCCATGTAGGAAACAACCCTATGACATTCCAAGAGGTGGCTCAGCTAGTGAGAACATCTGTCTTCAGATCTTTGAAAAGGCTTACCCTATTAGTTAAAAAAAAAAAAGTGTAGCTGAAGCTTAATAAAGACGAACTTTACAAACCATTAGAATGTCCCTTTAATCAGGGGTCAGGCCCTAAAAAAAGGAAGTGTGGGAACTCATGGTATAAACACAAATACATGCAGCATACACACATAAGGGGTTATGCAGAGAAAGCCGATCTGGCCCCAAAATGGCACCGAATAGGGTATTTCCCCATATGGGTGACATTTTGGGGCCATTTGACTATTCAGAGAGCAAGCAGTTAGCCAAATATTTGGCGAACTGTCTGCAATTACGGTGCCTGTTCAAAGGCAGTGAAATCCCTCATAGAGAAGCAATGGTTATTCTATTCAGAGAACACCGAACAGCAGTGAAAAGTTGCTGAAATGCCCTGATGTTCAGTGGTTTCATTCGGCAGGTTTCTTCAGGCAAACCCCATAGGCTTCAATGTTAAAAATATTCCCGTTTTTATCCAATATCTAATAAAACATTTAGGGCCCTATTACATTCTTAACGCAAAAATGCATGCTAAACGCGTGTTTTTTTGCGCGAAACGTTAACGCACGAAAATCACCGCTGGAATTACATTCCTCGTGCATTTTTTCATCCGTCAGGAAATTGCGCTCGTAAAACCCACGCCCAAAAATGTGTGCAAAGTACCGTCGCGCGCAGAAATCAGTGAGCGAAATGTAATTTTTAAGGCGAGTCTGTCAGACAAACGCATTTCGTGTGGACTGCGCACAACAGACGTACGTTCTGACGGAAGACAAGGTAGTGGCCGTCATTTTTGACAGATCTAGTAAAAAAAAAAGTGCGCATCGACGTTCTCCGTTGTGAATCCGCAGTTTTGTGCGGTCAGGTTGTTACAATTAGCCGTTACCACCAGCTTTTCAAAGACGTTAAAATTATGCGCGCAAACGTTGTCCGTTAAATTTTGCGCTAAGATTGTAATATCATGCGCGTACCAGTGCATAAACGCATTTGCACTCACAATGTTAAGTATAGCATGCGTGCACTAAATTGCGCTAGCAAAGGGTTCGTGCAGGGTCACTTGCGTTAGATGTTAACGCGCATTTTGTGCGCGAACGTCGTAATACGATGTTCAGCGCAAAGGGTTTTGCCCCTCACGTTAATGTGTTTTTGCGCGCGTGCACAATTGTGCGTGAAGAATGTAATAGGGCCCTTATTCTTTTAATCTGCAGCAAAAAGTTTTTTTTTTCGTTCAGTAGTTTTTGTGCAAACAGCGTTTCTATTTAAACACTTTGAAGCATATTGTTTTGTTTTTTTTCTTACCCATCCGGCGGCTTGTCGGCTTTCTTTTGTGGCTGGTCGGCGCTATGCTCAGCGGCTCATCGGCTGTGTTTGGAGGCCCTCTGGCAGGTTTATGGCATGTTTGTGGCAGATGTCCTGTGGGTTGGCAGCGGCATTCAGCGGCTGATTCCCTGCACTTTGGGAACCCTGCGGTGAATGCTGAATTCACCGCAGGGTGGGGAAAGAAATTTGATTCCCCAAAGTGCGGGGAACGACAGAGCACCTAAATGTTGGCGACATTTCGGTGCTGTCTGAATAACCCC
Source organism: Leptobrachium leishanense (assembly GCA_009667805.1). Classification (NCBI taxonomy): domain Eukaryota; kingdom Metazoa; phylum Chordata; class Amphibia; order Anura; family Megophryidae; genus Leptobrachium; species Leptobrachium leishanense. The sequence goes on along the minus strand of CM019072.1, from coordinate 35,037,200 downwards.
CATAGTGCACACACACACACACATGCCTTTAATACCGGTCTGTGCTTCTTTAATTTATCAAATTTCAATGTATATACCAATAATTTTGCAAATGACAAAGTCTTTTTTTTTATATTTTTAATAGTTATGTACAAAAATGTTTAAAAGGTATAAAAAAAAATACAGCGAAAACACAGAAATACAGGTTTATTACAATCTATCACAAGGATCGCCCCAACATTGAGGATTTTCAGGGTCGTGTGAAAACACACAGTTCTTTTTCTAGTACTGATGGGTATTTTAAACAAAGGGTGCATGGGATGATCAACTCAAACGTTATGGTTAATGAGGACAGAATCAAACTCTGAACAGAGCTCAGCATCACGAAAGGGCCTACACAGCTGGTCGAGAAGTTAAATCCTCAGCCTTATTCAGTACAAAAGAAAAGGGTGTTTTTGTTTGTTGATAAGTGCTTAATTGGTGGAGAATTGTGAATTTAAAAACTTAGGACAGGATTCTCCGGCTGAATGAATACCAGAGCTGGGAAATGCTTTGTGAATAACCCCTATTAGGTTATTGTAGTGCACACAGTGCCCTATTGATGATTTTAACACCTTGTGACACTTTTTCCATAGTAAAAAAGACTCTGGAAATCCTGTGCTGTTGGGGGATCCGTAGGATCAACATTAGAACTCTTAAAGAACTCAGTGCAACATTTTCTAGTAGTCAAGGCAGAAGATTTGCTATTTATTTTAAATGACTTTTAATAATTGATCTGTTGAATGTAAAAGTCCTATATACAAAGAGCTGTCTTTTAACCCCTTCACTACCGATATCGAGATATCTCAGGCTTCAGAGGCACCATCCGGTGCCCCGATATCAAGATATCTTGATATGCTGATCTGCAGCCGAAAAGCTAATTAAATTTGTTTGCTGCAAACTAATTTTGTTTGCTTTTGGGTTGCAGAAGGTGCCCCCAAAGTTTTAGCCCTGTGGGCTTTCAGCAGCTGATGCAGGAAGAAAAAGAGGAAAATACTCGCCATCTAGTGGCCAAAAATAGGTTATTTACAGTAAGAAATACAATAGGTATAAGCTCAAATATTTCTTACTTTATAATTATTATTTTTTTTGGAGAAAGGATTTTACCAGGAAGGATACATTGAGATTTCTCTCGCTTTCAAGTATGTCCTGGGCGGCGAGTATGTACCGTTAGGTGTCTTGCCCAAGGACACTTACTGGAGAGGTGCTCTTGGCGGGATCGAACCTGTGGCTCCACAGTCATAGAGCAGTGATGTTACCTCTACTCCACCCAGCCATGATTTTACAAAAAAAACACTAGTTTCTGACAAAAGAATTTTGGAAAATCACTTGGTAGTGAAGGTGTTAAAGAGGAAGACATGTTCTTACCACATGCACGTTCTTAAACATGCAGTCAAAAACAAAAACTTGATTGACAGGTGGAGTAGGCGGATTTAGAGGTCCAGTTCTAGGGCATAGGCAAGAGATATTCGAGGTGACCAGACGGGTCCATATTATCTATCATGCCATACCTGATAGATGACTGGATTTGGGCATGACTACTATGCCTTACTTGATAGATGACCAGACTGGGGCCATGATTATCATGACCTACCTGATGGATGACAAGTGAAACCACCTGTCATTGTCTGCATCCCTTGGGCTTTAGCATGGGGTTTGCAGCATCCCTGGATAAAGAGCCAATAGACCCATTGGGACCTTGGCTTGAAAATTAGCATCAACTGTTGCGTTGACTCTCTGGAATGGAATATGGCACTTTAGTACAATTTGACTAATGTGTAGTGTGTAGTGGCATGTTATGTTGCATTGCATAAAGTAATTTTAAGGGATACTTTAGGGCTAAACAGGTGGGGTAAACAGAGGGGATAAATATTAATTCTCCCAGACAACCTTTGCACCCCCCACTCATTTTAACCCCAGAATAGCCCCAGAATAAGCTACTAAACTCCAGCACCAGACTCCCTTGCCACTGGTCAGACGGGGCTTACTGTGGCTCATCAGAAGCTGCAGATGGCATGTGACTGAGGGGAGGCTGGCTGCTCAAGTGTCCTGGCAATCCAGTGGCTCTTAATGCTAGTGCATTTAAAGCCATGGGCTAGGGAAGAGTACTGCTTCGGGGAACCTTGCCATGAGATGAGTGCTCGCTCAACTTGGCTCTGGGTGGAGCTACACCCCAGCATTCGGAGGGCTGAATCAGCCCTCTGAGGCTCCCTTCAGAGGGGGGTGAGGGGTGACACAGGTCACTGTAACCTCTCATAAGATATTAAACGGTCACATTGCATAACGTATCCCCCTAAAGCACACTTCTTGCATGAATTGTTGCAGTTCTGCTGCCATAGTGTAAAGGTGCATGAATTTATGAATGTACTCTATGACTTACTCTGTGAAGGTTTCATGCATATCGGCAATTAATTACCATGCAGAATACAGATGATTTTAGTCACTTATCTGAGATCAGAATGTGGTTTAGGGATGAAACATTGAAGACCATTGACAGCATTCTTTATAGATACGAACATACCTGATTTCTCAGACAGTAATGGTGGCTGCAGAATATGAGGAAAATAAATACTTTTACCATTGTTTGCCCCCCAAAAATACAAATACAAACTTTGACATTTAATATGAAACAAGTTAAAAAAATCAATAGTGCATTTAAAACCTATATATATTTTAAAATAAACACGGTAGAAAATTATTCAAGTATTGCATTCATTCTAAAATGTATATTTTCTGTGTTTCAATCAAAAGTTTTATCGGGTTTTCATAGCATGGCAATATGGATTTTTTTTTCAATATTTTTCCAACATTTTAATTTAGTGACTTTTTACTTTGTGTACTTTTGTCTCCTATCATTTGTTTGCAGTTGCAATATAGTCTGTACACTTCTGCCATGTTTCTGCTTTTTGCAACACGAATAGCTGGGCTTCTCAGGGATTTCAAAGTGGGAATGTCCTGTCCTGTAACTAGAACTCCCATAATTCTCTTTGAGACAACAGATAACTAATAGTTTCTGTATCCACATCGTCAAGTTTTGGATCGATTTGATATTTCTATTCGATTTGAAATTTCGAATCGATTCGAATTTCATATATCAATTCGATAGTTGATATCAATTCGAATTTTGGATCCCTAAATAAAACCCCTATTAATTAAATTTTGCTGTTAAAAGAAAAGCTAGGGTTAAATTTTAAGCTGTGTCACAGATTTAGTATTTGAGTCAAATTAAACAGTGAAAGAAAATGAATTTGTTTCATAAAGTCCTTTGCTGACTATTACTTGTATTGTAAGTTAAGATCAATTTGATAGTTCATTTCAAATTCAATAGTTGATATCAGTTATTCAAATTTTTCTTTTATGATGATGACACAGTGCAAAACGAAATAAATTTGTTATATACCTTTTGTTTCGAATTCGTATCGTATCGATTCGTTACTCAGAAGTACTTCCGAACTACGAATTATCAAATTTCGTTCCAAATTCCGAATTTTGCCAAAACGAATGTACATCTCTAATAACAAGTTGTGCTCATTTGATGGAATCACTCCCTTTATATGTGTCAGCATTCTCTTGTTGATACACAATTACAAAAAAGTTATTCCTTGTCAAAATTTATCTGTCTCTCATGTCCCTGTGGCATGTCACGAGGGGGATGCTCTGTGCGGAGAGCCCTCCATCAGGACAGCCCTTCGCCCAGTCTGTGCGCCTGATTGAAGTCACCAGTGACAGCCAATGGCTCATGTCTGTGCAAAGGCTTCCAGTTAGCTCCACCTCCACTAATGAATGGCAAAACATGGTGCCCATCGTTGGATTGGTGTAACTATCTGTGATATCTCATCAAAAGATCAGATGTGGCATTGATCTTTAAGACCAATGCGATATCTATCCCTTGATATTCATTACAGGAGCAAACATTAAAGCAAAACTCTTTATAATTCCACTGCGGCCACATTGTGTTTTTTTCTACGAGGAGAGAAAAGAAGAACAGTGACAGGAAGAAAACCTGCTATTTTAGTGCTTGATGCAGACAATACCATAACAATACAATAACATTAATAGAAAAAGCTCATTTAAATAAAAATAAAATGTCAAAAAACGCTCTTTAGAAAAAAATAGATATTTTCTTTCTGGCTCTCCCTTCTTATGCTTTGAGCAACAAAGGAGTGGCTTGGCCATTTTAGCCATTTAGTGCTAATCCACATAAAACATGTTTTCAGGTAATCAATGACCTCATGGACCATGTCCAAGGGCTCCCAATGAAAAAAAAACAATCCCGTTAGGCTACTTTGTTCACAAAAGGAATAATTTTGTTTCCCAAGCGGTTCCGCAGTTTAACATTCCCATCTCTTGCTTGTCGGCAGCTGCTTGGACAACCAAGTTTGGCCTGAGAGCAAGTGTGGCCCTGATTTGGATGGCCCTGACATCAAGCATGTTGTTGTTTTGGGAAAGGAATGGTGCTATAAGTACTGGGAAGAGAATCTGAAGGAGGAGCAGAGTCCTTCAGGGTTTATACGCAAATGTATTTACATGCCTTTTAATGCATGACCTGTACAACGCCCTTGGGGCTTATTAAGCAGCTAAAATTATTTACCTCTTTATGATAAGGCATTCAATTTCTTAGACGTCTTTTTAGAGGTCAGTGATGTCCTTGATACCGTTGCAATCAAATTTATACATCCTCCTGCTCAGTGGAGGGGATACCGTTGGAAGATCATAGGCTGGGCTATAAGATTGTGCTGTGACCGGCTATATTGCTGCAAAATGCCATCCCAACTGGCCCTTATAGCAATCGCGCTTGGCCTTACATGCCATTGTAATCCAATGACTTGGTTTTCTCCGTGGCCAACCTGGGTCTGCCATGAAATGGCTCTATGAAGACTTTCTAATAATAAACATGTAGGGTGTTCTTTTGTATGTATGTTACTTGTAAGAGTCATGGTGTGATCAAGGAACAGATCATCAAATGATCAAAAGCAACGTCTAAAGTTCAAATTGGAGCAGATACAGTGATAACTACTAGACATATTAAAATTCTCTCCATCGACAGTACGAGCGTAATTTTACTTGAACACAAAATGCCAGACTTTGCCTTTGCAGGTTTAAAACCTTCGCTCTTGGACCGGCCATTGTACATGTCAAGCTGCAAAGAAAGCATCCCCAAATTCACATCCATCTTTGCTTGATTTGGTCATTTTAGTTTGTACACTTCCTCTGCAGAAGCTCTTACTTCATATTAACTTTTTCCCCCCAAAGGTCTGTAATCCATGAATACTCCAAAATTTGCATCTGAGAATTCATAGTTTCCATGCCACTTATTTCTCACATAAAAAAGGGAAGATCCAATAGAAGCTTCATTCTTGATTTCATAGTCAATTAAACCCAACCAAGTCTTGAGTCTTGAGATACCTGAATTCCTTTATAGACATACCTCTGCTGGACCACCATCCATTTCTAGTAGGATCTTGGCTCCTGCTGGAGAGTTTGTGCAACCAAGTTGGAAACTAAATTCCATAGCTCTAATGAAGGATGCAAAAGGTGGGTGGTCAACAATGCCAATGGACCCTGCATGGTGCCATGCTCAAAAATAACCCAAGCACAGCCAATAACTCTTCAACACTGTTCATTCATCAAAAAAATGAGAAATTTAATCTTGAATCCTGTCCATTCAACTCCTCTTCGGTATTCTTTGGTATCAAATTGCTCCAGAGCCTGAAAGACAACCAGATTAGTACATTTAATTTTAACAAATGGTTCTGATTTGCCAGAGTTTTTACAAGTGGTTTTGAATTATAAAAAAAACTCAATAGTTTTATAGCTGAGGTTAAGGACACTATCAGGGTTATTCAGAGAGCGGTGAAAAGCAGGAGAATTACTGGAGAATGGAAAATTCTAGGTCAAAATTGCCAAACCAGAAAAATTCTCCCATTCATCTCACTTTCCAAATCGGCTATTTTGACCTAGAATTTTCCATTCTCCAGTCATTCTCCTGCTTTTCACCTATCTCTGAATAACCCTGTAAATGTATTATCTGAAAATAATCATTGTATTAATAGCTTTAGCTGGCCCGCTGCTGTGAGGTTTTAAGCATTGTATGGATAAGCGTTGCACTATGAAGCATTGCAGGGGTAAGCGGCGATGCATAGTTGTGCACAGCCAATGTGTCTTGCACTTGTAGTTGCTGTGTAAAGCCAGAGATACACTAAGCGCAGCTTGGCGCTCAGCGCTTGTAGGCGGTGCCGCGCGTCGAGACGCGCACTGTGTATACAGCCCCATCTTCTCTCTGCACTCAGCTGGCATCTGGCCGCAAGGCAGAGCGCCCAGAGTTGAAAATATCCAGCTTTGGCCATGATGCAACGAGGCGCAAAGCAACTACTTCGCACAGCGTCGCATCACGGTCAGTGTATCATCTCTGGCTTAACGTTCGAAATTCAAAGCTGAGCACTATGAGATGAAAATATTGAACTTCTACCAATCAGAGTGCGAGTGTAAGTTGGCGCTTCACGGCATAAAAGATGTGACGATCATATGAGTGAGCTGATTGGTGGGAATTCAATTAACTCCACCTCTCCACGCTCAGCTCGTTTGCGAATGCTAGCCGCTGTTTCCCCATGCTCCGCTTCCCACTGCTCTGCACCTCAAGCAATCGCATGGATTGTATGACAGGCTTTTTGGGTGGCACTAACAAATTCACACATACATAAGAAAAAAAAAATCAGACATCAGTCCTGTAATCCATCTAGAAGGGGAGGTAATTTTGGCAGCCCTCATCATATTTTGGACCTCATTCGTCAGATTCTCGAATGTGGATACATGAGTTGTTGTTGAGGTCTGTAAAGCCCATTACTCACTTATTAATTTTTACTTTCCGCTCGGATCTAAGATTTAATGAGTGTGATAAGATGCAATGTCCATTTTTCTCCTGCATAACAACATAGCTGAGGATAATGGTGGCTTTCAGACCCTGTTATACTGTGAGTGAATGTATTCAGTCACATGGATGGTTCCTCAACTCTAATGGAAATATTAAAAAGGAACCGGGAAACATGACATGTTGGATGGAGCCGTTAAAGTGTTCTACAAATGATCCTCAGGATCTTCAGACTACTTCATTTGATTGTTATTTTTCTTGGAAGGAGTACCCAGTGTATTACCTATTCAGTGCATCAGGTGACATCTTTAGGTTTATTTGCAAGTTAGCCACGTAAGGACAACATGATAGCGTATTCCATCATGCAGTGCATGGCTTAGGCTGTCATGCACTGCAATCCCCATTCTGACCTGCAGAATACCTACATATCTCAGTTTTCACTGCTGCTGACTGCCTGACAAGCCATGCAAATCAGCAAAAGCCAATTCTGGTGTTATTGGATGGACATCCACTGTGGCAACCCATCGAATATGCGAAATTTCAGCATGAAACCAGTGATAAACCTCTAGTGATATATGAATAATAGGAGTCTAAGGCTAGGGTCAGACGAACGCATTTTCACGTTGTCCGTGAAAAAAGGGCGTTCGAACGAATGGACGTATTTTTTCACGGAGTACGCGATACCGGTCATACGATGCGCATTTTTCGTCCGTGATTTTGTACGGATCATCAATAAAACACTTTGTGCATCTGGACGTTATGTTGGCTGGACATTAGTAGCGTCTGACATCTCCAATTCACACACACACGCCGCTAGCGGACGCAGCGCACTCTGTACGTCTGTACTAGCAGTTTTACGTTCTCGAAAAAATGCGTTCATTTTCCACTTGCGTTGCGCAGCCGGACTTTCGTGCGACCGTACATCGTATATTGGCCGTCATTGCCCGTCATTTGCTGCTAGTGCGGCCGTGATTAAGTGCGCCTGCACACGCGTTCGCACTGCCTCAGTCTGACCCTAGCCTTAACCGTACAAGCAGTCAAGTTATATAAGGTATTCCCACATTCAGCTCAAATTTCTGAATCTGTTCTGAGTTCCTTATTTTCATTTTCACTGTGTGCTCAAATTATTATTTTCAAAACTGACAGGGTTATTCAGAGAAAGGTGAAACTCTGGAGAACTTTTGGAGAAGTGAAAATTTTAGGTCAAAATAGCCAAACCAGAAAAATTCTCCCATTTATCTCACTTACCAAATCAGCTATTTTGACCTAGAATTTTCACTTCTCCAAAAGTTCTCCAGGGTTTCACCTTTCTCTGAAAACCCTGTGAGGTGTTTTTTAACCATTTATCTTTATTTTTTAAGTTAAACTGATTAGATATGAACATAAATAAAAAGCCGTATCCGTTCTTTACAGAACGATGTATTATATGTGGGGGTGCAGAAAGAAAGAAAGCAGAAAATCACAAGTGAACATATACATAGCAAAAATTGCAAAACTGCACCGTTCCTGAACTCATAGAAAGACTAAATAACCTTGGACCTTAAGGGGTTCAAACCCAAAAAAACAGGGACGATTGGTGGGTCAGTAATTTAAAGAGCTATGCTATAGACTGCCTTTGGTACAATGTGGATCATTGGATGAGTAACGTAAGTATTCTACCCAAAGTATGATGAATAATCCAAACCCATGTCCCTTGAACTCGTCCATATTCCACCTTTCAATGCAGCACTCCTAACAACAATGTCTCCAATATCTGTTAATCCCCTTAAAACTAAAATTTCTGCCCATAGCCTTCTTTTAAACCCTAGATTTACCTGTCAAATATGCTTCCTATGTGGAAATATGAGCTTTTCAAATTATTTTGTCCTATAATTTGCAAATCTACCAGAACTGGCCATTTAGTCTTATAATCTATGACATTCCTCAATAATGCTAGACAACATATGGTGGAAGAAGCATCATATATTTAGAGCAGCGGCATAGACGTTTGCAAAAATCCCTGGCCACTGGAGAGATGGGAGACCCGCCAAGGCACAGAGACCTTTATGAACTACCAGAGGACGTGACAACTTGTTAATGGGGGTAAACAGTATTCTACCTCTAGTAATGCTCACTCAGGTGTCCACCTCCTATCTATGGTGTAACTAAAAAGAGAAAAGCAAGGTCTCAGAACCTATAGGTGTCTAAATCAGGAGATCTAGGCTGAAAATCCCAATGCTGGGCTTGACTTGTAGTTTGGCTCTAATAGTACTTTGGCACAATAAGTCAACTGCTAGAGCATTTTTCTTTCAATTCTATAACAAGTTGAGGTAGAACTTTCTGAAAGATTTGTATTTAAGGTGAGGATACCACTGAACATGGCAGCTGTAAGTCAAAATATTAGTAAACTAAGCTTCCGATGACACTGTGCTCATAATTTGTGATAGTGCCTCCACAGAACACAATGATCCATGGTAAAATGAATAAACCTAATTCTCCACTCACCGGATCACTTTTATCCAAAGACAGATGCTCAACTCCCGGGCTATGGCTTCAGCTCCTTCCACTTGTATCTTGTTTTTCTCCAGACTTCAAAAATAAATGCAATTAGAAGAACACACAGTAAATTGGTCACTACCTCTAAAAATTGTGGTTTATTCTATAAATTGGAACAGTGTTTCTCAACTCCGGTCCTCTGGACCCACTAACAAGTCAGGTTTTAAGGAGTGTCTTGGGAAAATGTTGGCTGAATCCTGTAATCAATGAACAGCAAATCATATCATGTGTGCTCTGCTTCAGATATCTGGCAAACCTGGCCTCTTAGGGGGACCTGAGGATCGGAACTGAGAAACACATTTATTAAGTGTATTTGAGTGCAAAAATATTAAAGAAAATAATGTATAGTGAAACAAGATGCTGTAATAATCATAAGCACAATACCGGTACTTCTTTTTAGTTAGACAATATGGCAGTGCCAGTTTCCAAATATGACCTCAAACCACATGTCACTCCGGTCTTCCTGCATCTAGATATGCTATATTCACATTTCAGTGAGCGCTAGATTGTTATTTATCTTATTGTGGCTTCACTCATATGTGGAGGTTTTAGCAGGTAAGTAGTGCTAGTACTTACTCTAACTTCTTTAGACTCCTCATGGTTTTGAATGCAGAGGCCAGGGCACACGCCCCTTCATTCCCGATGGCATTCCATGATAAACTAGATCAAAAGAAGTACTCCGTTATAATCACGTAAAGCCGTTAGTGATATATAACATTAATGGGAAGCAGATACTATATCCATTAAGCATTGGTATCATATCTGATCTATGACGTTCTGGGCCCCTGGCGCCCCCTCTGATATATGTGAACATTGCCATTTAAGTTCTGGACTGTCATTTTCATTTTTGGATTTCTCACCTTGGAGCCTCACCTGGACTCACTTGTTCTAATTGACCGGTGTTTAAAAGGAGGCATCACCCTAGGAAGGGGGCTGCCTCATTCTGATCTGAGCCTCATTCTGATCTGATCTGATTCTCATTCATTTCCATTCTATCCTGGTTGTGTGCAGTTTTGCTTCTGGATCTCCTGTGTGACTTCAGGTTACTCTGTAGGACTCCTGTGTCAGGTTTATTCTTAGCAATACCCCTGCTTAGCTCTGATCATTTCCTGTCTGTTCATTGTTATCTAGGTTCTTGGTTAAATATATTTTGTGTTCATCTGGTTTAGTTATTCTTTGTACTTTAGTTCAGGTCTGTCTGCCTCCTTACTTTTTGTATGTGCCCTGCTTATAGCCCTGTACCCTGTATTGGTTTTACATCTCTGTATTTTGGTTTATTCCTGTATTTTGCTGAAAGTTCTCAGGTCTTATTTTCATGTGTATATTTTGTGTTTTTTGTTCTGGATCCCTGCTGTTTATTTAGTCTGGCTTAAAATAAATATCTTGTTTGCGGTTTCATGTCTGTATTCATGTGTGATCACTGCACATTAGGCTCACACCCTTCTGCACACATGCCAGGCCAGGCCCACCGTAACATGATCATTATAGCTGAGGTATTGCTTTATCGTATGACTACTCTAAGTGATAATAATTTAGAGCAGTGTCAGAACGTTAGTTAATTTCCAGTGTTTAAAATCGCCTACGTTTTCTCACTAGCACTGAAACTGTAGGCTTTACTCACTTATCACTGAGTTGTAAAAGCATTAGTTCAGCTGGGCTAATGTAGTTGAGTTGGACTTGCTTGGCATTGAGGGGATTAATAGCAAAAGTAAAACGATGCTGAACTAAGGGACTTTCAACAGAGACATCGACATTGACACTAGCTCAGCTGCAACTTGAGTTTCAGAGCATAGTTCATTAAGATTCTTGTAGTCCCACTTTTATTTAATTCATTTAAACAGACCCAAACTGGCCAGGGAGCACACAAGCAGCTGATTGGCTGCTGGACCAGAATGGCAGTGAGCCACGGGCCAGCAAAAGGACCGAGTCTCTAAGCCAACTCATGTATGGCCTGTGATGCTGCATCGGGTAGGCAGATATGCCCAGGATGCACAGTATTCATACTATATGCATGGGGCCTGTATCCTGCGTCCCGTATATAGCCTGGACGTGGCAATGTCCCCTGCCACAGCACAAAATCAGATCATGTCTGTCTCTGCGTTTAAATCCAGGGATAATGTATGTTTTTATTCAATTTGTTAGAGTTTTATCAGTGATTTTATGTTGTTAAACAGAAAAACATGTAAAAATCTGATCTAGCGCACAGGATCATAATATACACTCTGTAAATGGTGATTTTAGGCCTTTAATATATTATATATTTCAAAACATATGTTTCATCTACTCCATTAGCTATGCACAGACCAGGAAGCGGCCCAGCCAATCAGGATGCGCTCTTTATTTTAAGTGGGATCTAAGCACATTTAAGAATCACCAGGCCTGTAGGATTCTATGAGAGTTATGTAGTTCAGCAACCAGTAAGCATTCTGTTTACCAGATAAGAATGGCACGCCTGCTTAAAATAACGACTGACAGCTTATTGATGGAGCTCTGGTAGGGATCATAAATGTCATGAGGGAGCCAGTCAGGTGAGATGTGTCATCCTGGCCAACAAATTCATACCCTACCTCAGCACCTTGCCCCGGAACGCAGGGCTAACCGCTGGGATACTTGAGGTAGCACTAACATGCCGCCGTGAGTATCACGTCCTGGAGTCCATAGGACTCCATGGAGGGTTGCGTTTCCAGGCTGCGAGATTGTTGAGCATTGCAGAGAGACCACGGAGGGAGACTGGGAATTATTTGTTCCCAGTCGCACTCTGCTCCCGGTGACAAGAAGCAGCGGATCGGGCCACTGTTCTAGCCACAGGATGAGAGGTGAGTATCGGATTTATTGGAGGGTATCTTAGGGGGTGCTACATGATTCTGCAAATGCAGAATACTTTCTACTTTCTCTATAACTTTCTTGGTAACTTTTCATACATACATCACTTCTTCCAAGTTCCGACAGCAAGCAAAGCCACGTGTGAGAGAACTGCAGACGTTATCAGATATTTCACACAATTTCAAGCTGGGGGAAAACAAGAATAATGGACAATAAAAATTTGGGAGACATTTAAATCCGGCAGCGTGGTAAAACATTGAGGTATACATGAATGATAATCTATGCTACAAACATTTCGCTTATTCACTGTATCTCAGGTTTGGTTCACTTCTTTCCTGTGTATTTTTCCAACATGGAAATTAACCCCGGCTCAGATTAATTTCTCAAAAGAACACTAGTACCAAAACACTAACAAGTTGATTTCAATTTTCCATGAAACTTACATTTTTTTAAAGGTCAGAATTATAAATACCTGAGCCAATAACAATCCTCTCAACCTAAAAGTAGCCGAGCTCGTTAACTAGGTTGAATTTTTTTGTGGCTAACAATATTGTGATTAACGTAGAAAATACATATTTGGAGGTTTACACAACTGAAATCCTATACCATGGCAATGCATTCGATATACTATCCTCCCTACAACGATACCCCATGGTCCCCATAGTAATTGATGTGTGATAAACTCACAGTTTTAAAATGTTTCTTAACATTAGGATGTTAGAATCTTAACATTAGGATGCTAGAAAAAGTTGTATTTGACACGAAAATGGCTTCATCAGTCAAATGTAGTTCCATATCAGCATCATTTTAAGGACGCTGGTGTTTGTTTTAGGGTTAGGGTTACTTAGGGTTAACCCAAACCCTTCACAAATGATTCTGCCCTGCGTTGATCCCTTATTGCTACACAAGTAATGTTACATGACTGTCCAGAATGGATTCACATCAAAACATGGTCAATGCTCTCATCGCCTCCTTCTTTATTGTACTTGGCACATAACCCCAATTTCCCAGCAGTGTGCTTTGTGTAAATTGAGACCAAAATTCAGAGACAGAAACAGACTGGTATGTCATGTCATTCAAAACCGGGTGTTTTCCTTTCTTACATGATCTAGATAAGGATAATCTGCCAACTTTGTCGAGGAATTTATCATCATGTCTGACACGATTTACACAAAACCTTGTTGGTAAGGCAGGACTTTTGTGACTGCTTTTACTGTTCGAGAAATTTTGCGCTTCTGCTAAATCGCTGTATATCCACCCAATATCAACTTTTCCAATCATTTGATAAGAGCATCCCTTATGCTGTGAGAAAGTTACAGTTATTTCTAAGGTCGAAGTAATATGTGCAATTGATGATATCTTCGTGAATTCTGAGCAGCATAGACAGAGGTTTCGGGAGATTTGGTTCTACCGGCTCCAATTTATACAGAATAATGAGACTCCGGTCCCAAATCAAGTCAGGGCTTCAATTTCCAGATTGGCTGGGGGCTATGCAGATGGTTATTTATTCTCGAGGCAACATAGTTAATAATGCAGTAATATAAAGCTTGAGCATCTGTTGTGCTACATTTTCTTTTACTGTAGGGTCCAGGGTCGTGTCAGGACTTAAGGTGCAAAAATCATAAAAGGGGATTTCCATACACCATTAAAAACTATGTAAAAGAATTGTTCAGGTTAGCAACATTCCAATTTACTTTCTTTGCCCACCTGATCTTTGGGCGAACCAGGCCATGTTGCCAACTCCACAGCCTTCCAACCCTGAGAAGATGTGGGAGTGAGCAGGGAGCACCACCTTAATTGAGGCCACCCAACCCCTTGTTCCTTTTATTTCTTTTCTCTTTCTGCGTGTGATCCTTCCTCAAATCGGACATTTTTAGCCTACCTCTGAATATGGCGATTATCACACACAGATCTATTGTTATACCCATTTACTGTCTATTGTTGACCTATTTGAGCATTTGCTTCCTATCTTGACGCATATTTTCTTTGTACGTCGCAATATCTCAAAAGTAAAAAATATGGGAAAAAAAACCATTTTATGTACCACATCTCTTTGCTTTTTGATACATCCCTGAACCCATTTTTAGAAGCTTTTTTTCTTTATCACATATAATTTATGATTTATGAGCAATACATAAAATACTGTTATTGGAATAAAATTGTATGTACTTTTTCAGATCCAAGCAAGATGTCTCTATGATACAGCACTTAACCTTTCATCAAGCTGCCATTGGGTAAAAAAATCCACAATTTGAGACCATAATTTTCCTTTTTTTCTAATATACTCATAATACTTTGGAACAAAACGGAATCTAATGTAAGTATTCTACGTGAAAATGAATGGCCTATTAATGGCCTAGCCTCCAGCATCAACCATGAAAGAATGGCTGTAGCATTGACTGATGTACAACCTTGGCATGTGTCGGACATTTAGCGTGCGCCAAAGAGTTTTTTAAAAGTAGTTTCATACCTTTCAATCGACCACATTTTCACTTCTACTTCCTATTTGCAATTAACTGAAATGTAAAGTCGAGCCTCAGTTTCCCTTTACCAATGACAATTATATATTTACAAGCTTTTGCCCGCGGCTTCGCTCGCATGGATTTTAGGATTTGTTAAAATGTTTTTTTAAAAGAAACTCGAGTTTTTTTTGGTAGAACCCCCCCTTTCCCCCCCACTTGGGATTTTTGAAAATGGTAAAACACGTGTTTCTTTATTTTCAAAAGATTGTAATTACCAAACTTCACACCTGTAACATCTTGGTTTTTGAACTATAGATATACTGCTAAAAGTATTCAGACCCCTTTCCCTCGACCCCCCCCCTATTTGGATTTGTGGAAAATGGCAAAACACATGTTTGTTTTTTTTCACGAAGATT
The DNA here is from genome assembly GCA_009667805.1 of Leptobrachium leishanense. NCBI lineage: Eukaryota > Metazoa > Chordata > Amphibia > Anura > Megophryidae > Leptobrachium > Leptobrachium leishanense. Next base: position 35,022,078 of record CM019072.1, on the reverse strand, counting down.
GTAAATACCAAATTTCACACCTGTAACATCTTTGTTTTTTGAAATATAGGTATACTGATAAAAGTATTCAACCCCCCCTTTTTGCCTCATTCCACATAATTTTTGGAAAATGGTAAAATAGGTGTTTTTTTGTTTCTCAAGACGAATCTAAATACCAATTTTCACGTATGTAACATCTTCTGTTTTTGAGAGATAGGTATCCTGTTTAAAAGTATTCAGCCCCCCTTTTTTTCATCCCCCCCTTGGGATTTTTGGAATAAGCAAAACACCTGTTTTTATTTTTCAAGAAGATTGTAAATACCAAATTTCACGTCTGTAACATGTTTGGTTTTTGAAATATAGGTATAATGATAAAAATATTCAGACCCCTTTCCCCCGACATCCCAATTGCATTTGTGGAAAATGGCACAAAAACATGTTTGCTTTTTTCACGAAGATTGTAAATACCAAATTTCACACCCGTAACATCTTCGGTTTTTGAAATATAGGTATACTGATATAGGTATTCAACCCCCGTTTTTCCCCCCCAAGGAATTTTCAGAACATGGTAAAATACATGTTGTTTTATTTTTCAAGATGAATCTAAATACCAATTTTCAGGACTGTAACATCGTCTGTTTTGGAGATACAGGTATCCTGTTTAAAATATTTAAAATATTCAACCCCCTTTTTTCGCCCCCCACTTGGATTTTCGAAAAACGGTAAAATACGTGTTTTTTTGTTTTTCAAGAAGAATCTAAATATCAATTTTCACGTCTGTAACATCTTCTGTTTTTAAGATATAGGTATCCTGTTTAAAATATTTAAAATATTCAACCCCCTTTTTTCACCCCCCACTTGGATTTTCGAAAAATGGTAAAATACATGTTTTTTTATTTTTCAAGAAGAATCTAAATACCGATTGTCACATCTGTAGCATCTTCTGTTTTTGAGCTATAGGTATCCTGTTTAAAATATTCAACCCCCTTTTTCACCCCCTTATGGGTGGATTTTCCAAAAATCCTTCCTTAGTGGGTGCCTCAATCATAAAAACAGTGCACCTTCAAAATTTCACATTCCTAGGTTAAACGTTGGGCGTTGATGAGTCAATCAGTTAGGACTTTCGCGTTTATGATAAAAGTATTCAACCCCCCTTTTTGCCCCCAAGGAATTCTCAGAAAATGGTAAAATACGTGTTTTTTTATTTGTCAAGATGAATCTAAATACCGATTTTCACGTCTGTACCATCTTCTGTTTTTAAGATATAGGTATCCTGTTTAAAATATTTAAAATATTCAACCCCCCTTTTTTTGCCCCAGTTGAATTTTTGAAAAACGGTAAATTTTGTGTTTTTTTATTTTTCAAGAAGAATCTAAATACCGATTTTCACATCTGTAACATCTTCTGTTTTTGAGCTATAGGTATCGTGTTTAAAATAGTCAACCCCCTTTTTCACCCCCTTAGGGGCGGAGTTTCCAAAAATTCTTCCTTAGTGGGTGCCCACATCATAAAAACAGTGCACCTTCAAAATTTCACATTCCTAGGTTAAACGGTTTCAGCTGGGCATTGATGAGTCAGTCAGTCAGGACTTTCGCATTTATGATAAAATTATTCAACCCCCTTTTTGCCCCCCCAAGTAATTTTCAGAAAATGGTAAAATACTTGTTTTTTTATTTGTCAAGATGAATCTAAATACCGATTTTCACATCTGTAACATCTTCTGTTTTTAAGATATAGGTATCCTGTTTAAAATATTTAAAATATTCAACCCCCTTTTATCGCCCCCCCAGTTGAATTTGTGAAAAACGGTAAAATACGTGTTTTTTTATTTGTCAAGATGAATCTAAATACCGATTTTCACGTCTGTACCATCTTCTGTTTTTAAGATATAGGTATCCTGTTTAAAATATTTAAAATATTCAACCCCCTTTTTTTGCCCCAGTTGAATTTTTGAAAAACGGTAAATTTTGTGTTTTTTTATTTTTCAAGAAGAATCTAAATACCGATTTTCACATCTGTAACATCTTCTGTTTTTGAGCTATAGGTATCGTGTTTAAAATAGTCAACCCCCTTTTTCACCCCCTTAGGGGCGGAGTTTCCAAAAATTCTTCCTTAGTGGGTGCCCACATCATAAAAACAGTGCACCTTCAAAATTTCACATTCCTAGGTTAAACGGTTTCAGCTGGGCATTGATGAGTCAGTCAGTCAGGACTTTCGCATTTATGATAAAATTATTCAACCCCCCTTTTTGCCCCCCCAAGTAATTTTCAGAAAATGGTAAAATACTTGTTTTTTTATTTGTCAAGATGAATCTAAATACCGATTTTCACATCTGTAACATCTTCTGTTTTTAAGATATAGGTATCCTGTTTAAAATATTTAAAATATTCAACCCCCTTTTATCGCCCCCCCAGTTGAATTTGTGAAAAACGGTAAAATACGTGTTTTTTTATTTGTCAAGAAGAATCTAAATACCGATTTTCACGTCTGTAACATCTTCTGTTTTTGAGCTATAGGTATCCTGTTTAAAATATTCAACCCCCTTTTTCACCCCCTTAGGGGCGGAGTTTCCAAAAATCCTTCCTTTGTGGGTGCCTACATCATAAAAACAGTGCACCTTCAAAATTTCACGTTCCTAGGTTAAACGGTTTCAGCTGGGCGTTGATGAGTCAGTCAGTCAGGACTTTCGCGTTTATATATATAGATTGAATTAATGTCACTTCATAATGCATTCCCTAAATTGTGAATTGGTGGAGAATTGCAAAGGATTTAGGGCTAAATTACAATCTTCGCGCAAACACTTGCGCCGGCGCAAAAAACGTTAACGCGAGGGGTAAAACCATAAGCACCTAATCCCGTATTACATAGTCAGCACAACACCCACACGCATTCGTCTACCGCTGGTGAACCTGCGCAAACCCAGCGCCGAGGGCGCTGCCCCACCGAGCCGTGCCAAGGGCGCTGCCCCACCGGTCATCGCTGAGGGCACTGCCCCACCGAGCCATGCCAAAGGTGCTGCCCCACCGAGCCGTGCCAAGGGCACTGCCCCACTGGTCATCGCCGAGAGGGCGCTGCCCCACCGAGCCTTGCCAAGGGTGCTGCCCCACCGGTCATCGCCAAGGGTGCTGCCCCACCGATCCCTGCAACCAAAGTGTCACTGCCGAGCTGTGCCCGTGACACAATTCCTGATGCCAAGTCTGAAAGGGCTGTTCTCCTTGCTCTCAATGAGGACTTCCAGAATCCGGGTAGTTGGACTGGCAAAATGTACCCTACTATAGGACTTGCCCCTACGGGCTACACCAGGACGCCCTCTGGTGTGTTGGTCCGGGAGGAGTACTTGGCAGTGCTCAGGTGCTACCCCGAGCTCTGGAGAACCCTCAACATCTATTCTGATGACTCCAGTTAGACTGATTCCACAGATCCCTGATTCTTGGAACTTTCTGGGGTTCGTCTCGCATTTATGAACATTGCACCTGCCAGTCTTCGGCCACATCTGGGGCACCCGGAGGTTGCCCCTTGTCAGAGGGTCCTGTCACGGTCCTAACCACCAGACCCTCTGGCGCACTCTTTTGTTCTCCTTTTGCCCTGTTTTGCATTGATATGCAGGTTCCAGGACCTTTTCTCTATATGCCTTCCTGGACTTTAATTTGCATGATGTTCCTGGAACCTCACCTGCCCTTGATCCTCCCTAAGCAACCCTGTATATGAGGAAGCTACGCCCCTTACTCTAAGCTTCCTCATTGAAGTTCCTAGCTTAGCTAGGGCAGACCTGCCTTCCATAGATCCTTGCCTGGAACCCCTCCTGCTCTTGATCCATAGACCTTCCTGCACACCCTCTGCTATTTCTGGACATTCTTTACCGGTATCCTCCATTGCCCCCTGTACCCTCTGCTATTCTATGATTGATATACCCGTGTACTAGATCTCTGCTAAATCTTGACTACTCTATTGCCTATTCCTATTTTGTACCTGTGCCTGATTATATGTTATCTGTATCCATTGTTTATATTCCTAGTCTGTTGTCTGTTTATTTGTATTCACAAATAAACCCTGTTACCCTGTATCCTGCCTTTTGCTATAACTACTGCATCTTGGGCTCACACCCACACTTCTGTACATTTGCTAGGCCAGGCTCGTGACAGCGATCGAGCGAGATCACACAGGGCTTGTGGTCTGGCAGCACAACCTTATGGATCTGCAGGAGGTGATACTCGCGGTGGCGCGGAAGCGTAGGTTTTCCCCGTTTGCCTCCCCATTTTAGCTCCGGGCATGGAATAGTGCCCCAGGTGCCTATACATTAAAATGCACACCCTCTCCTGCTACCAATCAGAACACTTCTTAGGGTATTTAGGGCTACTTTTGTTTCAAGGAAGCAGTCCTGATGTAGTTACTTTCTGAACCTTCAGTTCACTCTGTGCTCATAGTGGTTTTCTGTTTTTTCACTCTGGCTCTGATTCTGGCTTTATGTGAACATATCCTGCCCTAGGCATCAGCTTTGTTTTATGGTTTTTCTATTTTCTCTACTCAGCATTCTTTACTGGGGTTTCTCTCACTGTTTAGTTGCCCAGCCATATGAACCATTTCCCGCCGCAGGATGTACTATGCTGCCCCTGCGACGGGTGTGCCTTGAAGCCGTGGGGCGGCATAGTACACCCCACTGACTTGAATGGGCCTCTTTCAGCCAGCCACTAGCTGGTGGGTAGCACGCGCCATTCGCTGCTGTGGAACGGCCTGGGTTAGGCTGTCCCCCAGCAGCATAGGCGGGCCGAAGAGGTGGGACCCCGGCCGACATTAATGCCCTCCCGCCGGGCACCACCAGCCAGGAATAGAAGGGATAAGGAGCGGATCTCTTCAGGGTCTCCATTTCTCTGTCCCTCAGGTCCGCATACTGGGTATAGCAATCATTTCAATCCTATGCTCCTAGTTAACAACCCAATATGGGCAAAAGGAATGGATTCACCAGTCTAGTAGTCTTAGACTCTGGAATGGGGGCTGATGCTGTCCTGAACAAAACTCCCATAAATTGAGCTAAGCCTTACCTGACTACTGTGACTAGGAAGAAAATCTGAACAACCAAGTGAAAGCTGGCATGATGCCACAGGTATAAATACAATATTGCATGATTAATGATGAAAATACATCACTCACTCAATCTTCTTCAGGAGATGAAAGTGCTGAAGTCCATTTGCGAGTTTCAGTAAGCAGCTTTGCCGTAACTTGTTTTCGGCCAAACTGAGAAGAGGAAATAGATGTAGAATAAGGTGAACTAAAGCAGCCAATGAATGACCTTGTCGCTTTGTTACGCTATTTATCTGCCGTGGCTAAACTTTGGAATTGACTAATCATTGCGCACAGAATATGTTGAGGGGGTATTCGTTAAGAATTGAATCTGTAAATTGGAAATTTAGGCTGAAATTGAGTTTTTCCACCCACTCTGCCACAATAATGTGATTAGAGCTGTCATCAGTTCTCTATAACATTAATCTATTGGGGAGTTAATGAGATGTATAGTGTGATTGTATAAATAGTTAATTAGAACGTATTTTGTTGTTCTTTAGCTCTGATTGGAAAGGCCACATCGCTTCCTGCCCTTACTGTATCCGACAAACATCTGTGCATAACGCAAGATGGTTATTTGAGGACAGCACTGAGCGTATCCTCCGGGGTAGGAATTAATGTGGCATAATGCAATAAGACAGTATGATACATTTACCTGATGTCTTCAATCTGCTGACATGAAACCAGAGCCTGCACTACGGCACATTCATGGTTATCTCCCAGGCTGCAGGACCGAAGGCTGGAAACAGAATACACCATCACAGTCAAAAGCACAAAGTCTGAATATTTCTTCATACTGAATCAAATGTGGTAACTACTTGTACCAACAGCATTTATATATGAAATGGGCTTAAAGGGATACTCTAGGCAACATGACCACCTAAGCTATTTTAGGTGGTCATGATGCCCGGAGTATGCCGCCCTTTGTCCCCCCTCCCTCCGCTCAGCCGATCTGCAGAAAAGGCTGAAAACAGCTGAGAGAGGCGGAGGACTTTGCTCCGCCCTCCCAGCTGTCAGTCAGCAGAGCGGGAATCATATTTCCCGCTTCTGCCGACTTTTGCCGAGTAGGAGACGTCATCGCGCTTTCAGCGCGATGACGTCTCCTACTCCCCGCAGAAGCTGGCGGCTCCCTCTGAGGGTTAGTGCTGCGCGCATCCTCTTGCGCGCAACACTAATCCTCAGAGGGAGCCGGGAGGAAGCCTGCCGATTGGCTGGCTTATGTGAGAGGCGCGCATGCGCGCCTCTCACGTAAACCAGAAGCCAAGATGCAGCAAGAAGAAGGACGGGAGCGGAAGAGGAGGGAGGTGAGTATAAAAAAAAAAAACGCCGCTGGAAACAAGAGGATTTTAAGGTAAGTATTACAGTTACAAGAAAAAAAAAAAAAAGAAAGTTTTATTAAGGGAATAGGGATAGGTTAGGGAAAAAAAACGGGGGGTGATTTTTTTTGTTGGAGTGTTCCTTTAATACAATATTATATTTATGAATCTTGAGAAACATCTGCAGTATCGATATTAGTATGGTGTAAAATTTATATAAGGTTTAGGGGATTATTCAGAGAGCATCGAAATGTCGCCAACATTTTGGTGCTCTCTCGTTCCCCGCACTTCCCTGCACTTCAGCTCTGCCCTCTCCAGCGGTGCCACTCATTTTTTTGTAACTTCAGCCATTGGGGAGTGGTCTGAAGGACCTCCCCCCTTCCCTTTCAGGTTCCCCCTGCAGGCACCGGGGGCACCTGAAAATGATGCATGTCATCGCAATGGCTGGGGCCCATAAAACCGTCGGACTAGCTTCAAGGAAGCCAGTCAGACGTTGGACATCGGGCAGAGAGGTGAGTATAGGGACAGAGGGGGTTAAAGGACCATGACTTGTACATCCTTGGTCCTTAAAGGGACATGCATGCTTTGCTAGTGTGCTTTTAAAAACACGCTATGCCTTTTGAATGAATCAGTAGTTTCATTCAGCAGACATAAAAAGAAAGTAAATATGATATTTTTTCATGTTTACCTGATGTTGTTTCTTGGTGTTTTCCACGCCCACCTCAGGAAGCATTTTAAGCTAACCAATCAGTGCCTATACCTAGGTACAGCTAAAAAACACACTGAGCATGTGCGTCCGAGTTGCTCCTCCTCCCTCCTGCACTGTGAGCTGAGGGGAGGGTGGGGCTAAACTTTCACCCCCAGCTAGTGCAGAGACAGGGAAGGAAATAAATCCATACGCACAGGGAGAAAAAGAGACAGCAGAGAGAGGGACAACAAAGAAAAGCACAGAGACACAGCAAGAAACGGTAAAGAGAGACAGCAGGGTAAAGCAGAAAAAGCACAAGAAAAGGTGCAGAGAGAGAGAGCGCACACAAGAGACAGCACAAGAAAGAGTGAGAGGGAGTGACTGTGTGAGGGACTTTGAGAAAGTGAGTATGCAAATCTTGAAAGAGCGCAAGTGAGCGTGTCAGTGGGTGAGTGAGTCTGTGTGTGAGAGAGTGTGAGTTTGTGAGCGAGGCAGCGGGTGAGTGTGTTTTGCTTTCACAGTTGCAGAGATGCTAATATTCAGCTCCTCGGTTTCCCCAGTCTGAGGTCTTGACTTGCACAGCTTGTATTAGTTCATACAGTCACATGTATTTAAAATGCACTAGCAGGTTCCGTAGCGCTGTACAATGGGAGAGGCAGAATAACAAATCTCCATACAAGTTAAACAGAACAGTAGAAGAATGGACCCTGCCCAGGAGCTTACAATCTAAGAGGAAAGGGGTGACACACTAGGTGAGGGTAATATCTGAGTATGCGAAGTAGTGGGGTGAATGGGGGCTGTGAGCAAGATGCAAGACATGTAGTTCATGTAAAGCTATGATGGGTGGAATAATAGTGGGTGGAGTAGTGGGCGGGGAGGAGGCGGGGAATATTCAGGAAGTATTAACTGAAGAAACACCCCTGAGGGGCGTCGCCGGAGAAGATGAAATGACAGTTTAAAGCAAGAAAATAAACATTTTTGTACACATTTTTAAACCTTTTATTGATTTATTCTAGTTTGTCCATAGGTATAAAAGTGTTTAAATGTCAATTTAAAAAACTTTTTCTAGGCATGCATATCCCTTTACGGGGAATTTTCCCCCGGACGTACTATATACACCAGTGGTTCTTATGGGGTTAATGATGTAACTGGATTTATCATATTTCTGTTGGAAAGACATATTTATTTTGCATGAGAGACTTGTTAAGGACTGTCTTTATACATATTTTGAACATAATTTGCTTTTATTTCTTGTAGTTTTCACGGTGTCAGCTAAAAGAGAGTGACAAAATAAAAAAGACATCCGTATAAAGCATGCCATTTCTTTAGACCTCTGCAGCTACATGTTGCATTGGTGAACAACATATTCTGTTTCTCTAATATAGCTACATATTCTTAGGCTACAATGCAGATAAAATTGTTTTCGTGCGTGCAGCATCCTGAAATGTACAGGATTAGGTATATAACAGATAAACACACAGCACGTGTGCATGTGACGTCGCGCCGAGTAGCGTGGTCACAATGACAAAAGCGTGGTGCGGAGCTCAGCCTGCACTTGGCAATAACATAGGTCAGCACACAGGATATTAGCTCTGGCATGAACAGCTAGCAAAATAAAATGTTCTTTTCACTTGCTGCTAAAACTGAAGTTGCTATGGCAACCTGTCGGAGCCTGTCTGTGTATGCTCCTCATTAGTGATGTCATCGCATGCCCTAGGACTATGAACCCATGAAATAAACAGCATCTGACATCGGCGACTGGATAGAAAATGTGTGGGATGCACAAGTGGCCCAGCGGTGACACAGAGAATAACAAAGGGTCACCAGGAGAGCAATTCAAAAAATAGTCAGCAATGACCTCAATAGGCACGGGATCCAGCTATAATGCTTGCATTAGAAATACTGAACACACACATATTCTATTAAATTTTATTACTGACATTTGATTCTCGCATGAAAATTTCATGGAATTAAAATCACGTAAGATCCTGACCCTTCAATCCATTGATGGAATAAAAGAATACTAAGGGACAACTTTACACCCCCCCCCATTCCCCTCTCTCTGTGTCTCCTCCATCATCCGTCCACCATGCTGTTTAGTCCTTCACTGCCTCATGTTTTAGACCAGTAAAAGCATGCCATGGTGCCAAATAGGGGTGGTAATTATGATGTCATATACTCAGGGCTGCCATCAGAAATCTTAGGGCCCCTTACTGAAGCACTTTCTGGGTCCCACTGCCCCCTAACAATCCCCTCACAACAAACTTTCCACTGCCCCTGCGAACACATAAGGGTTTATTCCGAAAATGCCAGTGTTTTCCGAAGTTGTAAATATCAATGAAAACAACTATTGTTGAAACTGGTAAAACACCAACGTCACAAAAGAAACGTCCAAGCAGTTGCAGGAAAAGCTTCACTGTGAAACTTCTCCTTTGCTCTTTGGGGTTAACTTTTGTGAAACACTGGCTTTCATCGGAGTTGAAACACTGACATTACTGAATAACCGCCAATGTGGTTCATAGCTCTTTGATAGACTCACACATACCCCGCGATATACTCTGAATTTTATTGCTGTGGAGCTCTGTGATATGCTCATACGCACCGCATATTACTGTGAGTTTCATTGCTGTGGATCTCTGATGCGGTGATACACACCGCACATTACTGTGAGTTTTAATGCTGTGGAGCTCTGTGATACACTCATACACGCCGAATATTACTGTGAGTTTCATTGCTGTGGAGCTCTGTGATATGCTCATACACACCATACATTACTGTGAGTTTTATTGCTGTGGAGTTCTGTGATACGCAAATACACACTGTATATTACTGTGAGTTTTATTGCTGTGGAGCTCTGTGATACACTCATATGCAGCGCACATTATTGTGAGTTTTATTGTTGTGGAGCTCTGTGATATGTTCCTACACACCGCACATTACTGAGTTTTATTGCTGTGGATCTCTGTGATTCATTCCTGCACACTGTAAACTACTGGGAGTTTTATTGCTGCGGTGCTCTGTGATTCGCTCATACACACACTGCACATTACTGTGAGTTTTATTGCTGTGGAGCTCTGTGATATGTTCCTACACACCGCACATTACTGAGTTTTATTGCTGTGGAGCTCTGTGATTCGTTCCTGCACACTGTAAACTACTGGGAGTTTTATTGCTGCGGTGCTCTGTGATTCGCTCATACACACACTGCACATTACTGTGAGTTTTATTGCTTTGGAGCTCTGTGATGTGCTCAAACACACTGCACATTACTGTGAGCTACTGGTGTGCACTGGCTGTAAACAGCAATACGGGCATGCAGGGGTGAATGAAAGTGGTAGCTCCGTGTGTGTGAAGCATGGGGATCCCTGCCTGTAGACAGCAGTATAAGGATGTGCAGGGGGTTAAATGGACCCTGAGCCATCTCTCTTCTTTCATTTAACCACTTGCACCCCTTTACTGCTTGCTTTCAGTTTCTGCAGCCAGGGATCACCAGCTTTCACATTGATCCTGACTAAGCCATCCCTTGACTTTCATTAAAAGGGTGGTAATACCTGCATAGTGCAGACAGCAGTGCAGGGATTAAGGGGTTAAATGACAGGGGAGGATGGCTCAGGGTCCATTTGAAGGCTGGTGAGCCCTGCATACAGCAGTGCAGGGTTTCAGGGGTTAAATGGGCTTTGTAGGGCTGAGCGCACTAACGTGTGCTCAGTGAGGTCACACAGGCGTCTGAGCGAAGAGAACGCCCGTTCTCACGGACGTTCACTCCATGCTTGTGTGCTCTCGTGTGACAACAGCTTTACCATTTTGCCAATCTGGCCTGAGTGGACACCCTACATGAAAGTGACCCAATGGGCTGACAATCACAGAATAATGTACATATAACCTTATAAATGACCCTAAAGTAGCTTTGTATCCACAGCAGCAATAGGATATGTGTAACAAACTAACATCACTGAAAATCTGTACCGTATTACCAGGCAGAGAATATCAAGAACCAACTTACTCCAATTCCTCCAGCAGCGCACACTGCTGCAGCGCCTCTGCAAACCTCACTTCACCTGATGGGCTGAAATTAGTTCGAGATAATCTGAAACATAAAAAATACACAGTGCAAATTCTCTAGTTTAAAGAACAGATTAATCACTGGTATGTCAATTAGATGAAAACTAGGGATGTGCGTTTCGGGTTTCGGAATTTCGGAATTTTCACGAAATTTCCCGATTCATGTTTTCGGATGCGGCCGAATTTCCGAAAATTTTTAGATCCGAAAATGTCAAATCCGAAACGTTTTCCGAGCCGAAACGAAATATTTTCGGATTTTTCGAATGGGCTTGAAATGTGTCAAACGAGGAGAACAGATGTTCCGAAAAAACGAAAATTTTCTGAAAAACGAAAATTTTCCGAAAAACAAAAATTTTCTGAAAAACGAAACTTTTCCGAAAAACGAAAAGTCGATACAAAAACGAGCAAAGTGACACGAAAAATGCGAAAAATGGTCGATATTCCGAAAAACGTACAATTCCGAAAAACGAAAATTTCCGAAATCACGAAAAGTCGATACAAAAACCGAGCACAGTGACACGAAAATACGAAAAATGGTCGATATTCCGAAAAAAAAATGTACCCGAAAAACGAGCCGAACCGAATCGAATCGAAACCGAAATCGGTCGATACGAGCCGAATCGAAAATTTTGAAAATCTGAAAAATCGAACCGAATTGAACCGAAAAAAATAATCGGTGCACAAGCCTAATGAAAACTACGCCATTACGCTTTTTGATGCCTTCATTCGATCATTCACAATGGGGTTTTGATCCTGAGGAAGGGGTCAAGTCGCGTGTGAACAGCTGGGAAGACAGTTTCCTCACTACTTCAGCAGGGAGAACGTAGTTCCCATTAGGGTGATATAAAGGAAGGCTGCAACAGACATAATTTTACAGAAATGTCTATTTTTAAGGATGTTTCCAGGGCTTGGGTACATCAGGAATGCGCGGGAATGCTAATTTGTATTTGCCAAAATAAGGCATTCTCATATATAACGAAGTGGTGCAGCTGCTACAGCTTCCGGCAGTCTTTTTTTTATGACCGGAATCACGTTTGTGCAGAAATCCTGGACTTCCCACAGTTGTTTTTTTAGGACTTGATAAATGTACTGAGGGTCAGAAAATCAATCACAAAAGGGGTTATTCGAAGAGTACCGAATTGCACCTGGCCGTAAAGTTCCCCCGTACGATGCAATTTTGTAGCCATTCGGATATTCAAAAAGCTATCAATTCGCCAAACATTAGCGAATTGTCAGTGAAATACGGTGACCTTCAGTGGCTGTGAAATCCCCATAGAGAAGTAACAGTTAATGTATTCAGAGAACATTGCACTGAAATGAACGGTGGCTTCATTTGACAGGTTTAAGCAGACGAATGCCATAGGTTTCAATGTAAAAAAAATCCCCATTTTTATTAAATATTTATTCAACCATTTTCATTTGCAGCAAAAAGTCAATTTTTATTGAATTTTTAGTCATTATTTCGGCAAAATATTTTATTCCGATTTTTTTTCTTTTTCTTTTAACATGGCGTTCTTTTTTTATTCTGTAACAGATCTTTTTATTATTATTTATAGGACCTCATATATTATTTCCAGGCGTTTTCATGCACTAGTTATTTTAAAAACGCCTTATAACCCTTTCGCTGCTGAGCTGATTTTTACCACCTTCGCTCATGTTTAAACGCGATTTGAAGTCACATTTTATAATACAATCCAGACAAATTATATATTGCTCTTTCCGTCAGACTCGGCAGATTCATAATATATCATTATTATATGTATACGTCATGTCCTGCCTGAATATTATAACAAAAAAAGCAATAAAATTAGAATTTTCAATCATCTACAGTGTGTAAAGTTTTTTTTTACTGGCGGGGGGGGGTTCCTGGAATAGACGTCATCGCGCCCAGCGCGATGACGGTGAGCACGCGGCCGGGGTCCCGGAGACTGGACTGACATCCAAGATGGCAGCCCGCCGGGGGGGGGGCGCAGCGATCGGCTGGAATCCCGGCCGATCACGGCTACAAAGGCAAGACATGCTCAGCGCGTCCGCCGCAGCCAAGTGTACATGCGGCAGGGCGTGCTGAGAGCATGGAAGGGGTTAAAAGTTGCGTTTTTAAATTTTTTATTTTTTTTCCCCTTGATCGTCGCCTGGTTGACTTTTTTCGGATGCGGTCAGCGGTCTGTTCGGCGGATCGTTGGATGCATTTGCTGAGTTATCGGATTGATTTGGTGTTTTTTCTGTGATTTTTTTCCGATAGATTCGGCGGTTTATCGTATGCGTTCAACAGGTCAATTTGGTGCACTTCAGGGCTCTGAAGTGAACGTTGTAGTCACTGCAGGGTTGGCGAATTGAACTCCCCGAAGTGCGCCGAACAAGGGGGCCCTCAAATGCTCTCTGAATAACCCGTGAAGTGGAATCATGGAACTTACCTGATTTTCCTCAAATTTCTTAAGTTTGGTAACACAGCAGACAGCCTTTCCACACCTTCACACCCAATGACATTTCGACTCAAACTGTGAAAACAAGGTGTATAACCATGACTTTTTAACTAGGCCTACTTAGACATTCAATTCATGAAAATTCTGACATGGCAGCCAATCAAAATCAGAAAATGTTAGGATGGCAATCAAAAGCATTCACTAAGGGTGACATCAAGTGGAATAAAATGACAGTTCACTAGAAATGTAAATTAGACACAGGGCAGGTGGATAAAAGAGCAAAAAAATAAAAATACAAAGAGCCCTACTGATATATAATTGTTTTAAAAATATTTTTTTGTTCCATGTTCTCTTCTACATGTTTTACTTTATTTGCATGAGAAGAAGGGGTATATTCTTGCATATGCCAACCCGGAGCCTAGTTTTATTCTTGCACAAACTGGGCTCAGGCAATAGATCAGAGGGAGGCACCATGTTTTTCTTAATATCCTTTGGTTTAGAAGTCCGATATACAGTATTTGAGGTGTGCTGGTGTATAATAGAGATGCAAAGCAAGTAAGCAGATGACACCGTAATCCATATCAGAAAACCAAATCTCCCGTAGCTGGAAGCCGTGCTGCAGGAACAATTCACACAGGTAGAAAAGTGGATCACAGATAACAAACTTTTTCTAAATACTAACAAAACGGTTACAATCCTCTTTATAACAGCACCTAAACTACATAAATTACAACCTTCGCATCTATGCGTCAGGACAAAATCAAAAGGCACGGTGACCACAGTCACTTCTCTGAAATATCTAGGTATGTGGTTAGACCCAAATCTATCCTATTCTCTCATCTAAACTTTACCCTAAACTAGGTGCCCTGTACAGATACAAATCCAGCCTGAGCCCCGCGGTAAGAAAGCAGATTGTACAACAAATGCTAATGACGGCTATTGAATATGGAGATGTAGTGTATGCAGCTGCCCCGCAAACGCACCTTCAGAAACTTACTACATTGTATAACTCATTCTGCCGCTTTGTGCTACAATGTAACTACATGACCCACCATTGTGACATGTTAAAAGAGCTAAACTGGCCGTCGCTGGAATCTAGATGCACTCTTCAACTTTCCAACCTGGTGTTTAAGAGCTTTTCTGGGAAGCTGAATAGGCTGCTTCCCCCAGCAGTTCCCTCATCCTATAACCTCCGATCCAGGACCAGCACCTTATGTGCAATACCACAATACAAAAAGAAAGCGTCTCGATCCTCATTTTCTTACAGAGCGCCGCAATTATGGAATAACCTCCCAGACGCCATCAAATCTTCCCCCAGTCTGAAGTCACTCAAGAGCTCCCTATTAACATACCTCAATACAGACTGCACCTGTAAACATGTAACATAGTTGTAGCACTTTAGTAAGCTCCACCGCATATCCTCACATAAATACAATATCGTTGGTTTTGATTTGTTCACTATAATAAGGGTATGTGCCTATTTTAGGCCAAGGTTTTGTAACTGGTAAGGCACATGCTCAATGGTGTACCATTGCTGAATTATTAGTTGATAAAAATACGCATATTGTTGGTGGGAGGCATGTCATCTTTCAAACAAATAGGGAGGTTGTTTTATAGATCATTGATTTATGACATAAGTCAAAGGGTGGATTGTAGTGATCATGAATGATTTGTGTCATAAATTATCATATTTTAATATTAACTGTCATACCAAAGAAGGAACACTAGGGGCAGTGTGTAGGCCGTTTGCGCTGTGTGGCTATCTATGATGTCATTAAGCCAGCCTACTTTAGAGAGGTTTACCTATTGGTGAATCCTACTGGGAATAAATGGGTCTGAATCAAACAATAGCTCTCTTTTGCTGTGTGTACCTGGAGAGGAAGGAAGACTATGAAATCTCTCAGCCCCCAGCCAAAAGCTGGGGGCCTTGTATGCTTGTTTTCATTTCTGTATTGTTTGGTATTGTTGTTTTGTTTGCTGTACTGTGTGATTCCATGATTGTTAGTTTGTTAGTCTATTTTGTTACTGTAAAATATGTTATAAACTGTTAATATAAATTGCCAAGTAAATTGTCAATTCATATTGCACTGTTTTCTCTGTGTTTTTCTTACGTATATTCGACCATAATACCCAAAAGAATAATAAATATTATTGTTGCAACTTAGGGCCTTAATTATTGCAATTTAATTCAATAATTAATGTTGGATTTAATGCCCAACTTAAACAATAGTGAATGTATTTCTTACATATTTATTGTCTGTTAATTTGTATATTTGTGTTTTGTTTGCATTTTATTACTTTGTATTTCTGTACCTACTGTAAAAATTTCAATGTTCTTGAACCCAGGACATACTTGAAAATGAGAGAAATCTCAATGTATCCTTCCTGGTAAAATACTTTGCAAATAAATAAATAGACTCCCTGCAAGGAGTTTCTAAACTATAATAAATGTTGTTAGAAATCACTCATTGTAAATAAAATCCCCTTTCCCATCCCAATCATCTAGATTGTATATGTGTCCCATCTTTCTGATACCCATTACCTTTTGTGCCTTTGCCCCTTTCTATCACCACATTTGTCGACCTACAGTATATTGGGTTATGGAACTGGCACTGGATATCCAATAGTCCATGTGTTACTCTGCTCTGCTCTTAGAAAATGCAAATTTCACAACAATAAGAATGGATGGGCTGGACTACTGGCTACCATTTCCTATAATTGTAGACCCAGTATTTTTTTTTTTGAGAAAGTATTTTACCAGGAAGGATACATTGAGATTCCTCTCGTTTTCAAGTATGTCCTGGGTGGCGAGTATGTACCGTTAGGTGTCTTGCCCAAGGACACTTACTGGAGAGGTGCTCCTGGGGATCAAGCCCATGTCTCCACAGGCTCTCTCCACACAGAGCAGTGACAATACCTCTACTCCACCCAGCCAGTAAGTCAAAGGGTGGATTGTAGTGTTCATGAATGATTTGTGTCATAAATTATCATATTTTAATATTAACTAATTGTCATACCAAAGAAGGAACACTAGGGGCCGTTTGCCCTGTGTGGCTATCTGTGATGTCATTAAGCCAGCCTACTTTGGAGAGGTTTACCTATTGGTGACTCCCACTGGGAATAAATGGGTCTGAATCAAACAATAGCTCTCTTATGCTGTGTGTACCTGGAGAGGAAGGATGACTATGAAATCTTTCAGCCCCTGCTCCCAGTATTTATCATTTGCCCATTGGTGATGGGTGAGGGGTGTTTTTCGGTTATAATAATGCGTTTGATGACGTTCAACAAATACATCGATGCTCTTGACATTACCATTGCACAGGAAATACACAACTTACTCTATGGCCTCCATGTTGGTGCAGGTACTGATGTGCTCTGTCAAGTAATAAAGTCCTTGGTATGTGATATTGTTCTCACCCAACCTTTAAAATCAACAAGTAAGTAAAGATATATAAATAACAATTCAGATTTAATAGAAAATAACAGGATTTAATAGAAAGAATATTGTGAGTTTGACCGCTAATGCCTTCCTCTAGAGTGGATCCACATGCTTTTAAATCCTATGCTGGTCCTTGATAGATATTTTTGAGCATTGTTAATTTTGACTGCGATATTTAATTTACTTTCAGTCAAAATCTGACTAAAATGCCAGTTTTAGTCATATTTTAGTTGTCTTGTTCTAGTTTTAGTCTGTTTTTAGTTGACAGTAGATTTTTTTTGAAATTCAAAATTTTTATTAAGAGAAGAATACAACCCTGAAGAGTAGGGTAACAATATCAGATAACACAACAACAAGATACATAATAGGGGGAAAGAAAAAAAAAAAAAAAGGAAAAGAAGGAACTCTCCATTCCCTCAGAAGAAACACTCATGCATAGACTGTAATGTTATCTCGGGCTCCACGGGGACCGGATCGTCGTTAAAACCCAAAGGGGCAGTGCAAAACAAGTATCTGGAGCAGGATTAGTGTTATAGCGCCAGAGATATAGTGAGAGCAAACAGGAAAGATAAAAAAGAAAAGAAAAAAAAAATGGGATAAGAGGGGCCATAGGATGAGGGGGAGAGAGGGCAGGGAGGAAGGAAGGAAGTAAAAATAGAGAGAGAGAGGAAGAGAGAGAAAAAAAAAGGGGGGGAGACATGACCAGTGCCAGATCCCACCCCAATGATCAGAAGCCAATACCCGAACAATGTGACATTACTCGCGGCTAAGCCTTCGGGCTCTCGTAGACCCCAGGTGCAGAGAAGCAGTATATGCCTCCCAGTAAAACCACTTCAATGTGAAGTCCGCCGACACTTCCCTAATTTTGGCGTCTAGGTGGTCAGCGGATCTGAGATCCTCCACTCTGTTAACCCACTCCCGAAGTGTGGGAACTCTGTTTGTGCGCCAAAGGGTCGGCACCAAGGCACGAGCAGCGAGTAGCATAAGTAGGAGTACAGAGCGTTTAAGGGTCCCAAGGGGGAATGCTATGTGAAACAGGAGAAAACACTCTGGGGTAAGCGGTAAGTCAATATCTGTGACTCGGCTAATGGCATCACAGACTATACGCCAAAAGTCCAAAAGGGGGGGACACAACCACCAAACGTGGAGGAATGTGCCTTCATCCGCAGAGCATCTCCAGCATTCCGAGGGGAGAGCGGGAAAAATTCTGTTAAGGAGGCTAGGAGTTCTGTATCAGAAAGAAACGATTTTATAAGACGTTTCTTGAACCCGGGTAACCCCGCAGCCTTTGTGGACTAGTGTAAACGTCGTGGACCGTTGAGAGGAGGAAAAGGTGGTTTCGAGAGCCATTTCCCATCTGGCAACAAAAGGTGCGTCTTCTGTGTCAGAGGAGGTAATTAAGCCGTACAGAGTGGAGATCCCCCGGGCCAACGGCAATCCCAGACGACAAAAACGTTCAAATGGTAGCAAGGGACGACTCAGACTGTATCCACAGTTAAGACTCTTCAAGTACGATTTCATTTGAAAAAAATTAAAACGTTCTAATTGGGAAAGGGGGCCCATCAAAGTCGAGCGAGGAAAAAGCTCCAGGTTGCCATCCGCCGGGAGGTCCAGCACTTGAAGGAGGTCTGTGTCTGACAAGCGGTCATGCAAAGATGATAACACTCCGCTCCGCAGACCCGGATTACCAATCAAGGGGAGAAGAGGCGAAAGAGCAGAGGAGAACCCATAAATCAGCTTGCGCGTGTGCCAGATGCGCAGTGTAGTCGATACTGGGTCAGGGTCTGGGTGCGTACCAGGCAAGGGACGCGGAGGTAACCACGGCAATGTCCATAAAGGACGAGCAGCTAAAGCTCTTTCAACATCCAGCCATCGTTTATCTAAGTTGTAAGCAGACCATTCGACAACTCTCGCATGTGGCAAGCATGGTAGTATCGGCGTGGGTCAGGGAGGGCCAACCCTCCTCGAGATTTAGGACGGCAGAGCACTGCGAAACTCACTCGGAGGCGCCCTCGAGGCCAGACAAAGTGTATCAACTCTTTACGTAGGGCAGAGAAAAATGACAATGGTACCAATATTGGCAAGGTGTTAAACAGGTACAGCAGACGTGGCATAATGTTCATTTTGAGGGTGGCAATCCTGCCAAACCAAGAGAGCATTTTCCTATTCCAGTCTGCCAGGTCAACTCGGAAAGAGCGGAGGATGTCCAAAAAATTATGTTCATACATTTGTCTAGAGGAAGAGGCCAGCCAGACACCCAGATACTTCATCTTATCAGGACAGTATCGGAATGGAAAGTGTCCTCGGACTGAAGCGACAGAAAAAGAGCTTAGAGAGATGTACAAGAGCTCAGATTTGTCTTGATTAATCCGATATCCGGCTAACCGTCCGTATTCTTCAAGTGTTTGTCCAATTGCTGGGAGAGTGGAGTCAGGGCTCGTGATGAAAAACAATAAGTCGTCAGCGTAAGCCGAGACTTTATGTTCGAAGGAGTGACCGCTGATGCCCGTAATGTCAGCATTGAGACGAATAGCCTCCAGGAGTGGTTGGAGGGCAAGGGCGAACAGTTGCGGTGATAGAGGACAACCCTGCCGGGTCCTGTTGCGGATGTCAAAGCCGTGAGACAATGCCCCATTTGCGCGTACACGGGCTGTTGGGTTGCAATAAAGTGCCTCAAGCCAACTAAGGAAGGAGTCTCCAATGCCAATGTGCCGCAGGACTGAAAACAAGAAGCTCCAGCGAACTCTATCGAAGGCCTTCTCTGCATCTGTAGACAACAGGAGAAGGCCAGTGCCCGAGAGTTTAGCCAAGCCCAAAACTCTTAAAACACGGGTAGTAGCATCCCGGGCTTCACGGCCGGGGACAAAACCCACTTGATCTGAATGGATCAAGGAGGGTAAAAGGGGCGCGAGACAGTTAGCCATGATTTTCGCTAAAGTCTTAATGTCAGTATTCAAGAGGGAGATGGGGCGGTAATTACGGACATCAGCTTCATCCCTCCCTGGTTTGGCTATGACTGAGATGGTAGCTGTGAGAGAGTGCGGGTGAAATTTCCCTCGTCTTTCAGGAAAAAGAAGAGGGAGACCAGTCGAGGGAGCAGTGCAGTCAAGAAAGATTTGTAGTACTCAGCAGGTAGACTGTCTGGACCCGGGCATTTGCCATTCTTAAGGGCGACTATGACCTTTCGAATCTCTTCCGCAGAGATCGGATCATCCAACGTCTCAGAAGCCGCCGGAGGTAATGTTCGAGAAAGTTTACTCGCAAGGTAAGTATCAATTTCGGATGTGGAAGGAATTGTACCTGACTTTTCATCCAGGTGATAAAGTCCTTCATAGAAACTTCTAAATTCTTCAAGTATTCGATCCGGACGAGGCGAGTATTCACCTGTAGGAAGTCTAATTTTGGCTATGTATGCCGCGTTCCGTCTCTTACGTAGTATATGGGCAAGCAGCTTGCCCGGTTTATTTTCAGAGAGGGCAAAAAAACACTTAGCTTTCTTTGCTGCGAAGCGAATGTCAGCATTAACCAGATCGTTCAATTCCCGACGCTTAGTCAGGAGAACAGAATAATCAGAAGATAGAGCAGAAGAGTGATGAGCAAGTTCAAAGTCCCTAATGTCCGAGAAGAGGGTGCAAAGCGTCCTAGACCTTTCTTTTTTAAGCGCAGTGGCTTTGCTAATGAGGACACCTCGCAGGACCGCCTTATGGGCTTCCCAAAGAGTGGGAAACGACACTACTGAGGTCTCATTATCTGAGAAGTAATTGCCAATAGACAATTCCAGTTCCGAAAGAAAGGTAGGGTCTTGTAGCAAAGCTGTGTTAAGGCGCCATTGCCTTTCTGAAGGGCGGGATAAAGGAGAAGAGAGTGTAGTCAAAAGTGGGCAATGGTCTGACCAAGTTTGGGCTTGGATAACGGAGTCTTCCACATTGAGTACTGAGTGCTGTTGAACAAATAAATAATCAAGTCTCGAATAGGTGGTGTGAACCGGTGAGAAAAAGGTGTAGTCCCGTTCACTAGCATGAAAAGTCCTCCAGACATCGACAAGTTGTAAACTATCTAAGGAGCGGCGAATGTGTCACAGTACATTCGGGGGGATTGAGGAGCGGCCAGAGGAAGTGTCTATCCTTGGGTCGAGGGGGACGTTAAAATCGCCCGCCACTATCAGAGTCCCAGACATAAAAGTAGAGAGGCGGCCGAAAGATCGAAGCCAGGGAGTGGTGTTGGTTAGAGTTAGGGAGGTAAATGGCAGCAAACGTATATTGGACATCAGCAATCTTGCATTTAACGAATAAGTAGCGTCCCTCTCTATCCGAAAGAACGTCATCCGTTACCATGGGGATATCTCTGGCAAAAATAATTGCCACACCGCAGCTTTTACTCCGAAAATGATCACTAAAATATCCCACGGGGTAATTAGGATCACGCAGGGCCGGGGAAGTCCCTGATTTAAAATGCGTTTCCTGGAGGAATGCGACCGATGTCCAGAGCGCCCTGAGCTCTCTAAAGAGCCGGCTATGTTTTTCAGTTGTATTAAGGCCTTTTGCGTTGTACGTGAGAACACGTAAGGATTTTGGGGAGAAACCCGGCACCGAGGTCAAGGAAACAACAACAAAAAAAAAAAAAGGGGAGGGAGAGAAAGGGGGAGGGAAGGGGCGGAGGGGCAGAGGAGAGGCGAAGGGAGAGAAGAAAAGAGAAAGAAAGGAGAAGATGAAGAACCCCAGGGGGGAGAAAAAAGAGACAGAGAAAAGGAAAACAAGAGTAATGAGGAGATGTACGTCACCAAGAAAGGCTATTCAGGCCTAGAAAGGTCTGAATACCGTCTTGTGGGAAGTCGACGTCCGATCCTCGTGGGCGCCGAAAAAGGGTCCAGAATCCTTCTAGACCAAGAACAGTGAGCGTAAACTAGTAATGGCAAAGAAAAATATTATTGTGAACAATACAACAAAACAGTAATAAACAAGCATAAACAAGTCCCCTCCGACTGCGGAAAGAAAGCAGAGAGGCATAGAAAAATAAAAAATAATTAAAGTTAACCCCAACAACCTCGCTATCATAAAAAGACCAAGTAAAACCCCCGTCCACCCTCCACCCAGTCAAAACAGAGCAGAGCATCTCCAGAGATTCTGGAAACACACCCCCATCTACCAACAGGGGGGAAAGAATAGAGAAGAGAGAGAGAGAGAAAGAAAGAGAGAAGAGAAAAGAAGAAAAAAAAAGGGGGGGAAGAAAGGAATGGAGGAAAGCCCATTTCCACAAAATAAATCCACTTTGTTATGCGAATATAACGACATTAAGTAAGACACATAAGGCCTAATATACATAATTTTCAATTATAAGTGGGTGCCACGTGAATACAACAGATCTTTTCGTTCAACAATATACATGACACGGTGTATGTCAATAATATAGGTTCAGCCGGTGAGATTGTAAACCCATCACAGTGACCGGCAACAGTGGTCTCGTCATCCACCCCGTTATAAATTGCGTGAATACGACAATAGTCCACACAGTTCAAGGGGGGGGGAAAGAACTGGTTTGTTTACAGGGCCCGGAGGGCAGAAAAATCCAAGTACTGTGCAGTTCAGTCCCGGGCAAACCAGAGAAATTAGGGAGTTGGTTCAGGCGAGTGACAGACGCAAAAGGGAGTCCATGCCACCGGCCCAAGTACCTGAAACAAACAAGGTAAGGCATCATTCATGGTAGTCTTCCGAGTACATTAAAAAGTTGGTGCGGATCGCCAGATATACCACGACGCGCCAGTAAACAGTCATCACAATTTATCAATGGGCGAGAAGGACTGTGACAGTCGGGTGGAAATTAAGAATAATCATCACAAGGCACGTGCCAGTGGCCTCGAAAAAAAAAAAAAATTCAGCAGCACCCAGCAAGTCAGGTGTGTAAAAGGACAATCGATACTGTTCACCCATAGGCAAACCGGAAAAATTAGGTATTCGCATCCAGTGGGTAATTATCACACGGACCAACGCGAGGCAGATGTCAATGGTCTCGGAGAAAGTGGTGTCGCTCATCAGGTCTGTCGTAGCTGGTTAAGAAACAAACAGTGTAGTTTACCCATAGGTAAACCAGAAAAAATTAAGGAGCCAAGTCAGGCAAACAGTGTATCTAAAAATTAGTATTGTCCATGGTCCTGTAAAAATGAACGAACGGCACAGTTCGACGGTAGGCAGGTGTCAGTCGGAGGATGTGCACAAAAATTAACACAAGGCGGGTGCCAGTGGTCTCGAAGAAGAAGGGGAAAAAAAGGGAAAAAAAGAAAAATTTTGAACGTTGCCTATCTAGCATGGCATAGCGCGTAAGTGAAAAAATGTTACAGATCACCAGTAGGCAAACCAGAAAAATTAGGGAGCCATGCCGGACGGCGGAATTCCACAAAAAATTAACGCAAGACGCGTATCAACAATCGTGGACCTCGAGAAAAAATAAAAGTTATTAAAAAAAAAGGGGGGGGGGAGGAAGAGAAATACAAAAGGGGGGTGGTAGTCAGGGGAGGAAGAGCTCGAAGCAGGGCGGAAGGACATAGAAAAGTCAGACGGCCACCTATCGAACCTCAGGTAGGACGATCATGAGAGGGAGGGGAAATACCGATTCGGTACTGAGAGTAGGCCAAAGCCAGTTGGGGTGGTACTCTAAAGGTGTTCGGAGAGTCATCCATCTTCCCATATCGGGGAGCGATGTGGGGACAAGGCAGGAGCAGGGTCACGATCTTGAGAAATCCGTTGACGTCTACGGGAGCGAGACCGGCGTGGTCGAGACGGGGCATGATCTGGGCGGGCTGTTGATTCCCAGCTCCTACCGCACAATTCCGGTAGCTCCAGGGCCACGAGAAAGGCCGGGACGTCTGTAGGGTAGCAGATGGAGTAGCGGATTCCGTTCTTCTGAGCTACAAGGGTGAAAGGAAACCCCCAGCGGTAGACTATATCGGCCTGTCGGAGGGCCTGGGTCACCGGTTGTAAGCAACGCCTCGCTGACAGGGTGAAGGGGACAGGTCTTGGTAGACCTCGATACGTTGTTGGTGGAAGTCCCAGTACCGCGACGATCGTGCCTTCTGCATGATGGTGTCTTTAATAGCAAAGTCTGCCAGATGGCAAATGACATCCCGGGGGGAGCAGTTGATGAAGGCTGAGGTCGCAGGGCCCTGTGAGCTCGGTCGACAAGGATAGGGGCATCTTCGTCTCTACCCAACACTAGGTTAAATAGGCCCACAAGGAGGGTACGGAGGTCTTCCGGACCTTCAGTTTCGGAGAAGCCGCGAATTCTAATGTTGTGCCTCCTGCCCCGATTGTCGAGGTCGTCCACACGGCGCTGTAGCTCTGAGAAGGCCGCTGGGTGGGAACCCGGGGAGGGTCGACATCTCTCATCCTCCAGAGCACTCACCCGAGACGACAGAGTCGTGACTTCCAAGCGGATCTCTCGGACCTCCCCGCTGAAACTCTCTCTAAGGTCCGCCACAATATCAGCCAGGTCCGTTTTGGTGGGAAGTGCCGCGATGAGTCTCTCTAATCGGCGTGTGGAATCTTGTGGGTCCTTGTCACGAGGCATGTCGTCCGCCGTGTTAGGAGTTACCTCGGGAGTCGAGGCAGCCGGGGAAGGTATAAGAAACGGGTCCAGGGAGCCCGATGTCCAGACAGGATGTAATGTGGGAGCTTTAGGGGTGTATGGCCTCCCTTTGCCGCGCACCATGTCCTGCTAGCGAGCAAAGGAGCTAATATAAGCCGGAGGGGACTCAGGAGCTCATTCAGAATGTGGCCATCTTGGTCGAAGGTCAGGACACGCCCCCATTGACAGTAGATTTAATCAACTAAAATCGAATGGGTTTAAAGTGTATTATGCATTATTTAAGCATTTCTCTAGAATTGACAAACTCGTATACTCCTGGAGTAATCCTTTTATCTGAATATTCATCGAAAATTCATAATTCCTCTCTTATTTCAGATTAGTTCTGATTGGATCTCTTCCCAAATAGCCCCTCCCTAACCTTTCAGTCTAGCTTTTATTTTTTGACTAAAATGCAAATGGATTTTCGTCACAGTTTTAGTCATAACTTAGTTTTTAGTTTTAGTCACAAAAAACATATAGTCGACTGAGTCTTTGCCGAAACTTATTAGTCGACGAAATTACTGATTTTGAGGCACTTTTAGGAAACAAAGACATTTAACAATGTTTGTTCCAATTTATCCTTACCTCATGAGGGTAGGAACTGTGGGGGGGGGGAAATCCCTCCCAGGTTATGTGTGTGCCTAGAAATAAGGATTTGTTGTATGACAGATTTTATGCTTTAGTTTGCCTTTCCAAAGTTGTTGAATTCCCCCAGTTTCCATATCATGGTGGGCACGGCTAGTAAACTAATAAACTGAGATTGTTAGCCTGCAGTTGTTCCGTTATATTGTGTTTTTACAATGCCTTACATACATGAGGCTATCCTCCCTGTTTTTTTACAGTTTCCTTCCCAGGAGGCTACAGGAGGTTATCGTCCGTGGTTTTTACAGTTTCCTTCCCAGGAGGCTACAGGAGGCTATCCTCCCTGTTTTTTTTTACAATTTCCTTCCCAGGAGGTTATCCGCCCTGGTTTTTACAGTTTCCTTCCCAGGAGGCTACAGGAGGCTAGCCTCCCTGGTTTTTTACAGGTTCCTTCCCAGGAGGCTACAGGAGGCTATCCTCCCTGTTTTTTTACAATTTCCTTGCCAGGAGGCTACATGAGGCTATCCTCCCTGGTTTTTACAGGTTCCTTCCCAGGAGGCTATCCTCCCTGGTTTTTACAGGTTCCTTCCCAGGAGGCTAGAGGAGGCTATTCTCCCTGTTTATTTACAGTTTCCTTCCCAGGAGGCTACAGGAGGCTATCCGCCCTGGTTTTTACAGGTTCCTTCCCAGGAGGCTACAGGAGGCTATCCTCCCTGTTTTTTTACAATTTCCTTCCCAGGAGGCTACAGGAGGCTATCCTCCCTGTTTTTTTACAATTTCCTTCCCAGGAGGTTATCCGCCCTGGTTTTTACAGTTTCCTTCCCAGGAGGCTACAGGAGGCTAGCCTCCCTGTTTTTTTACAGTTTTCTTCCCAGGAGGCTACAGGAGGTTATCCGCCCTGGTTTTTACAGTTTCCTTCCCAGGAGGCTACAGGAGGCTAGCCTCCCTGTTTTTTTCCAGTTTTCTTCCCAGGAGGCTACAGGAGGTTATCCGCCCTGGTTTTTACAGTTTCCTTCCCAGGAGGCGACCGGAGGCTATCTGCCCTGGTTTTTACAGGTTCCTTCCCAGGAGGCTACTGGAGGCTATCCGCCCTGGTTTTTACAGGTTCCTTCCCTAGGTACGTGCAGCAGTCACTTGAGGTTTTGCAACCGTTATTCCTTACAAATCTGTAAAATATTCATAAAATGTTAATTTTTATGTTCTTTATCAAACACTAAATAAGAAAGATCTACATAGTGTAGATAGGGGCATAAAATGTCAAAAAGCAATTTTTCACATAGGCGCTCCATTCTGTGAATGTCTATGGTTCCTACACCAATGCCTTTCCTTTCTTCTCTAGTTTTTTGGGGGAGTGGGGTTCTGGTATTCTTATACCCTTTTATGTTTTGACACTGCATTACAGTTTGCTTTGGTGTCTTTATTTTCTGTGAAATTCTGCATACCTACAATATTATTTTGGTACATCACATAGACTAATGGAATACCTGCAATTTCTAGACCAGATTAATTCATAATGGCTAGTAAGAGAGAAATCCCAAATACAACTTGATTTTAACGCCCTGTAGACTGTAGACTTATGAAAACCCACCTGACGTATCCCTAGACATGCAATTCTTTCTGCTCGGAAATACAGTCTCCGTATTCTGCCTTCTTTGCCTAGTTCTAGCTTAACGCCTTTGACATTTCTGTCCCCTAAAATCATGCTTCTCTTTTGCCGTACAACATGCTTATACCTTTCCCTCATCCTTTAGTCTCTTCGGGGCTTCCAGGATGAAGCCGGGCTACCCTGGGACCAGTCAAATGGCTGTCTAAATTCCAAAGCTAGCTAGCTTTATCCCGTGCTCCACTGAAATGGATCATTAGGTCTTTTGTTGTATATTTTTTTCAAGCCATGTTTTCATATTTTACCTTAAATAATCAAGGGAAACTCAAACAAGTTTACATGGTAAAAAGTGAGGGCTTCTTACATTAATTTCTTTAAGGATGGAAGTTTGAGAAGACCTTGGCTCAGAATCTGAAGTGATGGATCATTCAGGTGCATGGATTCTAAGCTGTGGAACATAAACGACATTGTCATACCGAGGTATATTTTACACAATTGATGCTTATCATCTGTTCTGCTGGACTTCATTTCCTGAAAACCTCTCTCCCCCTACACGAGTGGGCATTGCAGGCCATTATCAGAAGCAAATTGCCCCATCAATGTGCCTTAAAGAGTCCGTCTAGTCCAGGGGTCAGCAACCTTGACTCCCTGATGTTTTGGGAACTACATCTCCCATGATGCTCATTCACCCATTAGGCTGACTGAGCCACAAGGGAAATGTAGCTCCCAAAACATCAGGGAGCCAAGGTTGCTGAGCCCTGGTCTAGTCACTGGGATCAATGATTTAGGTGGCCATTGTGGCAGGAATACATCCTCCCGTCTCTACAGAAATCCTAAAGCTGCTGCTTCACTGAACTCACCTCTGTGCTTTGGCCCGCAGCCTACTCTTCAACACCTGCAGCCCCCGAGCTCCCGTCGCCTGCAGCCTTCCTTAGGCCCGTGTCAGACGAACGCAGTGATCACGTCTGTGTTGCCGCACATTTTAATGTCCATCGTAGCATAAAATTATGATCAATAGAGACCCACACACACGAAGTACGTCCGCACAACGCACGTGGCACCGGACGCAATTTAGGCAAGAATGTCAAACCGCTAGGACGGACGCACCACGTCCGCGTAGCTTTGTGTGTGAGTGATGGAGCGTAGTCAGATGGACTGCATTTTTGGCATCCAGCATTTTTGACAGACAAATAGTTTTTTTCATATCATGTATCAAATTTTTTCATTTTACATATTAATTTTATTTCCCATCTACATCAGTCAAAAAAACAGACCGTGTGGTGTCTACAGTATCATCAGTCAAAAAGTACGTCAGTTGAGCATGGACGCAGAATGCGTTCGTCTGACATTAGGCTAAGCTGGCCACAGTGCGGGCGATGGGAGCTCTGGGGCTGCAGGCGTTGGGGAGTAGGCTGCGTGCCAAAGCACAGGACGTGCCAGAAAAGGGGAGTAGGAGGGCCCTTTTTCCCTGTTGGACACACCAGTCTCCACCCTGAGGTAGGAGGGGACTCTGTCTGTGATGCATGTGACTCATGACCACGCTGATAGTTAACGCGTGAGCACGATTTAGTAGATCATCCCCACTACATTACACATAGTGCCCATGTGTTATTTTTTTTATTTTCCTGATGACACCGGTGGGATCCGGTACACTTGGACTATAAGAAAAATAAGACTTTGAATTTAAGTTCCATGGTTAAAATAAAAAGCACAAAGACAAATTCCTATCAGGGATTTAACAAATGATTTTGATGTATTTTCTTTGAGGCTGTATAATTGCACCTGTCATGGCATACATGACTCAATGTAACTCTGTGGAGAATATAATTTCATCTATATATATTATCTGAGACAAATAGCTTACAAAAATTACATGTAGCACACTTTGCTGTAATTGTTCCCCCTCCTTAGTCCTTAAACCTGTAACTACATGATAAGTGGATGACATGTTCATTTTTTTTTATCGAGCTGTGGATTGTTGCCTCCTGCAGTATTTATTTTATCTGACATTATATTGTAAAATTTAATTATAATACTGTAGATACTCGAGTATAACGCTAGATTTTGGTGACAAAAATTTACCTTAAAATTGGAGGGGTCGCGTTATATTCGAGACATCTGCATCGCGTGTAAAAAAAAACAAAAAAAACTTGCCTTGCTCTGGATCCCAAGTCTCCCGGAAGTTCCGGAAGTCTCGCTGAAGTGAATGCGGTCTCCCAGATGCTTGCAAACACTTCAGGAACTCCCGGATTCAGGAGAGGTGGGATCCATCACGGCCAGAGGGCACGCTCGGTTTAAGCCAATCATTCACCTCGCTCGCCTCCGCCGGCCAACTAATCACTAGTAAAGATGGGTGGACGGCGGCTTCATACTTAGTACCAACTGCAATCATTCTAGAGCAGAGCACCCTGGCCTGAGGGGAGCCTGACTGTGTTAAGAGAACCTGGAAGGATTTTATTTGTTTACTGGTACAGTAAAAATTTGCTCCTCACGTTATATTTGAGTCTTGAGTATTCTCTCATTTCCATAATAAATCTCTATCCATCGCGTTATATTCGGGTCATGCTATACTCGAGTATCTACGGTAGTATTCTTGATCCATTAGCAAATGGTGCACACGTGACAAAGTCTTTTACATTTTTACCTTTTATTTTCCTTATGAAAATGTTCCTGTGCAAAAAAGAAGACAACAAATAACATCCTTACTATAGCTCCTGTAATTCTGTGCACTTGAGAAGCTCCAGGAGAAAACGTCTTCCTTCTTCACTGGCAATGGAGAAGCAATGAGACACTCTAGAAAAAATAATAAAAATAAAAGATATATATTTTATTATACAATTTACATAACTTACTTGTCCAGTGTTAAACCTCAGGCTGATTAGTCTGGCCAAGAAAAGTGGCCCAAACAATCAACATATTATTTAGTCCTTGAAACTGAGAAGAGCCTAAAATGCACAAAATAGCAAAGGGGATAAATAATATTAAGAAAATATATCTTCTGACTGTTGTTTTGAAGAATAAAGACTCGCACGTTCGGTGACTTTTCGTTTTCTTCAATTCGGTGTGACTTGGCAATCCCATTTCGGCGACCCTGTATTCAGCAAATACCACAGGGCCATCGTAGTGCAGGGAAAAGCCGCCGAAAACCCGACGAACACTCACCGCAAAACCCAGTGGACGCTCACCGAAACCCACAAAAACATCTGGATTAACCCCCGTTGAAAACGCCAGAGAAACCAGAGCAGCCACCGATCACAGCGCAGAGCAGCCGCCGTAAAAACCTGACACCGCAGACGAATGGAGTGAAAAATAAAACGTTTGCTTGAATGTTTGAAAAGTGAAACGCTGTTTGCAAAGAAACTACAGAATGAAAATGTCTGAAATTTACATATAAGATCCAATGAATGATAATAAAAAGGGCTGTTACAGAAAAAAGAAAAAACGATTAACCACTTCTATGCGGAGGACGCGCTGAGCGCGTCCTCCGCATGGCTGCTGGTGTGCTGAGGACGCGCTGAGCGCGTCCTCACTTTGGGGTCAGCGTTCGGCCGGGTTCCGGCCGATCGCTGGCCCCCCCGGTGCGGGCTGACATCCTTGATGTCAGCCCAGCATCCGGAACCGCCGCCGATGAAATTAGGTGTCATCGCGGCAGCGCGATGACACCTAATTCAGGCCCCCCCCCGCATGTGCGGAGGAGGCGCCTGAAAGGGAGGGGGGAGGTCCTTCGGACCTCTCTCCCTCCCGATCGGCGGCGTTGCGGGGGTTAACTCAGGCACCATTTGGAAGGGCACAGCCTGCCCTTCCAAATGGTACCTGGCATTAACCCCTGGGGAGCCGGATCACGAATCGGCGCTGAAAAGCGCCGGTTCGTGATCCTTTCCCGGAGCTGGCCGACATCTTGGATGTCGGCCAAGCCTCCGGGAACTCCCCCTGAGGACTGGCGTCATCGTGCATAGCACGATGATGCCAGTCCTAGAGTTAACCCCTAACTGCCACCAACGGTGGAGATAGGGAGTTCCAATGAACTCCCTATCTCCCGATCCGTGGCAGCTAGGGGTTAACGTTTGGTATTGTTGGATCGGCCAGAGCATGGCTGTTTCAACGATACCAAACTCGAAAGTGAAAAAAGTTTGTAAAAAAAAATAAATAAATAAAATAAAAATAAAAAAATATTTAAAAAAAAATTATAAAAAAATAAACACTTTTTTTTTCTTTTTTTTGGTTAATGCAGCAATATTGTTCCCATTTCAATTATAATGTGAACAATGATGCTGCACTAACGATTTTTGTATGCGGTGCGTTTGTTAAAAATCGTGTAATTTTCCCCAAAAAAAAATGTAACGAGACCCCATCTCTAATTTTTTTAACAAGCGCACCCCATACAAAATATAACCGCAATTGCTCGCATGTTAAAATGTGGAAAAAAACCACTTTACACGCTGTAAATTATTGAAAATTCATATTTTATTGCATTTTTTGTTATAATATACAGACAGGTCATGACGTATACATATAATAATGACATATTATTAATCTGCCGAGTCTGACGGAAAGAACGATATATAATATGTCTGGGTCATATACTAAAATAAGCCTTCAAAACGCGTTTAAACATGATGAGCAAAACCGGTAAAAATGACCGCAGCACAGAGGCGGGAAAAGCCTCAGCAGCGAAAGGGTTAAAAAAAAAGAAAGAAAAAAAGTTTCGCAAATTAATCCCGAAAAATGCCTAAAAGATCCTAAAAAATCGATAAATAGAGTTTTCACTGCAGAATATTATTATAAACGGTTTATTAGATATTGAATTAAAACGGGGATATTTTTAACATTGAAGCCTATGGGATTCTCCTGAATAAACTTGTCGAATGAAACCACCGAACAGCAGGGCAATTCGGCAACTTTTCACTGCTGGTTTTTGTTCTCTGAATAGCCAAAGCATTGCTTCTCTATGGGGATTTCACTGCCCTCGAACAGGCACCGAACAGACACCGTATGTGCAGGCAATTCGCCAACATTTGGTGAACTGCCTGCTCTCTGGATAGCCGAATGGCCACCCTGTGGTGCTTGCTGAATACACCGCAGGGTCGCCAAAATGGGATCGCCAAATCACACTGAATTGAAGAGAACGAAAAGTCACCGAACGTGCGGTGACTTTTCGATTCTCTTTTTAATAACCCTGTATGTTTTCATCCCGAGAGTGAATTCCTCTTTTAATGCCAGTACCGTGCTGGCCTTGGCGGCTGCCCTTTGACATTTCACTACAACGTGCTTATCAGTAAATAAACTCAAAAATCATATTTCAGCAGTGGAAGCTCCTGTAATAAATCCATATAAATTTGGGCACCTCCAGTAACTTCCGTTTATGATTCGGCTAATTAGTGCTTCAGCCATAATGGATGTAACAAAATGAATACAGGAAACATTTAAATACGTAAAGGGAATCCACAAGGTAGAGGAAGGGAGTATATTTAAAAGGAAACAAAGTAGCAAAACAAGAGGACATAGTCTTAGATTAGAGGGGCAAAGGTTTAAAAGTAACATCAGGAAGCATTATTTTACTGAGAGGGTGGTGGATACATGGAACAGCCTTCCAGTTGAAGTGGTAGAGGCCAAAACAGTGATTGAATTTAAGCAAGCATGGGATAGGCATAAGGCTATCCTAAACAAAAGATAAATCCAGGTAAAGTATCCATAAACGAAAAAACGGAACGAGGCGGGGCTCAATAGACCACTCGAATAGGGCGTAACCCAAACAGTAATGTGAACAACAATTTGCACGAAGTGCAACACAAGTGGCCAGAAAGGGGTTAACTTTATTATAGACAAATTGTCACAAACCAACAACACAAAAAGAGAAGCAATTCTAGTTGAAAATGGTCAGAAAATATAAATAGGCAAGGGTACCGTGTCAGATAGAAGTAGCCCAAAGGGCATACAGGGGTAGGGAATAATCGCTACCTATACCTCGGTGATACAAGTCATCTACATAACCAATGCTAAAAAAGTTTTGCCATGTTCGTGCTACGAACCGGCACGGACGCTTGTGGACGGCCAGCTGCACGTAATTAATCTATTACCCTTTCGGTATATATCGGGGTGAGTCAGACGGGCACTCCAGCTCTAGACTAAGCCCGTGTTTGGGCGAAACGCGTTGAGCCATTCCCTTTTCTTGTTTTTAACAGTTATTTGGTCTCTTCTTGTTGATTGGTCTGTCTTATGGCTTTGTATGTCGGGTTTCCTCTCAGCCTTTTTTAGCATTGGTTATATAGGTGACTTGAATCACCGAGGTATAGGTAGCGATTATTCCCTACTCCTGTATGCCCTTTGGGCTACTGCTATCTGACACGGTACCCTTGCCTATTTATATTTTCTGACCATTTTCAACTAGAATTGCTTCTCTTTTTGTGTTGTTGGTTTGTGACAATTTGTCTATAATAAAGTTAACCCCTTTCTGGCCACTTGTGTTGCACTTTGTTGTTCAAAGTATCCATGTAATTGGGCAGACTAGATGGGCCGAAAGGTTCTTATCTGCCGACTTTTTCTATGTTTCTAAATACACCCACATAGTGAGTAGTCTTTATTCAATACTGGGTTAATTCCAAAAAAAGACTGAAATATTTGTAGTTTTGTATAAGCTGCAACTTTGATACTGCGTGTCCTTTAGTTTGTTCTGATAAAGGGTTTTTTGTGACAGTCATTTTACCCCTTGGTAAGACATTTCAACACAGCTCTTCAATGCTTACAACTATATCTCCACGATCTGCACTATCATTGATTTCACAAGCTTTTGTACTAGGGAATGACTCACCGCTCCTCTGAGTCAAATCAAACACAATTGTAGCTTTCATTTCAAATGTCAATGAATAATACTTTTATTTTACACTTCAATTTAAAATGAGGCTAAATCCTTGGTGTATATTAATAGATTCTCCATTTATAAGCAGTCAGAGGCAGACATTCACTAATATAATCTTTATGGCCACGATGGGAGTCATCCAATTTACCAGGAGACTCTTCAAAATCTCTATATATCTCATATTTAGAACGTGTGAGCTGATCTCTAATGGCTGTAACTGCCAGGAAAAGTTAGCCATGGTGGCGGCAAGTTAACCTTGCAGCCAGGAAACCATTATATCTATGTTAATTGTATTTTCTTACAGACGGTTCATTTTATACTATTGGCGACTTGCGTGTTGAATAATTGTAATGGTCTGCAGGGTGGTCTGAACCCAGTATGCGGGGATTCACATATACACAGACAGGAGGGACCAGGATACGTGGAATAGGCCTTGGGGTGGCAGACAAGACACAAAGGGGGGCTCCAGGCGAGGTACAGGTGGGCACTCCAAAAGAATAGTCAGGGACGGTCTGTAGATCAGAGGCAGGCAGAAGGTGGTAGTCATTGGTCAAAGCAAGGGGTCGGCTACACGGGTGATCAAATAGTAAATATCAGGGAGCTCAGGAAACATGTCAGGTAGGAACACAGCCTTGCACCGTAATGCAGGAGCATTGCTGAATGGGGGGAGGAGAGCTTTATTCTGGCAGGAGGGTTTGTTGTGTTTATGTTTATGTTCTTGAGCACAGTGCAGAACATGGGGCAGCACTAAACAGGTGCTGCCTGAGCATGGATGGTATGCCAGATACAGTCAGCAGCATGGACAAGACACAGTCAGCAGCATGGACAAGACACAGTCAGCAGCATGGACAAGACACAGTCAGCAGCATGGGCATGACACAGTCAGCAGCATGGACAAGACACAGTCAGCAGCGTGGGCATGACAATAATTCCATTAGCAATAGTTTCAGTTGTTCAGAGTGTATCTGTCGGTTTTTCTCGCATCCATTTTTTCATGCACTGGGTGTCTCTCTTTTATGATTGCAAATGCAGTATCCCTGTCCTTGTTGATCTGCCGATAGGTGGAATGGAGACGTTACTCTGTTTTATCACAGATCTATATAGACATTGTCTCAAGTCTTCCTTTGACAAATGGCTGGCCTAGCCGTTTTTCCCAAATGTGCTGGAAACTATTTTTCTGTACTTTGCTTACTTTTGCTTCCGCTGGTCAAGGCTGGTCTTATGGGGGGAGGGGGGGGTTACTGCGACTCCATTTTGGGCTGAGTGTACGTCTCACAGTTGGCGAAGAGATCACTTGGCATTGGCGGTCTCAGTTTCTTATTCATTTTGAGGGATTCTTTCTTCAGTTTACCTACGCTGACTCTCAGGTCTTAATTTTTTTTGAAAAATGGAAGAATAGTGAATGCCAGAGTCTTTGTCAGAAATAATCCTTTTTTTCACCTCTCTCAAAAGGATACTCATTTTTACACAGTTTCTGCTTTCACGCTTCTCCATTTCCAGTGCTTCTCCTTGGACAAATAGTCGATTTCGCCTTCTGATGCTCCTCTTTGCTCACCCGTGCTTTCTCTACTAAACCATTTTGGGTATTTCTCCGTGCATAAAGACGCTTTATTACCTCTACATTACAATGCTCCTTTATGCACAGCTCAAGCTTTGTCACCACTTAAGTTCTTGTGGTTGAGCCTATGCCCACACAAACTCAACCCAAGCTTTCTCACCTGATTACTTGTTGTGGTTCTCTATGGACATATCTTGTTTTCTCACCTGCTTCTATGCATCTCATTTCTTGTTTTTCTGTTTGCTTCTCTACACAGCTTTTGCTTTCCAAATTCTTCACTCTGCACTTGCACAACCCTTGATTTTGCACTTTAAAAAGTTCCAACTCTGCTGACCACACGTGCCTTGCATTAAGACTATTCCTATACTCCTGCTCCTCAGCAAAGCTACTGCTAGCTCACTGAATACTGTACTTACATTCTGCCCATTTCTCACCTTGCCACATTATCAGAAGTGATATATTAAAAACTCAGTCCAGCAGTATGACTTTGGAAGGAAGGAGCTTTAGGACGGGGTCAGCCGAGTGGTAGTAAGAGCGGAAGGAACATCCGTGAGAGTGGACGTTCCTTCCACTCAACGCCCGTCTGGCCGCTTCGCTGAGCGCAGTTAGTGCACTTGGCACTGCAAGGCTCAATCCTCCTATGGAGGATCATGCTAAACAGCCCCGTCCAACGCACATCTAGCGTTTCAAGATATATCAAGCTTCAAAGGCACCATCTGATGCCCTATAGAAATATCTCGATCTGCAACTCTGAAGGACAAAAGCAAAATTAATTAATTTGCTGCAAACAAACTTTGTTTACTTTTAGGCTGCAGAAGCTGCCCCCAAAGTTTTACACCTGTGGGCATAATGCCCAAAGAGCTAAAACAGTGTAAAATCGGCTGAAGAATGTCCTGACATTGGACATTCAGCAGCCGATGCAGTAAACCTCGAGCAGCAGCTGTAACAGCTGTAACTCAGTTTGGCAGTAGATGGCGCCATCTACTGGACAAATAGGTTATTACAGTAAGAAATATACTGAGAATATGCCCAAATAATTCTTACTGTGTAATTAATTCAAAATGATTTTTCAAAAACCACTGGTTCCAGACAATGTTTTTTGGGAAATTCACTTTGTAGTGAAGGGGTTAATAAGTGGTAAAAGCCACTTGATCCAAGGAGAAATCTGACCGTCATCTGGGGTCAAGAAGGAATTTTTTCATAGTATGTTGCATTTTGGCAAGTGTTTCAGACTGTTTTTTTTGCGTTCTTTGGGATCAACAGCAGTGTGTGTGTGTGTGTGTGTGTGTGTGTGTGTGTGTGTGTGTGTGTGTGTGTGTGTGTGTGTGTGTGTGTGTGTGTGTGTGTGTGAAAGGCTGTCAACCTGTCCTTAAAACCCCCTCTTATGCAGACATAGCCCTCTAGTCTAGGTTTTCTGCTTTGTATTCTTTCAAGGTCTTCTATCTGGTTTCTACCAATTCCCTATGCTCTTCTTTAACCCCTTCACACACAATATCGAGTTATCTCAATTTTGCATTGTACGCATTGAAAAGCACTCCTTATCACATCAGAAGATCATTTCCACACCTTTTTTAAAACTAGATTAGTGTATCCCCTGTGGAGAAACACATTCCTTTGTTTTATGCCTCTCTAAGCACTCTGGAAAGAGATAAAGCAAGCTGCAAATAGCAGCCCTAAACCTCACTGTAACAAAAAGTTGAAATAGATTACTGCTGAATTACAGCAGCAATGGAATGGGCAGCATACAGGGAGAGCCCTGGGGGTCACTCACCGTTCTACAGGTATACCATTCATGGGGTTATAATGACTGAACGTTCCTGTACAGTACAGATACAAGGTGTTACTGTAATCTCCTTATACAGGCATTATCTCATCTACAGGTATTATATTTATATTCTTTTGTTATTTTTTGTGGAAGCTGCATTGCTAATAATCTTATTATGATCACTGCAAATCCCCATAAGCAGGAGATCTGTCCATTCTTACTTATCGCACCAAAGGTCTTTTCTGCCTGTATGAGAAAAATGCAGACCCCGTGTGACATTGTGTAAGATAAAGGACACAATCTAAAACTCAGAATCTTGCATTTCAGCAATATTCCTGTAAAGAATAAACGAATACATAAAAAATTTAAAATTTTCAGATTCACATTATTATTTTTTTTTTAACTCAGAATAACTGTTTCTGTGCCGAAATGTATTCACCCTAATTTTAATGACCAACCCCTTTGCGCTGCAGGGCTACTATGCCACCCCTGTGGCATACTAGTACGTTGTTGACCTCTTTGTGCCACCTCTGCCACTCCCTCCAGTCAGGCTGTCCCCCTGCAGCCAATGACAGATGCATGGCCGGACAAAGCAGCCACCCGCCTGTCTTTAAGGGATTAACTTTACATCCCATGTTTCAAATAAATGTTATGATAAAAAAATTCAACAAAAATTACTTGGTAGTGAAGGGGTTAACCTGTCCTGTATACTCATCCCTACCTTTTTAACCTAATCAGGTTAATCTCCTCCAGTCAATATCCCTTACTTAGAACATTCTGTGCCTGCTTTGATTAACATGTGAAATACAGTTGCAAGAAAAAGTATGTGAACCCTTTGGGATTACGTGGAGTTTTGCATGAATTGGTCATAAAATGTGCTCTGATCTTCATCTAAGTCACAACAATTTGAAAAACACAGTCTGCTTAAAATAATACAACACAAACATATGTTTTCATGTTTTTATCGAACGGAACATGTAAACATTCACAGTGCAGGGTGGAAAAAGTATGTGAACCCCTAGCCTAATGACTTCTCCAAGAGCTAATTGGAGCAGGAGTGAGCCAACCTTGAGTCCAATCAGTGTGAGATTATTGGATGTGTTGCTGAAAGCTGTTCTGCCCTTTAAAAACTCACACCAGTTTTGGGTTTACTGGTTTCAAGAAGCACTGCCTGATGTGAACCATGCCTCGCAGAAAAGAGCTCTCAGAAGACCTACGATCAAGAATTGTTGACTTGCATGAAGCTGGAAAGGGTTACAAAAGTATCTCCAAAAGCCTTGATGTTCATGTGTCCACGGTAAGACAGACTGCCTACAAATGGAGAAAGTTCAGCACTGTTGCTACTCTCCCTAGGCGTGGTCGTCCTGTAAAGATGACTGCAAGAGCACAGCGCAGAATGCTTAATGAGGTAAAGAAGAATCCTAGA
Organism: Leptobrachium leishanense; assembly: GCA_009667805.1. Lineage (NCBI taxonomy): Eukaryota > Metazoa > Chordata > Amphibia > Anura > Megophryidae > Leptobrachium > Leptobrachium leishanense. The sequence continues at coordinate 34,983,706 of CM019072.1, read as the reverse complement.
GTGTCAGCTAAAGACTTACAGAAATCTCTGGCACATGCTAACATTTTTGTTGACACATCTACAATAAGGAAAACATTAAAAAAGAATGGAGTACATGGGAGGACATTCTTCCAAAGAGAATATTGCAGCACATTTGAAGTTTGCAAAAGAGCACCTGGATGTTCCACAGCACTACTGGCAAAATATTCTGTGGACAGATGAAACCATCCAAGAGTTGTTTGGAAAAAACACACAACACTATGTGTGGAGAAAAAAAAGCACAGCACACCAACATCAAAACCTCCTCCACACTGTAAAACATGGCGGAGGGAGCATCATGGTTTGGGGCTGCTTTGCTGCCTCAGGGCCTGGACGGATTGTTGTCATTGATGGAAAAATGAATTCCAGAGTTTATCAAGACATTGTGCAGGAAAACGTAAGACCATCTGTCTGCCAACTGAAGCTCCGCAGAGGATGGGCGATGCAACAGGACAATGACCCAAAGCATACAAGTAATTCAACAAAAGAATGGCTTCAACAAAACAAAATACGCCTTCTGGAGTGGTCCAGTCAGAGTCCTGACCTCAACCCGATTGAAATGCTGTTGCATTGCATGACCTTAAGAGAGCGATTCACACCAGACATCCCAAGAATATTGCTACACTGAAACAGTTTTGTGAAGAGGAGTGGTCCAAAATTACTCCAGATCGTTGTGCAGGTCTGATCTGCAACTACAGGAAACGTTTGGTTGAGGTTATTGTTGCCAAAGGAGGGTCAACCAGTTATTAAGTCCAAAGGTTCACATACTTTTTCCACCCTGCACTGTGAATGTTTACATGTTCCGTTCAATAAAAACATGAAAACATATAATGTTTATGTTGTATTATTTTAAGCAGACTGTGTTTTTCAAATTGTTGTGACTTAGATGAAGATCAAAGCACATTTTATGACCAATTCATGCAAAACTCCCCGTAATCCCAAAGGGTTCACATACTTTTTCTTGCAACTGTATATTCTTGGAATATGGACAGTGGTTTATATATGTGTTGATAGAAGATGTCCACAAGCCTGATTCTTTTGGCATTTTCTACCCATAATGCATTCATTCATATCGGAACGTGTATGCTGTGCATTGCAGGCAAATAAAGGCTTCAGTTATCCTAACTTACTTTATTGAATGGAAATTTTGCTTTTCTTCAAGTAACTTTGCAAAAGATAATGCTCCCGCACTGCCAAGTTCAGTAAAGGAGAAACTGAAAGGGGAAAAAAAGTACATCAGTTAAACTGTCGCTTCATAAACTGTTACATTACAATTCCATTCCAATAAAGATCAATATCTTAAATATACCATTTTAAAAGAGGCATTTAAATGTGTTGGGCACTATCAGCTGCCCTGAGCTAAAACCGGGATGGTAATGGGAAAAATTTTCATTCGCTAACTTCCCCTTAGCATCCCGGTTTCCCCTGCAGGTCGCAGGGCAGGCGCCATGTCCGGCAGCCTGCCCCTTAGAGATTGCTAAGCTCGCGGATGCTGGGGCTGTGCTACAGCGCTGTCCCCAGCATCCCCTCTATGGCATCCATAGGACACCATGGAGGATCATGCTGCCAGGTCACATAACCGGCAGGATCTCGCCTCTTGCGAGATCCTGTTGGTCGGCGGATTGATCGAGGAGGGAGACTGGGGACTTTCTTCCCCCAGTCTCACTCTTCTCCTGGTGGCCAGAAGCAGCAGATCGGGCATCAGTTCTCATGGGATAAGAGGTGAGTATTTGTTTTTAGGGGGATTTTGAGCTGCAGGTAACAGATTCTGCCGCAGCGCAATCTGTTACCTACACCTCTGAGCTGGTAGTAACTTTTTTTTATCGCCAGGTCTTAGTAACTAGCGTTAGGACCAAGTGATCCTAAAGCTAGATTATCTGTGCTTTCAATTTGCGCTGCCCATGTTAGGTATAGGGAGCATAAAGTACAGTAACCTCGAGCTACAAATGGCAAATTAATGAGCGCTAACGAGCACTAATTTTTTTTAACCCGTTATCGATTCAAAGGCATTTTGGCCACAGCGCTATGACCTCCTCTAAGTTAGCGCTAATGCTGACGCTAGTGTAAGCTTGAAGGGGGTGATAGAGCCAGTATTGTATAACGCATCTTCTTATTATGTAAGCTACTGGGCTACATCCACTCACTTGATATTTTGTATTGTTCTGCAGCAGCTTAGCGCCTCTATGATTTGTGATGCTCCTGCATATGACAGGTTCACTCGTTCTATCCTGTAAAGAAATCAAGAAACATATAAGCAATATGAGAAAATAAATAACATACACATAAAAGAGCACTCTAATCACCTTGACCACTTAAGTTGATTTAAGAGTAGGGATGAGCTGTTCGGGTTCGGATGGTTCGGAGTTCGACCCGAACTTTGGCAGTTTCAAAAGTTCGTGAATTTCGAACTTTTTTGGTGTGTTCGGTTCGAGTTCGAAAAAAAAAAGAAATTTTGAAAAAAGTATAGAAAATGCTTAAAAAAATACAAAAAATCTAGAAATAAAGAGACTCTTTACTGCAGAATATTATAAGCAATGGTTTATTAGATATTGAATTAAAAACTAATGTGTACGTGGAAAGATTATCAACTCTAAATGACCTCTGTTCACAAACGGGCATAACACCAGGTGTTTTTAGTCTGGTAATCAATTTGATACATTGTACACCATACTGAGGGTGGGGTGGTGTCTGCTTCTGATTGAGATTTGAGAATTAATTTCCCTAAAACATCCTAATATGCTGCATTTAACCTTTTTGCTGCTGAGGCCTTTCACACCTCTGTGCTGAGGTCATTTTTACCGCTTTCGCTCATCATGTTTAACCACGTTTTGTAGCCATATTTTGATATATGACCCAGACATATTATATATCGTTCTTTCCGGCAGACTTTGCAGATTCATAATATGTCATTATTATATGTATACGTTATGTCATGTCTGTATATTATAACAAAAATGCAATACAATTTGAATTTTCAATAATTTATTATGTGTAAAGTGTTTTTTTTCACATTTTAACATGCGATCGTTTGCGGTTATATTTTGTATGGGGTGCGCTTGTTAAAAAAATTAGAAATGGGGTCTCGTTACATTTTTTTTGGGGAAAATTTAGCTTTTTTTAACAAACGCACCGCATACAAAAATCGTTAGTGCAGCATTATTGTTCACATTATAATTGAAATGGGAACAATATTGCTGCATTAACAAAACAAAAACAAAAAAAACTTGTTTATTTTTTTTAGAATTTTTAAAAAAATATATATATATATTTTTTAAACATTTTTCATGCTCATGTTTGGTATCCTTGGAAAGGCCATGCTCTGGCCGATCCAACGATATCAAACATTAACCCCTAGCTGCCACGGATCGGGAGATAGGGGGTTCATTGGAACCCCCTATCTCCACCATTGGTGGCAGCTAGGGGTTAACTCCAGGACTGCTATGCACGATGACGCCAGTCCTCAGGGGGAGTTCCTGGAGGCTTGGCCGACATCCAAGATGTCGGCCAGCTCCAGGAGAGGATCACGATCCGGCGCTTTTCAGCGCCAATTCGTGATCCGGCTCCCCAGGGGTTAATCACAGCCACCGTTTGGAAGGGCAGGCTGTGCCCTTCCAAACGGTGCCTGGATTAACCCTATGCCCCCCGGCGATCGGGAGGGAGAGAGGTCCGAAGAACCTCTCCCCTCCCTTTCAGGCGCTTCCTCCGCACATGCGGGGGGGGCGCCTGAATTAGATGTCATCGCGCCGCCGCGATGACATCTAATTGCTCCGCCGGGGTCCCGGAGTGCTGGGCTGACATCCAAGATGTCAGCCCGCACCGGGGGGCGCAGCAATCCGCCGGAATCCGGCGGATTGCTGCCTCCTGTGCATGGGCGCTCTGAGCGCGTCCATAGCAGCCGAGTGGTTAACTGGTGTTTGAAAAAAATTCAAAATAACATCTAAGGCTAGGGTCAGATGAGCGCATTTTGTACGGACTGTGCGTCCGTGCAGTACGGACGTACTTACTGACTGACAACAAGGTAGTGGCCAAACAGTCGGTTTTTTTCACTGACGTATTTTTTGACTGATGTAGCAGGGAAAATAAATTAAAATGAAAATACATTCTGTCCGTCCAAAATGCTGGACGTATAAATGCAGTCCGTCTGACCTCGTTTCATCACTCACATACAAAGCTACACGGACGTTGCGGACGTGGCGCACTCTGCACGTCCGTTCTAGCAGTATTACATTCTTGCCTAACCTGCGTCCGTTTGCTGCGTCCGCCATGCATCCGCACTTCTGTGCGGACGTACTTCATGTGTGGGGCTCCATTGGTCAGAATGCTATGCTGCCACGGACGTACAAATGTGCGGCAACACGGACGTGATAACTGCGCTCGTCTGACCCCAGCCTTAAGCAATGTTATTTTTCACCTCGGGATTAAACATTCACAGGGTTATTCAGAGAGCGGTGAAAAGCAGGAGAATAACTGGAGAAGTGAAAATTCTAGGTCAAAATAGCCAAACCAGAAAAATTCTCCCATTTAACTCACTTTCCAAATTGGCTATTTGGTCTAGATTGTTCTCTTCTCCTGCCAGTTCTCCTGGCTTTCACCTCTCTCTCAGGGTTGTCCAGAGAAAGGTGAAAACCAGGAGAATGGCAGGAAAAGAGAACAATCTGGACCAAATAGCTGATTTGGAAAGTGAGATAAGCCTAGGGTCAGACTAACGCATTTTTCACAGCGACCGTCAAAAAGTGCGTCCGAACGCATTGCCTTATTTTTTCACGGAATGCGCTAAAACGGTCATACGATGCGCATTTTTGAGACTTTTTACGGATCCAAATCAGGAAACTTTGGGTGTCTGGACGTTATATTGGCCGGACATGAGCAGGGTCTGACGTCTCCAAATCACGCACACACGCCGCTAGTGGACGCAGCGCACTCTGTACGTCCGTACTAGCGGTTCTGCGTTCTCGAAAAAATGCGTTCATTTTCCACTTGCGTTGCGCAGCCGGACTTTCGTGCGACCGTACTTCGTATATTGGCTGTCATTGCCCGTCATTTGCTGCTAGTGCGGCCGTGATTAAGTGCGCCTAAACGCACGTTAAAAATTCGCTAGTCTGACCCTAGCCTAAATGGGAGAATATTTTGACCTAGAATTTTGCATTCTCCAGTCATTCTCCTGCTCTACACCGCTCTCTGAATAACCCTGACAGGGTTATTCAGAGAAAGGTGAAACTCAGGAGAATGACTGAAGAGAAAATTCTAGGTCAAAATAGCCAAACCAGAAAAATTCTCCCATTTTTCTCACTTTCCAAATCGGCTATTTGGTCTAGAATTTTCCATTCTCCAGTCATTCTCCTGCTTTTCACCGCCAAAAAATCAGTAAACTTTTTCTGCGTGTCCGAAAATGTCTCGTCTTTTCATACAGACTGCCGCCCCAAGCAGTTGTTTATGGATAGATTAAAGGAAAAGCATTTACCGTCATTTGAAATGTCATTTTTTGGTTTTTACATATTTCTATACATCCTAGAAATCCGCCACTTCACGGGCAGGTTATGGGGACCTCCTAGGCACGATATTTGAAGGAATTTTTCGTTTTTATTTTTAACCCTTATTTCATGGAAAACTCATAGTCCCTTTAAAAACGTTTTTTTTTTTTTACTTTTTGTCCTTGTTTCCTGTCCCCCAGGGCACTACCCGGACCCCCATACACTTTTTATGGCAAATATCTAGCATATATGCCCTCTTGGAGGGCACTCTAAAAACTGAATTTTCAGCCCCATTGACTTGTATGGGGTTCGAGTTCGGGTTCGGATCTGAACATTTGGAAAGTTCGGGTTCGGCTTCGAACCGAACTCGGGGAGTGTTCGGCTCATCCCTATTTAAGAGGTGTTTGCGGCTAGAATATGCCCTTTCTCCTCCTAAACTTTTAGCTGTCCATGGTCGGTGATAGACCTTCAAAGTACTCAAAAGTCTCCTTTCTGCCCTGTCAATTGGGGAACACTGTGGTAGTAGAAAAAAAAAAACATCAATCACACCATTGTGAAGTATTGGAGTAACATAGATTTTGGTTATGGAGGAGTCGGTATGCCAGGTTCCATCTTCTATAGCTGGATATTTTGAGGAGTCCACTGGTTGATACAGCCTACTAATACTTCTCAAAGAGAATGCACTGAGAGGTATCTGACTGACATGTTAGTTGTGGATGCATTCTTCGGCCACTTCATCTTTCTTCTATATACTTTGAATTTATTTACAGTGCATGTGGTAGTTACTGTCAGTGGTCAAGTTGAGTAGTATCTTCTGGGAACGCGGTTCCCCAATTACAGTACCGGTGAACTCGGTTCCCTTTTGGCTGATTTACAGGAAAACTTCAATACCTTTCTATTCATAGACAATTTGACAAAAAAGTCTATTTTAGTTTATTTCCAGGGCATGCATACAATAAAATGCATGAATGGTGATGTGTTTGCTAGAGAAATTACATTATGTTACATAAATAAATGCTATAGCAAGTGATAATCTAATTTTGAAACAATAATCTCAGGCTGACAGATATCTTGGTGCATTCCACCACTTATTTCTTTAGTACTTGACCCATGGCTACTGTCCAGTGTATTGTGACATTGTAACATAGCAGAAAGCTGTGATAAGAGGCACAAAAATAGTGTAGTCTAAAGTAGTTATCCATGGGTTCATCTCAGAAAGTTTTGAACCTCTACATCTGGCTTGATGGATATCCAATGGTGGGCTGAGCTTTTATCAGATCCACCTTCGTAATGGTGCAGTAAGTCCTTTAGGTACATTTGGTTTAGAGTTTTTGACCGGTTTCTATTCTTTTTGCTCTAGGTGTGGGAATCGGAAGGTGCTATACCCAGGACTATCAGAACTGCAGGACTATCGGTAATATACAGTTTGTTGGTGTTATGCATACTAAGAAACTCACTCAAGCTTCTTCAGGGACCGAAGTGAAGGAAGTACTTTGGAGAGAACCTGGATTCCAGCGTCATCCAGCATGGTGTGAGACAAACTGCAAACGTTTGATAAACAACAAGTTTAGTATGAAAGAACTAGAGAAAACATTGGTCGCCATCTTTCATCCGCCAATCTAATATATACTTTCACATTTTATAACTCTGTACGGTTACTCCATTAGTGAAAAAATTATGATAAATGTGATTAATCTTTACATAGAACCACCTGTGCAATTACTATAATAAAAAGACCAAACAGACAAGGGGCAACTTCACTGACCGATATTACTACTTGAGTATGCTGAAGTGCAAATGATAACATCACATTGGCTGCCAAATACAGTTGTGTTCAAAATTATTCAACCCCCACTGAAATTGAGTGTTTTGGCCAGTTTGACATTGATTTTGATCATTCAGTCATCTTGCTTACAATTAAATCAAAGAGGCACGTGTAGGTCAGACAAATATAACATAACATTTATAATGAAATAACCACAAATGTCTTTTCTGTGCTCACATCATTATCAGTTTTATTCAACCCCCAAGTGACATCCAATCTTAGTACTTAGTACAACATCCTTTTACAGTTATAACAGCTTTTAAACGTGAAGCATAGCTTGACACAAGTTGCCTGCAGCGATCTACGGGTATCTTCGCCCATTCGTCATGGGCAAAAGCCTCCAGTTCAGTCACATTCTTAGGCTTGCGCACTGCAACTGCTTTCTTTAAGTCCCACCAGAGGTTCTCAATCGGATTTAAGTCAGGTGACTGCGATGGCCACTCCAAAATGTTCCAGCCTTTAATCTGCAACCATGCTCTAGTGGACTTGGAGGTATGCTTGGGATCATTGTCCTGTTGAAAGGGCCAACGTCTCCCAAGCCTCAGGTTTGTGACGGACTGCATCACATTGTCATCCAATATCTCCTGGTACTGAAGAGAATTCATGGTACCTTGCACACGCTGAAGCTTCCCTGTACCTGCAGAAGCAAAACAACCCCACAGCATGATTGACCCCCCACCCTGCTTCACAGTAGGCAAGGTGTTCTTTTCTTCATAGGCCTTGTTCTTCCTCCTCCAAACATAGTGTTGATCCATGGGCCCAAACAGTTCTAATTTTGTTTCATCAACACACAGAACACTGTGGTTTGTCCACATGACTTTTGGCATACTGCAGTCGACTCTTCTTATTCTTTGGAGACAGCAAGGGGGTGCGCCTGGGAGTTCTGGCATGGAGGCCTTCATTACGCAGTGTGCGCCGTATTGTCTGAGCTGAAACTTCAGTACCCACATCTGACAAATCTTTTCTCAGTTCCTCAGCAGTCACACGGGGACTTTTCTCCACTCTACGCTTCAGGTAGCGCACAGCAGTCGAAGTCAGCATCTTCTTTCTGCCACGACCAGGTAGCGTTTCAACAGTGCCCTTTGCCTTGAATTGTGAATGATGCTTCCTAGGGTCTCTCTGGTATGTTTAACATCTTTGCAATCTTCTTATAGCCATTGCCCTTCCTGTGAAGAGTAATCACCTCTTCTCTGTCTTCCTGGACCATTCTCTTGACTTCACCATGTTTGTAACCACACCAGTAAATGTCTAGAAGGAGCTGAGTATCACAGTCATTTTAAAGCTGCCTAATTGGTGCTTATTATGCTTTATTGCTGCTCCGTGACATCCACAGGTGTTTTCAATACCTGATTGAAAACACTTGAATGAACCTCTGTTCTTCAGAGTGGTAGTCTTTAAGGGGTTGAATAATTGTGTCAATGAAGAATTCACAAAAGAAACATTTACTACTGTGTTACAAAACCAATTGATGTCATTTTAGTTGCATATGGTTCTTTAAAAAGTCCTTGTAGGATTTCATTCTGAATACAATTACAAATGTACACTAAATTCCCTAAAACCCTTTACAGCATTGGGGGTTGAATAATTTTGAACACAACTGTAGATATGAGAACTGGATTTTCTCAAAAATGGATAAAAGAGTACAATTTAGTGGACTTGGGATTAGTCACAGCATGGCTGCAAGTATATATGCATACTTGATCTATATATATTTTATACCCAATCTGCATAGAACCTCCTGGTGCCCCAATACCGAGTTTAATCAATATGGTATTCGCCGGAGAATTGCAAAGGAATTTAATTTATTGTCAACTAAATTCATTTGCATTTGGGTTCCAGAAAACGCCCCCAAGGTTTTAGCACAGTGGGCATGACGTCCAAGGTGAAAACGCTTTTAAAAACCCACCGGAATGTGTCTCAAAGACATCTCCACAGCTGTTCCTGCACAGAGACCAGAACTGCAGTACCTCTTTTTGGCCAGCAGATGGTAACATCTACCTGACAAATAGTTTTTTATAGTAAGAAATACATTGGGCATATTCCCGAATATTTCGTACTGTATAATTACGTAAAAAAATATTTTACAAAGAACCACTGGTCCCTGACCATGGTTTTCTAGAATATCCATTGGTAGTGAAGGGGTTAAAAACCCTAGAGGGTGCAAACATCAATCTGTTTTTTAAATATGTTCAGATAAAGATTTTCATCGTTTTAGGAAACCCTGAAGTGCATACACTGTGGCACATGAGGATATCAGCACCTGGGCAAACTTGTATGTAGAAGCTTCAATGTGGTGAGTGCCTCCCCTGCTGGATGGTATATATATATATATATATATATATATATAAAGTCCAATATTTAGCCCACTGACTCCACAATATGGGTACTGTAGACCTGAGTGCAATATCCCAAGATAAGTACATAGAAAAACAATATGGACAGCACATCAGGGTTTAAGCAAATAAAATCAGAAAAATTTATTAGAAAAAATATTTAAAACATATGGTTTTTCAATCCGCTTGACCGTTTCGGCCCCTCAAAGAGCCTTTATCAAGGCTCTTTGATAAAGGCTCTTTGAGGGGCCGAAACGGTCAAAGCGGATTGAAAAACCGTATGTTTTAAATATTTTTTCTAATAAATTTTTCTGATTTTATTTGCTTAAACCCTGATGTGCTGTCCATATTGTTTTTATATATATATATATATATATGTGTACAGGGATTATAAAAATATATAATAATCCTTTAGTTGCCATTTTATGTAAAAATGTCACCTCCTGTCAGAGAAGGTCGCATCATGGCTGCTCTGAGTCAACCTGCAGACAGACCACAATGTCTGCAGTGATTGGCTGAGCTCCTGCTCTGAAATAAGCGCACTTATGTCTCCATGGAGATTCTCTGCTGTTTTCCATTGTTCGCAGCAGTAATTCATAGAAAATGGAAAAATAACAAGAACCTCTGCGTGACAGGCAGTTCACTTGTCAAATACACAAAAATAATAGAAAGAAAATAAATAAAAAAACCTCTTTCCATCCCACTTACTTCAGTTCTATGAGACCTGCGCAATCAGCAAGCAGAGTATTTGGAAAACTTGATTTGGTTTCGAGTCCACCATTGCTAAATCTAGAGGAAAGGAGGGGTGAATTATTACTCACAAGAGCTGCTAGAATTCCCTTTTCCCCTTAAATATAAAAAACGAACAACAAGTAGGACAAAATGGCGGCAGCCATTAGCACAAATTTACCTCAGAAACAGCAAGTCTTGAAAACTTGACACAAGTCTGAAAACATACAAAAAACGAGACTATAAAAACAAAATGCTGACACTTTAATTGTATAAGAGGTTCTTTGAGGCTAGAGTCAGACGAGCGTGATTTCTACGGACTGTACGTCCGTGCACACGGACGTACGTCAGTACGGAAGACACAGTAGTGGCCAGACAGTCCGTTTTTTTCACTGACGTATATTTTGACGGATGTAGGAGGGAAAATAAATTAAAAGGCAAAACCATTTTGTCCGTGAAAAATGCTGGACGTATAAATGCAGTCTGTCTGACCACGTTCCATCACTCACACACAAAGCTATGCAGACGTTGCGGACGCAGCGCACTTTGTGCGGCCGTTCTAGGGGATGTACGTTCTTGCCTGCCTTGCGTCCGTGGGCCGCGGCCGTTGTGCGTCCACAGTTCAGTGCGGACGTACTTCATGTGTCAGGCTCCAATGGGCTTTCTGTCATGCTATCACGGACGTACTTTTAGGCGCAATCACGGACGTGAACACTACGCTCGTCTGACCCCAGCCTGAGATATAAAGATGTATAACTGCCACCCCTCCTGTTAGCAAATCTCAATTATTGTTTTCTTTATATCTCTGCTACTGCTGTGATACCCATCCTTATAAATACACCAATATATTACCACCTGTATTAAACATTGACCTGAGGACGTAACCATTAATGGAAAGTTGCTAGATTTAGGCCAGTGTGTGGTTTGTTTACTACACATTGAAATTGTGAAGAAATGCATACTTTAGGGCAAAATAACCATGCTGATGAAAAAGTGGTAAAATTTGCACTAAAAGTATCTGGTTTTATCCAAATTTTGGAATTACTTTTATTATAGATAGGGTGTTGGTCTAGTCTAGTGCACCAGTAATGTGATATAGGTTTGGCTACGCCCCTATTACTTCACCAATGGTGTGGCGGACATGGCCACACCCAGAACATGGTGCTGTCACTGTAGCGTGCCTGATCGCCAGTGTGAGAGGCAGCCATGACAGGAAGTATAATGACACTGCTTAAAAACAGGATTTTCTGCAGTTGTTCCCACAAACTTGAGGCTGTAACAAATACAAAACTTTTGGGAGGTCTGCGGGTCAGTTCTCCACAATCTTTGCCTTTACCGAGTAAGCCCCAATTGACCATTTTTTCCAGCACTGCTATTTTCACACCCAGTCATATATATTTGTTATATGAAACAACGAGCGGCATATAGCACTGACTAGAAGCATGGAAAGATTGCATAATTATTTATACATGCATACACTGCAGGTTGAACTTTCCTTATCCAGAAATCTGAAATATTCCAAAATCCAAAGCACAGACATTAGGGCCCAATTCCGAGGTTGACAATAACATAACTACCAAAGACATCATACATACTGTCTCAAGAAGTTATCGCCAGGAATCACTACACCACTTTGGGCGCAAGCTTAGCTTCCGCCTTGAGCACAGTGCTACAATGCTGTGTATTAATGTATCGGTGCTAACCCAATCCATATACAGTATATCAAATATTACTTACTGTATTTTACATACGTTATATTAAATACAAATTGAAAAACATTACAATTACATTTTTATCTTTAATATAATGTAAATTATTATTTTATCCTCCCTTTACATGTGACACAAAGATTTTTATTTTCTCATTAGTTAACATTATCTAATGTTAAAAAAAAAAACATTGGTGGAAAAAAAAAAACCATTTGTACATTAATCAAAACTCAAGGAAAAAAAATCATACAATTAACAGCTGTATGGGACTTTTTTTGTGTTCTGGAAAGGGAAAGCGACCGCAGTGTTCCTGGTGTAGCATTTGTCTTGCGTGCATAATTGTTTCAGAGTTGTACGCCAAACATATACACTATTTCAGTACATACGTCACAGTAAACCAGATGAATTACAGGCAAATATGAATTTTCTGCGGCTTTTATTGACACGGCATACTGTAAATGTAGCGGGATTTCATATTTCTCTCTTCAGACTTATTTTTTGAGGCACAGGCCCATAATTTTCTTTGGTGTGCTGAAGTGTACACATATCGACGCTTGCAGAGAAAAGCCTTATTTTCCAGCTTTTTTGGGGTGCAAGACGCGGCATTAGCAGCCTCTTCTGAGTATCATGAATCATACAGTGTATATATAAATATCTGTGTAATTACGTATGTCAATTAAAGATAAACTAGCTGTCATTTATCCGGGCTTTCCTGATGACGAGGCATGAAGTGCTTGTCAGATGCTATTTTTAAAGGGAAAATTAGTAAATAAACTTGAGAGGAATCAACCCCAGGGATTTGGTATAGAGCACATATTATGCCTTTATTTTCACCCTCTCTTATCCAAAGAACTACAAAAGACTAATTTTAACATACTTATAAGCAAAAATCGGAGGGAAAAAATTTTGCCGAGAAAATCCTGAAAAATGCCTAAAAAAATCTGAATTAATACATAAATAAAGAGACTTTTTGCTGCAAATTAAAAGAATAAACGGTTTAATAGATATTGTAAAAAAACTGGAATATTTTTGACATTGAAACCTATGGGATTCGCCTGCTTAAAACTGTCGAATGAAACCGCTGAAAATCAGGGCATTTCACTGACATTTCTCTGCTGTTCGGTGTCTCTGAATAGATTAAGCATTGCTTCTCTATGGGGGATTTCACTGCCGTCGAACAGGCACCTCATTTTGTTGGCAATTCGCTAAATTTGGCAAGCTACCTGCTTTCTGAATAGCCGAATGGCCACGAAATTGCACCGTACTGCTTTTGCAGAATCATTTAGCACCAGCTAAACCCCCCCCCTCCCATAAATCCGATACTCACCTCTCATCCCGCGGTGAGAACGGTGGCCCGATCCACTGCTTCTGGCCACTGGGAGCAGAGTGAGACTGAGGATAAATAGTCCACAGTCTCCCTTCGCGATCACTCCACGATCTCACAAGAGTGATTATTGCGCAGGGTTTGCAGGACGGCATTGCAACCCTCCATGGAGTCCTATGGACTCTGGGAGGTGAGACTCGCAGAACGCAGAAGCGCTAACACAAATATACGCGAGGGTAGCGCATGGTTCGGGGGGGGGGAAGGTGCCGGACTCTCACGCTAAAATGGAGACGTTACAGGGAAGCCTGCAGGCACAGGGTTTCCCATTAGCTCCCCATTTTAGCGTGAAGTTTGTAATTTGGGCCTAATCTTTTACGGTTATCATTGTCGCTTTCTATAATTGATTACTTAGTAGTCCCGATATCACTTATTAGAGGGTAGCACTTTTCATGTCTAGCCATGAACATGTAGGGCCATATTACATAGCTGGTGTTAACTTAACCAGAGCTGTTGTAAACTTCCCAGAGCCATTATAGCCTATGGAGGTTTTCAGTTTACAACAGCTCTGGGTAAGTTAGCACCAACATTGTAATGTGGCCCTTAATGTCTAGCAGGGTTATTCAAAGAGATCCGAATGGCTGGAGAAAGGTAACCGAACGCTGAAAATCAGCGTTCGGTTACCTTTCTTGGCCATTCGGCTATCCAGAGAGCAGGCAATACGCCAAATCCTGGCGAATTGCCTGCACATACGGTACCTGTTCGAGGGCAGTGAAATCCCCATGAAAAAGCTCTGCTTCGGCTATTCAGAGAACACAACCCAGCAGTGAAAGGTTCCCGAATTGCCCTGCCATTCGGTGGTTTAATTCGGCAGGTTTATTCAGGAGAATCCCATAGGCTTCAATGTTAAAAATATTCCCGTTTTAATTCAGTATCTAATAAACCGTTCATTATAAAATTCTGCAGTGAAAAGTCTTTATTTACAGATTTCTTAGGATATTTTAACCATTTTTCTGGATTTTTTTTTTAAAAAAAGTCCGATTTTTTTTTTTTTTTTTTTTAAATTTACTTATTTTTTCTGTAACAGCCCTTTTTATGATCATTCCCTGGACCTCATATGTAAATTTCAGACATTTTCGCTCAGTTGTTTCTTTGCAAACAGCTTTTCACTTTTCAAACATTCAAGCAAACTGTTTTCCTAATTTATTCACTTCACTCGTCTGCGGTGTCGGCTTTTTCCAGAGGCTGCGCTGTGTGTGATCGGCTCCTGCTCGGGTTTTTCCGGCCGTCTTTGGCGGGTTAATCCAGATGTTTTTGCGGGTTTCGGCGTGCATTCGCCGGGTTTTTGCGGTGACTTTTCGTCGGGTTTGCGGCAGCTTCGACAGCCCTGTGGTGCTTGCTGAATACACCGCAGGGTCGCCGAAATGGGATTGCCGAATCAGCCCAAATTGAAGAGAACGAAAAGTCACCGAACGTGCGGTGACTTTGATTCTCTTTGAATAACCCTGTTAATAAAATACTAAGTGCAGCCTTTATAAGAGGCTTTGACTATTTAACATTTCTCACCTTACCTTGTAGAGGGGCACGCATTTTGTCCATGCAATTCTAGGATTATTTTCCCTTTATATGCCCTGCGTTTGTAATAAAAAAAATGCATCAGTATTTGCACTGCATAGTGTTAGCATACATAAACAAAGATTTCTGATTTCTACTTTATTTTACACTAGAGAGAGCCACTAGTGCTTATATGCAATATGTCTTTATATATATATATATATAGTTGCAACATATTACATGAATAACAGTATTTCAGATCCATGAGATTGATGATGTAGAGCATCCCTGGTCCTCAAATCCTCCTAACAGGCCAGGTTTTAGGATCACCTTGGGGAAATGCAGACTGAATCCTGCAATCACTGAGCAGCAAATCATATCTGGAAAACCTGGCCTGTTAGGAGAACCTGAGGACCAGGGTTAGGAACCACTGATACAATATTCTTATTTATCTGCGGCAAATAATAAACAAGAGAAGTCATCAAAATTAAAGGAACACTCTAGGCTCAAAATGAGCCACCCTTTTTTTTATATATATATTAATCCTAATGCCCTACCAAGTTGTTTTACCTTTTTTTTTTTTAAAACAATATACTTACCTTAAATCACAGGCATTTTCCCACGGCAGTTTTTTTTCTTTGTCCCGCGCCGCCCTCTTCTTCCATGCGAACCAGAAAGTTGGCGCCACCTTCTGCGCGCCACCTTCTTTGATTAGTGTTACGCGCAAGAGGATGCGCTCAACACTAATCGCAGCCGCAGACTATGCTGGCGGCTCGCTCCCGCCAGCTACTGCGGCGAGTTGGAGACGTCATCGCGCTGAATGCGCGATGACGTCTCCTACTCGGCAATAGTCGGCAGAAGCGGGAAATACAAATCCCGCTCTGCTGACTGACAGCTGGGAGGGCGGAGTAAAATCCTCCGCGTCTCTCAGCTGTTTCAGCCGATCGGCTGAGCGGAGGGAGGGGGGAAAGGCAAGGGCATACTCAGGGTATCATGACCACCTAAAAAAGCTTAGGTGGTCATGTTGCTAGAGTATCCCTTTAATGTCGTTGGTTAATTTTCCACAGTGAGTAAACTTCTTTTTAGGGTCTTACATTACAAATCTGGATTTCATTGTCCTGGATATAAAGATTGTGGTGTGTCTCTGCCTTATTCCTCTCCCCTCTATTAAACGTCTGCTCTATCCTTCTTACCCATTGTTCCTCTACCCAATCCCTCTCACCATTGTGAATCTTTTCCAACCCATGCAACCCAGGGCCCAAAACACTGTGCTGCCTGGGTCCAAGGATAAAAAGCTGCGCCCCCCCCAAAAAAAACCACGAACAAACATGCGGCTTGTATGAATAATATATCACAGAGCTCCACATTTCTATACACACACACACACAGAACAGGGCCTTGTCGTGGCCCAAGTGGACCAGGCCCGGTGGCCGCTCCATGCTGCAGCCTTTGACAGGGCAGAAAAATGCCGCCTGTGGCAAAGGACCATCTGATGCCATGGGCCCCATCCGGCCCAATGGGCGGGCCGGGTCCTGATGCAACCCATTGAGTCCACTGCCCTGTCCCTCTCACTATTTTGCCTCTGACCCTTCCCTCGCGCCCACTGTTCCTCTACCCAATCCCTCTCATCATTGTTGCCCTTTTCCATCCCATTCACCCCAGTCTTCCTTTGCCCTGTTTTTCCTTTTCGCCTCTGCCTTTTCTCTCTCACTCATTGTGCTTCTGCTCAACCCCTAGAAACCATTTTGCTTCTGCCGAATAACTAAACCAACGGGTCCCAACCCTGGTCCTCAGGTTCCCCTAAAAGACAAGATTTGCAGATATCTGAAGCACAGCACAGGTGATATAAATTTCTGCTCAGTGATTGCAGGATTCAGTCTGCATTTCCCCAAGATGATTTGCAAAATCTGACATGTTAGAGGGACTTGAAGACCAGGGTTGGGAACCAGTGTTCTAAACCATTATGCCCTGGCTCATCTCACTGCATTGTGTCTCCTTCCTTTCTTACTCATCTCATTCTGCATCTGGTGCATAACTCTCACCCCAATGTGCTTTTGCCTTATCCCAGAATCCTCATTTTCCCTATTCCTCTCTGGACATGATATTATGGAGGCAACTTCATTGGTTTAGGCATTCTACTACTAACCCAGGACATACTTGAAAACGAGAGAAATCTCAATGTATCCTTCCTGGTAAAATCCTTTATAAATAAATAAATAAATAAATAAATAAATAAGGTGGAGTATAATTACTTCCTTCCGTATTGATGGAGATACATTGACAGACATAAATCTTTTACATCCCTCATGGCTCAGTATTGTTACCCGAGTACCATTTCTTAAAAGAGCTCCCAGCGTAACAGTTTGTACCATATAAGTGCCAGATGAAAAGATTCAAGAACTACATAAAAGTGGAGCAATGTATCATATGAACCTATGAAACAACCATTGACCTTCATTTGGCACCACCGCTCTGATACTGACACATTTATGTGTCCCCCCATGTCTCTATATCTTCCAGTACATAAAGCCTCCTTTAACACATTCCCTTTTTAGTTTGACTTATTTTTGCTCTAAGACATTCAGCTTACCGTATGGCTTTAACACTTGGAATGATGGGAGGATTTTCGCGTATAAGATCAATAACCTGATCCAATCCCACAGATGGCTCATGAATACTGCAAAGAAAAATATATCTGTTTGGAGAAAGGATTCCAGCCGATCCTGGGAATACTTCCGCTTCTGACAATCTTACAATTTTATTAAATGAACATGTAGTGAATAAATTAATTAAGTTACAGCATGAGGCTATTAACGCACAATTAAAGCAACATACTATAAAAGCCACATAAAAGCTAAAGAATGTGATTATTTTTGTCCTATAGGTTTAATTTTATCATTTTTTATTGTATTTTGTTCGCCAGATGATGCTTCTAGTGATGTTGAGACTGCCCTAACTAACCCAGCTTTGTAATATTTGACCGGTATTTACCAGCTACCAGTATTAATGGGTCTACATGAATAAATTGTAATTGGTTTTAAATGCACTACATGTTGAAAAGTATTTAGTTGGTACTCTACGAAGAGGTTTGCCTTGAGCCACATGAGCGATCTTAGGCCCATGAAACAACAGTGATATAAAGCAACATGATAGGAGGGTTGTCTGTGGAGGCGCTAATTTGGGTATAGGATTTG
Source organism: Leptobrachium leishanense (assembly GCA_009667805.1). Taxonomy (NCBI): domain Eukaryota; kingdom Metazoa; phylum Chordata; class Amphibia; order Anura; family Megophryidae; genus Leptobrachium; species Leptobrachium leishanense. Next base: position 34,965,552 of record CM019072.1, on the reverse strand, counting down.
GGCTTGCAGCCTACAAGGTGTTGCACATAATCTCAACAAAATGTGCAAATGTGATAAAGGAAACAATAAAAAGGTCATAGTGGCGCAATGGTATTATTATGAATCACAATTAACCCTGGCCTAAGAGGCCCTTCAGGTGCTCGTACGGGAGCTTAGGATCTATGTGTCGCCAGGAACCGTCGGGTCCCGAGAGACATACAATGGCAATAGAAGTGCAATTAGCAGTCAATGTGTAAAATCACAGTACATAATTCAGTTAATGATAACAGAACCTAGAGACATGCAGGAATTGTGTGTAACAATAAAGTGCATGTGCTTATAAAAAAACGTTCCTTAGTAAAGTGCATACACGAATGGTGCGCTAAAAAACGCATATAGTTCTCTGGAGGGTTGAACAGTCAATAAGTCCTAGACCACAGTAAAGTGCACGTGCAAATGTGCAAATTGTGAAAAAAACAGGAAAAACCGGAGACTCTGTGGCCGCTAGTTGTTGCACGGCGTGTAGGCCGTGTTGTAGAGGTGTATGATCCACTGCCACAGCTCCTCTCCTCAGTAGATGGTTTATATAAGGGAAGATAGAATGGAGAAAAATAATGGTGCAGACCGTTTCATATATTTATGGTGAGAATAGAACAAGAATCTCACGCCACAGATTATAGAGCCTAGTGCGTCCCTGGCTCTGGGTTGAAGCGCCTTACACCAGATATAGGGTGGCGTATCCCTTCTTTATCCTGCAGTTGGCCTCAAATGAGATACAAGCAGATAGACAGCGCTCCCATAGCGTAACACATTAGTTAAAAGTGGCAATCAATGGATGGCTAATCAGTCTCACTCACCAATGTTGGAGCCTCGGTTTTCTCAGGCTCAGCTTGTGGGCATGTGGTACCACTTAATTCGGTGTGTACCTCACCTCTCTCGCCTGGAACTTCTGCCGCTCTCCTTCTTCTGATCTTGTCAGAGTTAATATTGCACTCCTCCTATGCTTCTTATACTTCTATACTTCTTTCTGCTCTGAGTGCTCCTCCTGCACACAGATGAACTGTCAATCACACACTTTGACCACATGCCCACAAGCTGAGCCTGAGAAAACCGAGGCTCCAACATTGGTGAGTGAGACTGATTAGCCATCCATTGATTGCCACTTTTACCTAATGTGTTACGCTATGAGAGCGCTGTCTATCTGCTTGTATCTCATTTGAGGCCAACTGCAGGATAAAGAAGGGATACGCCACCCTATATCTGGTGTAAGGCGCTTCAACCCAGAGCCAGGGACGCACTAGGCTCTATAATCTGTGAGTGAGATTCTTGTTCTATTCTCACCATAAATATATGAAACGGTCTGCACCATTATATCTTCCCTTATATAAACCATCTACTGAGGAGAGGAGCTGTGGCAGTGGATCATACACCTCTACAACACGGCCTACACGCCGTGCAACAACTAGCGGCCACAGAGTCTCCGGTTTTTCCTGTTTTTTTCACAATTTGCACATTTGCACGTGCACTTTACTGTGGTCTAGGACTTATCGACTGTTCAACCCTCCAGAGAACTATTTGCGATTTTTAGCGCACCATTCGTGTATGCACTTTACTAAGGAACGTTTTTTTATAAGCACATGCACTTTATTGTTACACACAATTCCTGCATGTCTCTAGGTTCTGTTATCATTAACTGAATTATGTACTGTGATTTTACACATTGACTGCTAATTGCACTTCTATTGCCATTGTACGTCTCTCGGGACCTGACGGTTCCTGGCGACACATAGATCCTAAGCTCCCGTACGAGCACCTGAAGGGCCTCTTAGGCCAGGGTTAATTGTGATTCATAATAATACCATTGCGCCACTAGGACCTTTTTATTGTTTCCTATATAAAGCAACATGTTTATTTCAAGGGCCTAAGATCGCTCATGTGGTTATTTTCCCATTTTGAGCATACCATTTGACTCTCACCATTTATGACACCTACCCCCACCCATGTGCCCCTTCATGTTCAATTCTAAGATACTGATCAGTTTAGCATCCACATCTGAAGAAGAGAGGTTCCACTCTCGAAAGCTTGTCTTTTAAATGTAACGTTAGTCCAATAAAAAAGGTATCACTACGTACTGCTATACTTGTGATTTTTTCATCTGGATTAATACGGCCTATCGAATATATATATATATATATATATATATATATATATATATATATATATATATTCACCAGAGTATAGCAATACATACAGGGCTATTCAGAAAGAGGTGAAAACCTTGAGAATTGCCAGGAGAATGAACAATCTAGACCAAATAGCCAATTTGGAAAAGTGAGATAAATGGGAGAATTTTTCTGGTTTGACTATTTTGACCTAGAATTTTCATTTCTCCAGTCATTCTCAAGGTTTTCACCTCTTTCTGAATAGCCCTGATAGTGATACCTTGTTTAGTAGATTAATGTTACATTTAAAATCTTTGGAGAGTATACCTCTCTTCTTCAGGTCTGGGCAGTACCAGCTGGGTGGAGTAGAGGTAACATCACTGCTCTATAACCGTGGAGACACAGATTTGAATCCCAGCAAGAGCACCACTCCAGTAAGTGTCCTTGGGCAAGACACCTACAGTAATGGTACATACTCGCCACCCAGGACATACTTGAAAACAAGAGAAATCTCAATGTATCCTTCCTGGTAAAATACTTTTTCCAAAAAAAAAAATACTGAGCAAAATCATAGAATTGAGCAATAAATAGCCAAGCAGAAGGGAGGTAGAATGGGTGTCAGAAATACTAATAGTTGAATAGTATGGGAAAATAAGATAAACAAACAGAGGACAGATTAAAGGTCCATAAAACAACACAGATAAAGATCATGATGTGCATCAAGAGGAAAAAGCGAAAGACACAACTTCAAAAAACCAGAAGAAAGAAACCCCATAAACCACGCACAATGCTGAATGTTACTGGACATTGTACTTTGTTTATATGTTTTTTTGAAGGGGTTTCTTTTGAAGTTGAAGTTGTGTCATTGACTTTTTCCTCTTGAAGCACATCATCATACTTATCTGTGTTGTTTTATGGGCCTATGACCCGTCTCTCTGCTTACCTTTCTTACCATACTATTCAACTATTAGTATTTCCAACACCCATCCTACCCGCCTCCTGCTATGCTGTTTAGTCTACAATTCTATGATTTTGCTCAATATAGCTTCCAGACCTGAGGAAGAGAGGTTACACTCTCCAAAGCTTGTCTTTTAAACGTAACCTTAGTCCAATAAAAAAAGTATCAATACGTACTGCTATACTCTGGTGATTTTGGCATCTAGACTAACACGGCTTATCAAATCTACACTAATTATATATTTGCAAAATCATCAAAGATCTGCAACCACTGGTCACAGAGGACCCTGCGCTCAAAGAAATATTTCCACAGCGCCCCTTACTGGCATTCAAGCAACCCCCAAACCTGAGGCAAAAACTGGTCCGCAGCAAACTCACTCGGGAACAGAATGACATACAGAATGGGACCACACGCTGCAAGAAATCCCACTGCAAACTGTGCCAACACATGAGACAGCAGCACTGCACGGCACAATAACGCCACATACAACATCAAGGGCTCGTACCTTTGCACGTCTGCCAATGTGGTATACATGATCCAGTGCACGGCGTGTGATAAGGGCTGCTATATTGGTGAAGCTACACTTAAACTAAATCTCAGGATGAACCTGCACAGACACTCCATCAAGAACCACCAGGAAAATACATATTGTACCCCGGTGGGACATCACTTCAATCTAACAGGCCACTCCATTCAAAACCTCAAAATTAAAATCCTCAAAGGACATTTTAAAGACCACCGAGAACGCAAGACATATGAAATGAAAATGATCACATATTTTAACACTATAAAAGACGGACTCAATGTGGATTCTGGGTTTTTAACCCATTATCATATCGTCACATAATATTCAAAATTCTGGCTGATGTTTTGTTTCTTCTTGGTTTCTCTTTTTTTTTGTATGTCTCTTTCAGCCTTCAATGTTTTGTGTTTTTGGTTTTTTCGTTTTCCTTTTTTTTTCTTTTTTCTTTCAAATTGTATGATCTTATCTCTGTTGTTTATTATGGGCCCAAGATCGCTCATGTGTTTATTTTCCCATTTTGAAAATACCAATTGACTCTTACTTTTTATGACATCTAAATCCCCCCAACCATATGACCCTAAGGCCAGGTGCACACGCGCGCACCTAGTGCGTCCGTGAGCACGCACTTACCGGGGCCAGGCGCAGCCATGTGACGCTGCAATGGGGCCGGTCACACGTGAGTGGAAGGAACTCGTGGTGCTCGTGTGCACCCGGCCTTAATGTCTTAATGTTCAATTGTAGGAACTGATCAGCATAGCTTCCAGACCTGAGGAAGAGAGGAATCCTCTCGAAAGCTTGTCTTTTAAATGTAACATTAGTCCAATAGAAAAGGTATCACTACGTACTGCTATACTCGTGATTTTGGCATCTGGACTAACACTGCCTATCAAATTTATACAGTGGCAAGAAAAAGTATGTGAACCCTTTGGTATTACGTGGAGTTTTGCATGAATTGGTCATAAAATGTGCTCTGATCTTCATCTAAGTCACAACAATGTGAAAAACACAGTCTGCTCAAAGTAATACAACACAAACATTATATGTTTTGATGTTTTTATTGAACAGAACATGTAAACATTCACAGTACAGGGTGGAAAAAGTATGTGAACCTTTGGACTTAATAACTGGTTGACCCTCCTTTGGCAGCAATAACCTCAACCAAATGTTTCCTGTAGTTGCAGATCAGACCTGCACAATGATCTGGAGTAATTTTGGACCACTCCTCTTCACAAAACTGTTTCAGTGTAGCAATATTCTTGGGATGTCTGGTGTGAATCGCTCTCTTAAGGTCATGCAATGCAACAGCATTTCAATCGGGTTGAGGTCAGGACTCTGACTGGGCCACTCCAGAAGGCGTATTTTGTTTTGTTGAAGCCATTCTTTTGTTAAATTACTTGTATGTTTTGGGTCATTGTCCTGTTACATCACCCATCCTCTGCGGAGCTTCAGTTGGCAGACAGATGGTCTTACGTTTTCCTGCAAAATGTCTTGATAAACTCTGGAATTCATTTTTCCATCAATGACAACAATCCATCCAGGCCCTGAGGCAGCAAAGCAGCCCCAAACCATGATGCTCCCTCCACCATGTTGTACAGTGGGGATGAGGTTTTGATGTTGGAGTGCTGTGCCTTTTTTTCTCCACACATAGTGTTGTGTGTATTTTCCAAACAACTCAATTTTGGTTTCATCTGTCCACAGAATATTTTGCCAGTAGTGCTGTGGAACATCCAGGTGCTCTTTTTCAAACTTCTGTAAGTCATTAGCTGACACTCTAGGATTCTTCTTTACCTCATTAAGCATTCTGCGCTGTGCTCTTGCAGTCATCTTTACAGGACAACCACGCCTCGGGAGAGTAGCAACGGTGCTGAACGTTCTCCATTTGCAGACGGTCTGTCTTACAGTGGACACATGAGCATCAAGGCTTTTGGAGATACTTTTGTAACCCTTTCCAGCTTCATGCAAGTCAACAATTCTTGATCGTAGGTCTTCTGAGAGCTGTTTTCAGCGAGGCATGGTTCACATCAGGCAGTGCTTCTTGAAACCAGTAAACCCAAAACTGGTGTGTGTTTTTAAAGGGCAGGACAGCTTTCAGCAACACATCCAATAATATCACACTGATTGGACTCAAGGTTGGCTCACTCCTGGCTCCAATTAGCTCTTGGAGATGTCATTAGGCTAGGGGTTCACATACTTTTCCCACCCTGCACTGTGAATGTTTACATGTTATGTTCAATAAAAACATGAAAACACATAATGTTTATGTTGTATTATTTTAAGCAGACTGTGTTTTTCAAATTGTAGTGATTTAGATGAAGATCACAGCACATTTTATGACCAATTCATGCAAAACTCCACGTAATCCCAAGGGTTCACATACTTTTTCTTGCCACTGTATATATATGCATATATAATTGTAAATATATATATATAAATAGATATAGAATATGTGGCATTACTTGTTTCTATGACTGTTTTATATTCTTTTATATTGACTGGGTTTATGGGCTTACCTTTTAGCTCTCTATGCTTATAAGTATATATATATATATATATATAATTTAAAAGTACCCTCATTCACTGAGCCATTTTATGTTAATAATAATAATAATTCATTTTATTCAAATTCTGCTTAATCCTACAACTGCATATGTACAGTGAATTGCAATGTAAATAATATATATATTTTCTAATTTAATCCATTTATCGACGTACCTTATAGTAAAAGCATTGGGTTTTCTTGATAACATTGAAAGGTAGCTAGGGAAAGCTTCCATGAATTTACTGTTGCCCATTGACCTGTAGAATCAAAAATTTCAATGTTCAGATGAAGCATCAGGTCTGTAAGGGGCCAGGACTTGTCTATTGCACATAGTATACGAATAAATACAGCTCAGATACACATTCTGATGTATTTTAATTTAGGCACAACATATAAAATGCCAAAAATGAGTAGAATAAAAGAAATGACTGAAGTAATTGACAATCAGTAATGTGAAATCAGTGGAGATAGAGCTTAAGGAGCAACAGAGAGGCTATAGTATATATAGAGCTAATAGTAATGAGGCACAAGAGACTCTGGCATAATGTATAGGAGAAACAAAATGCTACTCAAGGAATATCCATTGGTCATAGAACATGGAAAAGAGAGCTGTTTCCTTAATGATCCTCATAGATAGAGTTAGTTGATATTGTTAAACAGATTCAGGATGAATTGTAATTATAATCTCAATAACACAACATACTGATGATTTAAACAATTTTAACCATGAGTAGCAGAGTGATGGATAATACGCATTAGGAACACTCACGTGAAATGGGTTAAATTGTCAAACTCGCCCAGCAGGGAGAGAAGGCGCTTATGGTGCTCAGCCTGGAAATTGTATGCTGCCAACCTGAACACAAAGGAAGAAAATGTCCATAAAGCAGACCGGTGGTGGCAGCAACAGGTTTTCTCAAGTGGCTTATTGGACCACTGTGTTGTCATTAATTGGTCTTATGGAAAATTATTTAATGCAAAACAAACATATGACGTATACATCTCAGGGAACATCTCACTTTCACACCGACTGGGTGGAGTAGAGGTAACATCACTGCTCTATAACCGTGGAGGGAGAGTGTGGAGACACAGGTTCGATCCTGCAAGAGCACATCTCCAGTAAGTGTCCTTGGGCAAGACACCTAATGGTACATACTCGCCACCCAGGACATACTTGAAAATGAGAGAAATCTCAATGTATCCTTCCTGGTAAAATCCTTTCTCAAAAAAATATATATATATATATATATTGTAATAATTAAAGGCCACCTAGACCTATTTACCTACTAGGGGCCCGAATTGGTGCTATATTCCAACTCCGGTGTAAACTTATCCAACGCTGTTGTAAACGTCCCACAGCAATTTTTTTTTTTTTTGAGAAAGGATTTTACCAGGAAGGATACATTGAGATTTCTCTCGTTTCAAGTATGTCCTATTACAGTCAATGGGGTTGGTAAGTTTACAAAAGTCCTGCTTACACCAGGGTTGGAATACAACCCTTGCTCTCCTATAAGGCTGGGGTCAGACTAGAGGTTGTAAGAGCAGAAGGAACGTCCGTGAGAGTGGACGTTTCTTTCACTCGACGCAGTTAGTGCGCTCAACGCTGCAAGGCTCGATCCTCCTACGGAGGATTGCGCTTTGCAGCCCCGTTCTAGCGCTTTGACAGGGAGGCTTGCTGCACGGATGCAGCATGGCTGCTGTCGCTCGTGCAATTTGTGCGTGTGCAACAGTGTGTCAAAACGCTGCGCGGACACTGGAAGGCACGTCAGTCGTCTAACCTGATCTCACCTGACAGTTAAATATATTTAATTCTTATTGGACCTAGGATTGCTGTGCTAATGCAATGCCAATCCCATCACCCTTTAATAGATATGTCAAAGCATATTTAAAGTGCACCTCAATTCCTCCTGTATCTGCTGGTGAAATATTGATTTGCCTTTTTGGTGTATTGTAGAATTGTCTTGTCTTTACCCATTGTAAAGCCCAGCGGAATGTGTTGGCACTTATTTAATAAATAAATAGCAATAATAACAAGTAATACATACAAATGACAGGTGCACTGGGTCAACTGTTTTCATGAGGACAGCATTGACAGCTTTATGTATATAGAAATCTTTTGCTGTTGTTTTTTTTTTAGCTTTATGTAAAAATGTCCTATGTGGAAGCAGTGGGGAGGCGAGGTTTAATAAAAGATAAAAACAGAAGCAGAAGGCCCATTACTGGCAATGATGTGTAGGTTATAGTAGCCAAGACTGCGGAGGGCTCACAGTCCAAGGAAGCGAAACACTGGAATAACACCAGAGGAAACACTGAGCGAGGAGGATCTGATCGGCACAGTACCTGTTGTCCTGCAGCACCATCTAGCGTAAGAACATGCATGTGTCATTTAACCATATGCAAATAGTCAATGGAACTTGGTAATTTTTATAAATACTCCTGTATGATGTTACCTTTCACACTTGAGATTGGAGAGGATAGATCTCAATCCTTCTAGGTGTCGGGTAACATAGATAGAGCAATGTCTCAGACAACACGGGGATTAAGTCAGAACTGAATTAAGAGAACACAGGGAATGGGCAGCCTGGTCCTCTGTATGGTCTCAAAAATGTTTGTTTTTTCGCTCCGTTGCTCTAATACAGAGAAAACGTATAGCATTTGCATATCAGCCAGATCCCACCCACGAGGACCACCCAGACGCAAACTACCAGTCAAAACTATTCTCCAAGAAAGATAAAGCAGTGACAGGTGGTCTTGTTTGCTTTCTAGTAACAATGAGGAGGAGAGATGCACTCCTAATAAATAAAAATAAAAAAACACTCTAGTGGGTGCTCAAAAGACCTAGAGCATGTCCAGGCTCTCAATAATATACAGAACAGGAGAAGGTCCAGGCACTGTACGTAGGCTTCATACAGCGTAGCTTTATTGGTAAAATTAATATTTTGTCTATAACATGGCCAGTCTCAAGCCAAGGCGCTTGAAAAAGTCCATGTTATGGCAGAAACTGCTAATTTCACTAAGTGGAGTACCTGACCTTCTCCTTTTCTTTTTGTTTACTTTCTAAGGCACCATCAGTGATGTACTACTGCTGATACCCACCCTAGTCAATTGATAAAAGGCTCCCGTAATGGAATGCTCTGTAGGACTTGGTAGATTCTATCCCAGGGGTCACTAACCTTGGCCCTCCAGATGGTATGAAACTACATCTCCCTTGTTGCTCAAGTACTCAACCAACGCCACGACAGAGAAGTAACAAGGGATAGATTTCGAATAAGGTGTAAAGTGGACCAATGTTCTAGCAAATGTACAAACTCCATTGACTTTAATGGTTATGATAAATTCGCCTGAGCTTAAAATATGCACCGGACTTGGAATCTAACCCTAAAAGTAACTAAAAGTTAGAAAATGGGAGTATTTTGCGTCAAACAGTGAACAATGTCAGAATCTGAGGTCTTATACCAGATATTCCATTCATTTTAGGAAAACAAGGAAACTTTGTCAAATAAGTGGGTATATAGGTCATCATCGCCTGTGGTATTTGGCTGTTCATTGCTTGTGTTTGAGTTCTATGATCCTTAGACATTTCCCAGAGGTTTTCTCTGGCATTCCACCACCAGGCCTGCCCAGCCTTATCTTTATCTCCCGATAGCTTTATTATTGGTTTTATTTACACCTCCAAGAAGTGACATACATAATCAAGGCATTTCACATTCTAGTCTTGAACATCCAATGGTTTCTATGGCTGTTTGTCAAGCGGTTAATGTCCTGCAATGATTTTTATGGCAAAACAATGTCAAAGAGCACATAAAGTGAGATTATGAACTACAAATTTCAACCATTAAGCCAACAGCATTCACATCATCAGAACTCACAAGTAAACTAGTCAGATCCTCAAATCACATGTTACCATTTATGAAGAGTTATTAATAATATTACCTTATTTTTCTCAAAGAATCTCCATTGGGGGAAAATGAAATTCTAACGGTTTCTCTTGGATGTAAACTTTAAGACATTAAAAAAAAAACGTAATTAATTTATTAAGTTACTGAGACATGGAAACCTTCATAATTAACCATATTTCATCTTACTCAATATAATATTTAATTATTCTAATAATCAAATATGAAAACTGGGAGTCTATATTAAGACACTGGAACTGGAACAATTGGCGAGTCAGTTCATGAACTATTATAAACTTATCAACAGAACAAAGTTAAAAGCAGATTTGGCAATAAAACTGGAACTATTGTCCACTTTCTGGATGGCAATGGGCAATTCAAGAACCTTGGAACCATGCAGTCTGTGCTCAGTCATGTGGCCTTGAAACCCAGCGCTATGACCACATACGTTGTTAATTGCCAGTCGTTAAGTCTTAAAATTGGCGCTGTACCAAACTGGTTAATAAACTCATATTAAGGAACAATATATGAAATAAGTACATTTATGAGCAGATTATAGCCATCTGCTGCTGAGAAGGTACCAGGAGCCATCGCTGTTGTGTGTCACCGAGCTGCTATCGCAGACTTGTGAAATCTGTGTCTCATGAGGATTAGTAATGTAGCTTCCTGTTTACCATCCTGAGGATCACTGAGAATGCAGCGTGGGCATCATACAAAATAACCAAACGGCAGGCCGTGATTCAAAGGCAGTTAGCAACATAACAGTGTTTTTTTTTTCTTTAGTCTTGTGTTTCCGCTCTTCTAATTTCTAATTCACAAATAAAGTTCTTCTGTGATACTTGGATACAAATATAAGCAGGTAAAGGTTACCATTCAGGGATACCACTTGCAAATGGGTACATGGGTTGTGTTTTCATCAAAAAAGTACATAAAACCGATAGGACTAAAAAGGAACTAACTACTCTTAAAACTAGACCTATGGAATCTCTGCATTCTATACGGTATGATGATAGGCAGGAGGTAATATTAGAATTTATTTCCTTAGAAGCCAAATTGATTATAAGCTCTGAGCCCAAGGATCATATTAGAGAGAGCCCTTACAGCTATTTTAGAATTTTGTTCATTTTTCGTTGGCATCCCTAGGGATAGAGTTTTTGGTTTTGTGGTTTAGCTATGTCGGGGTCTGCATACCATGATATAGTTTGATGTTACTGTGTCTTTGAGGAATGATAAAGGGGATATTCCGTGCCAGTATAATGTATGGACGTATGCCTCCCTAATGGTTCATACTGTCACGTCTCGGCCTTGCCCCCTGGTGGTGAAGGGTCTTCATGTTTGGTTTTCCCCTATGGTGTGTCTGGCTGTGCTGTTTAGGGATGATCTGGGGTTCTGTTGTGATCTCCTGGTCTGGGGTCACATGGCCCAATCACACAGACCCACTCCCTATATATTCCCAGCAGCACAGAGCCTCATTGACTGTTTGTGGAGTTGATGGTGGTTCTGTCTGGTTCGTGTTTCCTGAGTTGCTGCAAAGCATTCCTGTTCAAGTGTTTTCTGGTTCTGACCTCGGCTTTATTCTTGACTATCCCTTCTACTCACCCCTGGTACCGTATATTTCTGATCTGTTGCCAACCTCTGCCTGATTGACGATTCTTGTATGTTTCATGTTTTATGTACCTTGTCTGTCTTAGTTTAGTATATATTCAGAACCCGCTTATAAGGACCTCTTTTAGTAAAGTCTATCTGTTTTGTTTACTGTCCTGCAGCCTGCTCACTTCACGGATTATCAAGTGTATCTTTGTGTTTCTCTGACTGCCCTGCAGCCTGCTCAATTCACGGATTGGCAGGCATATCATTGTGTTTCTGAGTGTGTCCTAAGTTGTCTGTCGGTCTTGAAGCCTTCGGAGCTTAGTGGCAATTCTGTTCTGTTTTTTGGTGCTCCTTGGTTTTGGAGAAATCCGTCTGTCCTTGTGTCCAGTCAGTTACCCACCTGCCTTAAGGGCTTCATCTCATGTTCAAAGCCACCACAATGGCCCAAGCAGGGGCTAACCGTTACACATACCAGGTGGTGCTTATGGGTACATACTATTAGATACAATATGTTTTAAGCATGTTTTCATGAATGCTTTTTTTTGGTGTTGGCCACATTTTGTACTAATGGTATTAGACCTGTGCCTGGAGATATTTGGAGATATCTTAAAATGGAGCCAATAAATGTAATTTTTATATAAAGGTACACTATAGGCACCATGACCAACCTGTTTTAAATCAAATTATCATGGTGACCCGAGTGTCCAAGATGGCTTTTTCAGACCTCCGAGAAGAAGGTTCCCCCACAGCCCTGATAGATGACAATCTGTTTTCACTGATAAATCTTCTGGACTTTAGGTCAGGAATACAAGTAAGAGTAAATGGACTGGCTGAACACTCAAACAAGAGTACAGCCCCCTGTCTTAGCACTGCGTACTGCTGTTACAGGAAGTGATATACTGCTGTTACAGGAAGTGATATAATGCTGTTAAAGGAAGTGATATACTGCTGTTACAGGAAGTAATATACTGGTGTTACAGGAAGTGATATACTTCTGTCACAGGAAGTAATATACTACTTTCACAGGAAGTGATATACTGTTGTTACAGGAAGTAATATACTGCTTTCACAGGAAGTAATATACTGCTGTTACAGGAAGTGATATTCTGCTGTCACAGTAAGCAATATAGTGCTGTCACAGGAAGCGATATACTGCTGTCACAGGTAGTCATACACTGCTGTTAAAGGAAGTGATATACAGTTGTGTTCAAAATTATTCAACCCCCAATGCTGTAAAGGATTTTAGGGAATTTAGTGTACATTTGTAATTGTATTCAGAATGAAATCCTACAAGGACTTTTTAAAGAACCATATGCAACTAAAATGACATCAATTGGTTTTGTAATACAGTAGTAAATGTTTCTTTTGTGAATTCTTCATTGACACAATTATTCAACCCCTTAAAGACTACCACTCTGAAGAACAGAGGTTCATTCAAGTGTTTTCAATCAGGTATTGAAAACGCCTGTGGATGTCACGGAGCAGCAATAAAGCATAATAAGCACCAATTAGGCAGCTTTAAAATGACTGTGATACTCAGCTCCTTCTAGACATTTACTGGTGTGGTTACAAACATGGTGAAGTCAAGAGAATGGTCCAGGAAGACAAGAGAAGAGGTGATTACTCTTCACAGGAAGGGCAATGGCTATAAGAAGATTGCAAAGATGTTAAACATACCAAGAGAGACCATAGGAAGCATCATTCGCAAATTCAAGGCAAAGGGCACTGTTGAAACGCTACCTGGTCGTGGCAGAAAGAAGATGCTGACTTTGACTGCTGTGCGCTACCTGAAGCGTAGAGTGGAGAAAAGTCCCCGTGTGACTGCTGAGGAACTGAGAAAAGATTTGTCAGATGTGGGTACTGAAGTTTCAGCTCAGACAATACGGCGCACACTGCGTAATGAAGGCCTCCATGCCAGAACTCCCAGGCGCACCCCCTTGCTGTCTCCAAAGAATAAGAAGAGTCGACTGCAGTATGCCAAAAGTCATGTGGACAAACCACAGAAGTTTTGGGATAGTGTTCTGTGGACTGATGAAACAAAATTAGAACTGTTTGGGCCCATGGATCAACGCTATGTTTGGAGGAGGAAGAACAAGGCCTATGAAGAAAAGAACACCTTGCCTACTGCGAAGCATGGCGGGGGGTCAATCATGCTTTGGGACTGTTTTGCTTCTGCAGGTACAGGGAAGCTTCAGCGTGTGCAAGGTACCATGAATTCTCTTCAGTACCAGGAGATATTGGATGACAATGTGATGCAGTCCGTCACAAACCTGAGGCTTGGGAGACGTTGGACCTTTCAACAGGACAATGATCCCAAGCATACCTCCAAGTCCACTAGAGCATGGTTGCAGATTAAAGGCTGGAACATTTTGGAGTGGCCATCGCAGTCACCTGATTTAAATCCGATTGAGAACCTCTGGTGGGACTTAAAGAAAGCAGTTGCTGTGCGCAAGCCTAAGAATGTGACTGAACTGGAGGCTTTTGCCCATGACGAATGGGCGAAGATACCCGTAGATCGCTGCAAGACACTTGTGTCAAGCTATGCTTCACGTTTAAAAGCTGTTATAACTGTAAAAGGATGTTGTACTAAGTACTAAGATTGAATGTCACTTGGGGGTTGAATAAAAGTGATAATGATGTGAGCACAGAAAAGACATTTGTGGTTATTTCATTTTAAATGTTGTGTTATATTTGTCTGACCTACACGTGCCTCTTTGATTTAATTGTAAGCAAGATGACTGAATGATCAAAATCAATGTCAAACTGGCCAAAACACTCAATTTCAGTGGGGGTTGAATAATTTTGAACACAACTGTACTGCTGTTACAGGAAGTAATATTGGCTGCCAGCTCAGAACAGCGGCAAGGGAGCTGGCGCTGGAATGAAGGATTAGGATTAAATACACCAGAGGTTTAAAACGAGAGAAGGAGGGTAAAGTGTTGGCAGGAGCAGTTAAAATTTAACTCTGCCACCCCCCCTTCCCATGGTCCATTAACCCCAGAGTGTCCCATTAATCATCTAATATGATTACTGGGAAACCGTCTGGTAAAGACTAGAGACATTTTTTCACGTACATCCTTTTGCCAGATTTCAGCTTTGACTTGCAACTGTATAAACGATACATTTCCATTAGGGGAACTGTGCAGTACATTTTATCATAATCTAAGCGTATGGTTGAGGTTAGGTAAGATGGGGCAATATAAATGAGTTTTGATTAATACATGACAGAAATACTTGGAGTATTACTCATACCAATATAATGATTCACATACCATACGTCAAATGCAGTAGCACATCTGTTGGAGCTTAGAGCAGAGAGGAGACTGAGGACACCATCTTCCATTAGTTTATTCATGCACAAACTGGAAGAAGACATTAGACTGTTGTTTATTTTTGAATAAAGCTTGATTTAGAAATGGAACGTGGTAAACATTAGTGAGATGCAGTGGGTATTCCAAGCTACAGGTCCTATTATCAACACTACTCTGAATAGCCATCCAACCTTTAGTCTGAGTTATCCCGCTTTATATAAATCAGAAGATTCACTTTCAGATCCAAAAGCTTGTTTGCAAAAGGCTTTCTTTCAGGAGAGCTTGATATGTATATAAATATATATTATATAAATATATACGGGGTCATTATAAACCATTGTCTGGAAACCTATTCTTTAATAGGACTATACACAGGATACGAGGTCAACCACTTAGGCTGGATGAACGGAAATTCTGCCTAAAGACTTCTTTGGGATCAACAGCTGGGGTATGTTTGAAAGGCTGAACCCGATGGATGCACATCTTTTTCCAGCCCCGGTAACTATGTATGGCCTCAGTGGGGACTTGTCTATCGGAGCAATTGGGGCAGCATCCTACAGTTTTTTTGGCAATAAAACCATTCAATTTATAACTCCTGGACTGGACTTCTTACCTGCATGAGAAGTGTGGTGTGTACCACTGACCCACCCTACTCTCCCAAGTACTCCATCCCAGGGACCCAAACCATACCACTTATTTTTTTTCGTCAGTATAACATGAAACATTCTCCCTGGGGCAACCAGACCAAAGCCTGCACTGCAGCACTGGTGGGGGAACAAATATGCTCCCCCCCCTCGGACCATGCCCTGTCTTCTGTCACAAAACCATAGGGTTTGTTGTGTGTATTACATGGGTGTGTCCAACATTGTTGTTACATTACGTACATATTTGTTGAATATGTAGAGCCCTTGTGTAAAATTATCCAAAGAGGCTGAATGTTGGTTTAAATACATACCTAACTTCAGTAAGGTTGAGGATGCAATGGAAAGCTTTGGCGAGCAGGTCCACATCACTTTTGCCAATGTTACAATTGTTCAATCTGTGTAGGACAAAACCATTAAAGTACCAGGGGCTCAATGTCAACAATATGTCTTCAACTATGGTGAGTAACAGTGTGACATTTAGCATCTCAAAAAGGGACGTTAACAAATAAGTAGGTGGAGGAGCAACATGACCAAGTCCAATTCCAAGAGACTATCATTGCCTGATCCTCACACCCTTCATTGTGCCAATGACTTCTTTTAATTGTGACCTTGCATGGGCCTATTTCGGGACAGGGATCTGGATCTACAGCTCCAATAGCCCTTAAATATCCAGCCCGAACAGTAGTAATCTCAGTTTATTTATTATATGGTGTGTGGATATCTGTGACTGGAGGTTTTTGATACATAGATCACACTTTTTAAAGTCCTCTCATTTAGTGACTGGGAAAAACCACTGGTACACAGTCTCTTAGAAGTATTTGAAGGCCATGGGAGACCAAGGCCACATCAACACATTGGGGCTACAGCTCAGTTTCAAACCAAGAGAGTGATAGAACAAAGGCACAATTGGGGGTGAGTGGACGTGGTATAGGACAAAGGCACAATTAATCAGAGATGAGTGGTATATATGTTAAATCATGTATAATGGGGCTGAGAGGGACGTTTCAGATTCTCAAGGAGAATGAGAAAGATGGGACAGTGTAGAGCAAAATATTCAGTGCTAAATCCACAACAAATCCCTGGGAGACAAATACATCTTGTAAATAAGCAACAAAACTGAAAAGGTAAATTATTTATGTACAAAGGGAAGTCTTCTAAGTAAATACTGAGTTATTATTGAGAATTAATACCTTATTACCACTTCCTTTGCGCTTTGTTGCCTCTCTAGGTGGAAGCACATATGTTCAGCAGATCTGAATAAAAAACACAGCATTGAATAACAAAGTAACAGACATTTGCACCTGGTGTTTCAGATTTTTGTGACATTACATTTCTAACAATTCTCACGTATCCAAAGGGTTAGAGCAGTGTTTCCCAAACCTGTCCTCGGAAACCTCAACCAGGCCAGATTTTGCAGATCACCTTGGGGAAATGCAGACTGGATCCTGCAATCACTGAGCAGCGAATTATATCACCTGTGATATCTGTCAATACCTGGCGTGTCAGCGGGCCCTGAGGACAGGTTTGGGAAACACTGAGTTAAAGGGACACTACCGCTTACATAAGCTGTTACTAGATTAATCGTGCATTACAATTAAAACCACTTTATGATACATGTTTCTGCTTTTTTTTTCTTATTTTGAGGTAAATGCATGTAGAAAGGAAAAATAAACTTAGGGTTTTTTATCTCCTGTTTAAATTTTGGGGATATTTCCAAAATCTATTACCAAAATCTCTACAAATGTTTTACTTTGTGGCTGTGCTTTATCTCATACAGTATTTAACATTTAATGAGCTGAAGGAGGGAATAATTAGGTATGGCAGCTGGTGTATTGTGTTGTCCAGGCTATCGGTGGCAGCTGAATGAGAAAAGACAGGGAGCTTAAGACTTCTAATCTACCCCCTGGTGATGTCCTTTGAATACATCCCATACAATACAATGATGTGAGTCAGTGTTTGACACATTCACTCCATTCTATGGCCAAAACCACACAGCGAGGAGCAAGTGATGGAAAGATACTGTGGGGGGCAGTTTACAACACAAAAGATCGCACAATGGATGCACCCAGAGACACATATAGAGGAAAATATTTTCTTAACTAAACATACAACAGAAAAACAAAACACATGTAAGATATCAGCAACATAAAATAAACACAATAAGGACATTTCAGTTTTTGGTGGTAACGGCCCTTTAAAAGCGAATGTCAAGGCAGGGTAACCGCGGTTATCAGACCTGGACACGCTGATGGGCGTTATCATTTTGACAATTGAAATGAAACGCAAGAAGAATAAAATCATATTAAAGGAAGAAGAAAGAGTAGAAAATGTTGATGGGTGTGAAAATGTAGGTAAATGAGATTTGCAGTAATAGATTGCTTAAGTGATACTAGACAAAAAAAATGTAAATTAAAAAATGAGAAAATAAAGTTTCACGTTGATCATTTACCTTACGTCAACTTCTTTTATTCTGTCACAGAGACTAACTGAATTTGCCAGTAACAAAGCGCAATCTGCAGAAAGGTCACTATTACTGAAGCTGAAAAACAAATGAAGGGGTCCGTTTTTAACAAAGACGTTTTCTTTGTGTAGATAAACAAAGCGCAGCTGGCTGTATCAGCTGAGCCTTTATTTCTGATCGAGTCACAGAAACTGAGTACAGGAAAGGAAAACCCTCCAATTATAGGCTATTATAGAACATTTGGGGGTATTATGTGATTGCTCCGATGCACAAATAACTTTTTATATAACTTTTTTAAAGTGATCAACACGGGCAGAGAACTGTGGACCAATTTGCCTCTTCTGGCTGCCGGGGGCAGAGTGAGACTGGGGGAAAAAATCCCCAGTCTCCCTCCGCAGACCTGCATGATTTCATGAGAGGCGAGATCCTAAAGGTCAGCTGACCTGGCAGCACAAGCCTCCTATGTACTCCAGGAGGGGATACTCGCAGCGGCGCATTAGCGCTGCCTTAAGTATCCTGAGGCTTAGCGCTGCGCTACGGGGCAGGTTGAATCAGCGCTTGCCCTATACTATGGAGCTAAAACGGGGACGCTAAGGAGAAACCTGCAGGCGTGGATTTTCCACCTTAGTCTCCCCGTTTTAGCGGGCACATTGTAATAGTGCACCTGGTATTTAAAAATTGTACCTCCAAAATATATTTTTGGACAGAAGCAGGGGTCAAGTTGAGCAGGAACTTGCGGGAATGCAGTTCCTCGACTATCCTTGTAGGGGGAACTGAGTTCCCATTAGTCCAACACACTATAAAGCTTGTAGGCAGGTTTTTTAAATCATATGTTTACTTCTTAATTCACAGTAATTATTTATCATATATTTTCCGTAAAACCCAGCCCATATACATATTTATATCAAACCTGAGTATGAGTGGTGCGGTAAGTGCATGATTACAATTGTTAATTGAACACAGACCTCTTGATGAGTTCCAGCACTTATTTTTGCAGAACCTGACCCCTGGACACATGTAGTCTCAGTCTCCTGTGACGTAATAGTTAAACAGGCTTAATTTTCTATAGGATGTATTAAAGATACACTGGAAGAATTCAAGAATATTTAAGATAAAGTGACATTCTAGGCTAACATTTGGATGGGGGGGGCCAGAGAGGTTAATTATTAACTCTTGTTGTTTCCCTATTCTAGATTATTTTTTTTCCCCATTTTGACTTTGGGTTATAAATAGTCACCCCCCCCCCTCCTCAATCCCTTGAAGGCTTCCCAGCAATCAACAAATGACAGCTCTCAAAGTGTAGATAAGACCTCCACAGTCAAACCCTGGCACAGTAGCCAGGGTAAAGTTAGGGGATGGGTGAAAAGGCTGGTGCCATGACTACTTAGATTAACTTCGACAGTCACTGTGGCTGCAGTATCCCTTTAATTGTCACAAAGTAGTCATTATGTGGTCATGCTGGCTAGAGTATCCCTTTAATTGTCATTATGTGGTCATGGTGGCTATAGTATCCATTTAGTTGTCATTAAGTGGACAAGATGGTTTGAGAAATGACATTAAGTGGTCATGCTGGCTAGAGTATCCCATGCCGGACAAAATCCCTACAGCCAGGTTCCCTGATGCCAACATCCCAACGGCCAACTTCCAGACAGAACAAGTGCCGGAGTTCCCTACACAGCCAACTTCCAGACATCGAAAATCTCAGCGGCTAACCCTAATACTAACACCCGAAACCCTTAGGGGGTTACGTTTAGGGATTATGGTTAGGATTAGGGAGTTAGGGTTAGGGCTAGGTTTAGGGGGATTAAGGCTAGGGCTAGGGGGGTTAGGGTTAGAGCTAGGTTTAGGGGGTTAGGGCTAGGTTTAGGGGGTTAGGGTTAGAGCTAGGTTTAGGGGGGTTAGGGTTAGGGCTAGGTTTAGGGGGTTAGGGTTAAGGCTAGGTTTAGGGGGTTAGGGCTAGGTTTAGGGGTGTTAGGGAGTAAGGTTATTGTTAGCCGCTGGGATTTTGGATGTCTGGAAGTTGGCCGTCAGGGAGTTGTCTGTGTAGGGAAGTTGGCCGTCAGGGAGTTGTCTGTGTAGGGAAGTTGGTCATCGGGATTTTGGCATTAGGGAACCTGGTTGTAGGGATTTCGACCCAAACCCCTTTAATAGTCAATAGTTGGTCATGATGTTTAGAGTATCTCTTTAATTGTCATTATGTGGTCATTCTGGCTAGAGTATCCATTTAGTTGTCATTAAGTGAACAAGGTGGTTAGAGTATCCCTTTAATTGTCAGTAAGAGGTCCTTGTGGCTATAGTAACCCTTTAATATTCACTAAGTGCTACAGTAACCCTTTAACTGTCATAAAGTGGTTATGGTTCCTAGCGTATCTATTTAGTTGTCATTAAGTGGTCATGGTGGCTAGTGTGTCCCATTAATTGTCAATTAGTCACGGTTTCTAGAGTATCCCTAAAATTGTCATTAAGAGGTACTTGTAGCTATAGTAACCCTTTAATTTTCAGTATTTTATTGTTTGTTGAGTATTGTTTTAAGTGTCATTAAGTGGTCATGCTGGCTAGAGTATGCATTTCCTTGTCATTAACTGGTTGTGGTGGCTAGAATATCCCTTTAAATGTCATTTAGGTACATTGAAGGATGCTCTTTGTTGAACGGTTTACATGGTAACCAATGTTGCTATTTCTATAGAGGTTTTTAGAGCCTGTTATCACTGACCCGCCCAATTTTTTTTTTAAATGGTTCTTTTTGGATAATTTCCAGTTTAATTCTTCAGAATTGTCACAAAAGGTCATTCTAGTACTTACTGAAATAGCCAGGGGATTTGTGTGTTTTAAGCCGCACACTCTGTGGCAGGGTTAGGAACACATTTAAAGTCACACTTGAATTGGCACACAGCCAATCAAAGCACTAGGAGCCAAGCATGTGCCAGCAGTGACATATGATCATCACGCAGCCTGACTGGTCACACGGTTGTGTTTTCAAACCTTTTGTTTTGCAATATACCTTAGGCACATAACTGTGATGTTGTTTATACGAAGTAATGGTTTGTAAGTTTCTCTTTAGGGTTTATACAGCAGGCAATGAGGTTCTCAATATATTTTTTTTAGAAAGAAATCCAATTACAGATTGTATCTATGTTGTATACCAACCAGTTTGCACAGAACGTGTAGATACTGTTAATGAGACCATCACATCCTGTGGGTTTATTCTATTTCAAGAGCAACAGGTATTTTGCCATTTTTTGAATGTTTAGTAACAGCAATGACTTTTAGTTTACTCTTGAAGGCTGGTGGTCTTAACGTATTTGCATTTCTTGCCATTTTGACTCGTGCCTGGTCACTTCATGCATTGGGCAGTTTCACATCAAAACTTGTATTGGTGTCACATATATCTACAGTCAATACATTAATTTTCTCCTTTATTATTTTTCCATATATTGCTTGTGTTTTATATGTTTGTCTTTCTTTCCCCCTTTTTTAAAATATATATTTTTTAAAATGGATCAGGTACATCACAGGTGAGAAGACCGCCTGGGTAAACAAATCAGTCGGTCACACGGTTGTAACTTTAGGCAATATCAACAAAACCATCAAAGAGGTACAAAAACATTTGTTCCCCAGTGTGAATAAAGGAAAGTGGCTCTCATTGACTCTTGAGTTGTAGCTGGAAGGACCTTGATAAACAGAGACCAATTCATAAAGAACCTCTTAGTCTTGTCCTCCTAATGTAAGGAGGCCTCCTTCCAATCATGCGGAAACATAGAATAAAGTCTATTATACAGCATGCAAAAGGATGCTAGGGTGGCAGAGATCCATTGTGACGGTATGGCCTCCTTGCCAGAAGCAGCAAGCAAACAAAGTCAAAATCTACGTTACTTCAAAACAGGTTGGGGTTGAGTGGAGGGGTAGTAGCTGGGCTTGGGCCATTCTAGTAGGTGCAATGTACGTACATTGTAGGAGTCTATAAAACAATTCCCAGTAGCTAGAGGAGGGAATGGGCTTTCGTGAGGAGATCATGGCATTGATTAGGTCCTGGGAGTGAGGGCAGGGATAACTGGGAGCCATTTAGAAATTGCTTTCCGGGGAGCGGCCGTGGGCAGTGCTGCACGTATCGAAGCACAAATACGAGACTTAGTAAGTGGCAATGTGGTCTCGGTCTGCACCACAGAGTTAATGGGATTAGTGAAATCACGGGAAGCAAGGTTCTGCTATAGTATGTCAAGAAACCTCCAAAACTCCCCTTTTTTATCAACAAAAGAAGCTGTTACCTTAGTAATAGTTTTCATTTCATTACCCATCATTTCATTAAAGTGACACTCTAGGCTCCATGACCATTTAATTGAATCTAAATATTAATGGTGTGTTAGTACGGGGGTAGTTATTACTGAGACCACATCATTTATGTTCTCATAGGAAGGAATGCAGAGATGCCAACGCACGTGGGTCACAAGATGGATCTGAAATGAATGATATGGGTCTATAGCAGTGGTTCCCAACTCCGGTCCTGAAGTACCCCTAACAGGCAGGGACAGTGCACCCAGCTAGGCGAGCTAGGCACCCGCCTAGGGCGCGCTGCTGCCTAGGGCGCAGCTGTCCCCGACCCAGGTTCCTCATTGTGCTGCTCGCGTAGCCGGCAGTGGCAGCTCACAGGCCACAAAGCCGACAGTGTTGGCTTGCAGACCCCTGCTAGCGGCATGTAAGGTGGGCACCATCTGATGGTGCAGAGAGAAGAAAAAAAGAAAGAAGCAACTGAAACAAAAGAAAGACGGAGATGAAAGAAAAGAAAGAGGCAGAAGAAGAGGCAGCTGTAAGAAAACAAAGAAGCAGCTGAAAGAAAGAGGCAGCTGAAAGGGGCAGATGAAAGAAAAGAAAGAGGCAGATGAAAGAGATGAAAGAATAGAAAGAGGCACAGAAGAAAGAGGAGAAAGAAAGAGGCACAGAAGAAAGAGGAGAAAGAAAGAGGCAGAGGAAACAGAGGGAAAAAAGAAAGAGGCAAGAAATAAATAAATAAAGAAAGAAAGAGGCAGAGGAAAGGAAGAGACACAGACCTATCCCAGGCCCGTTTAGGGAAGGGGGTAAGGTGGGCACAGACCGACTGACCGTGTGCGGCCCCCCTGCACATTGTGTGTCTCCCCCCGCACAGTGTGTGTGTGTCACCCACAGTGTGTGTGTGTGTGTGTCCATGCACAGTGTGTGTGTGGGTTAGGGTGTGTTTGATTTGGGGGGTGTTTGTACAGATGTGGGGTTTGTTATTTTTACAGATGGGGTATTCAGTTTGGGGTGATTTTGGGGCATATGCAAATGTATATATATATGATGAGATATATAGTGTAGTGCTGTGTTGTCAGAGAGTGTGGTATTTCAACAGTTACCAATATTTTTTTCTGGGGACGCAAGTAGCTGGTCTTGCCTAGGGCACAAAATAGTCTAACAACAGCCCTGCTAACAGGTCAGGTTTTAAGGATTTCCTTGGAGAAATGAATCCTGCAATCATTGAGCCACAAATCATATCACCTGTGCTGCAGATATCTGGCAAATCTGACCTGTTAGGGGTACTTGAGGACTGCGGTTGGGAACCACACATTTAATGCAGACACAATCTAAAGAAGGACCTTTTGAGGTTACCTCCCAGGTCTTTCATCTAGTAAGGGG
This sequence comes from Leptobrachium leishanense, assembly GCA_009667805.1. NCBI lineage: Eukaryota > Metazoa > Chordata > Amphibia > Anura > Megophryidae > Leptobrachium > Leptobrachium leishanense. Next base: position 34,941,843 of record CM019072.1, on the reverse strand, counting down.
TCATTCGATTCCATTTGGCTCATTTCCTGGGTATTTCAAGAACTTAGCAACTACCCCTGGGCTCATTCATATTTCCGTTGTTGATATTGTTTATAATTAAGGTTTTTGTTGTAAACCTATCTGAACCAAAACAAAGGAATACAAAGCACAGATTAATGTTCTAGATATGTTCTAGATATGTTCCAGACAAGCAATATAGGAAACGGCGCTCTGTATTTTCGTCAACCTGGGTGCGTAATCATAGGAATCCTTAATCCAAATCCATCTGATATAAAACAAACAAAATAAAGATAACACAACACCAGGATTTAGTAGGAGTTCTATTTATTCCACCCAAGTGGACCAGGCTTGGAATGGACTCATTGAGCCCTAACGTAGTCTGGTCCATTTGGGTGGAACAAAAAGATCACCTACTAAATCCTGGTGTTGCGTTATCTCTAGATATGTTCCAGGGCTGATTTTTACTCTCCGTTCAAACCTGCCTGGTACAATATCGTGTGCAGAAATACAAATACAACAAATACAAATTGCATATCTCTATTCTTAATACAATCTCGAAGATACTAAGGATTTTTTTGGAGGATTTAGAGAAGACATACAAGGTCTACCGTCTATGACTACTTTTCACATGCAGTGTTTTGAAACTTTTGTTAGGGGACAAAATAAGTGATACAAAAAGAAACAACTTACTTTACAAACGTCAGATTGGGGAACCGTGGCAAGTATTTCACCATATTTTCAATATTTTGATAACTCAGCGCATTGTCAGATAAACTGTAAGGAAAGATAGCTCTGTGTTAAAACTCTCAATAAATTCCGTGCGTCGAATGAAGGTTGTTGTAATATCACTTAACACGTTATTTTAAACAAGTATTCTCAAATACAAAAATTCAGTTAGTTTAACACCTTCACTACCAAGTGATTTTCCAAAGAAACATTGTCAGAAACCAGTGTTTTTTTTTGTTAAATCATTCTTAATTAAATATACATTAACCTCCCTGGTGGTTTCCCCGAGTGTGGCTCGGGGTTAAATTTCAATGCTGAAAACGGTAACCCCGAGCCACACTCTGGCTGGATACATACCTGTCCCTGCGCTCCCTCGATGTCCTCCTGCAATCCCATTCTCCTCCATGCGACCGTGGTGTCCCGCTTCCTGGTTTCTTTCTCGCGAGAAGGGAACCAGGAAGCAGCGATCGCACAGAGGTGACTGCGGGAGGACATTGAGGGAGCGCATGGACAGATATGTTTCAGCCCAATTGTGGCTCGGGGTTACCGCCTTCAGCATTGAAATTTAAGCCCGAGCCACACTCGGGAAAACCGCTAGGGGGATGAATAAATGCAGCGATTCTGACATATAAAATATGTCAGAATCGGACCGCCAGGGAGGTTAAGAGATGTTTGAGCTTATACCCATTGTATTTGTTACTGTAAATAACCTATTTTGGCCTGTAGATGGCGCCATCTACTGCCAAAATAAGTTAGAGGTTTGAGCGGCTGGTCTATTTTTTCCTTTTTTTCCCCTGCATCAGCTGCTGAAAGCCCAAAATATCAGAGCATTCAGCAACTGATTTTACACTTTTAGCTCTTCGGGCATTATGCACACAGGGCTAAAACTTTGAGGATTCCTTCTGCAGCCCAAAAGCAAATGAAATTTGTTTACAGCAAACTAATTTAATTTGGTTTTGGGCTGCAGATCAGCCTTTTGAGATATCTCGGTATCGGGGCACCAGATGGTGCCTTTGAAGCCCGAGATCTCAATATCATCAGTGAAGGGGTTAAAAATGATTACTGGTTTTCTAGCTGGCCAAACTATGTTGATAAGAACAGGATGCTTTCTCAGGAAAGCTAAGAAATGTCTATCGTGAGTCAATAAGATTCCTATTATTAGATCATTGTAAGACAATCTAATACAACTAAAATGGTAAAACAAATGTCCCTTGGTGCTGCTAATATTAATATCACGACATAGTGAATAAAGTGCAAAGTGAGGCAACTAATACTAGTAAAAATTTATCAATTTGGTGGATAAAAAAATAGAAAATATATAAATGTAGTGAAATAAAACAAGTTAAACAAAAATTGGTATGAACACAACAATCATGTAAAGCGCACTTGCAAGTGGTGTGAAATAATTCCGTATTTCAGTGAAAATTTGTAAAAATAAGATACACTATATTGCCAAAAGTATTCGCTCACCTGCCTTGACTCGCATATGTATGGGTGAGCGAATACTTTTGCCAATATAGTGTATATGGCCAAACATGCAGATACCTAGCCTAGAGCCGGGAAAATAATGGCTATATAAAATGTGAGTGGTTTACTTGGAACTTCAATAATTGGATTATTCTGTTGAGACTTTTCTACGCTATGGTCGTTTGTTTTTTTTCTCTGTTTTTTGTCCTTGAGAACCATTAAGGAAACAGAGCATACGGGTCCACATTATCATTTTAAGTATCTTTCTCATTTTTACTCACTTTCACTGAAATACGGCATTATTTCAAACACTTGCATATGCGCTTTACATCACTGCTGTGTTTATACCTATTTTTGTTTAATTTGTTTCAAGTCATGTTTTATTTCACTATATTTATATATTTTCTATTGTTTATATCCACCAAATTGATACATTTTTACTAGTATTAGTTGCATCATGCACTTTATTTACTATCAGGTCTATTCAAAGAAAGGTGAATCTCAGGAGAATGACTGGAGAAGTGAAAATTCTAGATCAAAGTAGTAGCTAAACTGGAAAAATTCTCCCATTTATCTCACTTTCCAAATCGGCTATTTGGTCTAGATTGTTCTCTTCTTCTGCCAATTCTGAGTTTCCCCTTTATGTCACGATATTAAAATTAGCAGCGCCAGAGGGACATTTTTCTTTTACCATTGCCATATCCATATTGCAATTTTTCTGTGTTTTTTTGCACATTGTGAGTTCCCTTTCAGCAGCATACTATAATAGATAACAGGTTTATTGATTATTGTTCATACAAACATCATTCTATAGCGCCTGTAACGTGCATCATTTGGACTTGAGGTGCATGAACCTGGAGATGTGTTTGGATTTAGGGTGCAGGCCTCTCTTTTGTGCAGAATGTTTGAGTAATCTCTGATTATGCAAGAATGTTATTGTCTATCGTCTGGTTCATGTGTATCTGCTATCTGTTGAGGATTAACCTGCCAGCCTACTCTTTGTCTCAAGAATGTGCTTATCTGTTTATATTTGAATAGTTTGTAAATCTGCTGTCTGTAATCTGTTATCATCCCGATTCACATTGTCTTGACACGTTTAGAAATGTGACGTAAAGTTTAATTTAATTGTCTGTCCCTAATCTAATTATGTTTCATATTGCAAGAGGCAAATGGTTGTCCAGTTATCTGTTTCGGTCTGCTTAGGTCCCCCAACAGTTTCTAGGGGGGGATTTGTGTATGTAAATGATCCATGTGTGACCGTATAAATGTATGTGTGTGTGTGTCCCTGATTAAAAGAGTTCCATTCTGGGGGCGTGGCCGGCTACCAGCAGAGGTGGACATGCTTTGTTGGAGCTCCGCACGTCTGCCGACATTAGGGACATCCAGCCAACATTTAAAAAGAGAATTTTTCTACTTTAAAGGTTCCAGGGTGGCTGACCAACGGACTAGAGCTGTCCGGAGACCGTCTTGTCCCCCTCTCCGGACCAGAGACACCCCCCACGTATCTGCGGAGCTCGACCTGCCGGTGGCCATCTTGGGGCCCTAGGCTTCCGCGCCTGCACGTGCTGGTCCTTCCTCGACCCCCTTCTTGAGGTTCCAGGTGGCGGCGGGCCGTGAGGATGGAGGGCCCCTGTCCTCTGGTTGCTGATTCTGGGGCCACGACGGAGCTCGTGGGGGTGGATGCGGACTGGCGACGGCTGGCCTGCCCACCCACCCACCGAACATTGGGAGCCGTGTTGGAGGACCTCGAGGCGTGCCTCGCGTCACTGCCTGGAGATGAAGAGAGCCTGCTTACACGGGGTATATGGCGCCGGCTGATGAAGGTTCTGGAGAGGCGAGGGGATGACGAGCGGAAAATGGGAGACGAGTCCGACGTCCCCATGTTGAGAAGCTGCGGTGGTAAGAGTCCCCCGCCCGGGATGCAGCTGATGGAGTTCAGAGGGACACTGGATGTGCCTGATGGCGGGACCGTAGAAGAAGACTGCGACATGGAGGGTGACCCGGACCCCCGGCGAGTACGGCTTACCTTGCGGGAGGCGGAGGAATTGTTGCTGCCGGGCGGTCCTGGTGAGTCTGCTTGGCATGGGCCGCTGGACCGCGTGGCGCTGGATGGGCAGACGACGGTGCCTGCAGGTCCTGTTCGAGGTACGGAGGGGGAAGAGATGGCCGAGAACGGGACGACGTGGTACGCACCTCGTGGACTGTCCACTGCTAAGAAGCTGGAGCCCTCCTGGCGAGGTACTATGGCTGGAGGGGCTACGGGGACCACGCGGTGGAAAGAAGCCCGGCGTCTCTGCTGTGAGATTGGAGGCCCTGGTGTCCCACGATGCCTCCCATACGTTCGGCCGGGGGCATTGGTCCCCCTTATGTTCCAGGATACGGGTTGAGGCGACTTTGCCGCCCTATCTGATTGCCTTTTTTGATGCCGTTTTATGCTCCTGTTTCCGTCCTACACTATAATGCTGAGCTCCCCTACGATGACCACGTTTCTTCTGCGTCTACAGCTGACTTTTTGTTTCCTTTTTTTTTTTTTACTCGGATTTAAAATGATTATATGCTGACGTTTTAATTTTCACGCTGATTTCATGCTGGCTCTCTTGGTGACCCTTTTTGCTTCCCACACCCCATCCCTCATTTTTCCCCCACATGCTGAGAATATTTGTTTATTGATGCATTCCCCCCCTTACTCCCCCCCCCTTCTGCTGGGACACTTCAGACATTTTCTTGGGACGCTTTGTATTTTTGTTTCATCCTCTCTCCCTTTCCCCCACATAAGCGTTATTTTGGTTGTTTTTCAGAGGACTCTTTTGTTTATCCTACTGCAGTGCTTCTTAGCTAACTAGTTCGTATTTTTGATGTCTTTTAAGCTGACAAATTGTGGCCATTTTCTTTTACACAGATAACTCGTTTTGGCCCTGCGAGGCCATTTTCTTTGATTGTTTTGCTGACTTTGTTCCAAAATAAAGAACTTTAAACACAAAAAAAAAAAAAAGAGTTCCATTCTAACCCTGAAAGATCCCAGATCTACAGCCTGGTCTTATTTCTGGGGGATGCTAGCAGTCTCTCTATGTGACCCGGTCTTTAAGCTTCGTCTGAGGACTGGAGGAAGGCACGAGAGTCTGCCTGGGTAGCGCAATGGGGGTCCAGCAAGGAAGCGGCATTGGCAGATGTGACCCTGTCAGGGTACAGAGATCTGTCACAGCGCCATATTCTATTCAGACATATACACTACTGGTATTACAGGTAATCTAATACAACTAAAAGCCTGGACTGATATCAACTCAAGCTCCAATAAGAACAACAGGTTTTAGCGTTCGAGAGCAATGGCTTCTAATTAATTGAAGTGAAATGATAAAAGTTTAGGTTTTTCATTCATTTATATATCTTTTGGGAATATTGCCAGAAGGTCTTTAATTGTAGATTATATAACATTATAAATTGACAGTATTTCATAAAATGTGTTAAAAGTACAAGAATTTGATAATGCATATTATCTTTGGTTTATCCCAGTATGGTGATAGATAAATAGATACATAGTAATGATTATCATATACACAAATTATTCTTTACATGCAGGGCTGGATTAAAATAGGGCCACATGGAGCTGCAGCTGTCTACATGTGTGTGCAACTGTGTGCGTATCTGCCTGTTTGTGCATGCGTGCGTCTGCCACTGTGTGCATCTGCCAGTGAGCGTATGTGTATCTGTTAATGTGCGTCTGGCAGAATGCGTGTATCTTTTTGAATGGCTCCTATGGAAATTATTTGCAGGTGCCATATCAGTAAATGATGCCACGTGGAAAATGCTCCTAGAAACACACTTATTTCAGTATTGCTTATCAAACCCTATACGGGGAGTTATGGTGGTGATTATCAATACTAAGAACCCATAATATGGAGTTATAAACAATTCTGTAAAATTCCATATACACGTATTTTGGATTCTGAGATATTGATAATTGCTAGTTCCCTTTATCACGGCTTGATTCCAAATACTGACTCACCCAGAGCCCTATAAATGTAAAGGGCGGCCCTGGCGGAAGGTGCTGTTCACGTCTCAGATTTGCCCCATAACTATCATCTGCAGCTCCTGCAAGATGTCATTATATTATATGGCAGAAACTTCCAGCAGAGAATCTTGGAGCTGTACATAAGGGATCAGGTCCATGGCATGGTCAGTGCAAGTCAGTCTTACTGACATGAAATAGGGGGAATACTGAAATGGGGACATAATATATAACATGGGGATATATAAGTAAAAAATGAGGCATACAATGAAATGGGGCAAAAAGGCAAGTGATGGGGGCATGCTTGTTTATGTATACAGCTGTGTATACCTATCTGCTTGGTTATTTATACTTATCTGCCCAGCTGAATATACCTTTCTGTCCAGCTGAATATACCTATCTGCCCAGCCGTGTATACCTATCTGCCCAGCCGTGTATACCTATCTTCCCAGCTGTGTATACCTATCTGCTTGGTTATTTATACCTATCTGCCCAGCTGAATATACCTTTCTGCCCAGCCCAGCTGTGTATACCTATCTGCCCAGCTGAATATACCTTTATGCCCAGCTGAATATACCTATCTGCCCAGCTATATAAATAAAACGTGTTTTCATTTCACGCCATTCACGCAATTCCAAGAATAAGCACACCAAAATCTAAAGTTCTACGCACCTAAATTATCTTACAGTCCTGTTTGCATATCATAAATACATTACTCAAACTTACTTAATCTCTGTGAGTTCCGTACATTGTACAAGTGCAAGGAAAATCTTCTGGAGTTTGTGCGAGGTTATACGGCTCCCTGTGAGACTGCAAGGAAGTGAAGAAAAAGCAGGATAACATTACATCTGCCCAAAAGAAGACAAAGAGTATATTGCAATAAATCTATGGAGGAACTGAACTGATGCTTGCCTACCAATGATTTATAAAAGGGGGTCTAATAGAAAAAACATGTATATCCTTAAATAATGAATGACCAGGCATCACTATTATCTATCTCACTAGGTTGGTGTTGCCCCATGTGAAAAGTTTCACATGCATATGCACAGAAGAAAAAAAAAGTACAAATAAACATAACATAATATGGTAAATGATGGTTATTCATCAAACAATCAGTTGACAGAGGTAAAGGCTAATGACATTTTTGTTCCTAGTGAGGAAATAAAACCTTGAAAGATTATGTTCAAAACGTCCATACGAGATAATATAAAGAGGAAAAAGAGAAAAAAAATCTTTAGCTCGCTCTTTCATGATTACAGTCCAGCAGGGTCTCTTCCACCTTTTTGAGAGCAAATGAGCATGTAAAGGACTTTTTTACAGTCTGCCCCAGCAAAGGCCAGTTTAGACATGCCCAGTTTGACTGAATAACATTTCCGCACACTGTCTTACAAGGTCCCCAGCTATCATTGCGCTACAGACCAGTTGGTTGTAAAAATTCAAAATAGGAAGAAAATACCTAAAAATCTTTGGACGTGGCAAATCAGTAATATCCTCTTCTGACATGTGGAAGGGGTTTTCCCTGTAATGCAAATATTGGTTATTTATCATGGTATTTCATTATTAAACGTGTTACAATGATCTTGTTTGCGTTGCAAAAATGATCCTACTATCTACTAATATGTATCATTAATACGCACATATTTACGAGCTGTTTCTTGGTTTATAGGAGAATACCATGTGGTCATGAGAAACCTAGACCATCACTAAACTGAAACATAAAGCAATTACTCCGGTATTTTAGAAGTAGTAAATTATGAAACCAGGTAAAGGTATTCTGCTCTAGCCAAGAACAGCAAACTAGGATGAAATAGCTCGCTGTTGTGATTTTGCTTTTTGCACCTTTATTTACAGCCGCTATGGTGCCGTTCATGTACCGTAGGTAGATGGTAATTCTACGTTGCAAAGTCAGAATACCAGGTCCAGCCATTAATGTAAAGACAAGATTGGAATAGGGCCCCAGGTTTGCGAGACCTAGACAGGGTCGGCCAATCCATGGGTCCCCATAGGTCCATGGCCCCAGGCGCCACTTTCACAGGGGCAGAATGTTGCTGGCGAATACCTTTAGTTTAACACTATATGCATTTTAATATAATTATCTTAATATATTATTTGTAATTTTTTTTATAATTTATTTGACGAATACATATATAATGTAATATGTAGTTTTAATACTTTAATTTATGGATGTTCCTTTTAATAGTTAAATGTAATGTATTATATTATATTTAATTTATTTTAATATACTATGAACTTATTTTAAAGTGTAATTTATTTAAAAAATACATCATTTTATCGATATTTTAATATTTAAATTTATGTTAGTATAATTATTTCAATCTATATTTAGTTTAATATTTTAACTTACTTTAATATAGTTACTTGAATATATAATTTATATGAATCGAATAATTATTTTTTAGTTTTATTGCTGGGGAGCTCTGTGATACACATGGTTTTTTTTGGGGAGGGGGGGCAGCATTTCATCCTTGAACCCAAGCATCATAATATCTTGGGTTGGCCTTGGATCTAGGTATATATTTTATATGACATAACAGGGATCTCAAACTCTGGCCCCGCAGATGTTTCTGAACCTCAACTCCCATGATTCTCTGGCCATCCACTGCATTCAAAGAATTCTGGGTATTGTAGGCAATCAGCATCTGAGGGCTGGAGTTTGAGATCCCTTATATATAATATAAATAAAACAGCAATAAACATCCTCTCTGTATTCAACAATATTTAAATTATTACTAGATCACATATTACATGGCATTATATTAAAAATACAATAGTACAATTTCCCGGTATGGTTTATAGTCAGTCTTTGTCAGCATTCCTTTGCCGTGTCTTCCAGCTTTATAAATCTGTCATATATACAGGGTAAAGTGCATACCATGTGTATGTTATGTCTTATGTGAGACTGATAACAACTGGGCAGGGTTTTATAGATTTCAGACATTGTGATTGTAAAGTAATAAAACATAATAGAAAGTGTAAAACGGATTCACAGAGGGCACAGGTTAATCGTTTCCGTCTGTGAGCGTCTGAAACAGGTTTTATCTAGACGGAGAGAATATTAAACCAGTCCTGTTTTCTCTGAGATTCCCAAGTAAGTATTAAATTCTATCATACTATTATAATTAAGGACGAGGGCAAAAAGTGAGATTAAAAGCTTCCATTCCGAAAATTACCAGAAATAATATAAATAAGTGGGAGAAATATCTACATATCCAGGTACATTAGAGAAGTGCAATGTGCACAGGGCTCATTTGCAACACTCTGCATATGCAGCAAAGTACTATGGGTAGGATATGCAAATGAAATGCACAATTTCTCACTTTTTTTGCATCAAGTCATATTCTGCAATGGCTTCCGTAGCTCCCACGTCTCTAAAACACATTCCTCAAGCTCAGCCACTGGTCTATGTGAACATAATTGTAGATGAGGTCTGGATTGCCAGAGATAGTCATCACTGGACTAGTGACTTTATGGCAGTGTTTCCCAAACCTGCCCTCAAGTACACCTAACAGGCCAGGTTTGCAGGATATCTGAAACACAGCACAGGGGATATGACTTGCTGCAGTGCTAGGGTTGCCAGATCGGGCATGTTTTCCTGGACACATGTCGTTTATTCATGCTGATGGGCAGTGCATGAAAAAGGCCTCCACTCAGCATGTAGAATTCATATGTTGCAGGTAACTAGTCAAAAAGGAATCCCAGGTGGCATGCCATGATTGCCTTCCTGCAGCATATGCATTATACATGATGCATGGCAGCACTTTTCCTTGTGCTCCACTCTGTATGAAATAGTAATATGTGTCCATGCAAACACCTGGCAACCCTATTTGCTGCTCAGTGATTGCAGTACTCAGTCTGCATTTCCCCAAGGAAATCCTTAAAATCTGGCCTGGTAGGGGTAGTTGAGGACCACGTTTGGGAACCACTGCTTTATTGCCCTCCTTGCAGTAGCTCAATATAAGGCTGGACGTCCACTGGATCCGTAGTCGCACGACCGACTTGGTCGTCAGACTAGTAGTGATATCGGTCGTGCGACTTGGTCTGATGAGGGTCGTCCATTGCATCAGACTAGCGATCAGCGACTATGGACAACTATGGACCCAAAAACTAGTTTATTCTTGTTTTCCTTTTTTTTTCTGAGACTATTGCATATTGCATTCTGCTTTTAGAGACACTGCAGTCCTTTGTGTGTGAAAATGGATATGGAGGAGCTGGATTATTATTTATAAAGCGCCAGCATATTCTGTAGCTCTGTACAGTGGGCACAACATAGGCAGGGATACAGTACATTGAACAACATTTTACAAACCAGTAAAGGAGGCAACAAAGCCCTATTCCCATGGGAATTTACAATCCAGAAGGGTTGGGGGTGGAAACAGGAGGAGAGGACTGCAAGGTGAGAGTGATGGGCTGCAAAGTGAGAGTGATGGGCTGCAAGGTGAGTGTGATGGACTGCAAGGTGAGAGTGATGGGCTGCAAGGTGAGTGTGATGGACTGGTTGCATCAGTGAGCCGGGTGGTAGGCTTCCGTAATTAGGAATGTCTTAAGGGAGCGTTTGAAGGAAGGGAAACTAGCGGAGTCTGACAGTACGAGGGAGAGCGTTCCAGAGGATGGGGGCTGCGCGTGAGAAATCCTGCAGTCTATCATGGGTAGAGGTGATGAGTGGAGAAACTACGGGGAGGTCTGGATGAGCTAGTTCGGTGTGTGAATTTGAATCCCTTTGCGCAGCTGAAAAAGGACCTAAAATTAATTCACCCTGTCCCCTACCCAAGCATGACTAGTCCCACCCATCTCCCACACAGAAAATATACATTTAACTATCAAAAAATGTAATATTATAGCATTTTTAACTTCCCTAATCAACTTCTCAGCATCCATGTCCTCCCTGATCGTCTGGCTGTCTGAGTTGCTTGTGCGATATTTCCAAGATTTTTAGTCTGATCGCTAGTCTGCAGCAGATTTCAAAAGTCGTTGGAAGTCGCAAGTCTGACGCAATGGACGATGGTACATTCACAATAGTGTTGTTGGATTGGTCTGATGACACGGAAGACTTTGTGCGATGTTGTTGTCGCACAAATACGGATCCAGTGGACGCCCAGCCATACACCCTAATATCAGGCTGAGCTGTCAGTGATGCACATGTCTATTCTTGGCTGATTGCGTAAAGAGCTGCCAATATAACTTGCCCGGCCACATTACATCTGCTTACCGCTCATTCACTACTTACATTCATCTTGTTTAGTGAACAGAACTAGTATCTCGGACTTAGTGTGACCCTGAGAGTATTTTTCGGTGCCTTTTGCCACTTTAACCAAATCCAGATGTTTTCACAAGTGCTTCAAATTCTATTTATTTGAGGAAATGTATTTTTCTGTTCCGAAAATTAATCTGCCTATTTCTATTATTAAATATCCTATTATTTATTTGCCAATTAAAAGGGATTGTAGGAAGAAATAGGGAATAAATAAACTGTGAACGAGGCTGTTTAACTCTCGGATGTTTCTGAACTACAACTCCCTTGATTCCCTGGCCATCTATTACATTCAAAGAATTCTGGGAATTGTAGGCAATGCATCAACATCTGGGGGCTGCGAGCTTGTCAGCCCTGATGTAGAAGTTAACCACTGCAGATCCCTCAAACCCCACCATCCCTTTTTTCTTGTATGATAGCAGGCTGACATTATTTTGTCCTCTTAGACCTCAACTTCCCTCCGAAAGGCTGTCCATAAGCCCCTGTGAATGGTGGTTGAATGAATTTTACAGTGGCCAAGGAGAGGAGACGGAGGGAGAAGTAGAGGGAGCATATTCTAGTCCACACGAACGCTTAATGAAGTTGAAGTGGTCACGGTGGCTACACTATCCCTTTAATAGCTTGGACAATAGTCAACTAAGTGTCTGGCAAAAAAGTTTCCTGAACGATTAAATTACACTTTTTTTCACAACAAATAATATGTTTAGGTCCATTTTTAAGGATTTGATGAATCTCGTAACTTTGTAACAGATTTTTCAATCTAATCGATTAGAATGATATACGCTGATTCGTTATCGATTCGTGAAGAATGATACCTTGTGTTTCTTTGAAATTTCACTGAAACTTTCTGGTGTACCGAAAAGCTGCAATGAGACCAGAATGACAGTCGTAAAATGTACAAAGCTGTTTTCTAGTATTTTAATCTTTTTAATTCAGCCCAAGCACTTACCCAATAGCAAGATCTGTCATGTTGGTCACAGCGGATAAGCACTTCGACAGACTGATGATCCCACACGTGGAAATTCTGTTCCCGCTCAAGCTAGTATAAAAACATAGTGGTTGAATTGGTGGCATAAAAATATAATTTTAATCAGAATAGATTACTCAGCAAATTATATTTCCCCAAAAGAAAAAAAAAGAAACAGCAGCAGTTTCATTTTTAACCTATCACATGTAAATTAAGATGTGCCTTTTAATTTAACATTTTGGTGGCAAACAGTGTGTATGTTAAAGAGCATTACGCATTTATTTATTTATAAAGGATTTTACCAGGAAGGATACATTGAGATTTCTCTCGTTTTCAAGTATGTCCTGGGTTCGAGAACATTGAGTGGTTACAGAAATACAAAATAGTAAAATGCAAGATATTAACACAAAACCAAATATACAGATTAACAGAAAAATAAATATGGAGGAAATAAAGTCATTATGTTACATGTTTACAGGTGCATTTCGTATTGAGGTATGTTAATAGGGAAGTCTTAAGGGACTTTAGACTGGGGGAAGATTTGACGGTGTCTGGGAGGTTATTCCATATTTGCGGTGCTCTGTAGGAAAATGAGGATCGAGCCATTTTCTTTTTGTATTGCGGTATTGCAAGTAAGGTGCTGGTCCTGGATCTGAGGTTATAGGATGAGGGAACTGCCGGGGGAAGCAGCATATTCAGGTAGGGTGGTAGCTTCCCAGAAAAGCTCTTAAACACCAGGTTGGAAAGGTGAAGGGTGCGTCTAGAGTCCAGTGATGGCCAGTTTAGTTCTTTTAACATGTCACAATGGTGTGTTATGTAGTTACATTGTAGCACAAAGCGACAGAATGAGTTATACAATGTAGTAAGTTTCTGGAGGTGTGTTTGTGGGGCGGCTGCATACACTACATCTCTGTATTCAATGGCTGGCATAAGCATTTGTTGTACAATTTACTTTCTTACCGTGGGGCTCAGGCAGGATTTGTTGATATACAGATCACAAAAAGCATATGTACATACAGTGACTGAAATTTGCTGTGTAATTTATAAAAACTGTCTAGGACAGGGATGTAAAACTCTGGTCTCCAAGATGTTGCTGAAATACAACTACCATAATGCTCTGGTCATCTATTGCAGTCAAGGATTTCTGCAAATTGTAGAAAATCAGCATCTGTGGAGCTGGAGTTTCACATCCTTGGTCTAGGACAGTGGTTCTCAACCTGTGGACCCTCAGGACCCACAATTGTCCTTGGTCATCATTAAGTAGCGTCCCAAAAATAATTGAATTTACGAAACATAATTTATTCCACAAAACAACATGCGCAATATTCGACAACTCTAATTTAAAGCACTACTGAATGAATAATAAAATATTATAAAAAACGTACTCATCTGCTCCGCGCTCCCCCGCCATCTGTCTCTGTCGCGGCGCACATTATTTTTTCACAGCAGCCTGCCCTCCCTGAGCCTACACAATTTGCATAGCTGAACTCTACACTAATCGCATTAGCTCAAGCTGGCCAAGAGATTGAGAAGTCTGCAGCACATGTCTGGTGCCGCCTACTTCCTGAACCTACGCTTTTCAGTGCCTGAGAGACACTGAAGAGCAATGGAATAGCTTGGACCAATGGGAAAGCACCATTGGTCCAAGCCATTCAAAAAACTCCTCCATGGGAGGCTGGCCTATATAAATATACTTTGCTTCACTGAGATGTGCATTGTGCACAGTGGCTCCTGGTGTTGGGAGTACAGAATGTGCCACCAGTCACTGAGTCCCACACCTCCCAATACAGATCCCCCCCCACACCTTGCCATTACAGAGTATCTTATCTGATGCAGTTGGTCCCAGGTGGTGCCTGGGAACATTCAGAGGTAGCCGGGCCGCCCGGGACCCGCTGCCGCAGGTAAGATGCATCAGCGGGTCCCAGGCATTAGAGAGGCCTGGGGCACTTGCCCCATGACCCAGTCCGCCCCTGGTTGCGACCCGCTTTTGGGTCGCGACCCACCACTTGAGAAACACTGACTAGGAGATATGTTTGTAAATAAAAGTCTGCCTTCCATCCACTTTAGTATCAGTTCAATCCACCTTAAGTTGTGATAATGGCTTACGTACATGAATACACAAGAAGCATTATTATCAACATAATTTCAAGGAATACATTTTCTCATTGGGGTTCTTCTTGAATCTTGAACCAAGGAACATTTAATTGTAGACAATTTTCCAGTAATCTTGGATTACTCAAACTGTGGAAGTTAGCTGACTAACGCGATTGATTATGTGTTGGTGTTATGATGAATCCATACTATAGCCACTGTCTGCGAACCAAATGTTACATTAGCCCAATCGGGGGTCTTGACAACAGGTAAAAGGATTAAGTAATGAAATTGATATACTAGCTTTCATGGATCAATAGGTAATCTTGTCTCTGAGATTTTTCTTACATTCGTTTTTCTCTTTTTCAGAAATGGAGATTATTGGAACTGAATTTTTCCTAGTTAACTGTCTAATTGTGAATTATGTATATGTAGTAGATAATCAAGGCAGTATCACAGTCACTTATTCTTGTTTTTAATATTTATTTAATTACTTCCTTATTTATATGTATTCTGTAAAAATATATTTTTATGAAAATGACTGGCTACGGGTGAAGTTGCCTTGGTTATCCGTGTGTTTGTATTTTTTGAATAAGTTAAACAGCTTCAAATATGGACTTTAAACCAACGCTGGAGACAGTGATGTGATAAAAGTAAATATGAACTTTAAATCTATGCTCCGGACAGTGATGTGATAAAAGTAAATATGAACTTTAAATCTATGCTCCGGACAGTGATGGGACAGAAGCAGCCAATTCTTCGACTGTTACAAGATGAATTGTATAGAACTTGAGTGGCGCATGAACAGAAAAGGTAACTTTGCAGTAGATTGGTGAAGGAAGACTCCGGGAAACCCAGTGACGTCATACGCATGCGCACTCGTTAGTGCATGCGCAGATGAACAAGTACAGTCTAAAGGTTGGCGGAAGAGGACCACCGAAATGGATTTTTGAATCAGTGTCTTTTTATCTTTTGATTTCATTTGGGGTTAGTCTCCTGATCCTATGAAGCGCATGGAGCAAAATTCCGGTGTGTTGTAAGACTCCCTTTATGGACTTCTCTGGTGGATTCCGATCTACGATCTAGTGGACTGCTTACTGGGGAGTAAAAGGTTGCGTGAACACTAACGTTAGCTGCGGTATCTACTGCATATTACAATCCAAACGCAAACGGGTTAAGTAACCCGTTTGCGTTTGCTACCTTGCGCTTTTCAAAAAATTCCTGAAAAATGCAAAAATAATCCTAACAAATAAATAAATGCAGACACTTCTTGTTGTAAGTGAAAAAAATAAATGCTTTAAGATATATTTAATAAAAATGGGAATTTTTTTAACATTGAAAGCTGTGATGGAAAAAAGGCTAGTTTCTTTAAAATTACTTAGGAAACCTAAAGATTAACCCAAAATTCCCGAAAAATGCAAAAATAATCCTAAATAATAAATAAAAGAAATGTCTGTTTGCTGCAATTGAAAATAATAAACGGTTTTAGAAATATTTAATAAACACTTAAAAACGGGGATTTGTTTTAACATTTATTCATAAGAAAAAAAGGATCTTTCATAAAAAACGATATGTCCGAAGGAACGAATCGGCGGGATTACCGTATTGACTGAAATATCAGAGCATCCGAAATACCATACCTCTAAAGTCAAAACGAAAATCCGAGGATGGACCCTTTGAAACGAAGAGAACAGACGATCCGAAAGACCGAAATTACCCGATTTCAGGAAACAAAAATCTATACAAAATACCGAGCCAAAACGAAATGAGCCGAAACGCAAATGGGCCGAAAAGATCCGAAACAAAACTTTTGAAAAACAAACGTGCCGAAACGAAACAGAAAAAAAACGCGAGTACAACCCTAGTCCCAATACTTTTATCCATATAGTATACATCAAGCAGACAATGACACAGATACAAAATCACACTCTCTTTTTTTTGTTGGTATTGTAATACTCACTTCACAGAACGAAGGTCTTGTAGTTCTGGGAGAATCTGAGTTATCTGCTGGACACTTGCATTTTCTAAATGGTTATCAGCCAAACTGAAAGAAAGGAAGTCATCAGTATGGTCCAGAAAAATATATAATTATAGCCCACAAAAGGAATCATTTGCCTGGACACTCCTACAAGGGAACCTTACATTTCACAGCTGTTTAAATGGCTGCATTATAGGTTAACCACAACTAACTTAAAGATTTCAATTACATACCATACCTATCACTTTAAGTTTTGAAAAAGAATTAAATTTTTTTAAAATGTTTTTTTATTGTATATTATATCGCCTACTATTATGTAATCTCTAAATTAGTTCTAGTGTATTAATTTTTTAAAAAAAACTGGTTTCAGGGAATACCTTGGTGTTCCAAAGTATATCTAAATAAGCAGCATCATAAAGACCAAGGACCCATCACAAGGGTGGTACAGGATTATTAATGTTTAACGTTTTTTAGTGTGCCTTTTAAGATACAATCAACATGATGCCTCTTCAGTACAACAATTGTTTTATCATTTTTAAATTCCTTTGTTATTATATTTTTTTTCTACTTATAACTTTATCAGGTTTTTATCATTTGTTACGTATTTCAACCCTCTTTCAAATCTTATGTAATGTCTGATCTCTGAATTATTTTTGACACCAGTTGCCGGCTCTATATTACCCCAAAATACGAACAATTTGAAAGTACACTAGCCCACTACTGCGCTATTAATAAAAGACTTAGCGAGAACGGAACAGAAAGGATCCGCAGTGAGACGCACAACCACTTTCAGATGGAACGCGGAAGACGGAACATCATTACGGGCATGCGCAGTATCGAGCAACTTTTGGCGCACTTTCGGTTTCGATTACCGAGGAGGAAAATGACTATTTGAGACACAACGAAGCAGGAATCACGCAATACACCAGCTGAAGAAGCGAATTCTCGCAAAACGCGTACTGTTTATATTTTATACAGTTTATGTTAATAAATTCAATTTTTTAATAATCCTTTAATCCTGCCTTCTTTTTGCTGTCTGCTGAAACGGAGGAATTGAGGCGACACCAGGCATCGAAAGGGTGGTCCAGTGCTCCCACTAGAAATCGCTGGCTGCAAAAACATCTAGTGCCCGAATTCTTGGCACTTAAAAACGTGAGTGACATTCTAAGTATTTTCCTCACCTGAATATTTACAGTCTATACTGTTTTAATCTATTTTATTTGAGATGTCACTGCTGGAAGGAGAAACACAACTCATCTCATCCAGGGCCGGTGCCACCCACTAGGCAACTTAGGCGTCCGCCTAAGGGTGCCATTTGCTACAGGGTGGACTTCCAGGGCCCCACAGGGCGCTACACTCCCGCCATGTTTGTAGCTCCAGCCATTCAACCACACAGCACCGAATGAGCGCCAGCCTGCTCATAGAGCAGACGCTTGCAGCAGCCTCCTCCCTTCTGTCCCTCCCTCCTAGTGTTGACACTCACATTGTGCACCGAGTTTAGGCGGCGAAACATGTCAAGAAGTTAGGTTTTTACAGAGAGAGGGGGCACAGAGTGTGTGAGCACCTTGAGAGGGGGCACAGAAAGAGGAGCACCTAGTGTGGGGGCACAGTGGACACAGAGAGGGGAGACAGAGGCGACACAGAGAGAGAGAGAGAGAGGGGGCACAGAGTGTGGGAGCACCTAGAGAGGGGGCACAGTGTGGACACAGAAAGGGGGAGACAGACGGGACACAGAGAGAGAGAGGGGGCTCAGAGTGTGGGAGCACCTAGAGAGGGAACACAGAGTGTGGGGGCACAGAGAGGGGAGACAGAGGGGGCACAGAGGAGAGAGAGGGGCACAGAGTGTGGGGGCACAGAAAGATGAGCACCTAGTGTGGGGGCACAGTGGACACAGAGAGGGGAGACAGAGGCGACACAGAGAGAGAGAGAGAGGGGGCACAGAGTGTGGGAGCACCTAGAGAGGGGGCACAGTGTGGACACAGAAAGGGGGAGACAGACGGGACACAGAGAGAGAGAGGGGGCTCAGAGTGTGGGAGCACCTAGAGAGGGAACACAGAGTGTGGGGGCACAGAGAGGGGGAGACAGAGGGGGCACAGAGGGAGAGAGAGGGCACAGAGTGTGGGGGCACAGAAAGATGAGCACCTAGTGTGGGGGCACAGTGTGGACACAGAGAGAGAGGACACAGGGAGAGGAGACAGAAAGAAGGGACAGAGAGAGAGAAGACACAAAGAGGGGGAGACAGAGGGGTGACAGAGAGAGAGGGGCATACAGAGAGAGGGGGCACAGAGTGTGGGAGCACCTAGAGGGGGCACAGTGTGGGGGCACAGAGTGGAAACGGGGAGACGGGGACACATAGGGGCAGAGAGAGAGGACACGGAGAGGAGAGAGGGGGCACAGAGTGGACATGGAGAGGGGGAGACAAAGGGGCAGAGAGAGAGAGAGAGGGGACAGAGAAAGAGGGGGCACAGAGTGTGGGAGCACCTAGAGGGGGCACAGAGTTTGGGGGCACAGAGTGGACACAGAGAGGGGAGACAGAGGGGGCAGAGAGAGAGAGGACACAGGGAGAGGAGACAGAGAGAGAGGGGACAGAGCGAGATGGGGCACAGAGGGGGAGACAGAGGGGGCACAAATCCATATTTAACATTTCAATTTACATGTTGAGAGAGTCAAATCATTACATTTGGAGAGTCAAATCAGGGGCATTGACCTCTTTCCCATAAGTGCAACCTACCCAGCATTATCCATTTTCTTGGATGACCCAGTGCGTGACACTTCTTTAGCCCCTTCACTACCAATTTTTTTTCAAAAAAATACATTGTCGGAAACCAGTGTTTTTTTTTTGTAAAATAATTTGTAATTAATTTTAAAGTAATACATTTTTTTTCTGTATTCAGAATTTTTATTTTGAAGAAATGACAGCGATAAAACAGACAGTATAGAAAATGACGGCCGCACAGGGCCAAATTGGACTCTGCAGTAAGGCATCACATAAGGAGTCAACATATAAAACAATATATATGTCACAAATATATCCAGCCAGGAGAAAAATAACAAAAGGGGGGAGGAGTAAAGGGGACAACAGACAAACCAAATGGCAATGCTGGAGGGTCGGCTGAGTATGCAAAAAAAAAAGGGAGGACACACCAAAAAATACCCCAGGCCCCAAAAAAGAGATGACAAACAGTGACAGGAATGGCAAAGGTCCAAAATGTGACCTTCCAGGCTCGCTCCCAGGAGTTCAAAGACAAAGGGAGGCCATGGAAGACTGCAGGGCACCAGGCCAGGGCGCTCAAGGGCCAGGGTTGGCATGCGCCGAGTCAGCCCCAAGATGTCAAAAAAGGAAGGGGAGGGAGAAGGGGGACCCAAGAATGATCTGGAGCGTGGATACCAAGGGGGACCGGAAGGGAGGGAAACAAAATGACAGCAAAATAAGATAGGACAAGAAAAATAGGATCAGGATCAGCCGAAAAAAGGCAGATAGTCAGCAGGGAAATGCATCACACACATAAAAAATGAAAAAAAAATTGCGTAAAGCACACCAGCGTGAGCACATACATTTCAAGAAAGGACAGCAAAAATTGTCTCTCATAAACGAAAAAGTGACTCGAGCCGGGGATCAACATCTAAAGAGTCAGCTGAATCCACCAGAGAAGACAGATCGACAACAGAAAAAACAGAAGAAAAAAAAAAGACAGAAAGTCAGCATTAATAAACAGGGGGGGGGGGGTCATCAAAAACTAAGGTAGCAAAGTCAGCCAGTGTCCAGCAAGGGAGGCCGGGTAGCCACAGGCAGTGCCATGTGGGTTCGCCCAGGTCTCTCAGCCCCCTCGAGGGTGCAGGCACAGCAGGGAGGACACAGGAGAGACAAGGCCAGGACGATGCCCCCACTCGTCCCAACCAAGTCCAGAGGAAGAGTCGGCGTGAACTGGCCTGCGATCGTCCACCGCATGCGGCGAACAGCCTCATGGGATGCGTTCCCCTTATGAGAAGGCCTTCGGGCGGTCAGACCCCAAGTAGGTCCGGCTGAGGCCGGAGCCAAGCCGTGAGATCGAAGGGTGCGGTGCAGTCCTCCAGCATAGCTATCCACAGCACCTGGCAGCTCTTTCGTCGCCGACTACACCAGAGGACCAGCAGCAGGTGGCTTGGAAATCTCCACTACGGCCTCCAACCCAACGGTCACCGGTCCGTCCCCTTCAGCTTGATCCTCAGCTATGGTGGGCAAGCCCTCCTCGTATCCGGCAGGTGAGGCTTCCCCTAACGTGGGTAGCGAGGGCCTCTGCTTCCATCCCCCGGCCATTCCGAAGCACAACCATCAGGCACCGCCAGGAGCCCCATGATATCGGGCTCCCCTCAGCCTCTGGTAACTGTCTCAAACAGTTCTCCAAGGCCACAAGAGCATCCCCCACGCCTCTGGCATGGAGGGGAACACAGCAGCCGCCACCTTTCCGCGTGCTCCAACTCAGTGGCAGGAACAGCAGTCACTTGCAGAAGACGGGGGCCCTCCATCCTCCGAGCCCGCGACAGCCAACCCCCCGGGCCAGGTAACTTCTCAGAGGGAGGCCTAGGGAGCGAGGGACGGGTCAGGCAGATCCCGATGGCAGGCCCCAGGCCAGATAGGCTCCGGAGCACTCAACCCGATGGCCAGCCACACAGGGACTCTCCGAAGGGGGAATACGAAAAAAAAAAATTTGGGTCGAAACCACCACCGGTAGCGATCTCGGATAGATCTCTGCCAAGGCACGTCTGTTCCCCCGCACGGCCAGCCACGCCCCCAAGTAATAAATATTTGAGCTTATACCTACTGTATGTCTTACAGTAAATAACCAATTTTTGGCCAGTAGATGGCGCCATCTACTGCCAAATTGAGTTAGAGGTTTCAGCGGCTGGTCTATTTTCATCTATTTCTCCCTGCATCGGCTGCTGAAAGTCCGATATTTCAGAGTCTTGAGCAGCTGATTTTACAGTTTTAGCTCCTTGAGCATTATGCCCACAGGGATAAAACCCTTGGTGGCAACTTCTGAAGCCCAAAAGCAAATGAAATTGGTTTGCAAACATATTTAACTTGCTTTTGGACTGTAGATCAGCATACTGAGATATCTTGATATCGAGGCACCAGATGGTGCCTTTGAAGCCCGAGATACCTCTATATCAGTAGTGAAAAGGTTAAAGGTCAGCAACTCACGAGATAGGAGCAGGCCTCACATGTTGAGTAGCGCAATGAATTTATTTGGAGATAGCAAATCCCATTAGATATGACATTTCAGCCGTTAAGGCCATAATCATACTTCTTTAGAGGTGACCTGATCTGTATGTCATTGTTTAATGAATGGTTGGATGAACGATCCCTTTAGAGTAAGAGTATATATTGAACTTGATGTTTTTGAATGTATATGCAAATCTGTTTTTTACTATTCCTGAGTTCAATAAAAAAATAAAATGTAAAAAATAAATGATAAATAAAAATTCATGTCATGAAAGTACATGTAAGTCCACTAAATCTCGGTGATTAGGTAATTAGTTTGGCAGGCAACAAAACTGTTATGGGAACTCTAAAAAATCTGAAGTGATCCACAAGTTAAATTGTAGAAACTGTCCTTGAGCAGGCTATAATATGGAGACTTCTTAAAGGTGGGTATCATGGACAAAATGACGATAGAAAAATAATTTTCAGAGAAAACTGTTAATTTTTCCATTTAGAGTTTGCCATATGACGAGAGATATCTAAACATGTGGAAATAGTTTTCTGCTCCAATGAGACCATGATGTATTGTAAAATGTCCCATAAGATGCATAATGCAGAAAAACACTTCTCGGTCTGTAAACACCATTCCCATGGTAAGGTATGGCAGTATTTGGCTTGGTAACATGTTGTGGGCAAGATTATCATTAGAAGGAATAGGAAATTTGGTGAGGCTTTAGGTGCATTCAAACATTTGCAGGGTGCTCCGAGTATAGCATCAGTATTTTAAATTGTGTGGAACCTCACAATTCAGCAGCACATGCCGAGAGTATCCAAAGCAGGTTCAACACAACTAAATACGGCTAGTAATCCTACATATCCACGGAAAAACAATCAATGGTGAAGTCACACTGCTAGAATTATGGTGGGCCAGCCCGGTTTATAAGGATCAGGATCCTAAAAAAACAGCTTATTGGAATCGCGGCACTGACCTCCCTTTGTTCCTTGACTGTTTTAAATTGTATCCTAAAAAAAGGTGTAGGAGCCAATGTAAGAACTGGCAGAGGTGGTGGTAATGGGGAAGGTTATTTGAGGAGAGTTGGGTGAGAAAGATAAGCCTGGCACAAGCACTCATTATAGATTGTAAGGATGTGTAATTTGGGGTTTTATACCCAGGATGGGTACCCACGTACCGAAAGGTTCCCTTCACTGTCAGTATCTCGAAGGAGTACTGATTCTGGCCCAAACTTACCCAGTCAATAGCCAGAGCTCCTTGTAGGGCGAAACAGACAGTCAGATGTTAATGAAACCTATAAGCCAAATATATATAGTGCAGGAAGGACCTGGAGGCCAATGGAAAATGACACCTTGACCCTGGTGCCCACCCTTCCTCCTCAAGTCTCTAGCCATACCCCTATTTTATCTCCAGACATGAAACAATACAGTGCCATGTAATCAAAGTCTGAGTAGCAGACAGTCTAAATATGTCAGATAATGGATAATAGATCGCACAAGCACACAATGGAAAGGTCTGAGGAAATGTCAATGTTTGCCAAACAAAAAGGAATCATAACTGACACAGCTGTAAAATATATTCTATGGGGTTGGAAAGGGCTACAGTGACACAGAAGTGTTACGTAGAAATAATAAAAGTAACATATAAACACAGACAGTAAAGATATTAACAATAATAATATTCACCGTACCCTTATAGGCACAGAGCGACTTGGACATAGGAGAGGGTTGGGGAACAAAATGATGTGTCAGGCCTCCCAGAACTCACAGTTCCACACCTCCCAACAGTATTGCCAAGTCCAGGTACACCCAGTCCAAAGTGACTATCATCACAGGAGGTAATGCAGGTGTTGGAAGTGATATGGAGTAGGGATATTGTGTGGTAGTTAGGAAGGTCGTTGGATTGAGATAGGGTTTTTTGGGGGATTGGAACTATATTTGAATGCATGAGGGAAGTACAGAGGACACCAGAAGATAAAAAAAGATTAAAGGCATGGGTCAAAAATGGTAAAAGAAATTGAAGAGAGATTTGATAATGTGTGAGGGAAAAGGAATATATAGGAAGGTGGTAGGGAGAGACAAACGTTGGAGTGTAAACACCTCCTGTTCAGGCACTGAAAGGAATTAATTAAATGTAGGAGAAAATAAATAACAAAAGTCGAGTGGTGTAGGAAAGGACGTAGAGATGAGATTTCATTTTTTTATCCAGTATATGTTGTCTGTGAAGAACTTTTAAGTCATTAGTTCTGAGGTTGGGGTGTACAGCAGCTTTAGCAGGACAAAGAATTGAGAGGACAAAGAGAGTGGAGAGTATCGAGAAGCACCTATGACTATGAATGTATAGGAGGTCAGATAAATATTCTCGTTTAGCCCAAAAGGGAGTTGAGCTGTAGGATTGTAACATACACTTGTAGTAAAGAAAGCCTGAAGTGAAGAGTGATTTCCTCAAGAAGGAACACAGTAGGGCTGAAACAACTAATCGATTAATCGACAACTAATCGATGATTAAAATAGTTGTCAACTATTTCCATTATCGATTAATCGTGTTGATTAATTGTCCTGTGTACGGCACACACTGTTTAGAGTCAGATTGAGTTAGACGTAAATAACGTCAGCTTCGGAGCTGATTGAAGAAGACTCGCCACTGCTTTACTAGGTATGATTTAGTTCTAGGGTTATGCCAGTTTGTTTTTATTCCGTTTACAACAGTATTAGAACTATAACATAAAACATATAATACTGCCACTGGGTGAATGAGCTGTATGCCTGTGTTTTATCCGTACTTGAAGCTGGAGTCCTGTGCCACAACCCCACCCTCCCTGCCACACCCTCTTTGGTCAGGAACTGCCATTCCCTTCCTTTGGTCTGGTCCCTTTCCCCAAACTCACTTCCACACTCAGATCCGGTCTTTTGTCCATACCCACTCCCTCTCATACTTAGGTCAAGTCACTTGAGCAAAGTCACTCCCTTACACCGCCAGTCCCTCCTCCCACTCAGTTTGTTCACTAAATTATTTAAAAGGGACACTCTAAGCACCCTGACCACTTTAGCTTATTAACCCAGATTTCATGCTGACATCATCATCATCATCTATGACCAGGTGCTTGTAGCCGCGTTCAATTGAGAAAGCTGTGCATGCACCATCAACCCATCCCTCTGACCAAGCACTTGCATACCTTGTGTGAAAAGTACGGAAGATACGCAATTTGCGTATGTACGTACGAATGTTACGTACACTATGCAAATTGCTTATGAAAAAAGGGGGAGGGGTTGTGGTTATTTTTTTCCATAAAATTCCTTTTAAGTAAACAATTTTTTTTATAGTTTTTTTATCCGATGAATCGATTAATCGAAATAATAATTGGCCAACTAATCGATTATGAGAATAATCGTTAGTTGCAGCCCTAGTACACAGGAACAACTTCGGAGATATCGGTTTAGTTCAATAAAATTATTAGCAATGTCACTTCCAAAAATACCAAAATAATCTAAAAAGAAACTGTGTTAGAAGATCTAATGCTTACATATGGTAATTACAGTAACACTCTGTATCAGTACTGCACAAGGATTTTCATCAATTATTGCAATCTCAATATTATCCGTGTACAGCAGTGAGTGACCAAAGAGCGCTCCATTAGTTTTGTCCTCTCCCTGGATGTCATAAGGCAACTTTCCACTTTAATAAACATTTATTCACATTCTTGACAATGAAGGGGTTAAATAATGCTGTTTAGTAAAAAAAAATGATAATACTTACTCCAAGTCTGTTAAATTGTGACACTGTTTAAAAAGAGCACACAACTTTTCAGTAAGTTTCTGTGGAACTCGACAGTTGTTTATTCTACAAAAATAAATATATATATAACAATAATTAGGTGTATAAACATAACAAAAAATATTACGATTTTGGTTGGTCTACAGCGCACTCCCTATTTATATAACTGTAAAGTTTGCGAATCAATTGTCGTGTGTCTGCCAGTTGGAAAATCCCAGTCTCCATATGATCTTTAACCATGAATTTTATAAGGGTTTGTATATATTGATGGAGAATTGCAATTTTTATTCCAAACAGCCAAATCTGAAAAGGTTTTGACACTCTGATATTCATTCCCAAAACATATTAAGGCCTAAAACTTGGCGTTACTTTGCAATTCTGTGCCAGTTTACCACTTAATGAATAACCCTTCATGCTTCTTCCTGCCGCGCTTAAAGGAACTATCATGAAAAATGACATAAGCGAAAGCATAACAAAAAAGTTTATTTTCATGAGAGTGCTTTTGTAAGTCCCCTTATAAAAAGTGTACACTACATACAATATAAATGATCATCCCAGCCATGTATCTGGTTCAAAAACACTTAATAAATATAATTATAATATTTTTATATCTGTTAAAAATATTGTTTTACTTTGTAAACTATACACACATATATCATATATAAGGATTGCCACATCGGCCACATTTTCCCAGACATATTACTATTTCATGCACAGGGGAACACAGGGAAACGTGCTGCCTTGCAACATGTATAATTCAAACGATGCAGTAAGGAAATTAAGGGCCCTATTATATTCTTCACGCAAAATCGCTCGCGCAACGCGGGAATTTGTGTGCCCAGCATTAAACGTTAACGCGCGTAAATCAACGCTGGAATTACAATCCTCGTGCATTTTTTCATCTGTCGAGCAATAATGCGTGTAAAACGGACGCGCAAAAAAGCGCGTGTAGCAACGTCTCGCGCAGAAATCAGTGTGTGGACTGTTTTTTTCACACGATTCAGCCAATCAGAATTAAGAACCACAATTATCTCCCGTTAAGTTTTTCCGCCTGTCAAAGTCAATCTGCGCATATATGCTGCTTCAATAAAAAATGCACACACAACTTTTTATTGTTTGGGTATGTGTAGAATGTGTAACTATACTTTGCTGCGTATTGTTTTTTTGGGCTGGTGTATTTGAGTTCGGCCAGGTTGATAGAATTTGCCATTAACACTGGCTTTTAGGAGTTGCTAAAATTAGGCGCGCAAAGGCTGTGAGTTACAAACTGCGCATAGATTGTAATACCATCCGCGTACCAGCGCACAAACGCATTTGCTCTCACAATATTAAGTATAGGATGCGCGACGTACAGTAAGCTCGCACAGCGTTCGCGCAGGTTCACCCGCGATAGACGTATACGTGCGTTTGTTGCGCTGAGATTGTAATACGACGTTCAACGCAAAGGGTTTTGCCCCTCGCGTTAATGCGTTTTTGCGCCGTCGCAAACGTATGCGCGAAGATTGTAATCAGGCCCTAAGACAGGTCATCTGGGACTCCTTGTTTATTTCCTACGTGTAGCGTATGGATTCTACATGCTGCGGGGTGGCATTTTTCATGCACTGCGCATTGGTATGAATAAATTATACGTGTCCTGGAAAACATGGCTGATGTGGCAACCCATATATCAACTATATATATCTTGAGAAAGCTAAAAGAAAGGACTGAAACGTCGACGCTTTTGTAGGCACAATAAAATATTATTTTACAAGACTCTCTGGAGTGCGTGCCTTCCTGATGAACGTCACTTTTTCGGCAGCTGTTTGCACTATGAATGTTATAGATCCTGGCTGCAGGTCCCCTGGATACTTTATTATATATATATCCTGATTGTGCAGTAGAAGCCGATCTATACATATACATATATAATATTTACTGTAGTGCATATATATGGATTTCACTAAACAGCGGCACTCCAAGGACTTCTTCTAAGTTACTTTATTGCATGAAAAGTAAAGCTAAGACGGTACAACTTGGCCTTCAACACAAATTTTGAAAAACCCATGATTAGTTAAGAGTTGCCGATGACTTCATGTGTAAGCAGGTAATGAGTAAAATACTATCAGGGTTATTCAAAGAGAATCGAAAAGTCACCGCACGTTCGGTGACTTTTCGTTCGCTTCAATTCGGCTCGATTCAGCAATCCTATTTCGGCGACCCTGCGGTGTATTCAGCAAGCACCACAGGGCCGCCGTAATGCAGGGAAAAGCCACCGCAAACCCTCCGAACACTCACCACCAACCCTCCGAACACTCACTACCAACCCTCCGAACACTCACTAAAACCTGCAAAACAACTGGATTAACCCCGCCGAACACGCCGGAGAAATCCAAGCAGCCGCCGATCACAGCGCAGAGCAGCCGCTGGAAAAAGCCGACACCGCAGACGAATGGAGTGAAAGAAAAAAAAAACAGCTTGCTTGAATCTTTGAAACGTGAAACACAGTTTGCAAAGAAACTACAGAATGAAAATGTCTGGAATTTACATATAAAATCCAATGAATGATAATAAAAAGGTCTGTTAGAAAAAAAAGAAAAAACGATTTGAAAAAAAAAAAACAGGCACCGTATGTGCAGGCAATTCGCCAGGAATTGGCGAACTGCCTGCTCTCTGAATGGCCAGGAAAAGTAACCGTACGCTGAATTTCACTGTTCGGTTACCTTTCAGCCACAATTCGGATCTCTTTGAATAACCCTGTATATATATTTGGTCTAACCTTACCTCATATTATGTAAGGATTATTAGAGTTTGTACCTGATACTTCTGATACCTTGGTGCTCGTCTTCTTTATCCATTAGGAAGGAAATGGCTGCTTCATGTTTCTGACCCCTTTAATCAAAGTAAAAGACAAGAGACAGTCTCACCACCTGTATTCAATATCTTTCTTTCTATTTATGCTAAATGTTTAAAGTCTAAAAACACTCTAGGCCACATTACGATCCCTGCGCTAAAATGGGGGCGGTAGGGAGAAAAAACTGCGCCCACGGTTTTCCCCCTACCGCCCCCGTTTTAGCGTGGAATTACAATGCAGGCGCTTAAAAAGCTGCCTGCATTGTTACCGCGTACTACGGCCCAGGATGCTCGCGGTAGCGCTGAGCGCAGCTGCGAGCATCCACTCAATGGAGTCCATAGGACTCCATTGAGCCAGATGCCGGCGGTCACATGACCTGCCGGATCTCGCCTTGCGAGATCCAGTCGGTCAGCATAGTGATACGCAGGGAGAGACTGGGGGACTATTTTCCCAGTATTTCCCTGCTCCCGCCGGACGGAGGAGACGGTTGGAACCACGGTCCTCGCCGCGGGACAGGAGGTGAGTATAGCATTATTTTTTTTATTTTTTAGGCTGGTGTTAATGGATTCTGCAGAAGCGGAATCCGTTAACACCAAGTCCTGGCTCTGGTTAACTTTCCGTTAACCAGAGCCGGACGTTAATCAGCGTTGGGACTTTGTAATCCAGCGCTGATTAACACTTTGCGCTCCTCATGTTAAGTATAGGGAGCGCAAAGTACAGTAACCTCGCGCTGAGAAGCGCAAGGTACCAAACGCAAACGAGATACTTAACCCATTTGCGTTTGGATCGTAATATGCGGTAGACACCGCGGCTAACGTTAACGCTCACTCAGGTGAGCGTTAACGTTAGCGTCAATATTGTAATGTGGCCCCTGAATGTCAAGCAAACACTATGAACATCAGAAGAATCAACATGACATTTCTACTGGTTTATCTTGGATTGCTCCACTTTTACAACTGAAGATGTATTCAGATCAGTTTTGAGACATTTCACCTTAGTTGAAGAATTTAGATATTAGAGCATCTGAAGGAACCATTCTTAAAGTAAGAGTATTTTATAGCTCTTCATGATGTATAAGTTAAAGGTGTACTTGTCTTTTATATTCTTGTGGATAACTCATTCATGATTGTAAATATTTAGTTCAGAGTTCTACATTTAATATTGAGTCCAATGTGAAAGAATAAATGTCCCCTAGGCCTTATAGTTCTTACTGAATCTCCACTTGTTTCACATTGGGGCAGGATATCATGGAGCCAATCAGACACAAAATCCCTTCTTCGGAAAGTTGGGTCTTGTCAAGGCTAAAGAAGAAATATAAACATACAGTCACTTTTGTAAGCTCATCAATCAAGCAAATAATAAGAAATAATATTAATAAACCCCACCAAAACTTTCATCAATACAATAAAGATGCCAACACGCATCTGGAGAAGTCAACTTCCACTGTACCTATCCAAACAAGAAGATGATACAGGCATCCAATCTTCTCAATCAGGGCAAATTTATTGAGCTTGCATCAAATGGCAGGACAATGTTTAGACTCTAGATGAGACTTGATAGAGACTCATCTAAAGTTGCAACTTTGCCCTGCAGTTTGATGCAAGTTCCATAGATTTGTCCTGACTGAGAAGTCCAGGGTACCCATGTCGGGCCCTATTACATTCTCAACGCAAAAACGCATGCTAAACATGTGTTTTTTTGCGCGAAGAATTAAATGTTAACGCACGAAAATCACCGCTGGAATTACATTCCTCGCGCATTTTTTCATCCGTCGGGAAATTGCGCTCATAAAACCGACGCGCAAAAATGTACTTTGCGCGCAGAAATCAGTGAGCGCAATGTAATTTTTAATGCGAGTCCATCATTTTGTGCGGACTGCGCACAACAGACGTACGTTCTGACGGAAGACAAAGTAGTGGCCGTCATTTTTGATGGATTTAGTAAAAAAAAAAGTGCGCATCGACATTCTCCGTTGTGAATCCGCAGTTTGGTACGGTCAGGTTGTTACAATTAGCCGTTACCACCAGCTTTTCAAAGACGTTAAAATTATGCGCGCAAACGTTGTCCATTAAATTTTGCGCTAAGATTGTAATACCATGCGCGCACCAACGCACAAACGCATTTGCGCTCACAATGTTAAGTATACTATGCGCGCACTAAATTGCGCTCGCAAAGGGTTCGCGCAGGGTCACTCGCGTTAGACGTTAACGCGCATTTTGTGCGAGAACGTCGTAATACGACGTTCAGCGCAAAGGGTTTTGCCCCCGCGTTAATGCGTTTTTGAGCGCAGGTACAATTGTGCGCAAAGAATGTAATAGGGCCCGTCATCTTCTTGTTTTGGATAAGAAGCTAAAGCTCAGCAGGCATTTTTAGGATCTTTTGTGATGATTTTACAACAGAAAAATATTGATAATTCAATAGAGTCTTGATGTCAGGAGTCACAAGTCCATTTTCTTATTTGTAGTGTTAAATAAATGGTGCCGGGAAAAATATGGTGTTCCAACAGAAAACCTCCACTAAGGTAATGTAGAATAATAAGGCAGGTCCCTGACACATCATAACCATTACACGACATGAAATAAGATTTTCATAATAACACTAGAGTCAATGGATAACCATCATTGGATGTATAATGATTGGATGGGGTCTACATTGTTATGACTTATATCATAAACACCTTCAACAACAACAGCAAAACATGGTGGATATGTTAGAGAAAAACATTATGACCAGAATCTCTCACCATGGAAACTAGTGAAAAGTATATGTTTCATGTATAGATTTTTCCCTCATAACTACACTTAGTCCAATACATCCAATTTATGTTAACCCTCCACCCAAAGAAGATAGGGTAAACTTTATTTTATAATATACGTACCTCAGTTTCCCTGAAATGTGGATCTTTGGCAAGGCATTAATCAGCGCCTTACACCCAATATCTCCAAGAGCATTGTCTGATAAACTGGAGCAGACATAATATATTTGTATCAGAAAAATGTCATCAATACAAACAATGAATGCACATTTGTAAAACAAAAATAAAAGTTAAAAAGTTCCTTCTACCACAACTAAAAAAAAGATACAAATAGATTTCCTAAGAATGAGATATTTCTGGTGACACAACATGTTATAAAGTAGCGTCAACTCTCCGAAAGTTTGAAAACAAAAGAATCATCAAGCGGATCTAAGGGCTCAATTTAATTCGGGCAAAAGCCTAAAATCAGGGTGGTTTTAGCCGATTTTGGGCCATTTTTCAGTTCGGGATTTTGATTTCCGCTAAAGATATGGATTGAATATCATTTCTCACAGTTATACTTTGGTTTGCCGATTTCTGAAATAATTTCGAATGCTGAAAGGTGTTGATGAAGGATTTTCATGCAGTGAAATAGAGGGAATTAGACTGAAATCTCTTTTTACACATCAGACATTTCTAAAAGAAATGTTTAAAGTCAGAAATCTGTATGACGTTAGCCAAAAATAAGCTTTTTCAGCCATTTTACTGGCCAGTTTTTCTTTTAACCAGCGGCATATTCCGAATACCGGATCCAGCTGAATTTTTTTCAAGTGATTCAGCCGATATTTCAGAATAATTACCAGCTGCAAACAGACGGTATTTTTGTTGAAAAAACTGCGGATTTAATTAAATCCCAAATTTTGATTTCCTATGATCCAAAAAACAGTACTTGCTTCCCATAAGTGCATCGTAAAAAATATTCTCTGTATCTAGGTGATATTAAATGAATATCCATAGCACCCACCAGGGTAAATTTCTTACATTTATTTACCTTATAGGGAAATCCTATCATGGGACAAAACTGCTATAAATCTAATGATGACTGTTACTATTATTTCAGATTTTTTTTTAATCTTTTGGAATATTTTTCAATATCTTCTATAATAGATGTAGAACCAATATCATTCAGCATTTCAGATTTTTGATTAGTAATCATGTTATTTTGACACCGCTCTGTTACATCAATGAAGTATGATTACGACAATGCTTATAGCACTGTTTTTGGACATAGCTAGCTGGTCACCCTCTCTGACACTTCCCATGATAGCAAGCGTTCTCAGAGAGGCAGCTGCTGGATCCGTTCTGCACATGCGCACAGCTCCGATCCATCGTTCTCTGCAGCCCCTATGGAACCTGAGTATGTAAAGACCGCAAGTCCCAAGCAATGCGGAATTTCCAGGTCCTACTCTGCGCAATTTTTCATGGCTATGCAAATTGCGCAGCGTAGGACCTGGAAATTGCACATCGCTTGGGACTTGCGCTCTTTACATACTTGAGTTCCATAGGGGCTGCAGAGAATGATGGATCGAAGCAGGGGCTTCAGAATCTGGAAGTCACTGAGCTGAAGAGGAGGACCAAGGTAGAAAAGGTGAGTAAAATCACCTAAAATTAGAAAAGAAAACTAATTGGGCAAATGCTGCTAGCAGAATCTGGGATAAAAAGGGGGGCACTATTTTTAATAGGATATCCCCATGATGGTTCTCTAATGCTGTATTTACATTTTATTATATGGGCTCCAGAGTTCTGTTGTGCATAAATGATAAAACGTCTTTTGAGTGTATGTTTATCTTTAACATATCTTTTCTTTCAGGATTGTTATGTGGAAATTAAAAAAACAGACAAGTGGCTAATCTTTTAGATTATCTTATTTATACACATATAAATACTTCCTGGTTAGTATAAAGTCCTTTTTTTACGTACTTTGCACTGATATTTGTATCAATAATTATTTTTTTTGATGTAAGAAAACCTTTAATAAAGTGCAGACATTAATAATGTGGTATTATTTCACAGCAAAACATACTTTACATCTGAGAGATTTGCACAATCTGTGAGTATACTGATTAGCTGGGGTGTGTGGTCTGGAGTCAGGTGGCAGCTTTCAAGGCTAATAAAAGGAAGAAAATGGAGGAAAATTATTGATTTACTACTAATTTTAATATTTTATGTACACTATTTCTGGATTCAACAAAAGTTATTGTTTTGGTTGGCAAATGTTATTCCCTAACAGGATTTCACCTTTTTGTTCAGTTATTACATTTTTATATTTTTTAAGCATATGCTCTCACCCAAATCTGGTCCCAAATGAAAACCTGATTTCTAAAAATCATTTCGATTTCTTATTGAATTTTGAAAAACCTTTTCAATTAAACTCATTTCAAACACAAAAAATTTAATTAAAAAATTGATTATGTTCCTGTGCAAACGAACGATGTTCTTACTAGGTGTCTTTGACATAGCAATCATTAGGAGTTGTGAACAAATTTGTCACCCTATCCAGGGTTGCAAATCCGAAAAAGAAATCTAAAATTAAATCCAAATAGCGTCTGGAGAAGTTTCACAGTGCAGCTTTCTATCACTCTTTACATTAAACTTTTGTGAAATGCTAAAAATTTTCGGAGTTGCAACACTGGCATCTGCACCATTGTTTGCAACAAGTGGTACCTAAATGACCCTCATAGTGTTTTGTTTTCATAAATGACCAGTGAATGTGATTGCCTATTGGATAGCCTAATTTTTTTAACGCTTGTGATGTTAGTTTGACATTGTGTTTATTCCCAGGTGAACCTCCATAATGTTTTTTTTATTACATAATGCAAGTTATACTGACTGTAACAGGTCTAGGTATCCTGACTGGGTCACTTCTGTTAATGCTGCTTTCTTGCCTTACCCCTGTTCTCCCACAAGCAGTCTTTCGTGCCTTTCTCCAGCCCTTAGGCTAGGGTCAGACTGAGGCAGTGTGAACGCGCGTTCTGTCGCACTTAATCACGGCCGCACTAGCAGCAGATGCCGGGCAATGACGGCCAATATACGATGTACGGTCGCACAAAAGTCCGGCTGCGCAACGCAAGTGGAAAATGAACGCATTTTTTCGAGAACGTTAAACCACTAGTACTGACGTACAGAGTGCGCTGCGTCCGCTAGCGGCGTGTGTGCGTGAATTGGAGACATCAGACGCTGCTAATGTCCGGCTAACATAACGTCCAGATGCAAGAAGTGTTTTATTGATGATCCGTACAAAATCACGGATGAAACTGCGCATAGTATGACCGCTATTGCGTATTCCGTGAAAAAATACGTCCATTCTTCGAACGCACATTTTCACGGACAACGTGAAAAATGCGTTAGTCTGACCCTAGCCTTAGCCGAAACTCAAGGGCAGGTACACTAAAAGCACAGAGATAGCATTCCCCAGAAATAAGGCAGCACACAGATCTTGGGGTTAGAACAGTCAGAGAGGAACCGAGTCTTTAATGACTAATATATACAGTGCCAGGTGGGGCCTACCGTCCAATGGAAAATGACTCCCTGGAGTCTTGCTACGCTACATCAGAAATTTCTCCCTGGCATTTTGCTGTGCTACATCAGAAATTTCTCCCTAGCATCTTGATGTCTGGGATATAATTAGATTAGGGACGTATAAGTGAATGAACTCTGGACACCAAGATGCATTACACAAGATTCCGACAAAACAGAACAGTAGTAGATTGTGGGGATAGTCAGGGGATTCAGATTTACAGTATCTAATAGGGCAATGTTTGCCAAACAGGTCAAACAATTAAAGACCACTCAAACCTTTCACAGATGTCAACATATTCTAGATACAAGGAGTTGGAAAAGGCTACAGTGACCCACACAGTAATCATATTAGCTATAGTAACAAATAAGCATAGAAAATAACAGTAGAATAGTAGGTACAGGGTGATTTCAACATAGAAGAGGGCCTTGAAACATAAAACATCAGGCCCTCAACCTCCCGTTAGGTCCAAGTACCCCAAGTTCAAAGTGACTCTCCTCACACTGACCTTTGTGGGTTTTGAAGCCTGTCTGCTGGTTAATAACATCCCAGTGAAAGAAGTTAAAAAAATATGATTTTTTTTTGAGCTTCAAATAGCAAAGGGCCACTGATTTAATCACATTTTTCCACGATTATTACCGTGCTTTATTTATAAAGTGCCAATAGGTTTCACAGCACTGTACAAGATAAATGGAAAAGAACACAAATACATTTGAACATGACTTCACAAAGATGACACAGTAGGATAGGAGGGCCCCTGTTTCTGAGGGAACTTACAGCTATAGGATTGTGCCATGGTACAATATGTGTTGTGTATGTGATGTGTCTTGGATGAACTTTTTATGTTGATATACATGTCTGCAGTTACATGATATAGATATTAACTATTTAAAGACATGCAACTATCAAATACTTATTCTATCTTTTCGCATTTTACCTCAGTGCTTTCTTTATGTTTCCAGCTGCCTTATCTCTTCTCTTTTTCTTTAGCTGCGGAGAGCTGAAATTACAACTGGTGTTAATATAGTTGTCTTTTAAAGGTCTCCTTCAGAAGGTTTCATGCCACTGGTAGAGCAAACGTTGCTGATAGTGACTATTCAATTCAATTCAATTCAAATAAGCTTTATTGACAGGACCAAATACATTTTAGCATTGCCAAAGCATATGGGGAGGTTATATAGGATGGAGGGGGGTAGCAGGACATATATGGGGGAGAATGGGCAAGTCCATGGACATTATCAGGGGGAAGGGATAATGTGACTATTTTAATTAGAGGTCTGCATTAACAATTTGGATGAAACCTTCAAAGCATGAAATGAATCATTCATGACGGCCTTCCAATCTACTGTGGTTGCCAACAGTACAAGATAACCTGGTTGTCTTTTTCGAACATTAAAGTTTATGGAGAATGAAACACTACACAAGTTAAATTAGTTTATCTTCCTGCTAAGAAAACAGCTATACCTTTACATAAGGTAACAATCCTTGTCTCACACAAAGCATCTTAATCCTATTTTGGGATGATGAACTACCCAGAAGACTTGTGACTGCCTGTGTGGACATAACATTCAGTGAGATTCACTATTTGGTGATAGTGGATGTAGAATCAAGCTGAAAAGGAATAGCGCCAATATTTATAGGCTCTGGAAAATGTGCTCACATACACCCCTCACCAAGTTAATTTAATTATAATTGCTGTATTGCACTATTGTTTCTCTTTCTGTTTACTTTTTATATATTTTTCGCTCCATAAGACGCACCTGACCATAAGACGCACCTAGTTTTTAGAGGAGGAAAACAGTTAAAATAAATATTCTGAAATCAAATAGTGTAATAATGGATATACTGCCCCAGCTCATGGATAATGCCCCCAGCTCATGGATACTGTCCCCAAACTCATGGATACTGTCCCCCAGCTCATGGATACTGTCCCCCAGCTCATGGATACTGTCCCCAGCTCATGGATACTGTCCCCCAACTCATGGATATGCCCCAGCACATGGATACTGTCCCCCAGCTCATGGATAATGCCCCAGCTCATGGATATTGACCCAGCACATGGATGTGCCCCAGCTCGCTCATGGATGTGCCCCAGCAGCTCATGGATATGCCTCCACTCACCTGTCGCCGCCGCTTTAGGCTCCCTCTGAGCGTGCGTCCGGCTGCAGGAAGCTTGGGCACTCGCCTGGGGGCGCCACGTGACCGCGATCTCGCGAGATCGCGGTCACGTGGCTCCCCCAGGCGAGTGCCCAAGCTTCCTGACGCCAGACGCACGCTCAGAGGGAGCCTAACGCGGCGGTGACAGGTGAGCTGAGGCATATCATGGGGCATTCGCTCCATAAGACGCACCCACTTTCCCCCCACTTTTTGGGGGGAGAAAAGTGCGTCTTATGGAGCGAAAAATACGGTATGTTGCAAGGATATCGCATGTCAAGGTCAAACAAAATATGAATATTAATTTTCCTTACATGCATGTGGCACGGATTGTCACTCACATATCAAAATAATATATTGCGCTTGAGGGAATTACTCATTTATTCCAAAGGAATAGCATCTAAAAAAAAAAATCGATTTTTGATAAATTCTTCGATTTGAATGAAAGCCACAATCTTCTTGATATTATATATACAGCATGGCAATACATAATAAAAATCACTCGCTGTGAATGTCTCACATCCCTGAGACACGCACAGTATATTGTGAATGTCAGACAATGAGTGGGTCAGACAAATGCTCTACGTTTTAAAGCATTTTCTTTGTTATTTAAGTGGGATCTATATTAAACAATCATTTGTTTTTGATAAGTTTTTGTTTTTCTGTATGTCGAGGAAGTACATCCTGACTATTGAGTGCACGTGCTCAGGGTCATATCCAGAGGTTGTCTTTGGGAAATAGACATATGAGAGCTGCCAGCATGTCTTCAGAGGTTGAAGAAGTGGGGGGGGGGGTCAGTCTGTCAGTGCTCAGACCATACGCCACGCACTGCATCAAATTGGTTGCATGGCTGTCATCCCAGAAGGAAGCCTCTTGTAAAGATGATGCACAAGAGAGCCCGCAAACCGTTTGCTGAAGACAAGCAGACGAAGGACATGGATTACTGGAACCATGTCCTGTGGTCTGATGAGACCAAGACAAACGTTTTGGTCCAGACTGTGTCAAGCGTGTGTGGCGGCAACCAGATGAGGAGTACAAAGACAAGTGTGTCTTGCCTACAGTCAAGCTTGGTGGTGGGAGTGTAATGGCCTGGGGCTGCATGAGTGCTGCCAGTACTGGGGAGCTAAAGTTCATTGAGGGAACCATGAATGCCAACATGTACTGTGACATACTGAAGCAGAGCTTGAGCCCCTCACTTTGGAGACTGCGCTGCAGGTCAGCACTCCAACATGATAACGACCCCAAACACACCTTCAAGACGATCACTGCCATGCTAAAGAAGCTGAGGGTAAAGGTGGTGGACTGGCCAAGCATGTCTCCAGGCCTAAACCCTAATGAGCACCTGTGGGGCATCCTCAAACGGAAGGTGGAGGAGCGCAAGATCTCTATCATCCACCAGCTCTGCGATGTTGTCATGGAGGACTCCAGTGGCAACCTGCGAAGCTCTGGTGAACTCCATGCCCAAGAGGGTTAAGGCACTGCTGGAAAATATTGTGACCACACACAATATTGACACTTTGGCCCCAATTTGGACATTTTCACTTAGGGGTGTAGTCACTTTTGTTGCCAGCAGTTTAGACATTAATGGCAGTGTGTGTTGAGTTATTTTGAGAGTAAATGTACACTGTTATACAAGCTGTACACTCACTACTTTACATTGGAGCAAAGTGTCATTTATTCAGTGTCACATGAAAAGATATAATAAAATATTTACAAAAATGTGAGGGGTGTACTCGCTTCTGTGAGATACTGTACGTGGTTTTCCTTTCCTGAGCAGCCTAGCTATTTTTCTGTATACCAATTTTTTGTGCCTGGTGTGACTATTACAGCAGTGGCTGGTTCTGCTTCATAATGTATATGACCTTGGATTTCCCATTAATCATTAATTCTTGGGAAACTCATCATTTTCCTTTCTATATCTTATTTGGTAACGTCTAGGCAGAGTTATACGCCTTTAGATAACGCAAAATTTTAAAATACCTATCTTGCAATCTAGTTTATGTTTTAACTTTTTATTTTATTTGTACTGTACCAGAGATGAGTTAATTGCCATTTTCCAAGATAGTTTTGACCTTATTACCTTAGAGCAGCAGTCCAGACTAAGGGCCCTATTACATTCTTCTCGCAATTACATTCGCGCAGCGCATTTTTTTTGCGCACAGCAAAATGCGTTTTGGCGCGAAAATTAACGGGGTATTACAATCCTCGCACATTTTTTCAGCCGTCAAAAAATAACGTTCGTAAAACCGAGGTGCAAAAATGCACGCAAAGTACTTTGCGCGCAGAAATCAGTGAGCAGACTGTTTTTTCACGTCTCAAGTATATGAGCCGTCAAAGTCAATCTGCGCATATATGCTGCTGTAATAATAAAAACACGCACAACGTCTCAATTACATTGTTCGGGTATGCGTAGAATGTGTAACTGTACGTTGCTGCGTATTTTGGTACGGGGTGGTGTATTTGGGTTCGTCCAGGTCGTACCACAGTTGCCATTAACACCAGCTTTTCAAAGACGTTAAAATTACGTTGTGCGTTAAATTTTGCGCGAAGATTGTAATACCATGCGCGCACCAGCGCACAAACGCATTTGCGCTCACAATGTTAAGTATACGACGCGTACAGTTCATCACGCTTGCGCAGGTCCATCCGCGTTAAACGTTAACGCGCATTTTTTGCGCG
Source organism: Leptobrachium leishanense (assembly GCA_009667805.1). Lineage (NCBI taxonomy): Eukaryota > Metazoa > Chordata > Amphibia > Anura > Megophryidae > Leptobrachium > Leptobrachium leishanense. The sequence continues at coordinate 34,902,396 of CM019072.1, read as the reverse complement.
AGCGTTGTAATACGACGTTCTGCGCAAATACGACGTTTTGCCCCTTGCGCAAAACGCACTGCACGAAGAATGTAATAGGGGCCTAAGGGTCTAAATATCCTGCAAACCTGGAGAGTTTTAATTCTCTTTTATAGTATTTTACAGTCCTGCTACACGGTATTATATCTCTTTTTGTATTTCTTTATATTTTTCATTTACGTAATTGTTATAGTAAAGTGCAAATCTGTAAAATTAAGCACACATATCTACCGCGTTTTCTCTAACTATACTTTTTTTGGACACGCTCTGTTACCAAACTGACAAATAAGATTTTATATCGACTTACTTTGTTGGTAAGGTGTGGTCTGATATGAACACGGCTGTAGATGATCCAACGCTGCAGGAACGAAAGCATGTAAAAACAGTAGTTGAGTTTATCAGTGCTGTCATTTAAAAAGTATACTAAAATAAAACTGTGACCTTTTGTAAATATATATATATATATATATACTGTATATCCATGTAACATTGTCATGGCATCAACTGAGGGTATTGATCTCTGATGCTGAATAGCTAATGGCAAGTTAGGTTCTGACCTGCACAACTCCAAGGGTTATCTGCAAACTCTAATTCACATCATGCCTCGTCCGTCACGCATAATTTCATTGACAATAGGTTTTCCTTTTCTTCTTTTTTATTTTTTACAAGGGTTCTATGCTTGTGATATTAAAGAAGAATGGAAATTAAACCCTATGACAGGCTGATTTCACACAAATCCTGATGGTTTGTAGTAAAATCTATTTGTACTATAGTACAATGACATATTTTGAGCTTTTTCCTACTCATTTCGCTACCTGTGCATTTCAAACATATGTTACTACATAGCCGACGAATGTTGACTTTCCATTAAATCTACTGGCTCTATCACCAAGCATTACCTTCATGTTGAACAGTACCTACAAGTCAAACAGTACCCAGTAAGGTTTATTAACCCCTTCACTACCAGATGAGTTACCAAAACTCCACTGTCAGCAACCAATGTATTTATTGAAAATAATTTTTAATTAATTATACAGTGGGGAAATAATTTTTGAATATTCCCAATGTATTCCTTACAGTAGTAATCTACTTGGCAGGTAGATGGCGCCATCTACTGATCAAAAGGAGTTACTGTAGTTAGAACTGCAGCTCGTAGCTCCGTGACTTGTCAGCTTGGGAATGTCTGATAAAGGCCATTGCTTAGCTGGTTTTAATCAGTTTTAGCACCTTGGGCATCATGCCCACAGGGCTAAAACTTTGGGGGGCATCATCTGGAGCCCTAAATCAAATGAAATTAATTTTCATCAAACAAATTTAATTTGAAGTCATACAGTATAGCCACAGAAGGTGTTAACATCACTGATAGTGTATAAACGATCACAGTAGTGAAGGGGTCCAATTGTATAAGTGCCATTGTCTATATAAACACCACCCAATGAGAAGCTATTGGAATGATCTATATTCCACCCAGCACAAAAACTGTATAGACAGCAGCTTCCCTTCACTCGGAGAGTGTTTTTGAAACCTATACTGGGTGGATCAAAGACATCAGGGCGACTGCAAAGAATATATTTTTAGCTTATGTCTCAGACTCACTGCCTGTTTTAAGCCAATCAAAACTAGAGAAATGAAACTTGGTACAGTTCTTGTGATACATAAAAAAAATTAAAGAAAAAAAACCGGTATATAGTAACATGAGAATGTTTTAACTACAGAAGGGGGGGGGTCAGTTGTGTAGTTTTGTTCATGGGGTAATACCGTGGGTGGATGGAATCTTTTATTTATGAATTAAACCAGTCATGAATATCTATTTGTATTCTGCAAGTGTCTGCTGACCTGAATCCACTACCTTAAACCTCAGATATTGCTGACTTGGGGAAATATTTATATATTTAATAATGCAGTAGCTATTTGCACATCACAGCAATTCAAAGAACTGCATTCCAGAGCTCCTATGCTACATTCCCCATATGCAGCAAGGAACTCTGGGTAGGACATGCATATGACAACTGTCTCACTTTTTTGCATCCTGGGTCTGTTATTACACAGAACCCTTAAATCAATGCCATGCCATGCTAGATGGCTTTTTTTTTTTTTTTTAGCAGAGATAAGGTTTATGCAACTGGTCAAAGCCACTCCTGATTTAAGGGTTCTGTGTAACAACAGACCCAGGATGCAATAAAGTGAGACAGATGTCATTTGCATGTCCTACCCAGAGTTCCTTGCTGCATATGGGGAATGCAGCACAGGAGCTCTGGGATGCAGTTCTTTGAATTGCTGTGATGTGCAAATGGCTTCTGCAATAATAAACTTAATTATTGCATGGAGGCTTTTTATTTCACTTTTTGTCCTCCACCACAACCCTCGTAAGTACCAGTATATTTAATAAGATACTTAATAAATTATAGATATTTAGTTCCTTTATCGTGTGACATTTTCCATCATAATGCATTTGCCTTCCAGTTTCTTTTCTTTTTTTTGTAATACTTTTTTTTATAAAAAAAAAGAGATTTTAAGCATGGTAGAAATATAAAGGACAGCAGACAGGTACATCAATAAATAAGTAAGACTAAGTAGTGACATTATAGAGAAGAATCGCTTGTTCATTAAAACCTATTCACAATATCAATCCTAGTTATAAGGTTTACAGTGCTGATGTGGAGCGTTAAGATCATCATATAATGTCGGTTTATATTCGTGTATGTACAGGCTTCCCAGTAACAACTGTGTCAATAAACCCAACATAAAATGCAGGTGTCTATAACTAAGAAACCCGTAAAATTTATAAACATATGGAAAGAGAAAAGCAAGACAAAAGAAATAAATAGAATAGAAAAAAAAAGGGGTGTGGGGGAATATGATCCAGCCAACTACAGAGGGATATGTGTCAGCAGCTGCTGGGAAAACTGTTCAATAGCATCCAGAACAAAAGAATCCTCAGCTTCCTGACACAGCATAACGTCCTCAACAGAAGCCAAGCGGGGTTCATTCCAAACCATCACACTACAGATCACATCTACACCCTGCACATTCTTACCAAGAACCATGTCCACAATACAAAACATGGGAAAATATTTGCCTGCTTTGTGGACTTTAAGAAGGCCTTTGACTCAGTGTGGCACCCAGGCCTGTTCCTCAAACTACTGGAGAGTGGAATAGGAGGGAAAACATATGACGTCATCAAGAGCTCATATAACGAGAACTTCTGCAGCATAAAGGTGAATGGGAAGAGAACAGAGTACTTCCGGCAGGCTCATGGAGTCAGACAAGGCTGAAGCTTAAGTCCAACCCTCTTTAACATCTACATCAATGGACTGGCTGAAGCTCTAGAATCCTCCTCGGCACCATGACACTGAGGTGAAGTTCCTGTTGTATGCAGAAGAAATCCTACTACTGTCACCAACAGAGAGAGGTCTACAAGACAGCCTGGAAGTGCTGGAAAAATACAGTGTGGCATGGGCACTACCCATCAACCAAAAGAAAACAAAGGTCATGGTTTTCCAAAGGAAGAACGCAAAAACCAAGAGGTCCTCTTTCACACTTAATGACTGCACTCTTGATGAAGCCAACAGCTACACATACCTCGGCCTAGAAACAAACCGATCGGGAAGTTTCAGGCCAGCCATAGAGGCCCTAAGAGACAAGGCGTGTAGAACCTACTATGCCATCAGAAAAAAACTCTACAAACTAAAACCGCCTGTAAGAGTCTGGCTTAAAATCTTTGATAGCGTCATCACTCTAATCCTCCTTTATGGCAGTGAAGTATGGGGCCCCATCACCTACTCAGACCAACCCAAATGGGACACCAGCCCAACAGAAATATTCCATCTGGAATTCTGCAAGCACCTCCTCCAAGTCCATCGGAGCACCTCTAACAATGCTTGCCGGGCCGAGCTGGGCAGACTGCCCTTACTTCTTGCAGTACAGAAGAGGGCGCTATCATACTGGGACCACCTAAACATCAGCAGCCTCAACTCATATCACCATAAAGTCCTACTGGCCAACAAGGACCACCCCAAACCATGTGGGCTGCAACAACTCATATCCACCTTGATCATCCAAAGCCCCCATGAATGCAACTTGACAAAATATCAAATAAAGGCCCTAATTAATGATTCCAGGGAAAACTATATCAGAGAATGGAGACATGATATAGCAAACTCCCAGAAACTCACCATTTACCAATCCTAACAGTGGGAATACAAACTGGCCCCATACCTGGAGGTACTACAAGACCCCAAGGACAGACAAATCCTGAGCCGCTACAGACAAAGACTGGAAATCGAATCAGGACGGCATAGACAGACCTACAAGCCCAGGGAGAATAGACTGTTCCAGCATTGTGACCAGGGGGCCCTGGAAGATGAGGTCCACTTCCTCCTACAGTGCCCCAAGTACTCAGCACTGAGGGAAATTCACTTCCAGAGACTCTCCGCTCTCATCCCGGACTTCACTTCTATAGAAGAGATGAGGAAACTCCACATCATACTGGGAGAAGAGGAGCCGGCGGTGAAAATATCTGCTCAATACATCACAGAATGTCACAGACTGAGAGGAACATGAGAGATCCCGGACTTATAAATCCCCAACACGGACTCGTCCCCATCCCCCTTCACATTATCCCTTACCCCTGATAATGTCCATGGACTTGCCCATTCCCCCCCATATATGTCCCACTACCCCCTCCACCCCATATACTTTGGCAATGCTAAAATCTATTTGGTCCTGCCAATAAAGCTTATTTTGATTTGATTTGAATGGGAGCAATCAAAAGGTCACAAGGATGTGGATGGGATTATACGGGAAAGGAACACTAGTCCTTCCAGCAGGGGTATCCACTATCTAACTAGACTGGGGTATTATGTTTGCCGGAGAGTGGGGAGACCACCCAAGGAGCTTGACCTGGATCTGGCTGCCAGCTCCGGAGGCAATCCTCCCAGTTTCTAACTTATACTTATGAAAGCTTTATCCATTGCACCTTATAACCCATTGATAAAGTAAGCATGATTTATTAAAGGATCTGTTCAAGGTCACATTGCTGCTCCATTGCTGCCCAATCCCTAATTGGGCAGACTAGATGGGCCGAAAGGTTCTTATCTGCCAACATTTTCTATGTTTCCATGTTAACCTATTCACGTGAAGTTGATAATTGCTAATGGTCAGTGAGAAAAACGTTGAGGACATCTGATTAATTGTATTTTAGCTTGGGGTATGGTCTACAGGTGAGATTCTCTGAACATGCGCTACTTGCGATATATCATTGGTACCTCACTGCGACATAACAGGGGTTTCACCAAAACGTAGCCTAGCGTAGAAGTGTGATTTTACCATTATAAATACTGGAACTTCTTTTTTGTTTAGTTTTTTATTTTTGAGTTTTGTCCTATAAAGATCAGCAATATGTAATAGATATAATAGGGAAATCAGCAATATGTAATAGATATAATAGGGAAATCAGAAATATGTAATATATATAATAGAGAAATCAGCAATATGTAATAGATATAATAGGGAAATCAGCAATATGTAATAGATATAATAGGGAAATCAGCAATATGTAATATATATAATAGAGAAATCAGCAATATGTAATAGATATAATAGAGACATCAGCAATATGTAATAGATATAGTAGAGAAATCAGCAATATGAAATAGATATAATAGAGACATCAGCAATATGTAATAGATATAGTAGAGAAATCAGCAATATGTAATAGATATAATAGGGAAATCAGCGATATGTAATAGATATAATAGAGAAATCAGCAATATGTAATAGATATAGTAGGGAAATCAGCAATATGTAATAGATATAATACGGAAATCAGCAATATGTAATAGATATAATAGAGACATCAGCAATATGTAATAGATATAATAGGGAAATCAGCAATATGTAATAGATATAATAGAGAAATCAGCAATATGTAATAGATATAGTAGAGAAATCAGCAATATGTAATAGATATAGTAGAGTAATCAGCAATATGTAATAGATATAGTAGAGTAATCAGCAATATGTAATAGTTATAGTAGAGAAATCAGCAATATGTAATAGATATAGTAGAGTAATCAGCAATATGTAATAGATATAGTAGAGTAATCAGCAATATGTAATAGATATAGTAGAGAAATCAGCAATATGTAATAGATATAGTAGAGAAATCAGCAATATGTAATAGAGATACCTGCTTGAACTTCAGTTTTTGCCTATTTAAGTTTTAGAACCTTTAGGTTTATGTTAGAATACTAATAAACAAAACTAATTCATTCGATGTTCCTGGTGATCTTGACACTTACCTCAGGTTCACATGTGTTATTTTTTGGACCTTGGAAGCTGCTTTTGTCAAAGCAAGGGTACTTTTCACATTGTTTTCATTGTTACTCAAACTGGAACAAAAACAATCACATTCAATTAATTGTAGCATGACATGTATACAGTTTCCATTTGCAGAGCAGAATGCACAAAATGCTGTAATAATGTAACTTACATACATTTTAAAGAAAAGCAAAAACCATACCTAGGTTAAATCCCAATTCACCCTTCGTAAAACCCAAACTAGTTACTCCCTTTTTGCCATTTTTACAAGGTTTAGTATTATTTGGGTTACTAACCCAGATATTTTACATAAACCAAAAACAAATGAGAAACACTCCTAGCCCTTAACCTCCAAGATCGAGCATACTTGATCTTCATAGAACCTGTCTGTGCCATAACATCGAGTATACTCAATCTGTTCTATCCCTGGAGCAACACAAAGAGATTGTGTGTTTGAAAACAAAATTTGTGTAAAATGCGCCCCAAAACTACCTTTCGGGCACAATAGCTGAGGTACTAAAACAGTATGAACAGCTGGGACTCTATCAGGGTAATTCAGAGAGAAGTGAAAAGCAGGAGAATGACTGGAGAAGTGAAAATTTTAGGTCAAAATTGCCAAACCAGAAAAATTCTCCCATTTATCTCACTTTCCAAATCAGCTTGTTGGTCTAAATTGGTCTCTTCTCCTGCCAATTCTCCTGGTTTTCACCTCTCTCTGAATAACCTCCTGAGTCTAAAACACGGATACACAGCTGATTCAGCACGAAGCCATAGCTGCCGTAGAGCTTTTTGGCCAGCAGATGGCGACATCTGCCTGTCAAATAGAGCTACTACAGTAAAAAATACATTGGGGATTTTTGCAAATTCTTTTTTTATTGTATGATGAATGAAGAGTTATTTTCATAAAGAAAACACTGGTTCCTGACAATGGCTTTATGGAAAATCACTCAGTACTGAAGGAGTTTGACTTTAACATTCTATCTCAATTACATCCCGATCCCAGAGTGCGTGTATATGTAGTTTGGAAATTCCCATGTCTCTGCTTTGCTCAGGAATACTTTATCTGTTAATGTGTTATCATATTATATCAATGATCCCTGAAAATAAGAAGAAATAACACAGAAGCAACTTACTCCATCTGCTTCAAAAGTTCCATTTTGGGGAATAGTTCAAGAAGTGCCAGCATGTTCTTCGTTTTCAAGTGATTGTCAGGCAAACTAGGACAAAATATAGGAACATATCAGGGAGAAATGGATTTAAACAGTATGTCTTACCATAGGAGTGCACAGAGCATATTTTAGGGTGTGCACATTTATTACTTAAAAACCATAAATAATCACAAACGTAATTTTCATTTTCTTTATCATTAACCAAACATGGAAACCCCAAAAACGTGTAGCTGTGGACCCAATGGATTAAAACCAGGAGCAATACATCAAGAAGGCACAACGCCCCCTCTGCGCTTCCTATGCTACGATTCCTTTTGGAAATTTATGTGGACCACATAAGAAATGCATTTTTTTTGTCTTAAAACAATTTGCGAAGTCCAAGCGAAGTCAGCTGAAAATCATAATAACGGCATTTGTATAATTTTGTTGTCATTGTGAAATGCTGTGGCATGCATGAATAGCAGGGAATCTCCTAGACTATGTCAGCAGAGCTACCGGATACCCACTTCATCAAATAGTTACAGTTACAAGTATTTATAAAGCGCTAACAAGTTCTGTAGCGCTGTGTCACGTTTTGGCCGTGCCCCCTGGTGGTGAGAGGCATTCATGTCTGGTTTCCCCTGTTTTGTTTTTGGCCGTGCTGTCTGGGGCTGCTCCGGGGTTCTGCTGTGATCTTCTGGTCTGAGGTCACATGGCCCAATCACTCAGACCCACTCCCTATATAACTCCCAGCAGCACAGAGCTTCATTGACCTGTTCTGAGTTCACATGGTGGGCTACGTTCCTGTGTTTATGTTCTGGTCCTGGTTCCTGCTCCCCGCGTTGCTGTTTAGCATTCATGTCTTGTGTATTCTGGTTTTGACCTCGGCTGTATTCTTGACTATCCATTTTTGTCTGCTCCTGGTATTACTGTATCCTCATCTGTTGTTATTATTATTATTCTTTATTTATAAAGCGCCAGCATATTCCGCAGCGCTGTACAATAAGCACAGTATAGACAGGGTTACAATACATTGAACAACATTTGACAAACAGTACAGGAGGAGATGAGGGCTCTATTCCCGTAGGAACTCACAATCTAGAAGGGTTGGGGTTGGAAACAGGAGGAGAGGACTGCAAGGCGAGAGTGATGGACTGGTTGCGTCAGTGAGTTGGGTGGTAGGCTTCTCTAAATTGGAACGTTTTAAGGGAGCGTTTGAAGGAAGAGAAATTAGGGGAAAGTCTGACCGTACGAAGGAGAGCGTTCCAGAGAATGGGGGCTGCGCGTGAGAAGTCCTGCAGTCTATCATGGGAAGAGGTGATGCAGGGAGACGCTAGGCGCAGGTCACTGTTTGACCTTAGGAGCAGGCTGGGGTGTATTTGGTGCCAACATTTGCCTGTATGACGTTCCTTCTGGCTCTATATATCCCTGGATCGAGTACTGACATTTCCTATTGATCTCTGGTATTGACCTCAGCTTTCTCGATTACCCATTCTGTTTGAGCCCTGTAACCTGTATGCCTATTCTGGTGCCAACCTCTGCTAGTGCTAACCATTCTTCTATGTTTCATGTTTTATGTGTTTGGTTTGTCTGAGTTTAGTTACTTAGAGGTCCGCATTCAAGGACCTCCTCAGTCTAGGATTTCTGTCTGTCTTGTTAATCCTTGCCCTTCTTACTCCCCTGGCTCTGTTATTCTTTGTGAGGTATTCTTAGACAGAAATCATCCCCAGCATAGGGATTCCTTTAGATTTCTTCCTTGCACTCCTGTCCCTTGTGTCTCAGTCTGGTTCCTCTCTTGCCCTGGAATCTGCATTGTATCAAGCCAGCAGCTAACCTGCCTAAAGGGCTATATTCCTCCGTGTCCCAAGCCACCACAATGGCCCAAGTAGGTGGCCAGCATGACAGTGAGAGAGAATAACAAATATACATACAGGTTAAACACACAGAACAGTAGGAAAGAGGACCCTGCTTGAGAGTTTACAATCTAAGAGGAGAGGGGTGACACACTAGGTGAGGGTGTTATCAGACTATGTGAAGTAGCGTGGTGCATGTGGGCTGTGTGGGAAGATGGAGCAAGAAATGTACAGAGGGGGATTAGGGAGTGAGCCGATATGCTTCTCTAAAAGAATGTGCTTTCAGAGACTTCTTGAAGGACTAGAGAAATGGGGAGAGTCTGATGTTGCGGGGGAGGTAGTTCCATAGAAAGGGGGCAGCTTGGCAGAAGTCTTCAAGGCCGGAGTTGTGGGTGTGGGAATGAGGAGAGGATAACATCAGTTCATTGACAGAGCGTGAAGGGCCAATGTGGCAGAAGCGGTCAGGACAGGACATATCTGCTGATAAGGGAGGAGATGTAGACAGGGGCGCGGTTATGGAGAGCTATGTACGACAGCACCAGTAATTTGAACTGGATTCTAAAGGAAACAGGGAGCCAGTGTAGAGATTGACAAAGGGGTGAGGTGTGAGAGGTGCGGGAGATGAGGTGGATAAACCTGGCACAGGCGTTCATAATAGACTGCAAAGGGAGAATCTGGGATCTCTTAAAGCCAGCCAGAAGGAGGTTACAGTAGTCAAGGAGGGAGACAATAAGAGCTTGGATTAGCAAAAATTATCAACAAAGCCCATTCCATTAGAATGAATGCAAAGGTAGACTGTGCTGTGCTGGTACCTTTCTTTCTATTGTAAACCATATCCATATAAAAACTTTTCTTAATAAAAATGCATCCTTTACATGTTGCCTTATGTCTGTATGTACTTTACTACTTTATACTGGGCAGAGGTTAAAAGCAATAAAATAAGGGTTGAGTTCTCTAAAAGTACTGCTTTACAAATGCTGCACAAACTATTTGCGCCCTTGTCGGAAAGTCCCTTTATATATTATGTAATATACTATATGTTTAGCACTGGCAGATAAGGAACCTCCTATACAGAAAGTACCTGCCATGTCATAAATCCTGATTCATTAAATTCTTCAAGGTTGAAAAAAAAATGCATGACCCCCCTCCTACACCCTTTAATATTTAAATGAATGTGCCAGGGGCATTTTAAGCAATGGTTGCATTTTAATTGCTTGTACCCAGTATATATGAAACTTTCATCTGCAAGCTAAGCTAGGTGGGATTTATGTCTCCCCCTGCCTCCCTCTGCCAGTAATACTCAGCCGCAAGGTGTATTGACAGCATAGCGGAAAGGTTTAGTGAATCGTGTTATTTTATTTATTTATGTATATGTTCCACACTCCTCAGGGGAGCTATAATGTACCAAGCTCACAGAAGTAGCTTTCATACTCGTACACCAACCCTCATCTACAAATGCAAGCAAACTTCATTTCTGCATTTTGTTTCTGACCACATACAAATCTGGCCAAATATCGGTTATTTCAGAGATTCGGAAACTGATTTGCCAAGCCATAGAACCAAAACGGTCCAAAATAAATTTACTGGATCAACCGAAATACAATCCAAATATAATATGATTCATCTGGATTAATTTGGGTGACTAAAAGAAATTGCACTCCTTGTACAATGCAAAATTCCTAACCCTAAGCATAAAACAGGCAGAAATAGTAACACTAACCCTAAAAGTAACAATATCCATAATCCTAACCTTAACCCTATTCCTAAAGGTAAGCCTAAAAGTAACGATATCCATGATCCTAACCCTAAAGGTAACAGTATCATAATCCTAACCTTAACCCTACAAGTAACCCTTATCCTAACCCTAAAAGTATAAATATCCATAATCCTAACCTTAACCTTAAAAGTTACCCTTATCCTAACCCTAAAAGTAACAATATCCATAATTCTAACCCTAAACGTAATCCTTATCCTAACCCTAAAAGAAACAATATCCATAATCCTAACCCTAAACGTAATCCTTATCCTAACCCTAAAAGTAACAATATCCATAATCCTAACCTTAACCATATTCCTAAAGGTAAGATTAACCCTAAAAGTAACAATATCCATAATCCTATCCCTAAACGTAATGCTTATTCTAACCCTAAAAGTAACAATATCCATAATCCTAACCCTAAACGTAATCCTTATCCTAAATCTAAAAGTAACAATATCCATAATCCTAACCTTAACCATATTCCTAAAGGTAAGATTAACCCTAAAGGTAACAATATCCATAATCCTAACCCTAAAAGTAACCCTAATCCCAACCCTGACTTTTGGTGTGGAGTGTAGAGGAGTGGTATAGGGAGTGACAGGAAAAAGTGCATTATAGAGTTTGGTAGGGGTAAGAGGGAAGTACAGAGTGGGGGGGTACAGGGGGAAAAATTACCATCACGTAGAATTTTTAAAACTGATTTTTTTACCATATTGGTCCAATATTATGAAATCAATCCGAAAAAGGAAATGTCCAAATCCAAAATATTCCCAAATCCGAAATAGAAATTTCCGAATCCAAACAGAACTGAAATTTCGTGCCATACATATGCCTAATGCACATACACACAGTCACACGCATGATACTTTACTCAAACACGATCATCACATAATGACATTGAATGTGGGGGGGTGCAAATGATGTTAGGGAATGGAAATGGGTGCACATAAATACAGACCAGATGTTGTAGAGTAAGGTGTTAGGAGTGAACAGCTGGTGTTACGTAGTGGGTTTTGACAAGGGTTCCGTATGAAGCTAATTTAACTTTGTGCTCTTGCCATGTGTAATGAAAGGTGCAGAATTACCTGATTTCCTCAATCTGCTGGCATAAAAGGAAAGCTTGAGTCAATGCGGCAATTCCTGCATCAGTGATTCTTCCAGTCGTCAGCCTGAAAGTACCAACCATGATAATCAAGGGCATTTGTACATGGATTCACATTTGTATGTTCAGACGTACACCACCGACGCAATATTTGATGGCTTGACTGTATTACGACGTATCCTGCGACTAGGAGATAACTTAATCCTTCAATATCGCATTCATATAAACTCAGGTCCTGATGATGAGTAATAGGGTTTAATAGTTTTATTTTGACACTGGGGGGGTTATTTTATCGAATGGCAGGTAGCATGGTAGAGTGTATCTGTGGTTCTGTATATTTCTTTAGGTTTCCTGTTAAAGCACGCTACTGGAGATGTGGTGCGATGCTGGACCTTGACATCTGAGAGGTCCAACCACAAACAAGAATACAACATAATTTCTGCTTGTCCATCGTTTTATATATCAGTTTGGGAATGTTAAGGATCACCTAAGAATGTCTTTGCAGACCACTGCCAGGCATTGACTAGGTAACATGAAGAACAGAAGTTGTAGAACCCGATTCAAAGCCTGTCCATCATCTATTAATCACAAACTTGTGCTTATCAAATTCTGTGCAAAATAAACTTTAATCCTACGTAATAACCTAAGGGTATACAGAGATACTGTCCATCTTTTTGCTCTTTTTAACAAGCTGAAGAAGGAACATCTGAAAATTGTAGGAATGGATTTAAATGGAGGACAGACATGAGGACCAATTCCCACAGCACTAGGGTGGGCCTCCAGACACATCCTTAGTGCACGCCAATGATACTAGTCAATTATGGACAAGATGGGAAGGAAAACGGATACATACTTCAGTGTCTTCAGGGATTTCATGCCAGGCAAACATTTTGCAAGTGCTTGTACAAAGACATCTCCATATTTTCTGTTCCTGAAACTGAAAACACTAATATTCAATCTATTACTTTCCTTGTGTACCACAATTCTACTAGAGTTAGAAAATAATAAAAAAAAATTAGTAGGGTATGGTTTTATCAGAAGAAATAATGTGATTATCATATACAGCGTGACAACAGTTTTGGACCTATTGGGAGTGTCACACAGTCCTTCAGCATCTACTATATACACTCCCTGGCCACTTTATTAGTTACACGTGTTCAATTGCTCATTACCACAAATTGCTAATCAGCCAATCACATGGCAGCAACTCAATGCATTTAGGCATCCAGACGTGGTGAAGACGACTTGCTGAAGTTCAAACCGAGCATCAGAATGGGGGAAGAAAGGGTATTTATGTGGCTTTGAACGTGGCATGGTTTTTTGGTGCCAGACGGGCTGGTCTGAGTATTTCAAAAACTGCTAATCTACTGGGATTTTCATGCACAGCCATCTCTAGGGTTTACAGAGAATGGTCCGAAAAAGAAAAAATATCCAATGAGCGGCAGCAGTGTGGACGAAAATGCCTTGTTGATGTCACAGGTCAGAAGACAATGGGCAGATTGGTTTGAGATGATGGAAAGGCAAATGCAACTCAAATATCCACTCGTTACAACCAAGGTATGCAGAATACCATCTCTGAACACACAACACTTTGAACTTTGAAGCAGATGGGCTACAGCAGCAGCAGATCAGAATGGGTGTCAATCCTGTAAGTGAAGAACAGGTGACTGAGGGTACAATTCAACAGGCTCACCAAAATTGGACAATAGAAGATTGAAAAAATGTTGCCTTGTCTGATGAGTCTCGATTTCAGCTGCGATATTCAGATAGTAGGGTCAGAATCTTGTGTGAACAACATGAAAGCATCCTGCCTTGTATTAACGGTTCAGGTTGGTGGTGATTGTGTGGGTGATATTTTCTTGGCACACTTTGGGCCACTTTGTACCAATTGAGCATTGTCTAAATGCCAAGGCCTGCCTGAGTATGTCCATCCCTACAATGTCCATCCCTTTATGATCACAGTGTACCCATCTTCTGATGGCTACTTCCTGCAGGATAATACACCATGTCGCAAAGCTCAGATCATCTCAAACTGGTTTCTTGAACATGACAATGAGTTCAATGTACTCCAGTGGCCTCCACAGCCACCAGATCTCAATCCAATAGAGCACCTTTGGGATGTGGTGGAACGGGAGATTCGCATCATTGATGTGCAGCCGACAAATCTGCAGCAACTGAGTGATGCTATCATGTCAATATGGACTAAAATCTCTGAGGAATGTTTCCAACACCTTCTTGAATCTATGCCACAAAGAATTAAGACAGTTCTGAAGGGGAAGTTCCAACCTGGTACTAGCAAGGTGTACCTAATAAAGTGACCAGTGAGTGTATATATGTTCTTTTTAAGATCCGCATCATGATGTCTACTGGGAAAAAAAGCTAAGCAGTGTCTCATGGGATTGGATTTCAGTATGAGGCTCCCAAGGCCCTGGGCCCTCCTTGCCCCTCTCAAAGGGCAGATATGACATGCATAGATGTACAGTACGTTTCACTGACTATAGCTACTGTTTCATGCTCATTTAAAAAAGTAGTTATAATTTAGGATATAAGTACTAATAGAAAATTAAATAAAATATAGAAGATATAAGTGAATATTACATTACCTGACACTTTGTACGTTTTCACATTTTTCTAGGACGACTAAGCATTCTGACTCCATTGCACAACCTCCGAAATCCAAACAAGCCAAGCTTTTCCCTTGGTTCACCACAAAGCTCAAGGCGATCATGTCAACTGGATTAATCCTGAAATTTTTAAATTCGTATTTTTTGAGTTGTCCTCCGATACTTTGAGCAAGGTTCAGGTCTTGGGTTTCGTAAATGCAGTGACATAATTCGATAAGCTTGGGTCCAGTCAATGGTGTCTTTGCCAACTTTACCAAGCATTTGATGATGGTCTCCTGCTTCTTCTGAATCAAGACTTCACTGTGTTCGGCCAACTCGCACAAGAAGGACCTACATTCCATGGATGACAACCCTGACAGGAATATGTGGAAATTATCCGTAAATTCCTCTTTTGTTTTAAACTTGATATTCCACTTTGATTTCAGAGATAGTTTTTTATTCAACGAGGTCTGTGTTACACTCTTACTGATCATCAGATATAAAGAAGCAAAAAATTCTTGGGAGCTTAAGTGCACAAAGGAAAATCCAGGGTCTGTACCGCTGTCCATCTTCTTCACATCAAAGGTAGATAGAAGGCCATGCCGTGGTGCAAACCCTTTCAAGTCGTCTGAAATTTCTTCCACATAAAACACAGTCTTATTTTCATCGAGTCCTTTGAGAGCGAGATGACATAGCTCGCAGATCACAGGACTGAATTTTTTTAGCACTACACCATCACTAGTAGAAGACTTTTGCCGTTTCCATATAAAAATGTTAAGCATTTTTAAGTAAAACTGTGTTATAGTCTGTGGGAGCTGTAGGTTCAAAGAAGACACGTGTAACATATGTTCTAGACAAATGCACACAATATGACATAAAGCAGGTACAAAGCACATGTGCAAAAGTGTGTGGCTTTTTCTCAGGTGAAACAAAGCTTTGTCTTGGATTGGACCTTTGTGAAAAAAGGATTTCACATATTCTTCAACCCTTTGTTCATTGAAACCCAAAACCTCAGCCACACTGTCCGCTAAATTAAGAAGATTATTGTCCAGGATTTTGGATCTACACGTGACCACAGTAGTGCATCCACTCAGGACCTTCCCATGGAGTATGCATTGGAATATTTCAGATACAGGGACAACCTGGCCCAAATCCATATTTATCTGGAGAGAATCTTGGGAAACCTGCCCAACAAACTCATCAAGACCATCAAATATGATAAGGACCTGTTGCGGGTTTTCAATGATGTAATCGTACACATCCTCCAAATCTGTGTCTGGCTTTAGAAACAAGTTGAAAAGAAGTTCTTTGAGGGTAAAAGGTGTTTTGATTAAGTTTAGCTGTCGAAATTCAAAAAGAAACGTCAACTTAAATTGAGCAAAACCACCATTTGCCCATTCATAACATATCCTATGCGTCAATAGAGTTTTACCTGTACCTGGCATTCCCACTAATAAGATAGCATGAGTATCGGACAGACTGGTTCTCTTAAACATCTGAGATATTTTAACACTGTCTGTAAAGTCCTCTGCAGCTGAAGGCAATTCATCGTCACTTTTCGAGCCTTTCTTTTCCATGGCCATCTTCATTGGTTGGATCAATGGTTCCACAAACATCTGGTTAGGCTCTTTGTCTCGAAATCCATATTTTTTCGAAAGTACATTAACGATTTGTGCTCTGTATCTTTCAGTTGCAGCTAAACAAAAAAAAAATAATATTAAATTGAGGGTTTGCCTGCCATAAGATCATTCATTTTTGACACGGCGACATTTAAATGAAAGTTACCTAGCTTTCGTCGATTTGATCCTTTGACTTCTCCAGCCAAAAAAGGTTCCCAAGATATTCTCTCTGCACCTAAAATAAATAGTAGGTCAACTTAGATTTTCCTCGTACCATACATACTTTCCTAATAACTTAAGGTTTCTACACCTTCATTCCTAACCTTTGTGATTGCCCTCAAACTTTGGGTTGTCATGTGCTGTATCAGGATCCGTACCTGTCAGTATCTGTACCTGCATGTGGGCAGCTACTTGTAGAGCCGACACTGCCGCAAAAAACACCAGGCCAGCTGCCAGGAAAAGCCGACAAGGTGACGAACGAGGTTAAAAAAAAAGAAAACAATACGCTTGAAAGTGTCAAAATTGAAACGCTGTTTGCAAAAGAAATACTGAATGAAAAGGTCTCGAATTTATATATAAGATCCTATGAATGATAATAAAAAGGTCTGTTACAGAAAAATGAAAAAACGCTTTAGAAAAAAGTTGAAATAAATTTGACGAAAAAATCCCAAAAAATGCCTAAAAGATCCTAAAGAAATCAATAAATAAAGAGACTTTATACTGCAGATTAAAATAATAAACGGTTTATTAGATATTGGATAAAAACGGGAATATTTTTAACATTGAAGCCTGAATA
Source organism: Leptobrachium leishanense (assembly GCA_009667805.1). NCBI lineage: Eukaryota > Metazoa > Chordata > Amphibia > Anura > Megophryidae > Leptobrachium > Leptobrachium leishanense. The sequence continues at coordinate 34,885,177 of CM019072.1, read as the reverse complement.
ATCCTGCCGAATGAAACCACCGAACATCAGCAGGGCACTTCACCAACTTTTCTCTGCTGTTCGGTGTCTCTGAATAGATTAATCATTGCTTCTCTATGGGGGATTTCACTGCCTTCGAACAGGCATCACACTTGCTGGCAGTTTGCCAAAATTTGGCGAACTGCCTGTTCTCTGACGAGTCGAATGGCTCCAAAATGTCACCGTACGGGAAAATTCCCTGTTCGGTGACATTTCAGGGCCAGACCGGCTGTCTCTGAATAAACTCTATAATACACTAACAGATGTGTACGTCCCATCAGGGACCCATAATTGCATCCAGTTTTCATTTCAAATAAAAGAGGAGGGGAAGCAGATGGGGGAGAGGGAAGAAGAAAGGAGGGTGGAGAGAGAGGGAGAGACGCGGGCCAGGCCAGAGAGAAGGGAAATAGAGAAAGCAGAGGAAGAAAGAGTGGAAAGAACGTTCATTGTTTTATAGGATGAGGGAACTGCTGGGGCAATTAGCCTATTCAGGTAGGGTGGTAGCTTCCCAGAAAAGCTCTTAAACACCAGGTTGGAAAGGTGAAGGGTGCGTCTAGATTCCAGCGATGGCCAGTTTAGTTCTTTTAACATGTCACAATGGTGGGTCATGTAGTTACATTGTAGCACAAAGCGGCAGAATGAGTTATACAATGTAGTAAGTTTCTGAAGGTGTGTTTGCGGGGTGGCTGCATACACGACATCTCCGTATTCAATAGCCGGCATAAGCATTTGTTGTACAATCTGCTTTCTTACCGCGGGGCTCAGGCAGGATTTGTTTCTGTACAGGGCACCTAGTTTGGGGTTGAGTTTAGATGAGAGTTTTTCAATGTGGGGGCCAAAAGATAGATTTGGGTCTAACCACATACCTAGATACTTCCATGTATCACTTCCATGTATCAAGTAAAGTGGCCTATCGGAGGAGTATGGTAAAACAATATCTTGATTAATTAATTTACTTTTCTTTAGCAATTAATCAAGTATATTTTGTAGAATTAGTAAATTATTTGACAGGTCACTATATACAGATAAGTTAGTACAAATGAGCTTATTCCTAACGAAACATATAGGGCTCTATTACATTCTCTGCGCAAACTCGTACGCGCAGCGCAATGCAATTTTTTTGGCAAGCAGCGTTAAACGTTAACGCACATAAATTAACGCAGGTATTACGATCTGAGCGCATTTTTTCATCTGTCAAAAAATATCGCGCGTAAAAAAGACACGCAAAAACGTGCGCAAATAATGCTGCGTGCAGAAATCGGTGGGCAGACTGTTTTTTCACGCGATTAAGCCAATCAGAATTAAGAACCACAATTGTCTCCCGTTCAGTTTTTGCGCCTCCCAAAATCAATCTGAGTATATATGCTGCAGCAATAATAAAAACACGCACAACTTCTCTCTTTAATTGTTTGTGTATGTGTAGAATGTGTAACTATACTGTGCTGTATTTTTTTTTTCGTGCCAGTGTATTTGGTTTCGGCCAGAACGTTCAGATTTGCAGTTACCACCAGCTTTTCAAAGACGTTAAAATTATGCGCGCAAACGTCGTTCGTAAAAAGTTGCGCATCGATTGTAATACCAGCCGCGTACCAGCACACAAACGCATTTGCGCTCACAGTGTTAAAGTATAGGATGCGCGCACGAACTTTCGCTCACGCAGGGTAACTCGCGTTAGACGTTAACGCGCATTTTGTGCGCGAACGTCGTAATTTGACGGTCAGCGCGAAGGGTTTTTCCCCTCGCGTTAATGCGTTTTTGCGCACGTGCACATCTTTGCACAAAGAAAGTAATAAAGCCCATAATTTTTAGAATCCAAGAAAGCAGGTACAGCATGGTGGTGCCTTTGATATCATCAAACTCTTAATACTGTCAGCTAGGGATGTGCGTTTCGGAATTTCGGAATTTTCACGAAATTTCCCGATTCGTGTCTTCGGATTCTGCTGAATTTCCGAATCGGATCGGACCCGAAAACCGATAGATCCGAAAAGTTTTCCGAGCCGAAACTAATTTTTTTTTTTCCAATGGACTTGAAATGTGTCAAATCGAAATTTATTTTTGCTCTATTCATGATTTCGGTTCCATTCGTGATTTCGGTTCCATTTCGGTAATTCTGGAAATCGTATATTTAACTATTATCGGTTATATCGCTGATTCTGTAAATTTTGTATCTGTAAATGCGTATCACTTGTTTCTTGTGGCATTCGGGTCAGTTTAGCGTTTTTTAAATCGTTTTGTTCATTTTTTTTGTTCCTTGGCTTTCATACCATTTTAATATGATTAAATAAAGTTGTGAAATGTATATTCAATTATTCATAAGAAAAAAAGGATCTTTATTTAATAAAAAAAAACACGATAGAATCGCCAGAATTATCGTAGACACTTTGAAACGAGGAGAACAGACGTTCCGAAAAAACGAAAAGTCGATACAAAAAACGAGCAAAGTGACCCGAAAATACGAAAAATGGTCGATATTCGGAAAAAAAAATGTACACGAAAAACGATCCGAACCGAACCGAATCGAAACAGCAATCGGTCGAAACGAGCCGAATCGAAAAGTTTAAACATCCGAACAAATCGAACCGAATCGAACCGAAAAAAAATCGGTGCACAAGCCTATTGTCAGCTAAATCTAATTTCAAAATTTGCAATAAAAATTAAATAAATTTCTAGTCATGCTTCCTGATTGGTCTCGATTCCTGGTAAGGTTGCCCTTTATCACCAGTCCTATTTGCCATCGCTATGGAGCTTTTATACGCAGTCAAAAAACAACATGGATCAAGATATTTTAGGACTAAAATGGATATTATTTATTTATTTATAAAGTATTTTACCAGGAAGGATACATTGAGATTTCTCTCATTTTCAAGTATGTCAAAGGTACTCCACTATGCAATTAATTACTCTTCTAATTGGGCTCTGATACAGCTTTTGATAGGTAGGCTGAACTTGAAGAATGCTTGTTGGTGACTATTCTCAGAATTGGGCAGCATTTAAAATATGATCTATCTGGACATAGAAAATTCTGTTAGGAACATGTCTGTTCTATGGAGAAAATGTGACTGGGCTCTCGATCGCAGTAAATACGCGTGGATTAGAAAGATGTTACAATATACTCTCCACTAAAGTAGACAATATAACATGGATGAATGACTGCACGCCCTAGAAAAATATGTGGGGTGAGGGTTCCCTTGAAGCCATCTTATAATTTTCACACACTACCTTTGTGTGGTTAATTATTTATGTATGAGATGGTCTTATCTAGTCTGTTAATAAGTGACATGGACCAGTTAATGATCACGTCGTTAGCTATATCCATCAGAATTCCTGGGACCACAGAAAAAAGTCATACAGGGTTATTCAAAGAGATCCGAATTGCTTGAGAAAGGTAACCGAACGCTGATTTTCAGCGTTCGGTTACCTTTCTTGGCCATTCGGCTATCCAGAGAGCAGGCAATTTGCCAAATCCTGGCGAATTGCCTGCACATACGGTGCCTGTTCGAGGAAAGTGAAATCCCTATGAAAAAGCACTGCTTCGACTATTCAGAGAACACAAACCAGCAGTGAAAGGTTCACGTGATGCCCTGCCATTCGGTGGTTTAATTCGGCAGGTTTATTCAGGAGAATCCCATAGGCTTCAATGTTAAAAATATTCCCGTTTTAATTCAAAATCTAATAAACCATTCATTATAAAATTCTGCAGTAAAGAGTCTCTTTATTTATAGATTTTGTAGGATATTTTAAGCATTTTTCTGGATTTATTTTTTTAAAAGTCCGATTTTTTTTTTTAACTTTACTTATTTTTTCTGTAACAGCCCTTTTTATTATCATTCCCTGGACCTCATATGTAAATTTCCGACATTTTCGCTCTGTAGTTTCTTTGCAAACAGCTTTTCACTTTTCAAACATTCATGCAAACTGTTTTGCTAATTTATTCACTTCACTCGTGTGCGGTGTTGGCTTTTTCTGGCGGCTTTGCTGCGTGTGATCGGCTCCTGCTCGGGTTTTTCCGTGGTTTTCGGCAGGTTAATCCAGATGTTTTTGCGGGTTTTCGACGTGCATTCGCCGGGTTGTGCGGTTAGTTTTCGTCGGGTTTGCGGCAGCCTTTCCCTGCAATTCGGGGACCCTGTGGTGCTTGCTGAATTCACCGCAGGGTCACCGAAATGGGATCGGTAAAAGGAACCGAATTGAAGAGAACAAAAAGCCACCGAACGTGCAGTGACTTTTCGATTCTCTTTGAATTACCCTGATAGAGATTTGGGGAAGGGATTGTGTTGACTCAAGCAGTCAAATTGTGATATTTTTAATGGAGTGTCAATGGCAACGTTTTGGCTGTTTAAACAATCATTCTTGAAGCTTGTGAAAGGCTCTTAAAGAGCCGAAACGTTGCCATTGATACTCCATTAAATGTCATCATTTAAATCGGAGGAGTGACTGGATCCCATTTCTTTGGTTGAATTATTGATTGTCTGGACAACCACTGTGTCCAGCTTTGTCCATTCGTTGGTGCAATACAATAGATGCATATTTAACCCTTTTGGGATGGGGAATTAAACACTTGCTACCACTGGCCATTCAAGTCAACCAAGAGGACATTTCAATTTTGACTATAATGTTCCAAGTATGGAATTTCCAGGATCTTGGAGCCAAAATGCATTCACATATTATTTATATAGTAGTCAATGCCTGATCAATTATCGACTAACATGGGATTGTGTCAGCTATTCTATCGGACAGTCCAACAGGTCTCTTCTCAACTCTTCTGCAATGACCACACAGTGAGAGTTGATAGACAAGACTCAGGCGAGGGAAAGAGGTGAGATTTCTTTTTAGAGAAATTACAAAAGAAAATGAGTTCCTCTTTAAGTTAGAGAAATTGTCTGGTTGGTCGTGTGTTTATGTGCTTAGCCAAGCATGACGATGTGTTGTGGTTTATTGGCAAATTGCACATTACCAGTGTATGAACACAAAATCCACAGCCAGTTATTTTGTACTGTTCACTTATTATACGTTGACTCTCGAATGGAGACTCCAGCTCCCCAGATGTTGATGGCCTACGCAGGCCTCAAAATTTCCACTCGCCTGCTCGCATTTGGCGAGTGGAAATTACATGAGGGCGAGTGGGAATGCAGAGGCAATGCTGGATAGGGGTTAGGTGGGGCAACTAGTGGCGAGTAACTCTTAAGGCCTGGCTAGTAGCTCAGGACTTGAAATTTTGAGGCCTGCCCTACAGTTCCCAGAAATCTTTGAATGCAATAGAAGGCCAGAGAATCATTGGAGTCGATGTTCAGAAACACCCGGGGGGGCCAAAGTTTGACATCAATGCCTTACAAAATGCCACACAGAGGTGCACAGCCCTTGTGTGTACACATTAAATATCGGTTACTTACGAATGTTAAATACCATACAGCCAATTTTCATGTTCTTTATCATGAACCAAATTAGAAAAATACTAAAAGGTGTAGGCAAGGCCCTAAAAAGTGGACAAGCAGGACCAATAAACAAACCAGAACCACCTCCGCCCATACTGGTGCACAGTGCCTTCTGCTCAAACAAGGTAATATGTCTGCAATAAGGGCTGCCATCAGAATTCTTGGGGCTCCTTACTAGCCCATTGGTCAGGGTCCCTTTCCATCAGCTGCCTAAGTCAGTAAACTAATTAAAAATTAAATCATTTTGGTTCCTCTTCTCCAGGAAGGAGATAAAATGTGGTCCCTGGCAGGAGAGCTTTCACTCTGCACCCCTACATGGTGCAGACCATACTAATAACTCCCCAAGTGATGAGTTGGACTGCTCTTATTGGCCCCAAATGCCCCGACCGATGGTCTATGGACTCCATCGAGGGGATGCTCAGGATGGCACTTTAGCGCTGCCCTGAGCATCCGTGAGCCAAGCGGCTGCTACGGGGCAGACTGCTGGACTCAGCGCCTGCCTTGTAAAGCACTGGTGAAACCTTGACGCAAAGGGGAAATCAGCAAACGCTAAGTTTTCCCCATAGCTTTCCGGTTTTTAGTTCAGGGGACCTAATAGGGCCCATTCATTTTTGAACTGATCAGCTGGATTGAGCTTTACCCAAGACCTTCTATGAAACTACTGTAAATGTTATCCAGTCAATAATTGTGTTTTTGTTATTCTATTTCTTTTCGTGACTGTTACTGAAGCTCCGCCCCTTCCCCTGAGTCTTTCACTTCTTGTTTAGTCTCTGCTCACTAAACCATTTAAAATCAACCGTTTTCCTGCTGAGCTGTCACTGCACCCATCAAGAGTAAAGCCTGACTTCTACAGGACACCGAAATGTGGCAAACAAATGGCACGAGTATTGAGCTCATAGCTGGGTGAGCATGCAATGTATTGTTATGTTGTACTGAGCTCTGTACTGCGTAAGCAAGCATTACATTGTCATGGTGTACAGAGTTTAGTATGAGAGCGACAACAATGAATGCATGGTCATGGTGTGCTGAGCTCAGTACTGTTTGAGCAAGCAACACAAGATCATGGTGTGCTGAGCTCAGTACTGTTTGAGCAAGCAACACAAGATCATGGTGTGCTGAGCTCAGTACTGTTTGAGCAAGCAACACAAGACCATGGTGTGCTGAGCTCAGTACTGTTTGAGCAAGCAGCACAAGATCATGGTGTGCTGAGCTCAGTACTGTTTGAGCAAGCAACACAAGACCATTGTGTGCTGAGCTCAGTACTGTTTGAGCAAGCAACACAAGATCATGGTGTACTGAGCTCAGTACTGTTTGAGCAAGCAACACAAGATTATGGTGTGCTGAGCTCAGTACTGTTTGAGCAAGCAACACAAGATCATGGTGTGCTGAGCTCAGTACTGTTTGAGCAAGCAACACAAGACCATGGTGTGCTGAGCTCAGTACCGTTTGAGCAAGCAATGTATGGCCATGATATAATGAGGACAGAACTGTACGAGCAAGCAATGCATGGTTATGTTGTACTGAGCTCACTACTGATTTGTTGCACAATGTCTATGTGTAGATGCATGACAAAATGTGTCACTAATGTAATTCAGTGGTTTGTTTGACCATAAAGTATAAATGATATGAAATGTATGGATGGGTTTGTGTGGTGTGTGTACTTGTTAAAGCTGTTTTTCTTTGGTTCTTCTGAGTTCCCCATTCCTCTCACTGCTGAATCTCTTTCTATAGCAAACACTTAGGGCTCCCAGATAAAAAATAAGGTTTCTTCCAAATTTAAAAAATTCCTAATGAATCTCTATCTGTTGTGTGTAAGACCAGATTGTAATTTTGAGTTTGCATTTACAGGTGTAAATGTAAGTGCGAGTGTAGGTGTGGAATTCTGAGTTTGCTTGAAGATCCGTGTGTGTAAAAAACAGAGAAATATTAATTACAAAGTGATTTAGGGTAGAGGCTCGGCATGTGTGTATATGAATTCTTGGGTATATTTGTGCCACCTTCCATTCGTCATGGACCTCCGCCACTCATTGACACTAGCTAATTGCTGCACCTGTCATATAGCCACACTTTATTTCATTTTCCATCTATATCTAAGCCCTATCTGCTCCACAAATCTACTGTACTTGCAGGTTTCTAGCTCTTTTCCCTTTCACCTGCCCCTTCGATTCATTAATTACCTTTCCCCCAACATCACATTTTCCCCTTCTTTACACTAAAGGAACACTCTAGGCTAAAAACAGGTAGAATTGGGGCCCAGGGGGTTAATTAATAAATGAACCAGTCCGCCTATCCCTTTGTATTTTTCTTAGTCTACTTTAGATTTGTACTGGCTGGGTGGAGTAGAGGCAACATCACTGCTCTATAACTGTGGAGACACAGGTTCAAATCCCGGCAATAGCACCTCTCCAGTAAGTGTCCTTGGGCAAGACACCTAACGGTACATACTCGCCACCCAGGACATACTTGAAAACGAGAGAAATCTCAATGTATCCTTCCTGGTAAAATACTTTCTCAAAAAAATATTTCACCTTTCTCCTCTTTTGACCAAACAGTGTCTACTTTTGGGTCCTCTCTCCCACTGTTCTGGTTGTCTAACTTGTATGTATAATTATCATGTCTCACCCATTGTACAGCGCTACAGACCTTGTTGACGCTCTATAAACACTTGTAGCTGTCTACTTCAGGAAGCAGCAGAAACAATTGATCTGAAAATTGGTATGTGCATGACTAGCACTCATTCATCCAATAGGAAGGCCCTCAATGCTGCTCCATTGAGAAACCATGGACAAAAAGGTTTGCAGAACTCGTGAAGTGTCCGGGATGCTTGACAAAGGTCCTTGCTGAGAGAAGTCATCTACTCTGGAAATAAATCAGCGCCCCATTGACAGCCAAGAGGTGGAAGTTCGGCATACTATGAGCATTTAAGTTCAAATAAATTGTCACGGTGCCAAGGAGTCCCTTTGTTATTACCAAACTGTTAAAGTCATGGAAAACATTGAGTAGAAGGTATGGAATGTAGTATGAATCTGAATCTTTGGGTTGAACAAGAAATGTGAGATTCCAAATGAGGGTGAGGAGCAATAGGCAGAAAAAGGGAATTAGATATAATATGAGATTTGCATATTTATGAGTCTTGACATCTATGGTGATCTTCAAGACATTGCCATGGACGCATAAGCCTCAGGTAAGTAAAGTCTACCAGACACATGGATAAGATACATATGTGAAGGATAGTATAACATTAAGCAAAGAGAGACCTTAAAACTGTTCTAATGTCATAGATGGGGTAAGACTCACCTTCCCCTGTCACGCTAAGCAGCTGGGTCTCCAGATCGATGGGTAGGGCACCTTCCATGCAAACATGCTGAATAAACGTCTCCCATGCCTCACGTGATTGACTGAACTCATTGAGAAGTGAAGACACCTTCTTGCTGCTTTCAGGCATCTCAGATATGTAGCTGAGATCAACTCCAGGAAGGGAAGCGTTGGCTTTAGCGAGACACCAGTCCACATTCTGGACAAAGAAATCTACCAGCAATGGAAAGAGGTTTTCTATGCCGTCTTGTAAATTTTGGCCATCCATTGCAACACTGTAAAATGCGTGGGAGATTAGACAAAGTCAATGAAGAGGCAGTCAACATAAATACTAAAACACATCTAGAAAAGAATCATATCGGTGACCTACAGTGAGACTCGGTCTTCAAGTTGTAAAACCATTGCTCTTCAACATGTCCTGAAAAAAAAAGTGTAACGACTCAACAACTTTCCTTTGAATCATGTGAAAGTCAAATCTATTGGTTAGAGGGTGGGAGTTGCCAGGAACATTTCAAATCTTATTTTTGCAATGTGAGCATCGTTGAAGTATCACCTTGTCCCTAAGAATGCAGAATCACTATGGCATTGAGAACAATCTTGCCAATACAAGCATGGGCATAGAAACTGGGGGGAATGGGGGACAGAGTTTTCCTCATAGACATGGGCACAGTGTGTGCCTGGGATTGAGGACTTGTTGTATGGATGGAGTTTATGCTTTACTTTACCACCCTAAAGTTGCTGAATTTCCCCAATTTCTATGTGATGAAGAGTAGAGATGGCTAGTTTGTAGTATTTTAAGTATTTTATGCCTTTAAACTGCCGTACAGAGTGAAGGCTAAACCCCCTACCCTCTTTCCTCCCCAGAGTTCCTACACCAATGAATACAAGGGTTGGTTTTTGAGAACTTTGGTTGTAATTGTGTTAGGTATTAAGGTTTGTTCCAAGACTCACTGTGCTCCCAGCGAGAAGAAGTGGTGGATCGCGTCACCCTCTACACTATGGTACGAAAGGTGAATAAGGAATTTGGGGAGGGGTTTGTTTGTTGCCTTTAGTGACCTGGCAAAAGCAAAATAACTTAACTACAGCTTTTAGGAGACAGTGGGCTCTATTTCATAATTGGTGCTAATTTACCAGAGCCATTATAGTCTATGGCGTTATTATGTTTACAACAGCTCTGGTTAAATTAGCACCAACTTTGGAATATTACCCAATATTTCTTTGAGAAATACCATACCCAGGTGAGAAGCACAGGCTACCTATATCTCGTTCTTCTTTACCGAGGTGCAAATTAATGCCTCCTACACAAAGTATAGGAGAAGTTAATTCATTGCAGGGAAGCGCTACAGTCAAGGCGCAAGCAAAGATTGTGCCAAGAGTGGCATAGCGATTCCCAGGGATAAGATATCTTCTCGAGACATTCTGTAGAACAACTCCAGAAGTCATCTTATCGTCAACAATGGAATAGGGCTTAATATGGTCGGGAGCTTTGGTTCTCTGTAAGATTAGTGGATATTATGGTTAGAAGGTGCATATAATATGGGTGACTTTTGGTTTGGTGTTGAGGAGAGGTTTGGCTTGCAGCTAGGAACTGCGAGAGTTGAGAGGATTAGAGATGTCCACTTTTGAAGTAATCTGGACTAAAACATCCCGGCTACTAAAAAAGACAAGGATTTAATGCTAACTCCCGAAAAATCTAATCCCACTCACTAATCTTAGACCCCTTAACCCAGGGATGTACAAACTCAAGCCCCAAATGTTCCTGAATTACAACTCCCAGTAATCTCTGACTGGATGGATGAAGAAGTATGGGAGTTGTAGTTCATGAACATCTGGGAGACTGGAGTTTGGACAACCCTGCCTTAACCCCATCACTGTAGAATCATACAATACACCTTGCTGTGTTTGCTGTATTAACTGCACTATGAAACATTTCTTAATGCATTTTTTTTAGACTTTTCCATGTTTATGTAAAGTGGTACCATATTTTTTTTTGCATTAGATAATTAAGTCACCATGACATGTGCAGGAAAAAGAGCCAAAATATGGATGTCAAAGTGTTTTTTTTAAGGTTTTAGATACATAGAATATCATAGTTACGTCTTTCTAGAATTAAGAAAGCATGTCTGCATCCAGTCTGCTTTTATTCTCTTTTTAACCAATGCTCAGCCAATTGTGTCTTTGTTATATGTTTTTTTTATAACACCATGGCTCGAGGCAGCGGTTGGCCCAGCCCTATCCTATAATGTTTTGATTTACATTTCATCAGAATTCTTCATCTAACAATATTGTAAGAAATGGGTTGGGTTTCTTGAAACCACCGTGGTAAAGGAAGTGATCTGTAAAAACATATCATAGGGCAGTCCAACGGGTTTTTGATTTGTTCTATAACCCCAGTCCTTTGTATGTTGGTTGGTTCCTTGATGGCAGGGGCGTCGAGCTCTAATGTTCAAAGTCTACACACAGAACACCAGGTTGTCAGAAACATATTTATGCCCTTTTACAACACGGGTTTTGGTTATGGTTGCTGGCAGCCACTGGGAAGAAGGCTATACTATCTCAAAAAAAGTCTCGAAAGTCAGCACAGGATACCTTTCTTTATTCACCCTGGTGCCCTCAGAAATGTTGAAGGGAACCCCTCCAATCTCGTCCATTACCTCTGACCACAGCGGTCCTCAGTTTTAAAACTAAGTTAGTATGCTCTTTGATACTGGGTCCAGTCAGTTCCGGCAGGGTGCCACCCACTGCATTTGTATCTTGCTCCAGTTCGTAGGTTAACAGGTGACTATTCTACGCTCTTGCCCTTTCTTGTTGTATGTTGTGCTGCATGTACTTGTGTATGTGCTGATCATACCGCATGGTCTCCGATTGTGGGTCTGCCCTGCAGCTTGCTGAATCTATTAACCCCTCATGTCAACTGCCTGGTATTAAGCCAATGCACAAGTCATACAACATGGTCTATGATTGTGGGTCAGCCCTGCAGCTTGCTGAATCTATTAACCCCTCATGTCAACTGTTTGGTTCTAAGCATATATACACTTCATTCTGTATTATCACGATTGCGGGCCTGCCCTGCAACTTGCCGAATTCATTGTACGTGCATTATACGTTGCTGAGCACAAGTATATGGGAGTCCTCTCTGTTGTCAATCCTGCTTGTACAACTACCCTCTCTGGTGCCAACTCGGAACGTACTATTGACTACGCTTTTTCTGAACTAAGTTATGTTTATATCTTGCTACGCTATCTCTGTCTGTGTATAGTTAACTTGCCTTCACTCAGCAGACACTTGGTCACGAAATCACTTGCTGCTGAGTGGTATCTAGTATTATACATCACCTCCCTGGCTGGGAGTGCTAGGTGTGGCAGTTGTAACTGCTATCAAGTCAAGTATCAGAGTAATCTGTCCATAAGGATCCAAACAACGCTGATCTTAGGTGAGCGCCATCGCGATCGTGACATGTGGCCATACCTCATACCTTGAATGTCTGTAATTTTTAAAATATTATATTTCATATTTCACTAGCGGTGTAGTGTTGTTTAATGCAGACATTTCACATATTCTATAGGTTGCCACAGTCATTGTCCTTTATCCCCTTCACCCCCAAAATCGAGTTATCTCGATTTTGCATTGTAATGTATTGAAAACCACTTATTTGCATATCAAAAAGACCATTTTCATGCCAAGATTAGTGTGTCCCTGTGGAGAAAAGAAATCCTTTGTTTTATATCTCTCCAATTACCCTGGAGAGACATAAAACCATTTGCAAATAGCAGCCCTAAACCTCACTGTAACAAAAGTTAAAATAGATTACAGCTGCATTATAGCTGCCAGGGAGCGGGTGGAATACAGAGAGAGCTCTGTGGTCACTCACTGTTTTACAGGGATAAGATACAGGGGGTTATAATGAGTGAAAATCCCTGTACAGTACAGATACAAGGTGTTACTGTAATCTCCATATACAGGCATTATGCAGCTCATCATACAGATATTATTTTTATATTCTATTGGTATTTTGTGGAAGCTGCATTGCTAATAACCTCATTATGTTCACTACAAAGTCCCATAAGCAGGAGATCTGAACATTTTTATTATTTATCTTTAAGACAGTTACTGTATCTAACACAAACTCTTTTCTGCCTGTATGATAATAATGCAGACCCCATTTGAAATTGTATAAGATAAAGGACACCATCTAAAGCTCAGAATCTTATGTTTCAACAATATCTCTGTAAAGGATATTTAAATTTTTGAACTATCTCAGAATAACAGTTTCAATGCCAAAACTTCTATTTTACCCTATATTTAATTGTTTACGTCACATCCCATGTTCCAAACAAATATGATAATATTTTTTTTAAACAAAAATAGCTTGGTAGTGAAGGGGTTAAATAACACCACTATTGGCTTCAGCAACAGCGAAAGTTTCCAAGAACTCTGCAGCTCAGAGTGGAGATTTTAGTACATGAGGGTCTATACTGTTGCTGGATGTTAAAGCAGTGCACTTGCCGTCATGTAGTCCTTTAGTGCTAAAAATGTCAACAAATAAATGTTGACATAATAATATTATTCGCTGGTGGGTCTGTCCTTGGGATTGGGCAGGAGGGCTGGTCCTTGGAAAGAGGAAAAACTTGTTCTCCCCTAACTCACATAGCTTGCTTGCTGACAGTGGTGTTTTGGGGGTTTTTTTTAGGGGTGGGGCTTGATATTGTGACCATATCTTCAGGGCTTTTTGAGGAGCTTGCGTGGTGAGCATATGAGACAGTTTGTGTCTGTGATTCTTGAACTTCTCAATGACACAATCCTAAGGCTGGGGTCAGACCAGCTCACTTTTAGGCTAGGGTAAGACGAACGCATTTTTCACGTTGTCCGTGAAAAAGTGCGTTCGAACGAATGGACGTTTTTTTCACGGAATACGCGATAGCGGTCATACGATGCGCATTTTCGTCCGTGATTTTGTACGGATCATCAATAGAACCCTTTTTGCATCTGGACGTTATGTTGGCCGGACATGTGCAGCGTCTGATGTCTCCCAATCACGCAAACACGCCGCTATGCGGCTGCAGCGCACTCTGTACGTCAGTAGTAGCGGTTTGACGTTCTAGAAAAAATACGTTCGTTTGCCACTTGCGTTGCGCGGACGGACTTTCGTGCGGCCGTTCTTCGTATGTCACCCGGCATTGGACGTCATTTGCTGCTAGCACGGCCGTGATTTCGTGCGGCTAAACGCACGTTAAAACTGCTTTCGTCTGACCTTAGCCTTAACGTGCGTTCTGGCGCACATAATTACGGCTGCACTAGCAGCAGATGATGGGCAATGACGGCCAATATACGATGTACGGCCGCACAAAAGTCCAGCCGTGCAACGCAAGTGGAATTTGAACGCATTTTTTTGAGAACGCTGAACCGCTAGTACTGACGTACTGAGTGCGCAGCGGCGGCATAGCGGCGTGTGTGCGAGATTAGGAGATGTCAGACGCTGCTAATGTCCAGCCTACATAACTTCCAGACGCAAAAAGAGTTTTATTGACGTTCCGTACAAAATCACGCCCGAAAATGCGCGTCGTCTGACCGTTTTCTCGCATTCCGTGATAAAATACGTCAATGCGTTCGGAAGCACTTTTTCACGTTCGCGGGGAAAAATGCTTTCGTCTGACCCTAGCCGAAGACCTGAGCCAGACAGCGGTCACTTTCCAGACGCCCTGCACTGGACAGTCAGGGCTTGGTATATTTTTGATTTTTATTTATTTTGCCTTAAATTGTAAAAGGAATAGGAAGGGGGTTGTTTTATGAACGTCTGGGAAATATTAATTAAAATGGAGAAGTGAGAATAGAAATACATGTATGATAAGAAAATTACCCAAAGGAAAAAGAAATCTGGCTTTGACTTTGAAATGTCCTTGTCACCTCTTCACCGGTCTTAAGCAGGGGTCAAATCGTGGAGGTATGCTTGAGAACACTGTCCCTCCACTATTTTTGCAGGGGGGACACAGTTCTCATTAAATAGCTTTTATTTAGGTTTCATCCATATTTTTCTATATGAAGTGACAAATGATAAAGGAGGGGTTATTCAGACAGCACCGAAATATCACCGACCTTTAGCTGCTCTCGCGTTTCCCGCAGTTCCCTGCACTTCGGAGAATCAAAGTTCCCCATCCTGCAATGAATTCAGCATTCACCGCAGAGTCCCCTGAGTGCAGGGAAAACCTGCCGCAATCCCGCCGAAAACCCGCAGGAAAAAGCATACCGAACACGCTGGGAAAAGTCACCGAGCCGTCGATCACAGCTCAGAGGGGCCGCCGGAAAAAGCCGACAAGCAGACGAATGGGGTAAAAAAAAAACAAGCTTGAAAGTTTGAAAATTGAAACGCTGTTTGAAAAAAAACTACTGAACGAAAATGTTTGGAATTTACACATAAGATCCTATGAATGATAATAAAAAGGGCTGTTACAGAAAAAAGAAAAAAACGTTATTAAAAAAAAACCTGAAAACATTTTTTGCAGAAAAATGCCTAAAAGATCCTTAAAAAAATCAATAAATAAAGATACTTTTTACTGCAGAATAAAATAATAAACGGTTTATTAGATATTGAATTAAAACGGGAATATTTTTAACATTGAAGCCCATGAGATTCGCCTGAATAAACCTGTCGAATGAAAACACTGAACAGCAGGACATTTCCAACTTTTCTCTGCTGTTCAGTGTCTCTGAATAGATTAAACATGCTTCTCTATGGGGGATTTCACTGCCGTCGAACAGGCACCGTACGTACAGGCAATTCGCCAAGATATGGCGAACTGTCTGCTCTCTGAATAGCCGAATGGACGCGAAATGTCACCATATGCTGAATTTCAGTGTCCGGTTACATTTCGGGGCCAGACCGACTCTCTTTGAATAACCCTTTTGATTTTTATTGCAATTATCATAATGAGTCGATAAAACCCATTTTATCACTACAACTAAACATTATTATCAAATTTGAGTGTGGCCGGATGGTTAAGTATGACATGTCAATGGTTACTTTGGAGCTAATTTCATTCATATTTGTCATCAGAGTTAAGGTTTTATTCCCTCCTCCTAGTTATTTATTAAAAGTTTCCTCGATCTTTTTCGGACCTGATAAAATTTGTTCTACATTTTTAACTGTCAGGATCCCTGGCTGTAGCCATCCTGAAACCCCCCCTGGTGGTACACTTCTATGTACTGTTCCTGCCCTGTAACCAGCATTCACTATCAGCATCCAGCAATGCAACAGTTAACTCACAACCAACACACGTGACACACAAAATAAAGGGCTCTGCCCCACAATTGACATTGCTGGTTCATTACAGCTCTTGTGCTGAGAGAGTGAGGTGCTGCTAACTCGCTGCTCTGCTATACCCATCTGTTCCTGTTTATTATTTATGTTTCCTGCAACTCCACCATCATACTTCTGAGAATCATCCGGTCAGTTTATTTCCACATCATCCTCCCTACCCCTTCCCGCCCGCTTATCAGTGCAGGACATTGCATCCTGGGCTCATACCCCTGCCATCCAGGTGCCACCCAGGTACCATCCCCACGATCCTGACATTAACATTGCGTTTCATTTATTTCTTTTAATTTCCCATTTAACACATAACTCATAACTTAACATCGAGCACTGGTGAACAAAGTAAATAAACAGCTGGAGAAAATACTTAAAATTCATGTACACTGCGTTGGAATAAGCCGAGTGTTTGGTTATTTCATCATGTGCCAAAACACGGGCAAATTCCCTATTTTTAGAAGTCTCAGATTTCTTCTCACAATGTCATCACTCAGCAACTACATTATCAGGGTTATCCAAAGAGAATCGAAAAGTCACCGCACGTTCGGTGACTTTTCGTTCTCTTCAATTCGGTGCGATTTGGCGATCCCATTTCGGCGACCCCGAGGTGTATTCAGCAAGCACCACAGGGCCGTCGTAGTGCAGGGAAAAGCCGCCGCAAACCGACGAACACTCACCGCA
This sequence comes from Leptobrachium leishanense, assembly GCA_009667805.1. Taxonomy (NCBI): domain Eukaryota; kingdom Metazoa; phylum Chordata; class Amphibia; order Anura; family Megophryidae; genus Leptobrachium; species Leptobrachium leishanense. Next base: position 34,868,428 of record CM019072.1, on the reverse strand, counting down.
AAACCCAGCGAACGCACACTCAAACTCGCGAAAACATCTGGATTAACCCGAACATGCCGGAGAAACCCGAGCAGGAGCCGATCAGAGCACAGAGCAGCCGCCGGAAAAACCCGACACCGCAGACAAATGGAGTGAAAAAAAAAACCAGTACGCTTGAATGTTTGAAAAGTGAAACGCTGTTTGCAAAGAAACTACAGAACGAAAATGTCTGAAATTTACATATAAGATCCAATGAATGATAATAAAAAGGGCTGTTACAGAAAAAAAAAAACTATTGAAAAAAAACGAAAAAAAAAAATTGCAAAAAAATTCGGAAAAATGCCTAAAAGATCCTAAATTTTTTTTATAAATAAAGAGACTTTTTACTGCAGAATATTATAATCAACGGTTTATTACATATTGAATTAAAACGGGAATATTTTTACCATTGAAGCCTATGGGATTCGCCTGAATAAACCCGATGAATGAAACCACCGAACAGCAGGGCATTTCGGCAACTTTTCACTGCTGGTTTTTGTTCTCTGAATAGACGATGCATTGCTTCTCTATGGGGATTCACTGTCCTCGAACAGGCAACGAACAGGCAGCGTATGTGCAGGCAATTCGCCAGGATTTTGCGAACTGCCTGCTCTCTGAATAGCCGAATGGCCAGGGAAGGTAACCGTACACTGAATTTAAATGTTCGGTTACCTTTCGCCAGCAATTCGGATCTCTTTGAATAACCCTGTATCAGATTTTGATGTATGAAAAAATATACACAAAGGCAAAACATTTTTCTATTTCAAATACTGATCGGTTTATTCACTAAACAACTTTTTTCTAGCATTGTTGCAACCAAGATACACTTTGCCAATCCAGGGAGGGAAATTTAAAGAATGGCAGGAATACTTTAATCAATGGATCTTCACCTGCTGTTCTTTGATTTGCCCTTTCTGGGCTGTTGAAGTTTATTGCGGTTGCAAAAACGGTGATTAGTGAATAACCCCAATAAAGAGTTATCTTAAACACTTTCTTTTTCTTCTCTGTGCCTTTAACCCCCTTCACACCCAAAATCAAGATAACTCGATTTTGCATTGTAGTGCATCGCAGAGCACTAATTAGCATATCAAAAGACCATTTCACACTTTTTTAAAGCAGGATTAGCGTGTCCTTTGTTGAGAAACAAAATCCTTTGTTTTATGTCTCTCCAAGCACCCTGAAGAGACATAAAACCAACTGGAAATAGCAGTCCTAAACTTCACTATAACAAAAAGTTCAAACAGATTACTGCTGCACTACAGCTGTCAGGTTGAGGGCAGAAAACAGGGAGCACTCTGGGGTCACTCATTGCTGTACACGAATAAGATTCAGGGGGATATAATGACTGAAAATCACTATACAGTACATATACCAGGTGTTACTGTAATTTCCATATACTGGCATTATGTCACATACAGATATTATTATACATTCTACTGGTATTTTTTGGAAGCTGCATTGCTAATAATCTCATTATGACCAATACAAACCCCCAGAAGCAGGAGATCTGAACATTTTTATTATTTATCTTTATCACGGTTACTGTATCTAGCACAAAGGCCAAATCTGCCTGTATGATAACAATGCAGACCCCGCTGGAAATTGTGTACAATAAGGGACAACATCTAGAGCTCAAAATCTTACATTTCAACAACATTTCTCTAAAGGAGAAACGAATACATGGTTTATTAAAAATGAGCAAATTAACATTATTTAATTTTTTTAACTAGCTCAGAATAACAATTTCTGTGCGAAATGTCTAGTTTACCCTAAACTTAATTGTTAGGGTCGCATCCCGTGTTTCATATAAATGTTATGATAAAAAAAAAATCAACAAAAATCCCTTGGTAGTGAAGGAGTTAAAATACATTAACAGCAACACGAGGCCAAATGAAACGCCACGGTTTTGGTCAGACGAGCGCACTTCAGAGTGGAAGAAACAACCGTGAGAGTGGACGTTCCTTCCACTCTGACGCCCGTCTGGCCACCTCGCTGAGCGCAGTCAGCGCGCTCAGCACTGCAAAGCTAGATCCTCCTATGGAGGTTCACGCTTTGCAGCCCCGTCAACGCGCGTCTAGCGTTTTGACGGGGAGGCTTTGTGCGCGGACGCTTCTTGCGTGTGCATTTCGTGAGCAAACTCATGGGTGTGACTGGCCCCGTTGCAGCGTCACAGCGCTGCGATGGACGGTGGTAGGCACGTCAGTACGGGCTCACCTAGTGCACTCGTCTGACACCGGCCTAAGCCCACTGTACCCCACCTGCTGCTGAAACATAATTCTTGATAAAAACATTGAAGGGTATTGATTGTGCTACACATACAGGGTTTTGTTGTTGTTTTTTGCTATTCCACTCTTTTTTTTTTCTTTCACTTCTGCATTAATATAGTAACATAGCTAAATATATGTGTATTATTTTTGCAGCGGATGTAATTCTTTCTTAAACAGGAAATTCTGTTGTTTGGTAAATATTAAAATACCGTATGTTGGGTGACTTTTCGTTCACTTCAATTCGGTGCGATTTGGCGATCCCATTTCGGCGACCCTGCGGTGTATTCAGCAAGCACCACAGAGTCCCCGAAGTGCAAGGAAAACCCGCCGCAAACCCGACGAACACTCACCACCAACCCGCCGAACACTCACTGCAAAACCCGCCGAACACTCACTAAAACCCACAAAACAGCAGGATTAACCCTGCCGAATACTACAGAGAAACCCGAGCAGCTGCCGATCAGAGCGCAGAGCAGCCGCCGGGAAAAGCCGACACCGCAGACGAATGGAGTGAAAAAACAAAACAATTCGCTTGAATGTTTGAAAAGTAAAATGCTGTTTGCAAAGAAACTACAGAACGAAAATGTCTGAAATTTACATATGAGGTCCAGGGAATGATAATAAAAAGGGCTGTTACAGAAAAAAGAAAAAACGATTGAAAAACAAAATTCGCAAAAAAAATCCCGAAAAATACCTAAAAGATCCTAAAAAATCTGTAAATAAAAAGACTCTTTACTGCAGAATATTATAATCAACGGTTTATTAGATATTGAATTAAAATGGGAATACTTTTAACATTGAAACTATGGGATTCGCCTGAATAAACCTGTCGAATTAAACCACCGAATGGCAGGGCACTTCGGCAACTTTTCACTGCTGGTTTTTGTTCTCTGAATAGACGAAGCATTGCTTCTCTATGGGGATTTCACTGCCCTTGAACAAGCATCGTATGTGCAGGCAATTCGCCAGGATTTTGCGAACTGCCTGCTCTCTGAATAGCCGAATGGCCCCGAAATGTCACTTCGCTGAAATTCAGTGATCGGTTACATTTAGGGGCCAGATCGACTCTCTTTGAATGACCCTGACAGTGTACAGTATACATATACACACACACACACATATATACAGTATATATATAAAATATATATATACTCACGCATGCACATATCTAGATACATTGTAGCAATAACACTTAGAATTCGGAATTCTCCCTCCTTTTTTAACAATACTTATATTTCTGCCTCTATGTAGACCAATCCCTCATTTTACCATCATACTACACCGCTGTACCTGTTGCTGCTCGAGAAAGAGACATTACTTACAGTTGCAGCGCATGGGTTTTCTGAATTGAAGGAGCATGTCGGGGTTTTCAGACTTTAAACGAAGTTATCTAAAACAGAAAGCAAACGTATAAAGGAAATCCCCCTTTTCCAAGAGGCGTGAACCACTTAGCAATAACTGCAGAAAACGTAATGAAAAAAGTCCGAATCAAATCCTGTAATTAAAGCAATAAAAACCCCAATATTTTATGTGAAATCATTCTGCCTTAATAGGTTTATCGCCGGAATGTTTTCATGTTACGGCTCGGAGGCGTTGCTACATATGAATTATATATAAAAGGAACATGATCTATTTTCGCTTTCACTTTGTCAGCGTCTGACTTGTCTGCAAACGATCCTCATCTAAATAGTTACTCATTTGAATCAAATGCGTGTGTGTGTTTGTGGGTGTTTGTGTGTGTGTGTGTGTGTGTGTGTGTGTTTGTATGTGTTTGTGTGTGTGTGTGTTTGTGTGTGTTTGTGTGTGTGTGTGTTTGTGGGTGTTTGTGTATGTGTGTGTGTGTGTGTGTGTGTTTGTGTGTGTGTGTCTGTGTGTGTTTGTGTGTACAAAATGAAAGAATCAGTATCTGAATTATGGACTAACACCATTTCTCCTATCTATCCATCTATCTATCTCTCTATACACACACAATCTATTGGATTCCAATATTGTTGAATGGATTAGGCAGTGGCTGAGTGACAGGCAACAGAGGGTTGTGGTAAATGGAGTTTATTCGGCTCAAGGTCTTGTTACCAGTGGGGTACCTCAGGGGTCAGTACTTGGACCCATTCTCTTTAATATTTTTATTAGTGATATTGCAGAAGGTATTATTGGAAAAGTATGTCTTTTTGCTGATGACACAAAGATTTGCAACAGGGTTGACGTTCCTGGAGGGATCAGCCAAATGACAAATGATTTAGGTAAGCTAAAAAAATGGTCGGAGCTGTGGCAATTGAGTTTTAATGTGGATAAGTGCAAGATAATGCACCTGGGACGTAAAAACCCAAGGGCTGAATATAGAATATTTGATACAGTCCTAACCTCAACATCTGAGGAAAGGGATTTAGGGGTTATTATTTCAGAGGATCTAAGGGTAAGTAGTCAATGTAATAGAGCAGCAGGAAATGCTGGCAGAATGCTTGGTTGTGTAGGGAGAGGTATTAGCAGTAGGAAAAGGGAAGTGCTCATGCCACTGTACAGAGCACTGGTGAGACCTCACTTGGAGTACTGTGTGCAGTACTGGAGACCGTATCTCCAGAAGGATATAGACATCTTAGAGAGAGTTCAGAGAAGGGCTACTAAAATGGTGTACGGCTTGAAGGAGAAAAGTTACCAGGAAAGGCTTAATGATCTTAACATGTACAGCTTGGAAAAAAGACGAGACAGAGGAGATATGATAGAAACATTTAAATACGTAAAGGAAATACACAAGGTAGAGGAAGGGAGTATATTTAAAAGGAAACAAAGTAGCAAAACAAGAGGACATAGTCTTAGATTAGAGGGGCAAAGGTTTAAAAGTATCATCAGAAAGCATTATTTTACTGAGAGGGTGGTGGATACATGGAACAGCCTTCCAGTTGAAGTGGTAGAGGCCAAAACAGTAATTGAATTTAAGCAAGCATGGGATAGGCATAAGGCTATCCTAAACAAAAGCTAAATCCAGGTAAAGTATCCATGTAATTGGGCAGACTAGATGGGCCAAAAGGTTCTTATCTGCCAACATTTTCTATGTTTCTATGTTTCTACACTATATATGAATAAAATCGGTGGTGACCATGCTACTGGGATGTCCACATGCCCACTCGAGCTCGGTGTTAGAGTAGTGTAAGAGTGATCGCTAGTGTTTTAAATCACTACATAAGTTAAAGCTATTTTAAAAAGTGTCTAATATTATCCCTACCTAGAGGGGAACGTCCTCACCACCTGAGGCCATAGATTGGGGGTTCAGCAACCTTGGCCCTCCAGATGTTTTGAATCTACCTCCACCATGATGTTCAGCTACTCATTAGAATGGCTGAGCCCCATGAGAAATGTCCATTTTAACACATCTGGAGGTCCAAGGTTGCCAACACCCTCCATAGATCTTAGGCCCCTAATGTGGCAGAGGGGAGACAATATACAGTATATATTAAACAAAGTGAAGTTCAATAAAAATATATGCAAATGACTTTATTAAGCGCAATACCTGCACACAACACGTACAGATTACACCTAGGTCCTTTCCGTTAACAATATTGACAATAGTGATGTCTGCTATCAAGCTACTTAGCAACAACAAACATAAAATGTTGCCAATAGCAATGCACAGCAGGCCACGAAAAGAGTACAAGACTGTGATGTTAAAGGGACAGTCTACACATCCTACCACTTTAGTTGTGTAGAGTTCCCCCCAGGTCTCCCCTCCCACTCCCTCTAGTGCGGATCTGGTGAAAGCCCTGGGTGAAGTAGAGGAGTTTTCTCAATCTACACCAGTGTCACCTGCCGCTAGGATTTAGAATTTCCTGGCTGCTGGTCACCAGATCTGTCACTGGTGATGCCAGCACGCAGTGCTCAAGACTGAAATAAACCAACATCTTTGTAACTAAACTCCTATACTTTGGCCTTCATGGGGTACCATACAATACATGGGGTGAAATTGATGGAGAAATAGTGCAACATAGGAAGAAAGTACAGACAGTACCCTCCAGTACATTGTAAAGTGCTCAGATGTGACTCCTACAGTAAAAAAATATTTATTTATTTGCTTCTAGAGCAACAACATTGAACAGTTTCAGTTATAAAGTGCACAATGCTGCTGCACTAAATCACCTTCTCATTTCCCACACCAGGAGCAAATGTGGAGGTAATGGCACAATGTGTTATTACGTATTGTTTCATCTAAATTACAAGCTGCCGCACCACTGGGATTACTTTGGATGCATAAATCACCATTTTGTATGCCCTACAAGGTCAAGTGAAGAGTAATTTTAAAGGTCAAAGTGTGGCCTTTCAAATGATACCAAACAATACCTCATGTAAAATGTAACAATAAAAAAAGATAAAGAAAATATATATATAAATGCATTTTGTTCTAAGGCAGTGGCATTACCCACTTTTCAGGTAAACCTTCTCATTTCCCATGTCAGGAGCAAGTACACTGTTTTACACATAGTCATATTATTCATAAAACGCAATGTGACAAAATAAAAGCAAAGAATTCAATTTTTTCAGTTTTGGGTAAAATTGTGTATTTTCTTAGAAAAATGCAGTAACATATCTTTAACAATAGTAACCCATTGAATATATAACCACAAAGATGTGGATTATAAAATGTGGTAAAATAAATTAACACGCTGTAAACAATTGAAATTCGAACAGAAATTTACATTTTGTTTACAATTTTTGACATAGCATTCTGACGTCACATGACACATACACATAGCAATGATATATTTTGAATCCCCTGAGGCCGCTGAAAAAAAGATATATAACTTTTCTGGGTCCTGCAATAAAAGATGACTTAAATCACGTTTAAACATGATGAGCACAAAGTGGGAAAAATTATTTCAGCACATTGGGCTGAATTGGCTCAGTCAGCAGCAAAGGGGTTAAAGATAAACCAGAGATCAGCATACATTTTCTATCCCTCGATATTAAATATAATGCAAGAACCGGAAGATCACACTGGTAAAATTATGCAGGAAAACTGCAAAATTCACAAAAAGACTGAGGCCGACCAGCAGAGTCACTATTTTACTTGACAGGAAGAATATACACGGTTATTCAGAGAGAAGTGAAAAGCAGGAGAATGACTGGAGAATGGAAAATTGTAGGTCAAAATAGCCAAACCAGAAAAATTCTCCCTTTCATCTCACTTTCCAAATCAACTGTTTTGATCTAGAATTTTCCATTTTCCAGTCATTCTCCTGCTTTTCACCGCTCTCTGAATAACCCTGATAAGGACAAACATCCGTGAGCGGCTGCGAGTTGGTCTACACCCCGACCAACATGGAGTCATGTTGAACAACCCACCCCTCCATGTAAATTCAGCCTAATGTGGTGGAAACAAAAGCAATAAACCACTGAAAGAAAAAACAATATGACTAATACTTTGGCAAACATACAAAAAGAAGTCACAAGTGCTGACTAACATGCGCTATCAAAAAATAGGCCAAGTCGCTGACACTAATGTCTCATGTGTTGTGATTCAGGCGCACATTCACCGTGTCATCATTTCAATAAGCTCGTGCAATGTCACAACATTTATTTCCCTCCATAGTGGAATTAATTTGTGGCCAAGATCTTGTATTGATGATGGGAGAGTCGCGGCGCTGTGTAAAGTCTTCTCCAGCACATTATCCCAAAGATTCTCAATGTGGTTAAGGTCTGAACTGTGCAGTGGCCAATCCATGTGTGAAAATGGTATCTCAAGCCCCCTGAACCACTCTTACACAATTTGAGCCCGATGAATCCTGGCATTGCCATCTTGGAATATGCCCGCTGTGCCATCAGGGAAGAAAAAAAACATTGATGGAAAAACCTGCTCATTCAGTATATTCAGGGAGTCACACGATCTCATTTCCACATAATGTTGCTGAACCTAGACCCGACCAACTGAATCAACCCCACCCAGATCATAACTGTCTTGTATGGCAGGTGGTGTCTTTTTTTTTGGCCAGACGGTGTATAATGGTATACAAGACCCTACAGCCAGGTTCCCTAATGCCAACATCCCGACGGCCAACTTCCACACAGAACAAGTGCCGGACATACCAACTTCCCTACACGGCCAACTTCCAGACATCTATAATCCCAGCGGCTAACCCTAAAACAAACATGCTAACCCTGGGTTTAAGGGGGTTAGGGCTAGGTTTAGGGGGGTTAGGTTTAGGGCTAGGATTAGGGGGGTTAGGGCTAGGTTTAGGGGGGATAGAGCTAGAGCTAGGTTTAGGGGGGTTAGGGCTAGGTTTAGGGGGTTAGGGTTAGGGCTAGGTTTAGTGGGTTAGGGCTAGATTTAGGGGGGTTAGGGTTAGGACTAGGTTTAGGGGGGTTAGGGTTAGGTCTAAGTTTAAGGGGTTAGGGTTAGGGCTAGGTTTAGGGGGTTAGGGTTAGGGCTAGGTTTAGGGGGGTTAGGTTTAGGGGGTTAGGGTTAGGGCTAGGTTTAGGGGGTTAGGTTTAGGGGGTTAGGGTTAGGGCTAGGTTTAGGGGGGTTAGGGTTAGGTATAGGTTTAAGGGGTTAGGGTTAGGGCTAGGTTTAGGGGGTTAGGATTAGGGCTAGGTTTAGGGGGTTAGGGTTAGGGCTAGGTTTAGGGCGTTAGGGTTAAGGCTAGGTTTAGGGGGTTAGGGCCAGGTTTAGGGGGTTAGGGCCGGGGTTAGGGTTAGGGTTAGGTATAGGTTTAAGGGGTTAGGGTTAGGGCTAGGTTTAGGGGGTTAGGATTAGGGCTAGGTTTAGGGGGTTAGGGTTAGGGCTAGGTTTAGGGCGTTAGGGTTAAGGCTAGGTTTAGGGGGTTAGGGCCAGGTTTAGGGGGTTAGGGCCAGGTTTAGGGGGGTTAGTGCTAGGTTTAGGGGGTTAGGGTTAGGTCTAGGTTTAAGGGGTTAGGGTTAGTGCTAGGTTTAGGGGGTTAGGATTAGTGCTAGGTTTAGGGGGTTAGGGTTAGGGCTAGGTTTAGGGCATTAGGGTTAAGGCTAGGTTTAGGGGGTTAGGGCCGGGGTTAGGGTTAGGTATAGGGTTAAGGGGTTAGGGTTAGGGCTAGGTTTAGGGGGTTAGGATTAGGGCTAGGTTTAGGGGGTTAGGGTTAGGGCTAGGTTTAGGGCGTTAGGGTTAAGGCTAGGTTTAGGGGGTTAGGGCCAGGTTTAGGGGGTTAGGGCCGGGGTTAGGGTTAGGTATAGGTTTAAGGGGTTAGGGTTAGGGCTAGGTTTAGGGGGTTAGGATTAGGGCTAGGTTTAGGGGGTTAGGGTTAGGGCTAGGTTTAGGGCGTTAGGGTTAAGGCTAGGTTTAGGGGGGTTAGGGCCAGGTTTAGGGGGTTAGGGCTAGGTTTAGGGGGTTAGGGCTAGGTTTAGGGGGTTAGGGAGTAGGGTTAGTGTTAGCCGCTGGGATTTTGGATATCTGGAAATTGCCCGTCAGGGAGTTGTCTGTGTAGGGAAGTTGGCCGTCAGGATTTTGGCATTAGGGAACCTGGTTGTAGGGATTTCGACCCAAACCCTACTGGTAATTATTTACCTACATAAGTCTGTTCACTTTAATTACTGGTTCTCTGGGCACTTGCAGTGTGCTTTATTTATTTATTTATTTCACTTGCTATATTGTTGTAAACACCATTTAATTGTTCACTGTGAAAAGGCAACACGGTACCACTTAAGCGCCTGTATTACGTTTGTTTGCTTTGTGATACATACTAAACAGTTAGCATGACGTATAAAAACATTGATTACACTGGGGAACAATTTGGAACTTATTTTCTGTTGAGTTCGATATTTCAGACTAAATTAGGCGCTGATTTCAAAACTGCAGTTAGTTTTCTTCTATCACGTCAGATTTCTGCAGCTTATCTGAATGCGATTACTCCCATCCGGATATATGGGAGCAAGAGAGCTTTCCTATTGGCCGAGAGTGGACCTCCCTCGAGTGGGATGGGGTGGGGGATGACCTTGGCAACCGGATGTTACACGTGAGACAGTGTGGGGAGAGGGTGTGTATAACTGTATCTAGTGAATTGTATTCTGAAAGTCTGTATACAAGGAGTAAGCAGCATTTATTTTTTATTTGCACACGTATTTCCTTCTCTTCAGATCATGTCGGCCTCTGCTATTTCTCGTCGTAAGTTGCGAAACAGCCCTGGTTCCTTTTCTTAGATCTGTGTCAGTTTAACCGTTCCCAGTCAAAGTATGAACATCAGCGCATTTGTCAGGCAAGACTATGTTGCATATTTCAAAGTAAAACTTGGCGATCAAGATAAGTCTTGGGCCCCTCACAGTGGGCTCTATTACATTCTCCGAGCAAAAATGTGCGCATGCGCAAAAATGCATTAACGCGAGGGGAAAAACCCTTTGCGCTGACCGTCAAATTACGACCTTCGCGCATACGATGCGCGTTAACGTCTAACGCGAGTTACCCTGCAAAAGCGAAAGTTTGTGCGTGCATCCCATACTTAACATTGTGAGCGCAAATGTGTTCGTGCGCTGGTACGCGGCTGGTATTACAATAGACGCGCAACTTTTTACTAACAACGTTTGCGCGCATAATTTTAACGTCTTTGAAAAGCCGGTGGTAACTGCAAATCCGAACGTTTTGGCCCAAACGAAAAACACCAGCACGAAAAAAATAATAAAGCAACGTATAGTTACACATTCTACACATACTCAAACGATAAAATAGAGAGGTTTTGAGTGTTTTTTTTATTGCTGCAGCATATATACACGGATTGATTTTGACAGGCGCAAAAACTGAACGGGAGACAATTGTGGTTCTTAATTCTGATTGGCTGAATCGCGTGAAAAAAACAGTCTGCCCACCGATTTCTGCGCAGCGTTAATTTGCGCTAGTTTTTGCGTGTCTTTTTTACGCGCGATATTTTCGGACGGATGAAAAAATGTGCTCGGATTGTAATACCAGCGTTAATTTACGTGCGTTAACGTTTAACTCTGCGTGGAAAAAAAATTGTGCTGCGCGTACAAATTTGGCAGAGAATGTAATAGAGCCCAAGATGTGCAAGCAGTGTGTCGAGAGTTTACGGATGTGGACGAAGGGAACATGTGATAAGTCGCCATTTGATATACCTATGGTTTGGCGAGAGCCCACAGACCTTAATTTATTTATTTATTTGCAAAGTAATTTACCAGGAAGGATACATTGAGATTTCTCTCGTTTTCAAGTATGTCCTGGGTCTTTTCTAGTGACTGTTACTTCTGTACGATTCCACCAAGATTTGATGGTCATAGAGGAACGGTATCAGGGTAGATGGGATGAACATATGATGGCTGACTATTGTTGGAGCATCAGGCGAGAATGTCCATAGATTGAAATCTCCAGGAAAAGCTATAAGCATAAATTTGTACCTTACTTGCCACCTACCTTGACTACTTGCACCCAATTTTAGGTTAAATTTGAATCTGACATTCAGGTGATTTTTTTCATTATTTTTAGGGCTGCGGAATTTAAATGATTAATCAATCGATTAATCGTTAATTTTTTTATTCAATAAATTAATTTTGATCGGGGGGCCCATCAGCTCCGGCATCAGACTCTAGGAGACGGAATCCGGAGCTGTACTGGCTTCCTGGGGCCCTAGGCGGCCCTACAGCAGTGTGCGAAGCACACTGCTTTGGCGCTGCCCTCCAGTCACGTGTGCGACGCTTGACATACAGCGACTGCCACAGACGAGAAGGCAGCGGAGGAGCGGAGGAGAGGTGAGTATGGTGCCACCAGCCTCGGACGCAGGCACACACCAAACCCAGGGACCAGACCCCAATCCCAGACCCAAGAGCCCAGGTACACACCAGGCCACAGACAAGACCCAGGGCCCAGACCCCAGACCCAGGGCCCAGACCCAAGACACAGGGCCCAGACTCAGGGCCCAGACCCCAGACCCAGATCCAAGACCCAGGGCCCAGACCCAAGACTCAGGGCCTAAGACCCAGGGCCCAAGACCCAGACCCAAGGCCCAGACCCAAGACCCAGGGCCCAGACCCAAGGCCCAGATCCAGGGCCCAGGCCCAAGACCCAGGGCCCAGACCCAGGGCCCAGACCCAGGGCCCAGACCCCAGACCCAGGGTCCAGACCCAAGACACAAGGCCCAGACCCAGGGCCCAGACCCCAGACCCAGACCCCAGATCCAAGACCCAGGGCTCAGACCCAAGACCCAGGGCCCAAGACCCAGGGCCCAAGACCCAGACCCAAGGCCCAGACTCAAGACCCAGGGCCCAGACCCAGGGCCCAGACACAGGGCACAGACCCAGGGCCCAGACCCAGACCCAAGACCCAGGGCCCAGACCCACGACTCAGGGCCCAGACCCAAGACCCAGACCCAGGGCCAAGACCCAGGGCCCGGACCCAGGGCCCAGACCCCAAGACCCAGGGACCAAGACCCAGGGCCCAAGACCCAGACCCCAGACCCAAGGCCCAGACCCAAGACCCAGACCCCAGACCCAAGACCCAGGGCCCACACCCAGGGCCCAGACCCCAAGACCCAGGGCCCAAGACCCAGACCCCAGACCCAAGGCCCAGACCCAAGACTGAGACCCCAGACCCAAGACCCAGGGGCCAGACCCAGGGCCCAGACCCAGACCAAAGACCCAGGGCCAAAACCCAGGGCCCAAGACCCAGGACCCAAGGGACCAGGCCCAAGGCCCAGACCCAAGACTCAGGGCCCAGACCCAAGACCCAGGGCTCAGGTCCAGGGCCCAGATCCAAGACCAAGGGCCCAGACCCAAGACCCAGGGCCCAGTCCTAAGACCCAGGGCCCAGACCCAGGCCCCAAGACCCAGGGCCAAGACCCAGGTCCTAGACCCTGGTTCAAGGCCCAGCCAAGCCCAAAGGCCATCATACACAGCACATTGCTGCACATTTATTGCTGTGGGGCTCTGTGATACACTCATACACACCGCACTTTACTGTGGGTTTTATTGCTGTGGAGCTCGGTTATACGCTCATACACACTGCACATAACTGTGGGTTTTATTGCTGTGGAGCTCTGTGATACACTCATACTCACTGCACATTACTGTGAGTTTTACTGCTGTGGGGCTCTGTGATACGCTCATACACACTGCACATTACTGTGAGTTTTATTGCTGTGAGTGCGTTATAATTAATCAAAATGAATCGATTAATCGAATAAAAATAACGATTAATCGAACACGAAAATTTTAATCAGTACCAGCCCTAATTATTTTCCACTGTGTGCATAATTTGTATGTTTTTTGAGACAAAGGGAGGGTATCCTGTACCTTAAAAAATGTATGTGATCGAGAAAAACTGGGGTTATTTTTGTATTCAGATGCCACCAGTTAGTCAAAAACAAGTGTCAGATCTAACTCAACAAAAATGCTGTTCCCCAGTGTTATAGATGTATAGATTAAGGGTCACTGTCTCAAAGAAAATAGAATCGGATCAGAGCCATAAGACTTTGTGTGCACCTGTTTAGCTTTCGTTATCACTTCTATGGAAAAATATGACTTTCAATGTTATTTATAACTTCTTTATAAATCCTGCCAGAGCAGTACCGCGGACCGGTTAATCAGCCCAAGTGAGATTATTGAATTACCTTAACAATGTGATACAGGTCAGTGCATGTTACAAGATACAATGTGAGTGTGTGTATGGCATGAATATAAAGTTTCTCTCCCCATTCCACTGTCCTTATTCCACTGTCCCCATTCCACTGTCCCCATTCCACTGTCTCCATTCCACTGTCGCCATTCCACTGTCCCTATTCCACTGTTGTCATTCTACTGTCCCCATTCCACTGTTGCCATTCCACTGTCCCCATTCCATTGTCCCCATTCCACTGTCGACATTCTACTGTCCCCATTCCACTGTTGCCATTTCACTGTCCCCATTCCACTGTTGACATTCTACTGACCCCATTCCAATGACCCCATTCCACTGTTGCCATTTCACTGTCCCCATTCCACTGTCCCCATAATTTTGTTCACTGATCCATAGTCTGGACATATGTTTCAGTAGTACTGTCCCCATTCCACTGTTGCCATTTCACTGTCCCCATTCCACATTCGCCATTCCACTGTCCCTATTCCATTATCCCCATTCCACTGTTGCCATTCCACTGTCCCTATTCCATTATCCCCATTCCACTGTTGCCATTCCACTGTCCCCATTCCACTGTTGCTATTTCACTGTCCCCATTCCATTGTCACCTTTCCACTGTCCCCATAATTTTGTTCACTGATCCATAGTCTGGACATGTGTTTCAGTAGCCCTGGGCTACTAATCTCTCTTCACCATTATGATACATAACTACCTTATAAACTATTGTTTCTAGAACAAACAAACCCAAACAGAAAGCAGGGGAATAGACACCCAAAGGGCATAACCCAACAATACATATAGAAAAACGATTGCACAAAGTGCAGGGAAGGTGTCTATTAATACAATAATTGTATTAACAAAATAAGCACTGAAGACATAGGAAGGTGGAAAAGTATATAGAGTAGCGGCACCTCATAGGAGTCCACACTGGCGAAGGCACATATAGAGAGGTAAGGTTGAATAAAAGAGATTGCTGTCTAATACTTTGGCGGTTCAAGCCACCTACATATCTCTAAACTAAAGAGAAATTAATTAACACCGGGGTTGTCTGCACAATAGCCACCATAAAGAGAGAAAAGGGAAAATAGATTTAAAAACAATAGAGGACTAACATAGCTCAGCTAAAGCTATTGTGCGGACAACCCTGGCGTTAATTAATTTCTCTTTAGTTTAGAGGTATGTAGGTGGCTTGAACCGCCGAGGTATTAGACAGCAATCTCTTTTATACAACCTTACCTCTCTATATGTGCCTTCGCCAGTGTGGACTCCTATGAGGTGCCGGTACTCTATATACTTTCCACCTTCCTATGTCTTCAGTGCTTATTTTGTTAATAAAATTATTGTATTAATAGACACCTTCCCTGCACTTTGTGCAATCGTTTTTCTATAGTTTCTAGAAGAACTCGCTCTACATATCAATAAAAGTCACATCACGGATAGCGTAGTTATGTTTGGGATCAGGGCCGCCATCAGGGCATTACGCCCATTACTGCCATAAGGGGAACGGGCCCAGTGGGGGCCCGGGCCGCCGGGGCCTGGGGGGAGGATCCCGGGCCCCCGACGGCAGCGGCGTCGCCCTTTAACAGCTCCGGTATCGGACTCGATGAGTCCGAATCCGGAGCTGTGTCCCTGCTGCTGCTGCAGGAGCCAGAGGAGACTGAGACACTGTGTCTCCTCCGGCTCCTGGCAGCTTCACTTCCTGGCTGGGCGGGGCCAAGCAGCGTGTGAGGGGCCTCCCAAGCACGTTGCTTTGGCTCCGCCCCTCCACTCAGTGAAGCTGTTCGCCGGAGCTGGAGGGACCAGGAAGAAGACAGAAGAAAAGAAGAGAAGAAAATTAAAGAAAAGGTGAAGAAAAGAAGAGCTGAAGACAGAAGAAAAGAAGATAGAAGACAGCGAGTGGTGAGCCAGGGCCCAGACCCTAAGACCCAGGGCCCAGACCCAGACCCCAGGCCCCTAGATCCAAACCCAGGGCCCAGACCCCAAGGCCAGACCCCTAGGCCCAGACCCCTAGGCCCAGACCTCTAGGCTCAGACCCAGGGCCCAGACCAGGACCCAGACCCCAAGGCCCAGACCCAGGGCCCAGACCCCAAGGCCCAGACCCCAAGGCCCAGACCCCTAGGCCCAAACCCATGGCCCAGACCCCAAGGCCCAGGACCCAGACCCTAGGGCCCAGACCCTTAGGCCCAGACCCAGGGCCCAGACCCCAAGGCCCAGACCCCTAGGCCCAAACCCAGGGCCCAGACCTCTAGGCTCAGACCCAGGGCCCAGACCCAGGACCCAGACCCCTAGGCCCAGGACCCAGACCCTAGGGCCCAGACCCTTAGGCCCAGACCCAGGGCCCAGACCCCAAGGCCCAGACCCCTAGGCCCAAACCCAGGGCCCAGACCCCCTAGACCCAAACCCAGGGCCCAGACCCCAAGGCCCAGACCCAGGGCCCAGACCCCTAAGCCCAAACTCAGGGCCAGACCCCAAGGCCCAGGACCCAGACCCCTAGGCCCAGACCTCTAGGCCCAGACCCCAGGCCCAGACCCCAAGGCCCAGACCCTAGGGCCCAGGGTCCAGACCCCTAGCCCAGGGCCAAGACCCAGGCCCAGACCCAGGGCAAATGCCCAGACCCCAAGACCCAAACCCAGGGCCCGGACCCAGGGCCCAGACCCTATGGCCCAGACCCAGGGCAAAGGCCCAGGGCCCAGACCCCAGGCCAGACCCATGGCCCAGACCCCAAGCCCAGACCCCAAGGCCCAGGACCCAGACCCTAGGGCCCAGACCTTAGGCCCAGACCCCAAGGCCCAGACCCCTAGGCCCAGACCTCTAGGCTCAGACCCAGGGCCCAGACCCAGGACCCAGACCCCT
Source organism: Leptobrachium leishanense (assembly GCA_009667805.1). Classification (NCBI taxonomy): domain Eukaryota; kingdom Metazoa; phylum Chordata; class Amphibia; order Anura; family Megophryidae; genus Leptobrachium; species Leptobrachium leishanense. The sequence goes on along the minus strand of CM019072.1, from coordinate 34,851,724 downwards.
AGGCCCAGACCCCAAGGCCCAGGACCCAGACCCTAGGGCCCAGACCCAGGGCCCAGACCCCAAGGCCCAGACCCCTAGGCCAAACCCAGGGCTCAGACCCCCTAGACCCAAACCCAGGGCCCAGACCCCAAGGCCCAGACCCAGGCCCAGACCCCTAAGCCCAAACCCAGGGCCCAGACCCCAAGGCCCAGGACCCAGACCCCTAGGCCCAGACCTCTAGGCCCAGACCCCAAGGCCCAGACCCAGGGCCCAGACCCCAAGGCCCAGACCCTAGGCCCAGACCCTAGGGCCCAGGGTCCAGACCCCTAGGCCCAGGGCCAAGACCAGGGCCCAGACCCAGGGCAAATGCCCAGACCCCAAGACCCAAACCCAGGGCCGGACCAGGGCCCAGACCCTATGGCCCAGACCCAGGGCAAAGGCCCAGGGCCCAGACCCCTAGGCCCAAACCCATGGCCCAGACCCCAAGGCCCAGACCCCAAGGCCCAGACCCCAAGGCCCAAACCCATGGCCCAGACCCCAAGGCCCAGGACCCAGACCCTAGGGCCCAGACCCTGGGCCCAGACCCCCTAGGCCCAGACCCTAAGGCCCAGACCCCCTAGGCCCAAACCCAGGGCCCAGACCCTAAGGCCAGACCCTAAGGCCCAGACCCAGGGCCCAGACCCCCTAGGCCCAAACCCAGGGCCCAGACCCTAGGGCCCAGACCCTAAGACCCAGGGCCCAGACCCCTAGGCCCAAACCCAGGGCCCAGACCCCTAGGCCAAACCCAGGGCCCAGACCCAGGGCCCAGACCCCAAGGCCCAGACACCAAGGCCCAAATACAGACCCAGGGCCCAGACCCTAGGGTCCAGACCCCATACCCAGGGCCCAGACCCCAAGGCCCAGAGCCAGGGCCCAGACCCCCTAGACCCAAACCCAGGGCCCAGACCCCAAGGCCCAGACCCAGGGCCCAGACCCCTAAGCCCAAACCCAGGGCCCAGACCCCAAGGCCCAGACCTCTAGGCCCAGACCCCAAGGCCCAGACCCCAAGGCCCAGACCCTAGGGCCCAGGGTCCAGACCCCTAGGCCCAGGGCCAAGACCCAGGGCCCAGACCCAGGGCAAATGCCCAGACCCCAAGACCCAAACCCAGGGCCCGGACCCAGGGCCCAGACCCTATGGCCCAGACCCAGGGCAAAGGCCCAGGGCCCAGACCAGGGCCAGACCCATGGCCAGACCCCAAGGCCCAGACCCCAAGGCCCAGGGCCCAGACCCTAGGGCCCAGACCCTTAGGCCCAGACCCCTAGGCCCAGACCCAGGGCCCAGACCCAGGACCCAGACCCCTAGGCCCAGACCCCAAGGCCCAGGACAGGACCCTAGGGCCAGGCCCAGACCCATGGCCCAGACCCCAAGGCCCAGACCCCAAGGCCCAGGACCCAGACCCTAGGGCCCAGACCCTTAGGCCAGACCCCAAGGCCCAGACCCCTAGGCCCAGACCTCTAGGCTCAGACCCAGGGCCCAGACCAGGACCCAGACCCCTAGGCCCAGACCCCAAGGCCCAGGACCCAGACCCTAGGGCCCAGACCCAGGGCCAGACCCCAAGGCCCAGACCCCTAGGCCCAAACCCAGGGCTCAGACCCCCTAGACCCAAACCCAGGGCCCAGACCCCAAGGCCCAGACCCAGGGCCCAGACCCCAAGCCCAAACCCAGGCCCAGACCCCAAGGCCCAGGACCCAGACCCCTAGGCCCAGACCTCTAGCCAGACCCCAAGGCCCAGACCCAGGGCCCAGACCCCAAGGCCCAGACCCCAAGGCCCAGACCCCTAGGCCCAGACCCTAGGGCCCAGGTCCAGACCCCTAGGCCCAGGGCCAAGACCCAGGGCCCAGACCCAGGCAAATGCCCAGACCCCAAGACCCAAACCCAGGGCCCGGACCCAGGGCCCAGACCCTATGGCCCAGACCCAGGCAAAGGCCCAGGGCCAGACCCCTAGGCCCAAACCCATGGCCCAGACCCAGACCCCAAGGCCCAGACCCAGGGCCCAAACCCATGGCCCAGACCCCAAGGCCCAGGACCCAGACCCCTAGGCCCAGACCCTGGGCCCAGACCCCCTAGCCCAGACCCTAAGGCCCAGACCCCCTAGGCCCAAACCCAGGGCCAGACCCTAAGGCCAGACCCAGGGCCCAGACCCTAAGGCCCAGACCCAGGCCCAGACCCCCTAGGCCCAAACCCAGGGCCAGACCCTAGGCCCAGACCCTAAGACCCAGGGCCCAGACCCCTAGGCCCAAACCCAGGGCCCAGACCCCTAGGCCAAACCCAGGGCCCAGACCCAGGGCCAGACCCCAAGGCCCAGACACCAAGGCCCAAATACAGACCCAGGGCCCAGACCCTAGGGTCCAGACCCCATACCCAGGGCCAGACCCCAAGGCCAGAGCCAGGCCCAGACCCCCTAGACCCAAACCCAGCCCAGACCCAAGGCCCAGACCCAGGGCCCAGACCCCTAAGCCCAAACCCAGGCCCAGACCCCAAGCCCAGGACCCAGACCCCTAGGCCCAGACCTCTAGGCCCAGACTCCAAGGCCCAGACCCCAAGGCCCAGACCCTAGGGCCCAGGGTCCAGACCCCTAGCCCAGGCCAAGACCCAGGGCCCAGACCCAGGGCAAATGCCCAGACCCCAAGACCCAAACCCAGGCCCGGACCCAGGGCCCAGACCCTATGGCCCAGACCCAGGGCAAAGGCCCAGGGCCCAGACCCAGGGCCCAGACCCATGGCCCAGACCCCAAGGCCCAGACCCCAAGGCCCAGGACCCAGACCCTAGGGCCCAGACCCTTAGGCCCAGACCCCTAGGCCCAGACCCCTAGGCCCAGACCCTAGGGCCCAGACCCAGGACCCAGACCCCTAGGCCCAGACCCCAAGGCCCAGGACCCAGACCCTAGGGCCCAGGGCCCAGACCCTTAGGCCCAGACCCAGGGCCCAGACCCCCTAGGCCCAAACCCAGGGCCCAGACCCTAGGGCCCAGACCCTAAGACCCAGGGCCCAGACCCCTAGGCCCAAACCCAGGGCCCAGACCCCTAGGCCAAACCCAGGGCCCAGACCCCAAGGCCCAGACACCAAGGCCCAAATACAGACCCAGGGCCCAGACCCTAGGGTCCAGACCCCATACCCAGGGCCCAGACCCCAAGGCCCAGAGCCAGGGCTGCCCTGTTTGGGATGATCCAGGTCTGTATTCTGACTGAGGAGAACCGGGCCTGGACTTAAGGCGACAGATTGGGGGGCAGTATTTTTTTCCTAATGTACTTTCTTTTATAGGTGCAATATATTTGAGGTGTGCGGGTGTATAACAGAGCTGCAAATCCATAAAATTCCTCGTAATGAATCTCTAAACTATAATAAATGCTTTACTTTGCAGAACTATCTGTATCTACTGCAAACCCTCCCTTTTCTGTCGGCCATTAAACTCAGTGTCGGATCTAGCTACTTATTTATAGTTAAATAAAGTTAAATATAGTTAAAGTCCAAGCAATTAAGTGGGTTTAATAGAGGATGCAACATTTCGGTCCTCTCCCTGGACCTTCCTCAAGCTTGAGAAAGGTCCAGGGAGAGGACCGAAACATTGCATCTTCTATTAAAGCCATTTCTATCCTTGGATTACCTGTTACCCTCCTTTTTTGCTAATAATTTAATGGCTTCTCACACTTTTCTATGAGCTGAGTGTATAAATACAGTAGTGTATACCATCAGCAACAAATTTTGTGCATTTTGACAAATATTATCGGGGGTGGAAACCTTAGGGGAAGGCGAGGGGGGTTCAGTGCCTCGTCTAGGGCCCAATTAATATTAAAGCCAACCCTGAAAAAGATCCAAATAAAAAATAGAAAATCAAGAAAATTAGAAAACATTGAGTCCAGCATTGTATCGCAGATACTGCAAACCTATGCAACAATATTGTTCCTCATTTCAACAAATGATATGAAAATAGCTGGAGGCTACTGGTCTGTATTAAAAAGATCAATTCAATGCACGGCTTTCCATTTTAACCTCTACTATGTATGACAGTGAATTATGGGGAATGTAGTCCTATATCAGCTGGAAAGCTATAGACGGCAATATACAGTATATCTGGCCAAGGGAGGACTGGCCATAGGCATGTCTACAAATAGGGGACCCTTTTCCAGCCAAACCAAACCCACCCCACCATATACAGTGCATTCAGAGAGTATTCAGACTCCTTAATTTTTCATATATTTGATATTGAAGATTTATGCTAAAATTGTTTATATTAACTTTTTTTTTTTTACTTCAAACTACACTCGATATCCCATAATGATCAAGTGAAGACAAGATATCTGACATCATTGCAATTTGCATTTCATTTGATGGAAATAACTGAAATATGGCATTGACAATAGGGATGAGATATTCGGTTCGATCAGTTCGGAGTTCGATTCGAACTTTGGCCGTTCAAGTTCGCGAACTTCGAACTTTTTGGCGTGTTCGGTTCGAGTTCGCAAAAAAAATTAAAAATTTTGAAAAAAGTATGAAAATTGCTTAAAAAAATACAAAAAAAATCTAGAAATAAAGAGACTCTTTACTGCAGAATATTATAAGCAACGGTTTATTAGATATTGAATTAAAAACTAATGTCTACGTGCAAAGATTCTCACCTCTAAATGACCTGTGTTCTCAAACGTAAACAACAGGTGTTAATTAGTGTTTGGAAATAACATGTGCTTTTAATTAGTCTGGTCTAATGAATTTGATACATTGTATGTAGACTGAGGGTGTGGTGTCTCCTGAACATCTATCAAACAACACCTGTGCTTCTGAGAAGTGTTCATTTCTCTACTAAATCTTCCTCTGATATGCTGTTTAACCCCTTAACCCTGCATTTCACTGCTGTGTGCTCAGCTCATTTTTACCGCTTTCGCTCATCATGTTTAAACGCGATTTGAAGCCACATTTTATTAAATGACCCAGACATATTAGATATCGTTCTTTCCGGCAGACTCCGCAGATTCATAATATATCATTTTTATATGTATGCGTCATGTCCTGCCTGTATATTATGACAGAAAATGCAATAAAAATTGAATTTTTAATCATCTGCAGTGTGTAAAGTGTTTTTTTTTCACATTTTAGCACATGAGCGTTTGCGGTTATGTTTTCTATGGGGTGCACTTGTACAAAAATTAGAAATGGGGACTTGTTACATTTTGTGGGGGGAATTATGTGATTTATAGCAAACGCACCCCATAGAAAAAAATCATTAGTGCAGCATCATTGTTCACATTATAATTGAAATGCGAACAATATTGCTGCAATAATAAAAAATAACACACAAAAAAAATACATGTTTTATTTATTTTTACTTTATACCTGGTCATGTTGGGTATCCTTCGAAAGGCAAGGGTCAGCATCAGCATCTCTATACACAGCATCTCTATACACAGCCTCAGAGCATCTCTATACACAATCTCATCAGCATGTCTATACACAACCTCACTGCATCTCTATACACAACCCCATCAGCATCTCTATACACAGCATCTCTATACACAGCCTCACAGCATCTCTATACACAGCATCTCTATACACAACCCCATCAGCATCTCTATACACAAACACCATCTCTATACACAACCCCATCAGCATCTCTAAACACAGCCTCACAGCATCTCTATACACAACCTCACCGCATCTCTATACACAACCCCATCAGCATCTCTATACACAGCATCTCTATACACAGCCTCACAGGATCTCTATACACAACCTCATCAGCATCTCTATACTCAATCCCATCAGCATCTCTATACACAGCCTCACAGCATCTCTATACACAACCTCACAGCATCTCTATACACAGCCCCATCAGCATCTCTATACAAAGCCTCATAGCATCTCTATACACAGCCTCACAGCATCTCTATACACAACCTCACAGCATCTCTATACACAGCCCCGTCAGCATCTCTATACAAAGCCTCATAGCATCTCTATACACAGCCTCACAGCATCTCTATACACAACCCCGTCAGCATCTCTATACAAAAACAGCATCTCTATACACAGCATCTCTATACACAACCTCATAGCATCTCTATACACAGCCCCATCAGCATCTCTATACACAGCATCTCTATACACAACCCCATCAGCATCTCTATACACAGCCTCACAGTATCTCTATACACAACCTCACAGCATCTTTGTGAACCCTCAAATGAACCCTGTATCTCCACCAGGGGATTCCGGGCAGCTAGGGGTTCCCCGGCTATCTGACGTCATCACGCTATGTGTGAGGATGTCAGGCAGTGAGGGGGGACCCGGGGGTGGAGCTGCCATCCAAGATGGCGGCCCCCACTGGAGCTAGGCCGCACTTCGGCGCCTTGCGGCACCGAAGTGTGACCTGGTGCCTAAGGGGTTAAAGCCAGGCACCGCTTAAAAGGGGAGACTCTCTCCTTTTAAGCGGTGCCTGGCTTTTTTTTGTGGGACCTCTCGATCCTTCCAGGCGATCTCCTGTCATTGCCGGGGGGGTCGCCTGGAAATGACGTCATCGCTTATGACGCGATGACGTCATTTACGTCGGGAGGAGCTTGACTTCAGCGTCTGAGGACGCTGAAGTCAGAACGCCGCGGGACCCCGGACAGAGAGGTGAGTATCTCCACCGGGGGTCCCGCAAAGCTGATGACGTGTGGGACACGTCCTCCTCAGCATACAGCGGGAGTAACTGAGACGTGTCCCACACACAGTGAGCAGTGAAGGGGGTTAAAAACGTCTTTTTTTAAACATTTTGTCCTTGTTTCCTGTCCCCCAGGGCACTACCCGGACTCGGACATTGTTTTTAAATGTTTCTATACATCCTAGAAATCCGCCACTTCACGGGCAGGTTATGGGGACCTCCTAGGCATGATATTTGAAGGAATTTTCCGTTTATATTTTTAACCCTTATTTCATGGAAAACTGCCTTTAAAATCGTTTTTTTTAAAAACTTTTTGTCCTTGTTTCCTGTCCCCCAGGGCACTACCCGGACCCCCATACACCTTTTATGGCAAATATCTAGCATATATGCCCTCTTGGAGGACACTCTAAAAATCGAATTTTGAGTCCCATTGACTTGTATTGAGTTTGAGTTCGAGTTTGAATTCGAACTTTTGAAAAGTTCGAGTTCGAATGCAAACCGAACTCGGGGTGTTCGACTCATCCCTAATTGACAATAGTATTCAGACCCTTTCCGTCACACTTGAAATTTATCTCGGTGCATCCCATTTCTCTACATCATCTTTGAGATGTTTCTACAATTTACTCGAAGTCCTATGGTAAATTCAGCTGATTGGACAAAATTTTTAAGAATAATTAATAGATACTGATATAGTGCTTATAACTCCCAAATAAGCTAGTTAAATAACCCCCGGAATCCTCTCTCTCGCAGAGCTGTGCATATAGACATCCCAGCACAGCTCACTCTGCATTTAACCCTTTCCTGCCGCAGGTCGTACTATGTCGTCCCTGCGGCGGGTGGGCCTTTAAGTATAGTTCCATTGACTTCAGTGACCAGTATCTCAAATATCAACAACAATTCAGCTCAGTTATCATTACTCGCGCCTATACTCGTTAATGGAGGTTTTTGGGCTTTATTGATTAAATACCAATTTATCGTTAAGCCGAATTTGGAAAAAATATTCATTTCTGAAAGTTGTTGATACTAGGCTTTTTGTGTAGGAAAACTGAACACTGCACTGAAAACCTCAATTTTATTATTAGTGGGAGTTTATCATCTCTCTGAAAAGCTGGAAGAATTGTTAAAATGCCTTAGCCGTCCAAGGCAGCCATTAACATGTCCCGTCCCTCGGGTACCACTGTCTGTTCTACTTAACTCCTGGACGTCTGGGACAAATTACAGACAACACAGGCCGGAATGTGGATTTTGTGATTTGGCTGTAGTTAAATATGGCTGAATAAAGGTAAATATTTAGAAAAATAAGCTTCCATCCATGAAAAAACATCTTTCAATGTGGAGGTGCCACGAAGAATCAGATTATCGCTGCATTAAACGGGTTATACCTGTTGAGCTGCTGAGATATAATAGTGTGGTATTTAGATTTCATTTCCTCGTGAGCCATGGCATATCACCCCACACAATGCGTATCATCTAGCACAAAACACTTTGTGAAGAGCTAATACCAACATCTAAGACTTCTCTGCTTCTATCTCCTCCTGCCAAGCTCTGAACCTTCAGACTAGGGATGTGCGTTTCGGGTTTCGGAATTTTCACGAAATTTCCCGATTCGTGTTTTCGGATGCGGCCGATTTTCCGAAAATTTTTAGATCCGAAAATGGCAGATCCGAAAAGTTTTCCGAGCCAAAACGAAATATTTTCGGAATTTTCGAATGGACTTGAAATGTGTCAAATCGAAATCTATTGCTTTGAAATGAGGAGAACAGACGTTCCAAAAAAACGAAAATTTCCGAAATCACGAAAAGTCGATACAAAAAACGAGCAAAGTGACACGAAAATACGAAAAATGGTCGATATTCCGAAAACATGTGCAATTCCGAAAAACGAAAATTTCCGAAATCACGAAAAGTCGATACAAAAAACGAGCTAAGTGACACGAAAATAAGAAAAATGGTCGATATTCGGAAAAAAAAATGTACACGAAAAACGAGTCGAGCCGAACCGAATCGAAACAGAAATCGGGCGAAACGAGCCGAATCGAAAAGTTTAAACATCTGAAAAATCGAACCGAATTGAACCGAAAAAAAAAATCGGTGCACAAGCCTACTTCAGACCAAACATCAGCCAGACTTCGCTTGAGGAGTAATGCTTGTTGTTGTAAATGTCATGACTAGACACATGTAACAGTAAGGAATAATGACATTCTATGCTGTTATACGTCCCCATAAGCAGGAGATCCGACCATTTTTGTTATTTATCTTTATCACAACTACTGTATCTAACACAAAGGTCTTTTCTGCCTGTATGATAACAATGCAGACCCCGTTTGAAATTGTATAAGATAAAGGACACCATCGAGAGCTCAGAATCTTACATTTCAACAATATTTCTGTAAAGCAGTGGTCCCCAACCGTGGCCCCCAGGACCCAGGCCAGGTTTGCAGATATCTGAAGCACAGCGCAGGTGATATGAAATTGTTCGGTTCCATTTCAGGGCCAGATCAGCTCTCTCTGAATAACCCCTATAGTGTATGGACAAAAATATCTTAAATGTGACATATATGTAGATATTTGAAAATGTATAGGTAGATCAGCAGGGGTTAAGTCCTAGAAAAATAAGTGTGGGAACTCTTCAAGATTCCTGTCCCTCAATTAGCGATTATCTTGCACTTAACACAAACATACTCTCAAATGTGATATATAGTGGTACCTCGGTTCACGAACTTAATTGGTTCCACGACTCTGGTCGCGAACCGAATTGGTCATGAACCGAATCACTTTTTCCCATAGGGTTCAATGTAAATCAGGTTAATCCGTTCTGACCCCTTCGAACATGGTCGCAAACCGATTTTTGGTCGTGAACCGAATCATATTTTCCCATAGGGTTCAGTGTAAATCAGGTTAATCCGTTCTGACCCATATGGGGAAAAAAATGTAACCACAAAAATATGAAACAAATTCAGTAACGCTCTGCACATCCTTGTCACCTTCAATAACGCTCTGCACATCCTCGTCACTTTCAATAACGCTCTGCACATCCTTGTCACCTTCAATAACGCTCTGCACATCCTCGTCACTTTCAATAACGCTCTGCACATCCTCGTCACTTTCAATAACGCTCTGCTCATCCTCGTCACCTTCAATAACGCTCTGCACATCCTCGTCACCTTCAATAACGCTCTGCACATCCTCGTCACTTTCAATAACGCTCTGCTCATCCTCGTCACCTTCAATAACGCTCTGCACATCCTCGTCACCTTCAATAACGCTCTGCACATCCTCGTCACTTTCAATAACGCTCTGCACATCCTCGTCACCTTCAATAACGCTCTGCACATCCTCGTCACTTTCAATAACGCTCTGCACATCCTCGTCACTTTCAATAACGCTCTGCTCATCCTCGTCACCTTCAATAACGCTCTGCACATCCTCGTCACCTTCAATAACGCTCTGCACATCCTCGTCACCTTCAATAATGCTCTGCACATCCTCGTCACTTTCAATAATGCTCTGCTCATCCTCGTCACCTTCAATAACGCTCTGCACATCCTCGTCACCTTCAATAACGCTCTGCACATCCTCGTCACTTTCAATAACGCTCTGCTCATCCTCGTCACCTTCAATAACGCTCTGCTCATCCTCGTCACCTTCAATAACGCTCTGCACATCCTCGTCACTTACATTAACGCTCTGTACATTCTTCTCACCTTCATTAACGCTCTGCACATTATTGTCACCTCTCTGCGCTTTCTTTTTCCCACCACGCTTGTTCTGCACTTTCTTGGGAGCCATGCTGGATTTAATACAGTAATACTGAACAGTACTGTTCTACAAAGCACACAAGAAAGCTTCACAGTAGCCCTGTCTGCGACCGCGATTCGAGTACAGGAAGTACAGGAAGCCACGACCATGTGTCAGAGTGGGGCGGTGGCCCGGGTCGTGTCCGTAACCCGCGGCGGAGTTCATGAACGGAGGTAAAATGTTGACGAACTTCCTGGTCGTGAACCGAATTGTTCGAGAACAGGGGCGTTCGTGAACCGAGGTACCACTGTATTTACATATATAGTATGTGGATTTAAATGAAAATTTATGATTAATCCTATATTTATTGTGACTTAACAGGGAACTATATGATTGAACACCTAAATATAAGTATTCTAGTGTGTGGGACCAAAGGGAACTCAGTTCCTTCTGCAAAAGTAGTTGAGGAACTGCGTTCCCATGCGTTCCCCCTGGACTTGACCTCTGGGTACATGTGTTCTGGATAGATGGATGGATGGATGGATGGATGGACAGACAAATGGTTAGATGGACATATAAATGGATGGGTGGGTTGCCAGATCGGCCATGTTTTCCTGGACACGTATAATTTATTCATGCTGATGGGCAGTGCATGAAAGATACCACCCTGGCAGCATGTAGAAGCCATACACTGCAGGCAAGGAATCAAAAAGGAATCCCGGGTGACCTGCATTGATTCCTTCCTGCATCATATGAATTATACATATTGCAGGGCAGTACTTTTTCCTGTGCTCGAAATACTATATGTGTCCAGGAAAACGTGGCTGATCTGGCAGTCCTAATGAATGGATGGAAATATTGATAAGTAGACTTATAGAAGGATGGAACGACGGAGGGATGGGTAAATCCATAGTAAAAATGATCCTCATCTTATATGTAGCCATGGTCGCATTTCATTCCATACACGCTGACACAACATAATAAACCAGACATAGTAAAATCATTCTGGATCACTTGAAAGAGTAGTTAACATAATACTAAAATAAAGTCTGAAGGTTCTTGGCTTTATTTCCCATATTGTGTCTGCTGCTTGGGCTTTGTGCCAGGACCCGCACCGCCGCACCCAGCGAACGTATGTGAAAAGTGCAGGGTGCGTCCTCCATTATACTGTACATATCTGTAGATTGTAAGTTCTATGAGCAGGGCCTTCTTCATCACTTGTGTCCATCCTATGGGCTATATTACAATCATAACGCTAACGTTAGCACTCACCTGTGTGAGCTTTAACGTTAATGGTTGCCCTAGCGCGGGTACACCATATTACAATCCGAACGCTAATGGGTTAAAAAACTAGTTAGTGATTCAGATCTTGCACTTTTCAGCGCGAGGTTACTGCACTTTGCACTCCCTATGCTTAACATGGGGAGCGCAAAGTGTTAATTAGTGTTAGGATTACAAAGTTCTAACGCTAAATACTGTCATGCTGCGGTTAACTGAAAATTTACCCACAACTAGGACCTGGTGCTAACAGAGTCTGCTAGTCAGCACCAGCTGAAACCCCCCCCCCCCCAAAAAAAAATCACATACGCACCTCCCATCCCGCGGCGAGAATGGCAGCTCCTTCCGCCTCTTCTTGCCGCCGGGAGAAGAGAGAGACTGGGGGAAAAAGTCCCTCAGTCTCCCTCTGCGAATCACTAAGCTGACCTGCCGGATCACACGAGGCGAGATCCTGCAGGTCATGTGACTGTGAGCAGAAGCCTCAATGGAATCTTCGAGGGGATGCTTGCGGTGGCGCTTAGCGCTGCCGCGAGCATCCTGAGGCTTGGCCCCGGGTTACGGGGCAGGCTGCTGGATTAGCGCCGGCACCGTAATATCACGCTAAAACGGGGGCGCTAAGGAGAAACATGGAGGCACAGGTGTTTGTCCTTAGCGTCCCCGTTTCAGCGTGATGATTGTAATATGACCCTATGTTTTTTAATTTTTCTCTTGTTCCCTTTGGTTATTGTAAAGCGCCGCGGAAGCAGTTAACGCTATATAAATGATAATAATATTTATTATGTCACATGTGACTGCAGTGAGTCTACAGATCCACAAGCGTAAGAGCTTTCTGCATTAGCTGTCCATAAACCCTGTATTAGATTATACAGAAACATACTGTAACGTGTGTAAAATACACAAACATAGGAAGTGTCCAATGGTCAGATCCTCATTTAACAAAAAATGTTATTTTTAAAATCGAATACAATCTGGCATCCAGCCCTTTGTTTGCTTCAGCTGTGAGAAGTCGGGGGTGGGGGTGGGGGTGGTATTAACCCCTCCATCGACCTGCCTCCCTTCCTGCTTTAACTCTAGAGTGTCCCCTAAATCCTCCTGCAGAACATCATAGATGAGGAAAGGGGGTGTGGGGCCAAGTGTCTGCTGTTATCAAACTCCTAAGCAAACTGCATGTCCCAAGATGCTCATCCAGTTGCATTTCTTATTTCTTTAGTTGTTTATTCCCCCCCGGAAATCTTAATTTCAATCAGGTTATGGTTATGGTTTTGGAGGTTATGAAAGAGCTTTTTCCTGTTTTGATGTGGCTTTACTATTTAAGTCGACGAGTTGAACATGATATCCGGGAAATGGCATGGTCTGGTTTTAACCTCTGTATAGTTTAACGGAGCTTTGTGTTATGGAACGTATTCTCTTCCTTTGTTCGTTTTCATATTCCATTCGGTGGGGAGGTTGTCTGAGCAGCTTGTAAGAACAGAGGTATCTGTAGCATCCCTTTATTCTTCCCTGAAAAGCTGACAATCTAAAAACTCTGACACCCACTGAAAGAAGGGTGACCGAATGCTGAGACTCGTACCCAGGACGTACTTGAAAACGAGAGAAATCTCAATGTATCCTTCCTGGTAAAATCCTTTATATATATATGTATATGTATATGTATATATATGTGTATATATATATATATATATATATATATATATATATATGTATGTATGTATGTATGTATGTATTGAATTGCTGTGATGTGCAAGTGGCTTCTGCAATAATAAACACACTTATGATAGTGTGGAGGCTTTTTATCTCACTTTAAGGCTGGCGGAACACTAGCAAACATTTAGCGTCCGTTTGACCGTACTGTTTGACGTCCGTCGTAGCTTTATAAAGGAGTCGATTAAACACACCACACGAAGCACCTGCGCACTTTTTCACGGACGGGCAAAGCATAAAGCCACGGACGCAAAAACAACATCGACGTGAAAAAGCTAAATGGACGCAGAAATAATGCCACCATGTACCGTATTTTTCGCTCCATAAGACGCACTTTTCTCCCCCCAAAAAGTGGGGGGAAAAGTGGGTGCGTCTTATGGAGCGAATGCCCCATGATATGCCTCAGCTCACCTGTCGCCGCCGCGTTAGGCTCCCTCTGAGCGTGCGTCCGGTGGCAGGAAGCTTGGGCACTCGCCTGGGGGAGCCACGAGACCGCGATCTCGCGAGATCGCGGTCACGTGGCTCCCCCAGGCGAGTGCCCAAGCTTCCTGCCGCCGGACGCACGCTCAGAGGGAGCCTAACGCGGCGGCGACAGGTGAGCTGAGGCATATCCATGAGCTGCTGGGGCACATCCATGAGCGAGCTGGGGCACATCCATGAGCGAGCTGGGGCATATCCATGTCCTGGGGCATTACCCATGTGCTGGGGCAATATCCATAAGTTGGGGGGCAAATCCATGTGCTGGGGCATATCCATGAGCTGGGGCATATCCATGAGCTGGGGGGCAAATCCATGTGCTGGGGCAAATCCATGTGCTGGGGCATATCCATGAGCTGGGGGGCAAATCCATGTGCTGGGGCAAATCCATGTGCTGGGGCATATCCATGTGCTGGGGCATATCCATAAGCTGGGGGGCATATCCATAAGCTGGGGGACAGTATCCATGAGCTGGGGGGCAGTATCCATGAGCTGGGGGACAGTATCCATGAGCTGGGGCAGTATCCATGAGCTGGGGGACAGTATCCATGAGCTGGGGGACAGTATCCATGAGCTGGGGGCAGTATCCATGAGCTGGGGCAGTATATCCATGAGAGGAGCTGGGGCAATATCCATTATTACACTATTTGATTTCAGAATATTTATTTTCCTGTTTTCCTCCTCTAAAAACTAGGTGCGTCTTATGGTCAGGTGCGTCTTATGGAGCGAAAAATACGGTATTTTCCTAGAGTGTGGAGACATCAGACGTTACGGATGCACTTTACGCAGTATTCACAATATCTCCCGTGAAAAAGTGCATCTGTAACCGACGCAGTACAGTATGCTCGTGTGCCGGCTCTCTTAGTCCTCCACCACAACCATTGCAGATAATGTATCATATATATATATTACATTAACAAAATGATATACTATAGCGTCACAGCTCCAGGATGAAGTAAAAAAGATTCTGAATGAGGGTCTTTCGGTAAATCGGAAAGTATGAAAATATGATGACTTTTATCTAAGACAATCGTTGCTAAGAGTTTATCGTACATCAGTTTGACATTTCACTGTACACACACACTAACACTTCTGCTGGGTGAATTATTACGTCACGTTTGCAGGCAATAACACTCCAGGGCACAAAGAGTTAATACAATTTTTAACCACTAAAGAATGTTTTATATAGGAGTTACAGGACACATGTAACGAGACCCAAAAGGAATCAGTAAAAACGTCTCTTACCTCCAGCAGCCAGAAGCATTATTACAAGAAAACGAAAGTGAAAGTAACTTTATCTACAGTTTGATACATCATTACACACGGCATAGAGAGAGGGGAGAGGCTGATATCCCATGAGAGGAGAGCTGTGGCGTAGCGTGGTCTGTCAGCACCCGGGGCAATGCAATTATTGCACCCCCCCCCCAACCTGTGGACACATTAGCACGCCCTGATTCCCTTCCAGTACGGTATTGAGCCCCTTACCCCACAAGCACGTGTACTGCATAGTAACAAAATACTGATATAATTAAAAAGCACATTTAATGCCAGTAGACTCAAATTTATTAACTTGTGCAGATCTTTATAATTGAATTTCGCTTACCCTTTTTATTTAATGGACATAAAATGATTGTATTGCCTAATCAATCAGCAATTAATTTATTATTTAATCAACAGGACACGAGACTGACTGGTGAAAGTAAAAAGGAAAACTTTTATTGCATCAATCGACCCCAGCGAGCAACCTCTCCAGTAAGTGTCCTTGGGCAAGACACCTAACGGTACATACTCGCCACCCAGGACATACTTGAAAACAAGAGAAATCATAATGTATCCTTCCTGGTAAAATCCTTTCTCAAAAAAAAATAAAAAATGACTCAATTAATCAATTAACGCATCTACCTGAAACATCACAGTATTCACACATATGACAATCAAGAATGTTACACATATTAAGGAACATTGCTGTAGTTCAATAATCACAATTTAATTAAACCATTATGCTTCAAATGTAAATGCTGAGTCTGGCTGAGAGTAATGAGACACACATGGATGACATTAAAGCATTGTCTGAAAATAACCTTGATACAAATAGTTCATTAGTTGTGATAGTCAATTAACTCTTTTAGCTGCAGATGTAAATGTTGCCTCTGGCTGAGAGTGATGAGACACACATGAAAGACATTAAAGCATGACAAATGACAACAAAAGAATCCTGCTACAAATTGGTTAGTAGATATTAGACATGTGCACAGCACAAAATTTCGTTTTGAACTAATGGATTAGTCCTAAAATGCAATTTATTTAGTTGCTAAAGAAATTCGTTTTCAGTTCTTTAGTATGAAAACTAATTTCATTCATCCGAAAACCAGCGGATACAATTACTATTCTAGTGGTGGCTCCTCAGAGGGCTGAGATCGCTGCTTGTTACAGTATCTCTCACTCTCAGCACAATGTGGGTGATATTACATAGTTGGTGCTAACTTAACCAGAGCTGTTGTAAACTTCCCAGAGCCATTATAGCCTATGGAGGTTTTCAGTTTACAACAGCTCTGGTTAAGTTAGCACCAACATTGTAATACTGCCCCGTGTCAGGCAAAGCCTTTACAGTAACTGACTGCTGCTCACCACAGCGCTCAGAGTTTCAGTAAAACTAGTAAATAATATTTTTATATATAAGAGGTTAGAACAATATTATTTCCTTGTTTTACTGAAACTCTGAGCGCTGTTACAGTCAGTTACTGTAACAACTGAGCCTGATACATTGTACTGAGAGATAATGTAACAAGCAGCCGATCTCAGCGCTCCCAGCCACTGGATTTAAAGGGCTAAAAAAAAGGCTCCTCTCTGTATAATGTTTAGAACATCCTCCTGCATTAATTAATACCCCTCTCTATATAATGTATACAACATCCACCTGCCTTAATTAATACTCCTCTCTGTATAATATATAGAACATCCTCCTGAATTAATTAATGTCCCTCTCTGTATAGAACATCCTCCTCAATTTATAACTTTCTCTGTATAATGTATATAACATCCTCCTGCATTAATACCCCTCTCTGTATAATGTATAGAACATCCTCCTGCATTAATTAATGCCCCTCTCTGTATAGAACATCCTACTGCATTGGCATGTGGAGGGTGCAGAACTACGGATGTTGCGATGTTGCGCTCTTCATTGATGGTCTCCTTCACTCATCAATGTAATATCACAAAAAGGACTGAAACTAAAATGTAGTGCATTTTATTTTAGTTTATTTCGTTTTTTTGTACTGAGCAGTTTCGTTTCTCTTGAGTCATACGAAAACTAAATTATCCCAAAATTCGGACTAAATCGTTTTAGTACTAAAACGAATGCACATGTCTAGTAGATATAACACAAGTCACTAGTATTATTAGGATAAGCAATAAACACTTGTAACTAGGGATGAGCTGTTCGGTTTGATCTGTTTGGAGTTCGCATCGAACATCGGCCGTTCGACAGTTCGCGAACTTCGAACTTTTTGGGACGTTCGCCAAAAGTTCGATTTTTTTTTGGAAAAAAATATAAAAAATTCTTAAAAAATACAAAAAAAATCTAGAAATAAAGAGACTCTTTACTGCAGAATATTGTAAGCAACGGTTTATTAGATATTGAATTAAAACAGGAATATTTTTAACATTGAAGCCTATGGGATAAAACATTCTTTTTGCTAAAACATCAGGCAGACGAGGCCCTCTAAGGCTAGGGTCAAACGAAAGTATTTTTACACGCGAACGTAAAAAAGTGCGTCCGAACGCATTGATGTATTTTTTCACGGAATATGCGAAAACGGTCATACGATGCGCATGTTCGTGCGCGATGTTTTACGAATCCAAACCAGGAAACTTTTTGCGTCTGGACGTTATGTTGGCCGGACGTGAGCAGGGTCTGACATCTCCAAATCACACACACACACCGCTAGCGGGCGCAGCGCACTCTGTACGTCCATACTAGAGGTTCTGCGTTCTCGAAAAAATTTGTTTATTTTCCACTTGCGTTGCGCGGCCGGACTTTCGTGCGACCGTACTTCGTATATTGTCTGTCATTGCCCGTCATTTGCTGCTAGTGAGGCCGTGATTAAGTGCGCCAGAACGCACGTTAAAAATGCGCTGGTCTGACCCCAGCCTACGCAGGCACTGTAGAGGGCAGCCTGCAGGGGCCTCCCAGGGATCCCTTTGAGGAGCATGCGGCCGCCGGATGACAGAGCTGCGACTGTGCGGGCTAGCCCCCTGGGTGCATGTGGCAGAGACAGGCAGTGCAGGGAGGGAGCCACTGCACCTGCGGCCACGGCAGACCCCCCCTCCCACAACCAGGATCCAGGGAGACCCCACTGACCACCAGGCTAAGGTAAGGCGACACATTTCTAAAAGAAATAAAATCCGAAGACATTTTTAAATGTCCCCGGGAACATAAAATAAAACCTTTTTTTTTCTTTCTCTACCTGGCTGAATGTATTTAATTATATATATTAGATACATTCAGCCAGGTAGAGGGGGTGGCATGTGGGCTGCGCGGGGTCTCAGGCAGTGGTTTGTTTTTTTTTGTGCGTATATTTTTAGCAAATTTATAGGGGAAGGTAAGGGCCAGTATGATTATATATATATATATTCCTCCAGGAATTCCGCACACGGAGTCTTCAAATATAGGATAAGAAATGTTTATTCAAGAAATATTCGACGTTTCAGTCCAGCAGGACTTTCATCAGGATGTCATCATACATCCTGATGAAAGTCCTGCTGGACTGAACGTCGAATATTTCTTGAATAAACATTTCTTATTCTATATTTGAAGACTCCGTGTGTGGAATTTCTGGAGGAATAGTGTGCCATTGACCATATTCTGGCACCGGAGCAATTCAGAACTGGTACTGGGTGTGCAAGGATTTTGTTTATCTAATTAATATATATATTATATATATATATATAATGACATGTATCTATATTCTTATAAATATATATATCCAGACTTGTATTACACACACATTTTGGCAACTAATTGCCCCCCCCCATTTGGCTGATCCCTCCAGAAGGAATGTTGAACCCGATAGAGCAGAGAATAATATATATATTCTCTGCTCTGTCAGGTTCAGCATTTCTTCTGGAGGGATCAGCCAAATGGGGGGGGGGGGCGCTTTTAGTTGAGATTGTCCACATGCCACCTCCCATGTGCGTATGTTTATACATGGTCTGAGGTCTGTGGGTGGGTGTATATATATATTTGCGTGTTGATATATACGTATATATAGGTCTGCGTGTTGATATATACGTATATGTCTGTGTGTGATATCAATGCATCCCTACTCTATACACAGCGCTCCGTGTCCCTATAATATATATGATCAGGGGTTACCTTTTCTTTATTATTTTTATACTATTCCTATTAATTTAACAGTAATTTTTGATGTATTTTATTCAGTAGAAACTTTTTTTTGCCTATATAACATGTGCTTTGTGAAAATAAAACGGTTTTGTGTGTACATTTTAATTTAGTTAGTGGATTCCTGTCCAGTGCGGTGAGAAGCAAACGTAATGTAGTGTAGACACGCTGCGAGGCGGAGCGGAGTGAAGTCAAGCCTGCAAAATGTTTGCTTCTCTTCGCTTTGCTACGCTGTGCGTAGCTACACGCTCAGTGTGTCTTATCCTTTAGGCTGGGGTCAGACCAGCGCACTTTTAACGTGCGTTCTGGCGCACATAATTACGGCCGCACTAGCAGCAGATGACGGGCAATGACGGCCAATATACGATGTACGGCCGCACAAAAGTCCGGCCGTGCAACGCAAGTGGAATTTGAACGCATTTTTTTGAGAACGCTGAACCGCTAGTACTGACGTACTGAGTGCGCAGCTGCGGCATAGCGGCGTGTGTGCGAGATTAGGAGATGTCAGACGCTGCTAATGTCCAGCCAACATAACGTCCAGACGCAAAAAGAGTTTTATTGACGATCCGTACAAAATCACGCCCGAAAATGCGCGTCGTCTGACCGTTTTTGCGCATTCTGTGAAAAAATACGTCAATGCGTTCGGACGCACTTTTTCACATTCGCGGGGAAAAATGCTTTCGTCTGACCCTAGCCTAATTCCCGCATCGCTAGCTTACCGAATCACTTTGTATACTTGTTACTGACCCTGCTTGTTCTGAGGACCCGATCTGTTGCCGACTTTGCATGCCATTTGACTATTCTCTCTGTGTATTCCCTGCCTGTTCTGTTTGCTTCCTGTTTGTAACGGGGAGCCCCCTATAGGGTGAGGGGGAACCCCCAATCTGCAGAGATGAAGCCTTAAGGACAGGTATACAGCTTCCAGGGAACAAACCAAGATATTAACAGAAACTAGAAAGATCCCTAAGCCCTGACTGAGATCCTTGAAAGATGGTCTCGAAATACTACCTAGGCTAGGTTTGCAAGATGAATAAAACATAAACCAGACAGACAATAAATGCAGGTATACAGATTCCAGGGAACAAACCAAGATATTAACAGAAACTAGAAAGATCCCTAAGCCCTGACTGAGATCCTTGAAAGGTGGTCTCGAGATACTAACTAGGCTAGGCCTGCAAGACGAACAAAACATAAACCAGACATACGATGAATGCAGGCATACAGATTCCTAAGCACGGTACAGTACAGGGGACAGACAGAAGAGAGATCCAAATACAAGAGCCAAAGGTCATACACGGAATATCATAACTAGAGGGGTCAGACAAGAGAGGGATCCTAAATACATGAGCCAGAGGTCATACACAGCAAATCAAAGTAAACCAGCATACAGGGACTAGGCAAGAAAGACTATCCTGGTCCAAGGATCAAGGGGAATCCTGGTTGTACTTATAGGGCAGAACAGGTCATGTGACCGCAGACCAATTAGCCCAACAGATGGCCTGCAGGCTGAAAACAAAACAACAGGAATCCCTGCTACCACCAGCAGGGGGCAAGGCCGAGACGTGACACTGTTGCTACTGGTGTGCGCCGATTCTCACCATATACACTAGCGCAGTGCCAGTGCCTAAACATTACTGACCCGGTTTTGTTATAGCTGCTGATGTAACTCAATAGATTGGGGATCTCTTCTGCATTACCAAAACCTCCACCACTGCACTCTTCCACAATACCTCAGAGGGGTTAAAGTGAAGGCACTTGCTGCCACCAAAGGCACAATATTTGGGTGCACTACCACTGACGCCTAAAACAGATTCATATCATTTTAATATTGGACCGCAGGGTCCCCCGCTGCACTCTAAGACAATACCACAGAGGGGTTACGGTGTGAAGGCCACCAAAGGCACAATATTTGGGTGCACTACCACTGATGCCTATACCAGATTCATATCATTTTAATATTGGACCGCAGGGTCCACCGCTGCACTCTTCGACAATACCACAGAGGGGTTACGGTGTGTAGGCACTTGCTGCCACCAAAGACACAATATATGGGTGCACTGCCACTGACGCCTATACCAGATTCATATCATTTTAATATTGGACTGCAGGGTCCACCGCTGCACTCTTCCACAATACCACAGAGGGGTTACGGTGTGAAGGCACTTGCTGCCACCAAAGGCACAATATTTGGGTGCACTGACGCCTGTACCAGATTCATATAATTTTAATATTTGACCGCAGGGTCCAACCCTGCACTCTTCCACAATACCACAGAGGGGTTACGGTGTGACTGCACTGTTGCCGACACTAAAGGCCCAATTTTAAAGCACCTTTTGTTACTTTCATCCAAAGCCTACATAAGTTTCACCATAATTTAGCCAAAAAAATCACTAAACTTGTTCTGCATGTCCTAAAACATCTCCTCTTTTCATACAGGCTGCCGCCCCAAGCAGTTATTTATGAATAAATTAAAGGAAAACCATTTACCGTCATTTGAAATGTTGTTTTTAAATGTTTCTATACATCCTACAAATCCGTCACTTCACGGGCAGGTTATGGGTACCTCCTAGGCACGATATTTGAAGGAATTTTTCATTTTTATTCTTAACCTTTATTTCATGGAAAACTCACTGTTCCTTTAAAAACGTTTTTTTAACTTTTTGTCCTAGTTTCCTGTCCCCCAGGGCACTACCCGGACCCCCATACACCTTTTATGGCAAATATATTGCATATATGCCCTCTTGGAGGGCACTCTAAAATTCGAGTCCCATTGACTTTCATTGAGTTCGAATCGTGTTCGCGTACGAACCCGAACTTTTGAAATTGTTCGAGTTCGAATGCGAACCGAACACGGGGGTGTTCGGCTCATCCCTAATCACTAGTATTGTCTATGGCAGGGATCTCAAACTCTGGCCCCCAGATGTTGATAGCCTACAATCCCCACAATTCTCTGAATGCAATTGATCAGTGGTTCCCAACCGCAGTCCTCAAATCCCCCTAACAAGTCAGGTTTTAATGAATCAGTCCTGGATCAGCAGCTATCACTCCCCTGATGCTGACGTAACTGAATAGATCGGGGATCTCTTCTGCATTACCAAAACCTCCACCACTGCACTCTTCCACAATACCTCAGAGGGGTTACGGTGTGAAGGCACTTGCTCCCACTAGGGATGAGCCGAACACCCCTGTGTTCAGTTCGCATTCGAACTCGAACAATTTCAAATGTTCGAGTTCGAACTTGAACCGAACTCAATGCAAGTCAATGGGACTCAAAAGTTCGGTTTTTAGAGTGCCCTGCAAGAGGGCATATATGCAAGATATTTGCCATAAAAGGTGTATGGGGGTCTGGGTAGTGCCCTGGGGGACAGGAAACAAGGACAAAAAGTTAAAAAAAATACGTTTTTAAAGCAACAGTGAGTTTTCCATAAAATAAGGGTTAAAAATAAAAACAAAAAATTCCTTCAAATATCGTGCCTAGGAGGTCCCCATAACCTGCCCGTGATGTGGCGGATTTGTAGGATGTATAGAAACATCGCCACCAGAGACCCACACACGACACCTAGCCACCCTTAACCCTTTCACTGCAGAGGACGCGCTGAGTTCCCTGGTGCGGGCTGACATCCTCGATATCAGCCCAGCACCCAGGACCGCCGCCGGCACCATGACATCTAATTCAGGCGCCCCCCCGCGTGTGTGGAGGAGGTGCCTTAAAGGAGGGGGGGGAGGTCCTTCGGACCTCTCTCCCTCCCGATTGCCGGGGTCCTGTGGCTGAAGGCAGGCACGGTTTGGAAGGACACAGCCTGCCCTTCCAAACCGTGCCTGCCTTTAACCCCTTGGGTGCCGGTTCACGATTCAGCGCCGAAAAGCGCCGAATCGTGATCCTCTCCCGGAGCTGGCCGACATCTTGGATGTCGGCCAAGCTTCCGGGAATGCCCCCTGACGACTGGCGTCATCGTAAATAGCACGATGACGCCAGTCCTGGAGTTAAGCCCTAACTGCCACCAATGGTGGAGATAGGGGGTTCCAATGAACCCCCTATCTCCCGATCCGTGGCAGCTAGGGGTTCATGTTTGGTACTGTTGGATTGGCCAGAGCATGGCCTTTCCAACGATATCAAACATGACCATGTAAAAAGTTTAACAATAAAAATATATTTTAACCCTTTCGCTGCTGAGGCTTTTCCCGCCCCTGTGCTGAGGTCATTTTTTACCTGTTTTGCGCATCATGTTTAAACGTGTTTTTAAGGCTTATTTTAGTATATGACACCGACATATTATATATCGTTCTTTCCGTCAGACTCGGTAGATTCATAATATGTCATTATTATATGTATACGTTATGTCATGTCTGTATATTATAACAAAAAATGCAATAAAATATGTATTTTCAATAATTTACAATGTGTAAAGTGTTTTTTTCCACATTTTAACATGCGAGCAATTGCGGTTATATTTTGTATGGGGTGCGCTTGTTAAAAAAATTAGAGATGGGGTCTCGTTACATTTTTTTTTGGGGAAAATGACACTATTTTTAACAAACGCACCGCATACAAAAATCGTTAGTGCAGTATCATTGTTCACATTATAATTGAAATGGGAACAATATTGCTACACTAACAAACCAAAAAAAATAAAAAAAAAGTGGTTTTTTTACAAAATTTTTAACTTTCATGTTTGGTATCGTTGGAACGGCCATGCTCTGGCCGATCCAACCATATCAAAATTTAACCCCTAACTGCCACGGATCGGGAGATAGGGAGTTCATTGGAACTCCCTATCTCCACACTTGGTGGCAGTTAGGGGTTAACGCTAGGACTGGCGTCATCGTGCTACGCACGATGACGCCAGTCCTCTGGGGGAGTTCCCGGAAGCTTGGCCGACATCCAAGATGTCGGCCAGCTCCGGGAAAGGATCGCGAACCGGCGCTTTTCAGCGCCGATTCGCGATCCAGCTCCCCAGGGGTTAATGCCAGGCATCATTTGGAAGGGCAGGCTGTGCCCTTCCAAATGATGCCTGGGTTAAGCCCCGCAGAGCCACCGATCGGGAGGAGAGAGGTCCGAAGGACCTCCCCCCCCTCCCTTTCAGGCGCCTCCTCCGCACATGCGGGGGGGCGCCTGAATTAGGTGTCATCGCGCCCCCGCGATGACACCTAATTCTGGCGGCTGGTGGTCCGGATGCCGGGCTGACATCCAGGATGTCAGCCCGCACCGGAGGGGCCAGCGATCGGCCGGAACCCGGCCGAACGCTGACCCCAATGTGAGGACGCGCTCAGCGCGTCCTCAGCACACCAGCGGTAATGCTGAGGACGCGCTGAGCGCGTCCTTAGCATTGAAGTGGTTAAAAGAATTTATAAAAAAATAAGTTTTTTTTGTTTTTTAATGCAGCAATATTGTTCCCATTTCAATTATAATGTGAACAATGATGCTGCACTAATGCTTTATGTATACGGTGCGTTTGTTAAAAATCGCGTAATTTTCCCCCAAAACAAATGTAACGAGATCCCATTTCTAATTTTTTTAACAAGAGCACCCCATACAAAATATAGCTGCAATTGCTCGCATGTTAAAATGTGAAAAAAACACTTTACACGTTGTAAATTATTGAAAATTCATATTTTATTGCATATTTTGTTATAATATACAGACAGGACATGACGTATACATATAATAATGACATATTATTAATCTGCCGAGTCTGCCTGAAAGAATTATATATAATATGTCTGGGTCATATACTAAAATAAGCTTCAAAACGCGTTTAAACATGATGAGCAAAACCAGTAAAAATAAGCTCAGCACAGAGGCGTTAAAATGCCTCAGCAGCGAAAGGGTTAAGGGGTTAAAATGCACAGGGACTGGCTACTATCCTGTTACATGAGGGAATGTATTATATGTATTAAGCAAGGTATATATGACAATGGATAGTCAGAGACTCTAGGGACTCAGGTTGTACGCTTTATGATAGACATTTTCACGTTGTGTTGTGTTACTAATGCAGAAGCAGCAAGCCCTTCCACCACGCCTGCACCAAAACTATAGATCTAACACAATAATAATTGTATGCTCACATAGGCCCTTCGGGAGAGGTACACGACATACAAATACTGGAATATTACGTTTAAATCTAAGGAGTGTGATAAAGATTTTATTAAGCCCTTGATGACAAATGACGTAACATCTACATCATTAATGATTGGCTTTACAGAGCCCTGGTCCTTGAGGGGTTAAACAACATATCAGAGGAAATGTAGTAGAAATGAACACTTCTTAGAATTCAGAAGCACAGTGTTCATACATGTGCAGGAGCCACACCCAGTCTGCAGGCAATGTATCAAATTCATGAGACCAGACTAATTAGAATATTTGAAGGAATATTTTGCTTTTATTCTTAACCTTTATTTCATGGAAAATCACTGTTCCTTTAAAAACTTTTTTTTTCTTTTGTACTTTTTTTCCTTGTTTTTTGTCCCTCAGAGCACTACCCGGACCCCCATACACCTTTTATGGCAAATATCTTGCATATATGCCCTCTTGGAGGGCACTCTAAAAATGGAACTTTCGAGTCCCATTGACTTGCATTGAGTTCGGTTCGTGTTCGAGTTCGAACTCGAACTTTTGAAATTGTTCAAGTTCGAATGCGAACCGAACATGGGGGTGTTCGGTAGGGATGAGCCGAACACCCCCGAGTTCGGATCGCATTCGAACTCGAACACGAACTCAATGCAAGTCAATGGGACTCAAAATTCGATTTTTAGATATATATCTATATGCTAGATATTTGCCATAAAAGGTGTATGGGGGTCCGGGTATTGCCCTGGGGGACAGGAAACAAGGATAAAAAGTAGACATGTGCATTCGTTTTAGTACTAAAACGATTTAGTCAGAATTTTGGGATAATTTAGTTTTAGTATGACTCAAGAGATACGAAACTGCTCAGTACAAAAAACGAAAGAAACTAAAATAAAATGCATTACATTATAGTTTCAGTCCTTTTTGTGATATTACATTGATGAGTGAAGGAGACCAACAATGAGGAGTGCAACATCGCAAAGCTACAGAAAAGGTTTGTATGCATAATCCCTCCCGACCCCTACCTGAAATTCAGACAGTGATAGAGCTCCAGAATACTCACTCTCAGCACAGACAGCCAGCACAGGAGAGGAAACCTTTACTTAACCCTTGCATGTCTATGAGTCAGACAAGATGATAAAAGCAGCTGGAGAAGGAAAACATTCAAATAAATCACACTGAAAGCTAATGACAGGAGGGCTGGATAGTAAAAACCCCTTTATAACAAGCAGCGCTGGGAGAAAAGAGGGACTTTATAAAACGTGTGTTATCTCCCCTCCCGCTCTGCATAATAGGGGCTTAGGTCTGATACATTTTATATTATCCAGGAGCACTATCCCCCTTTCCTCATCTATAATACACGTTTTATATAAAGTCCCTCTCCTCTCCCAGTGCTGCTTGTTATAAAGTTTTTTTTTTACGTCTGATACATTTAGTATCCAGCTCTCACAGTTACTCTGTCATTATGAGCCTTCAGTGTGATTTATTTGAATGCTTTCCCTGGATTTAAAGTGCTTTATTTTATTATGAAAATAAATTTGCACCAGTCATCTCTTCTCTGAGCTTTCAGACCGATTTACGCTAATATTTTCCCTCTCCCCTGCTTTTATATTCCTTTGTCTCCCCCACAGAGATACAAAGTTTAAGTAAAAGTTCTCACTCCTGTGCTGGATAAGCATTGCATTCCGAAGTTCTACACCCTCCACATGCCAATGCAGTAGGATGTTCTATACAGAGATGGACATTAATTAATTCAGGAGGATGTTCTATACATTATACAGAGAGGGGTATTAATTAATACAGGTGGATGTTGTATACATTATACAGAGAGGAGCCTTTTTTTTTAGCCCTTTAAATCCAGTGGCTGTGAGCGCTGAGATCGGCAGCTTGTTATATTATCTCTCAGTACAGTGTATCAGGCTCAGTTGTTACAGTAACTGATTGTAACCGCACGCAGAGTTTCAGTAAAACAAGAAAAATAATATTGTTATAACCTCTTATATATAAAAATATTATTTACTAGTTTTAAAGAAACTCTGAGCTCTGTGAGCAGCAGTCAGTTACTGTAACAGCTTTGCCTGACACATTGTGCTGAGAGTGAGAGATACTGTAACAAGCAGCAATCTCAGCCCTCTGAGGAGCCATTACAATAGTAAATGTATTTTTCAGATTTTCGGATGAATGAAATTAGTTTTCATACTAAAGAACTGAAAACGAATTTCTTTAGCAACTAAATAAATTGCATTTTAGGACTAATCCATTAGTTCAAAACGAAATTTTGTGCTGTGCACATGTCTAATAAAAAGTAAAAAAAAAGTTTTTAAAGGGACAGTGAGTTTTCCATGAAATAAAGGTTAAAAATAAAAATGAAAAATTCCTCCAAATATCGTGCCTAGGAGGTCCCCATAACTTGCACGTGAAGTGGCGGATTTGTAGGATGTATAGAAACATTTAAAAACACTGTCCGGGTCCGGGTAGTGCCCTGGGGGAAAGGACACAAGGACAAAAGGTTTAAAAAAAAGACGTTTTTAACCCCTTCACTGCTGATGACGTGTGGGACACATACTCCCGCTGTATGCTGAGGAGGATGTGTCACGTCATCAGCTTTGTGGGACCCTCGGCGGAGATACTCACTTCTCTGTCCGGGGTCCTGCGGCGTTCTGACTTCAGACGCTGAAGTCAAGCTCCTCTCGACATAAATGACGTCATCGTGCCATGCGCAATGCCGGGAGATCGCCTGGAAGGGGGGGGGATCCGTTCGGATCCCTCTCCCTCCCGATCGGGAGGTCCCACAAAAAAAGCCAGGCACCGCTTAAAAGGAGAGAGTCTCCCCTTTTAAGCGGTGCCTGGCTTTAACCCCTTAGGCACCGGGTCGCACTTCGGCGCCGAAGTGCGGCCTAGCTCCGGTGGGGGCTGCCATCTTGGATGGCGGCTCCACCCCCGGGTCCCCCCTCACTGCCTGACATTCTCACGCATAGCATGATGACGTCATATAGCAAGGGAACCCCTAGCTACCCGGAATCCCCTGGTGGAGATAGGGGGTTAATTTGAGGGTTCACATAGATGCTGTGAGGTTGTGTATAGAGATGCTGTGAGGCAGTGGCATAGCGTGGGGGGGGGGCTGGGGGGGCCGTGGCCCCGGGCGCAGTTTTCTTAGGGACTGCGGGTGGGTGCCGCCCAAGGGCCGCGGGTTGAGGGGACCCAGATGCCGGGCAGCGGAAGTGCCTGCCCGGTCCTGAACAGTGAGTCCGCCCATGTTGAAGGGGAGGCGGCTGCGTGCAGGCGCAGCCGGTCACGTGGTCTGGCTAATCAGGTGGTACGGAGTCTCTGTGCCACCTGACTGGCTGGACCGCGTGACCTGCGCACGCACGCAGCCGCCTCCCCTTCAACACGGACAGACTCACATGCTGTTCAGGACTGGGCAGGCACTCCCGCTGCCCGGCATCTGGGCCCCAACCCCTGCTGGATCTGGAGCTGGGGCAATATCCAGGTGAGAGCTGGGGCAGTATCCATGTGTGAGCTGGGGCAAATCCATGAGCTGGGGGTATATCCATGAGCTGGGGCATATCCATGAGCTGGGGCAAATCCATGAGCTGGGGGTATATCCATGAGCTGGGGCAAATCCATGAGCTGGGGCATATCCATGTGTGAGCTGGGGCATATCCATGAGCTGGGGCAAATCCATGAGCTGGGGGTATATCCATGAGCTGGGGCATATCCATGAGCTGGGGCAAATCCATGAGCTGGGGGTATATCCATGAGCTGGGGCAAATCCATGAGCTGGGGCAGTATCCGTGTGTGAGCTGGGGCAATTCCATGAGCTGGGGCAAATCCATGAGCTGGGGCAAATCCATGAGCTGGGGGTATATCCATGAGCTGGGGCAAATCCATGAGCTGGGGCAGTATCCATGTGTGAGCTGGGGCAAATCCATGAGCTGGGGCAAATCCATGAGCTGGGGGTATATCCATGATCTGGGGCAATATCCATGAGCTGGGGCAAATCCATGAGCTGGGGCAAATCCATGAGCTGGGGCATATCCATGAGCTGGGGCATATCCATGTGTGAGCTGGGGCATATCCATGAGCTGGGGCAAATCCATGTGTGCGCTGGGGCATATCCATGAGCTGGGGCAAATGAATTTGTGAGCTGGGGCATATCCATGAGCTGGGGCAAATCCATGTGTGAGCTGGGGCATATCCATGTGTGAGCAGGGGCATATCCATGAGCTGGGGCAATATCCATGTGTGAGCTGGGGCAATATCCATGTGTGAGCTGGGGCATATCCATGTGTGTGCTGGGGCAATATCCATGTGTGAGCTGGGGCAATATCCATGTGTGAGCTGCGGCATATCCATGGGAGAGCTGGGGCAATATCCATGTGTGAGCTGCCGCATATCCATGGGAGAGCTGGGGCAATATCCATGTGAGAGCTGGCTGGGGCAATATTCATGTGAGAGCTGGGGCAATATCGATAACGTGTCCACAGGTTGGGGGGGGGCGCACAATTCTTGGCTGGCCCCGGGCGCTGACAACCCACGCTACGCCACTGCTGTGAGGCTGTGTATAGAGATGCTGATAGGGTTGTGTATAGAGATGCCGTGTATAGAGATGCTGATGGGGTTGTGTATAGAGATGCTGTTTGTGTATAGAGATGCTGATGGGGTTGTGTATAGAGATGCTGTGAGGCTGTGTATAGAGATGCTGTGAGGTTGTGTATAGAGATGCTGTGAGACTGTGTATAGAGATGCTGTGAGGTTGTGTATAGAGATGCTGTGAGGCTGTGTTTAGAGATGCTGATGGGGTTGTGTATAGAGATGTCGTGTATAGCGATGCTGATGGGGTTGTGTATAGAGATGCTGTGAGGCTGTGTATAGAGATGCTGTGATGCCGTGTATAGAGATGCTGATGGGGTTGTGTATAGAGATGCTGTGAGGCTGTGTATAGAGATGCTGTGAGGTTGTGTATAGAGATGCTGTGAGGTTGTGTATAGAGATGCTGTGAGGCTGTGTTTAGAGATGCTGATGGGCTTGTGTATAGAGATGCTGTTTGTGTATAGAGATGCTGTGAGGCTGTGTTTAGAGATGCTGATGGGATTGTGTATAGAGATGCTGTTTGTGTATAGAGGTGTTGATGGGGTTGTGTATAGAGATGCTGTGTATAGAGATGCTGATGGGGTTGTGTATAGAGATGCTGTTTGTGTATAGAGATGATGATGGGGTTGTGTATAGAGATGCTGTTTGTGTATAGAGATGCTGATGGGGTTGTGTATTGAGATGCTGTGTATAGAGATGCTGTGAGGCTGTGCATAGAGATGCTGTGAAGCTGTATTTAGAGATGCTGATGGATTGTGTATAGTGATGCTGTGAGGTTGTGTATAGAGATGCTGTGAGGCTGTGTATAGAGATGCTGTGAGGTTGTGTATAGAGATGCTGTCACTGTGAGGCTGTGTTTAGAGATGCTGATGGGATTGTGTATAGAGATGCTGTTTGTGTATAGAGATGCTGATGGGGTTGTGTATAGAGATGCTGTGAGGCTGTGTTTAGAGATGCTGATGAGGTTGTGTATAGAGATGCCGTGTATAGAGATGCTGATGGGGTTGTGTATAGAGATGCTGTGTATAGAGATGTGGTGAGGCTGTGTATAGAGATGCTGTGAGGCTGTGTATAGAGATGCTGATGGGGTTGTGTATAGAGATGCTGTGAGGTTGTGTATAGAGATGCTGTGAGGCTGTGTATAGAGATGCTGTGAGGCTGTGTATAGAGATGCTGTGTATAGAGATGCTGGTGGGGTTGTGTATAGAGATGCTGATGGGGTTGTGTATAGAGATGCTGTTTGTGTATAGAGATGCTGATGGGGTTGTGTATAGAGATGCTGTGTATAGAGATGCTGTGAGGCTGTGTATAGAGATGCTGATGGGGTTGTGTATAGAGATGCTGTGAGGCTGTGTATAGAGATGCTGTGTGACTGTGTATAGAGATGCTGTGTATAGAGATGCTGTGAGGTTGTGTATAGAGATGCTGTGAGGCTGTGTATAGAGATGCTGTGAGGCTGTGTATAGAGATGCTGATGGGGCTGTGTATAGAGATGCCTTGCGGCGCCGAAGTGCGTCCTAACTCCGTGGTCCCCCCTCACTGCCTGACGTCCTCACGTATAGTGTGATGACGTCAGATAGCTGGGGAACCCCTAGCTGCCCGGAATCCCCTGGTGGAGATAGGGTGTTCATTTGAACCCCTATATCTCCAGAACCGTGGCAGCTAGGGGGTCATCGAGGGTGTCAATCGAAAGGCCTGAGCACGTAATTCCCCCCACAAAATGTAACAAGTCCCCATTTCTAATTTTTGTACAAGAACACCCCATAGAAAACATAACCGCAAACGCTCATGTGCTAAAATGTGAAAAAAAAAACACTTTACACACTGCAGATGATTAAAAATTCAATTTTTATTGCATTTTTTGTCATAATATACAGGCAGGACATGACGTATACATATAAAAATGATATATTATGAATCTGCGGAGTCTGACGGAAAGAATGATATCTAATATGTCTGGGTCATTTAATGAAATGTGGCTTCAAATAGCATTTAAACATGATGAGTGAAAGCGGTAAAAATGAGCTGAGCACATAGCAGTGAAATGCAGGGTTAGTTAAAGGGTTAAACAGCATATCAGAGGAAGATTTAGTAGAGAAATGAACACTTCTCAGAAGCACAGGTGTTGTTTGATACATCTAGAGACACCACACCTTCATTCTACATACAATGTATCAAATTCATTAGACCAGACTAAAAACACCTGTTGTTTACGCCGTTTGAGAACACAGGTCATTTAGAGCTGAGAATCTTTGCACGTAGACATTGTTTGTTAATTCAATATCTAATAAACCGTTGCTTATAATATTCTGCAGTAAAGAGTCTCTTTATTTCTAGATTTTTTGTATTTTTCATTTTTTATACTGTTTTCCAAATTTTTATTTTGCGAACTCGAACCGAACACGCCAAAAAGTTCGAAGTTCGCGAACTTGCGAACGTCCAAAGTTCGAATCGAACTCCGAACTGATCGAACCGAACAGCTCATCCCTAGTGTTCGGCTCATCACTACTTGTAACTAACTGATAGCAATTTAGTAAATTAATTATTAGTACTGTATAATATAGAAAAACTAGATGGTTATAGAGATTAATTAGATATTAATACAAAAGCTACATCATTTATACATTACCAAGGAGAGCTTTATCATTCTGCATATAAGGCTGGTTTGAGATCGCATTGTCATGAGAGCTCGGGCAAGCTCTGAAGCTTCCTTCTGTCCCCTTTTCCTGCTACTTCACTAAACATCCCTGGACTTTTTATACAATCCAAATACACAGTAGAATTCATACTTCACCGGCTGAGACAGGGTGGCCAATCCTGTTCTCAGCCTGTCAATCAAGATTAATTAATCAAACAGAATTCTCTTGCATATTTGTTTTTTGTATCTGTCCTTCTAGATATATTACCCATTATTAGATATTACCCATTCATAGAATTGGGAAACTGGGAATAGCTGGACTCAGGCACAACCAGT
The DNA here is from genome assembly GCA_009667805.1 of Leptobrachium leishanense. Taxonomy (NCBI): domain Eukaryota; kingdom Metazoa; phylum Chordata; class Amphibia; order Anura; family Megophryidae; genus Leptobrachium; species Leptobrachium leishanense. The sequence continues at coordinate 34,818,844 of CM019072.1, read as the reverse complement.
CTGGCTTCCTCCCATTGTTCATTTGTTAGTTAAACATAGTGCTATGGCATTCCGGAATCACTTCCTTCTTCATAGACACCATATTTTAAAAGCTAGGTCACTGCTTAGACCATGAGAATCAACAGTCAATAATATCTGATCAATTATTTCTATATATTGGGCTTATAAAATGCATTGTAACACAATGATTCACCCCTTATATATTATATTCCCATTCCCTGACATTTCCCCCATTTAAATCATTTTAACCCACTCCCTTACACACCACTCCTTATCATTTCCAATGCGCTTACCTGGATTCTGGTGAACTGGATGCCCATGTCTATATCCTTCTTTCTCTCCTGCGTGGCTTCCATAGAATGCTGGGACGATGTGACATTATGGTTATTTTTGTTGGGAATGTATTTTACCAGGAAGGATACATTGAGCTTTCTCTCATTTTCAAGTATGTCCTGTGTGGCGAGTATGTACCGTTAGGTGTCTTGCTCAAGGACACTTACTGAAGAGGTGCTCTTGCTGGAATTGAACCCATGTCTCCACAGGCTCTCTCAAAGCAGAGCAGTGATGTTACCTCTACTCCACCCAGCCAGTACTTCCTTCCTGCTCCTTAACGAGGCCGAACAGGAGGGAAGACTATAGAGATGAGCATTGCGTTCACCAGACCCCAGGATCAAGGATCCCTCCCAACGGTGCGCCGTAGTGTGGGAATGCACTGAAAATAGGGATGCCACCATTCCTTTGAGCCAAACACGAACGCTCTCCATGCAGCAGGCAGCCAAAGAAAAGATGGCGACTGCTCGCATGAACCTATTAATATAGGGTGCAGCCAGGGTGCAGCCAATGAATAGAGCCAGGGCCAGCCTGTCTCTGTGTTGCCTGGGTCCAAAGATGAAATGCTGCGGCCCCCCTCAAACTATTCCCACCAAAACACACCCATGCTTAACACAGAGCTCTACAGCAATAAAACACACAGCAATGTGCAGTGTGAATGGGTTTATCACAGCTGCATAGCAATAAAAGTCATAGTAATGTGTATTGTACATGAGTGTATCACAGACCTGCACAGTAATAAAACTCACAGTAATGTGCGGTGTGTATGAGCATATCACAGAGCTCCACAGTGCAGCATCATTGTTCACTATATAATTGAGCAGTGAACAATAGTGCTGCATTAGAAAAAAATAAAAAAATTATTTATTCATTTTAAATTTTTCATGAATCCTAATCATGTATGTTATCATTGGAAAAGCCATCCTCTAGCTGGTCAGACTAACTTCTACCATGGGCTGCAGACATCCTCCGCAACCTAGTGGAAGAGCGCCTGCCCTGCCGCTAGGTGCTGGTACTGAGTAATAGCGCGTACCAGCAGAAAAAAGCCCTGGTGGTACCTCTTTATTTCGAAAATTATTATTATTAAATTATTATTTTGAAATTTGGCACCCCTAAGAATTTTGCTCCCGGGGCAACCACCCCTTTGTCCCCCCTCCCCGACGTTGTGCCACTGGTGAAGGGGAATGGTAGGAGACGACCACAACAATGGAGGGAGAGGGCCAGGTAAATGGAAGGAGAGGGCCATGAGATTGGAGAGTGTGGGCAATAAAAATATAGGGTGATATAACAGGACGGAAAGTGGACAGAATTAGCTAAAAGGAAAGTGAACAGAGAATATGGATGGATGGAGAGCGTAGAGAGTCTGTAGATGGAGGGGAGAGAATCTGTAGATGGAGGAGAGTGGAGAGAGTCTATGGATGGAAGGAGAGAGTCTGTAGATGGAGGGGAGTGGATAGAGTTTATGAATGGGAGGAGAGAGGAGAGAGTCTGTAGATCGAGAGGAGTGGAGAGAGTCTATGGGTGGGAGAAGAGAGGAGAAAGTCTGTAGATGGGGAGTAGTGGAGAGATATATATTCTACAGTGCTTCGGCGACAAAAGGGATATATCAAATATTTGTTTATACAATGAGTATAACGCCTAACATGCAAATACAAGAAAAGTTATACTACATACACTTTAGATATTCAGAGCATTTGCTCAAGTCCCTCATGAGTCAGTTATATAGGAAAGAACACATAAAATATATTCGTAGCATAACGTGTAAAATAAATCTCATAAAATGTATTCAAATAGTATCATTCTCACACATTCTAGAGCCCAAACTAGCTCTATTAGTTGCATGTTTGGGTATTCAGGGTCCCCACATCATGTTTCACCCTCAATTAACTCTTCTTCTTTCTGATGTCTCCACCACAACACCTGTGACAGGACGGCCGCCCCAATGTTTATTTGCATTTATTTTTCCTTGCATTTCATTGCTCTGTATATAGGGTAGAGTGTTGTGTGATGTGCTGTGCTGTTGTCAAAGTGTGTATCTGTATGTTACGGTTACAAGTTGTTAAAAAGCACTAAAACGTTCCATAGCGCTGTGCAATGGATAAGACAGGATAACATGTGCATGCAAGTTGCATTCACAGAACAGTAGGAAAGGACCCTGCTCAAGAGCTTGCAATCTAACCTTTTGTCTGCTTCCACCCCCCTGTAAGCGCTGGATCCCTTTGTCTTCACATGCTTCCATCAACCCACACCTCCCCCCAGCAACTAATGTCACTCAGATGATTGTTATCTGACTCCAATGCTGGGCGTGTTCCCATTGTTTCTGTACCTTCCCTGTGTGTGTTTTAACCAGTTGCAAAATGTTAATAAACTCAGTCTCCATTGGGATTTTGAATCTGCAAGGACTCCTCTCACAGTTTATGTGCCGTCTACTCTGTGTGGGTACGAATACCTCCTGGGTTCAGTGGAAAGGGGTGTCTGGGGAACCAGGATCCGTAACACCTCCAAAGTACAAAATATATATATAGGGCACCGATGTTGCTCCGTTTTGTGATATTGCAATGTGAATGACATACAGTATAAAACGTCAGCCACTTGCACTCTCCAGGGCCTCCTATGACTCTATGTAATGCGCCTTGGGGATTTTCTGGGACAAATCTTCTAAACCATCTCTAGGTCCATGTACCCCAAGTTCAAAGTGACTATCGTCACAACAGTCCTGTATGAATTTAATGACCTGTGGAAGCCCTAATATGCCAAAAGATACCCTTTATGAGTTTGAGAATACAGTGAATAAAGCTGATGTACTTTAGAACCCTTTATTAATAGAAAATCCATAAAAATTGTATGCATGCGTGCTTCATAACAGTGTTTAGGTTTTTCTTAAACCAGACCAACTTGTTAAACACTTCACACTCAGCATATGAAATACCGAACGGCATCACTTTTCATGTACTTTTTATACTTGTTTAGGGTTAGGTTATGGATTTTGTACAGCACACTAAGTGCAATTTTTTTCTTTCGTTATCAGGATGAAAATACATCAATCCAAATATATTTAGTTCGATTCGACTATACATACATTTCAGATAGCTCATTGATTGGCAGTTTTGGATGCCTGTGAAATGAAATTCAGAATTGAGGATATTTGACTGAATTTCAAATCAGACTGAATCTCACATGTATAGTAGCAACTAAATACTGGGTAAAATTTTCCTTGCTTCCCAAAGAATATAACTCACAAATTAAAGACCCCATAATTGCAACTCTGTGTTCTACACATGAGGTTAATTGGAGTGACCTCTCCCTTCTTTGATGACAGTTGTTACATTTCTTTGTAAGAAGGCTGTTCACTCCCAGAACTCTCAAGCTGGATTTTTTCTCTGAATTCACCAAGTCGGACCTGAAGTCTTACAAGGCATAAAACAAATATGAAAATTGAGCTATAAAATCACTTAACACCAGGTTTTGGCAGTCTATACTTTTTATTTTTCAATACCAGCTGCAAATAAGAACAATAAACGACAAGCATACAAACAATAGTAAACACAAACATAAAGGAGGCAGCCATAACACCCAAGACAAACCAGGAGTTTGTGGCTTGGATGGAATAGCAGGGAGTCCATTAACATTTATGTGTGTGACTGTTAAACATTACTTAACCCCTTCGCACCCAAATCGAGTTATCTCTATTTTGCATTGTAATATATTTAAGAGCACACATTAGCATATCAAAAGAGCATTTCACACCTTTTTAAAGCCAGATTAGTCTCGCCAGTCCCCCCAATGGAGAAAGGTAACCAGATTTTATGTCTCTTCTAGCACCCTGGAGACACATAAAACCATTTGCAAATAGCAGTCCCAAACCTCACTGTAACTAAAAGTTCATATAGATTACTACTGCTTTACAGCTACCAGAATACAGGGAGAGCTGTGGGGTCACTTACTGCTGTACAGGGATAAGATTCAGGGGGTTTTAGTGAGTGAAAATCCCTGTACAGTACAGATACAAGGTTTTACTGTAATTTCCATGGGTATTATGTCATATACAGATAACACTGATCTGCAATTCTTCAACTTTTTTCTGTTGTTTTCAAATGAATAGGTGTATCTGAATGGATTTTATGCGCAGATTCCGAAAATGACCTTCAATATTCCGTATCACGCCAAGTTTTTTCAAAATTGATGGAAATGTGAAAATTTAAAAAAACATTATTTTTTAACGACATTGCTATATGGCAACATTTGTAACGTGTGAAAATGTTCTCTGGAGGGGCGGAATGATTGTTTAAGGAATAGATAAACATAAATACATATTTAAAAGCAAACATACCTAACATTCGCCACTGGGCTCCCCTTCAAACTTCCTCGTTTTGGATTGTCTTCGGTGTGCGTCCGTACAGTCTCTGTTCAACATCCAACAATAGTCGACCATCATATGTACAGTCCACTTTTCTTGGTATCTCTTTTCCATCACTTTAATATCCTGATGGAAGCGCTCGCCATGTTCTTCCGAAAAATCACCAAGATTGTTAGGAAAGTAATTTAGATGAGCATGAAGAAAGTGAACTTTGACGCTCATGTTGCAACCAAGCAGTTCATCGGATTCCAGCATATCCTCGACTAAAGTGGTGTCATTTGAAGCCTTCGTGTTCCCCAAAAAGTTGTGTACCACATTTCTGAATGCAGTCCATGCTTGCAATTCGCACTCACTCATGGTCTCCTCGAATATGTTGTCTGCCATTAATTTTCGTATTTGAGGGCCTATGAAAATGCCAGCTTTAATTTTTTCAGACATGATTGATGGAAACTTACCACCAAGATACTGAAAGCATTTACTGTCCCTGTTTAAAGCTGTCACGAATTGCTTCATTAAAGGGATACTCGAAGCAACATGACCACCTAAGCGATTTTAGGTGGTCATGATGCCCGGAGTATCCTGCCCTCTGTCCCCCCTCCCTCCGCTCAGCCGATCAGCTGTAAATGCTGAAAACAGCTGAGAGAGGCAGAGAACTTTACTCCGCCCTCCCAGCTGTCAGTCAGCAGAGCGGGAATCATATTTCCCGCTTCTGCCGACTTTTGCCGAGTAGGAGACGTCATCGCGCTTTCAGCGCGATGACGTCTCCAACTCACCGCAGAAGCTGGCGGCTCCCTCTGAGGGTTAGTGTTGCGCGCATCCTCTTGCGCGCAACACTAATCCTCAGAGGGAGCCGGGAGGAAGCCTGCCGATTGGCTGGCTTATGTGAGAGGCGCGCATGCGCGCTTCTCACGTAAACCAGAAGCCAAGAAGCAAGAAGAAGGACGGGAGCGGAAGAGGAGGGAGGTGAGTATAAAAAAAAAAAAAAACGCCGCTGGAAAGAAGAGGATTTTAGGGTAAGTATTACAGTTACACAAAAAAAAAAAATTATTAAGGGAATAGGGATAGGTTAGGATTAAAAACGGGGGGGGGGTGATTTTTTTGTTGGAGTGTTCCTTTAAGCCACATTTGATGTGTAAAGGTGGCAACAGTATTTGAGGGATCAACCAGTGGAAGTGAAACAATCGCCAGGTGTGAATGTACTTCTGACTGGCACTGCTGCCGAACGCAATGTTCCGTCCTTGCTCTGGAGTCCCATTCACACAAAAAGCAAGGAAATTTGGTGTAGCCTGCGTGTTGGCCGAGCAATATTCCAATCACCTTGAAATCCACGCCCAAGACCATTCATGAAACGTTTATTTAAATTTTCACATTTCCGTCATTTGTGAAAAAACTTGACGTGATACGGAATTTTGAAGGTCATTTTCGGAATCTGCGCAAGAAATCCATTCAGATACACCTATTCATTTCAAAACAACAAAACCTTGCATATTGGTGTAATACATTTATATTCTATTGGTATTTTTTGGAAGCTGCATTGCTAATAATCTCATTATGATCCCTACATATCTTCAGAAGCAGGAGATATCACCATTTTTATAACTTATGTTTATCACAGTTACTGTGTCCAACACATAGATCTTTTCTGCCTGTATGATAATAATACAGACCCCATTTGAAATTGTGTAAGATAAACGACACCATCTAGAGCTCAGAATCTTACATTTCAACCTTATTTCTGTAAAGGAAAAACAAATGCAGGAAAAATTAAAAATTAGCAAATTAACATTATTTAAAATTTTTAACTATCTCGGAATAACAATTTGTGTGCAGAAGTTCCACTTTGCCTTAAATTTAATTGTTGGCTTCACATCCCATATCTCAAAAAACTGTTATAACATTTCTTCCAACAAAAATTGCATGGTACTGAAGGGGTTAATGATTAATTAGTTAACAGAAATAGTTCACGTGGAGTCTGTACCCGAAAAGTGATGGAACGGGAAACTGAATCTCCACACTCTGCACTTTTATCCATGAACAAAAATGAACAAATATCATTGAAGGACACATGGCAAGTTAGTTTTATTTTTCAGTAAGTGATCCTTCAGAACAATTTTTTTTTCACCCAAAATAGAAAGGATCCCCTTTCTAAAAATGCAAGAAAACACACTTTACCGATTCATTCCTGAAAATGAAACCTCCTCGCAGGATTTAGTTAAACATTTTGAAATAAAAAAGGTAAAAACATTTTATTTGTTTATGTATTATTACAAATTTAACAATTACATTGGGTGAATCAGTGATGACCGCTCGTCTGTGTAAATCTCACGAGGAGTTGTTTACATTGATTTCTTTAGGAAATCTATCAGCAAGTGATGAGGAAATGCAAAATCCATCTGAACGATCAAGTAACCCTATGAGTAAAACAAGAAAAAATAAATTAAATATTAAATACAACATGTTCCCTCCAAATCAACGGTTTCTGTGACGCAAGTCACATATAATAAAATCTCTTGTAAATACTACATATGGAAATTCATTACTGGTATAGGTTACTGCTGGTATTACACTGGCTTTTAATAATGGGATATTCTTGAAGCATTTCCAAGTTCCCTAAATATATTCTGTCCAAAATGCACCTTAATTCTCTTTAAATCTGTGAAAAATCTTACCAAATAATTACGTGTTATATTACAATCTTCGCGCAAAAACCCTTGCGCAAAGCGAAAAAGCGTTAAACTTTTGCAGATACAAATCACCGCTGGAATTACAATCCTCGCTGCTTTTTTCTTCCGCCGATCAATTGCGCGCGCAAACAGTATGCGCACAAATGCAGGCGCAGTACTGTCTCGCACAAAAATCTTTGCGCGAACAGTTTTTTTCACCCATTCAGCCAATCGAAATGAAGAAACACATCTATCAAACGCAAATGAATTGCGTCTGCCAGAGGCATCGGAGACGGTTCTGCGTCTATGTTGCAAAATGAGCACATATGCTACAGTAATAATACACACACGCAAGCCATCATCCATTATATTGTTACTGCATTCCTTTTTATGGGCTAGTGTATTTGGGTTCGGCCAGGTTGTTCAGATTTGCCGTTAGCATCAGCTTTTTACAGTTGTTAAAATTATGCGTGCAAAGGCTATTTAATTACCACAAAATAGATTGTAATACCATCCGCATACCAGCGTACATTCGCATTTGCGCTCACAATGTTAAGTATATGTAGCGCTGTTTAAAACTCTGTTGCTGTATTGCTCGGGTTTGGCCACCAGAGGGAGACAAGCGCAATGTAAACTATACTGGACACAATGGGACTACGTTTTCCAGCATGCTTTGGGGCAGAGATAGGAAGTGGGTGGGGAAGGAGGAAAGGACATCCGCAGCCTCGTCGAAGGAGAGACAGTGTGAGCCGAGCGGTGAACAGAGTAAGACGCACGTGAGACTGTGAGCGATTGTTACCAGGCCAGAGAACAGGCGCTGCCTTGCCGACGCTGGGGATCGATATAGTGACTTGCCAGAGACCTAGTAATCCACCGCTGAGAGGCTTTGCACAGACACCGAGTTCCAGATTGGACCCCAAGTAAGGAGACGGCGATGATCCACTCGGAGTGCAGGTGGTAGGCCGCAGATCTTGTTGTAGAAGACGGACAAGCAGAAGAAGCGGATCCGGTGGCACAGGGTCCCAGTATAATCCAGCAGAGAGACGTCCTTGATCGGGCAGCGGAACAGATTGTCTGGCGGATGGGTGAGAGGCCTTCCAGGCCACAGTCAAAGTTTAACGAAGCACGCTGCAGTATTGCTTAAATCTACAGGGCCCCAACGTGACTAGTTGAAGATTTATTAAATCCATTCACTGGCCAGTCGAATCTAGTACCCAGGTACCTGAGCTCACACACACACACTTTTTGGGACATAACCTGCACAGGACTTACACTCCAGAGACGAAGGGGTTAAACTTTTCTTTTACCGCTGCGCGTTTCTCGCATTACGAAATCCTGTTTTCTATATACCGTGCTTACATTATATATGCCGCTTTATTGAGACCAGTAAAGTATATAATTTATAAAATCCACAACAGTGCTGGTGTATATTTATTCCCTAGTGCGGACAGACTAACCTGAGGTTAAATTCAGCGGCTCCTCCGGGAGTGAGCGCTACACGTGGGGGCTCGTTTCCGGGATACAGTCTCTAGAAAAAACGCATTGAAGGAGTTAAATATGGATCCAGACACTGCTGCCAAATGGTGTGACGAGCAAAGTAGTCAGATAGAGTTATGCATAGTCATGGATATTCCTGCAGACACTTGGGCCGAAGATCAGATTCGCCGGGCCGTGGCCGCGCTGACACCAGATCATCAGGGGTTAATCCTGGACATTAAAGCAAACCCAGATTCCTCTCACACGTATGTTCTTTTTGAGTGCAGAAAGGGTGTTCCAGTGTGTTTTCAGGGCGCGAGCGTGAAGCTGACCGATGAGGTGGAAGTTCAACTGATTCAGCCAAGTGCGCCATGTGGCGATCCCGCGAGTGTTCCCGCACCCAGTCCGCTGGCCATGATCGGGCCTGAATTTATAGTGGCTACTGGAGATTTGCTGGCTAAATGTCAAAGAACAAGCCCTCCACACACTAACTTTGGTCATCGACGGTTGAGAAATTTTACAGGAAACATACCAACTCCGGCGGGAGAAGAAACCTTCAAAGAATGGGTAGAACAGGCGATGCAGGCTCTGGATGAGTGGGACGTCCCTGAAGCGCAGATAAAGCAAAGAATTACTGAGAGCTTAAAGGGACCTGCGTCAGAGGCTGTCAGAAACCTAAAATTGAGTAAACAAGACTGCACTGCTTTAGATTACCTAAACGTATTACAGGAAGTCTTTGGGCGAACAGAAAAGGCCGCTGAGCTCATGTACCAGTATGAACATACCTACCAACGAAAAGGTGAGAAAATGACTGAATACATGAGGCGCCTAGATAAGATTCTGCACCAGATACTTCTTAAGAAAGGGGCCGAACCAGCACACAATAGATAAAATCCAAATGCAGCAGATATTGAGGGGCGCTCAACCTCTAGATCCTGTGATGCAACAGCTGAGAACCAGAGAAGGTAACCGAGAGTTGAATTACCTGGAACTGATTCGAGACTATGAACCTAGAAAAGTACAGGAAAAAGCCCCGAGGGTTGTTATCAGATGATCTGATTGGGCTTGGTGGAGAATTCTCAAGAGGGCAAAGGGTAGCCATACAATACCCTACAAGCGGGACCCCCTCAGAGCCAGGATATGGACTCTGAATTCTATAAGTACCTTTCAAGATAAAATAGGGGCCAATATTGCTGTATACTGCGCAATGGTCTCTTTTTTTCTTCTATACATTTTACAGAATATTTAGAAGTCTTGCTGAACTTGCTGTGTATAGAAGACTCTATCAACACATCATTTGGGGACAGTAAAGAGGACATTTAAAAACTCGATCTGTCTGTCCTGAGCTTACCACTTAAGGAGCAAAAAGAACAAATGAACAGAAGTGTCCCTTGGAACTTCAAGGAGCCATAAGCTACCATATACAGATTGACTTTAAGATCAATATATAAGGGGACTTTTGTATGTTCTTACCAATAATGTGTATCCATTTAGCAAAAATTATTGGCAGAACAGCCGACACATATACTCCACGTGCCTAAGGGCCACATTCTTTTACTTTATTTTTCGTGTTTATGGTGTCAAACATACCCCTCGGGCAGTGTGGAGTAACATTCAGTGTAGGTCCTAAAGCGCTCTTTGACCCTACAATTTCTTGTATTAAAATATTCTAGTAGTGACTGATCATTTCACACGTTACGCCCAAACTTTTTCTACGAAAGACCAACGTGCTCCTACAGTGGCGAAGGTTTTAATGGAAAAGTTTTTGTTCACTATGGCCTACCAAGGAGAATACACTCGGATCAGGGCCGAGACTTTGAGAGCAGGCTTGTTGGGCAATTGCTGGAACTACTAGGGATTCAGAAGACCCGAACTACACCATATCACCCTCAAGCTGATGCTCAACCAGAAAGGTTTAATCGCACGCTGCAAAATATGTTGGGGACATTGTCGAACAAAGAGAAGCAGAGCTGGAGTCGCCACATAGCTACGCTGGTGCATGCGTACAACAGTACAGAGAGTAACGCTACTGGATACTCACCATACCGTCTTATGTTCGGAAGAGAAGCTCGACTTCCAGTTGATTTGGCGTTTGGGCTATCTCTGGATCAGACGTCTGTAGCCTCTCATAGAAATTACGTGGATAGACTTCGGAAGAATTTGTCCTCTGCGTTTGAACAGGCCCGTTTGACCTCAAGAAACAGGGAACAGAGGAATAAGAGAAACTACGACTTCAGAGTTCGGATACAGGATCTACAACCCGGTGATAGGGTTTTGTTGAAGAACTTGGGTGCTTCTGCAAGGCATAAGTTGGCGGATAGATTGAGTTCTCAAGTCTACATTGTCTGCAAGCAACTGCCGGGTTTGCCAGTTTACCAAATCCGACCGGATGGAAAGGCTGGGCCTCTTAAAAACTGGCACCGAAATCATCTGTTACCTGTGAGGAAGGCTGTAAGGATACCAGTTGGAGACGAACTTTCTCTACCGAACCCGCCTGCTCCACACTCGACTCCCGTTACTCGGTCTCAGCAGACACGGGTTGTTGAAGAGAGTGAAGAGGATAGTGGGGAAGGAAGTTTTTGTCTGGACTGGGTGCGCTCGCCAGAACCTGAAGAGGTCATTCCAGTTCCCGAACTGTGGGAAAGTAACCTGAGGCCTGAGGCTCCTGAATTCCAATTGGAAGTTCCCGAAACTTTGGAAATTCCTGTAGTTCCTGAAAATGCGTCCTATGACTATAGTTCTATGCCTTCACTGGAAGGATCATACTCCGAAGAGATGTCTGTTCCAGTTGTGGACGAAAGAACTGAACCCGTACCTGTAGTACTTCCACCTGAAGAGGAGCTGATTGAGCCAGAATCAAAACGTTCTATCCGAGCCCCCAGAGACTTACCTACGACTCACCAGGACATAGCACTGAAGAGTCTGTCACCACAGTGCGAAGGTTGCCCAAAGTGTCTGCTATGTTAGCTGAGGTAGTCAGGAGCATGAGTCAACTTGAGGACGTATATCTGACCCATTGTATGTTTGCTGCTGAACCTGTGTACATTGCCTAATGTTATGTAATTGTTATACCTCCTTGGAGAGACCCAAGAGTTCTAGGAGGGGGAGAGTGTAGCGCTGTTTAAAACTCTGTTGCTGTATTGCTCGGGTTTGGCCACCAGAGGGAGACAACGCAATGTAAACTATAATGGACACAATGGGACTACGTTTTCCAGCATGCTTTGGGGCAGAGACAGGAAGTGGGTGGAGAAGGAGGAAAGGACATCCGCAGCCTCGTCGAAGGAGAGCCAGTGTGAGCCGAGCGGTGAACAGAGTAAGACGCATGTGAGACTGTGAGTGATTGTTACCAGACCGGAGAGCAGGCGCTGCCTTGCCGACGCTGGGGATCGATATAGTGACTTGCCAGAGACCTAGTAATCCACCGCTGAGAGGTTTTGCACAGATTGGACCCTGAGTAAGGAGACGGCGATGATCCACTCGGAGTGCAGGCGGTAGGCCGCAGATCTTGTTGTAGAAGACGGACAAGCAGGAGAAGCGGATCCGGTGGCACAGGGTCCCAGTATAATCCAGCGGAGAGACGTCCTTGATCGGGCAGCGGAACAGATTGTCTGGCGGATGGGTGAGAGGCCTTCCAGGCCACAGTCAAAGTTTAACGAAGCACGCTGCAGTATTGCTTAAATCTACAGGGCCCCAACGTGACTAGTCGAAGATTTATTAAATCCATTCACTGGCCAGTCGAATATAGTACCCGGGTACCTGAGCTCACACACACACACTTTTTGGGACATAACCTGCATGGGACTTACACTCCAGAGACGAAGGGGTTAAACTTTTCTTTTACCGCTGCGCGTTTCTCGCATTCCGAAATCCTGTTTTCTATATGCCGTGCTTACATTATATATGCCGCTTTATTGAGACCAGTAAAGTATATAATTTATAAAATCCACAACAGTGCTGGTGTATATTTATTCCCTAGTGCGGACAGACTAACCCGAGGTTAAATTCAGCGGCTACTCCGGGAGTGAGAGCTACATATAGGACGCGCAAAGTACAGTAAGCTCACGCAGGGTTTGCGCAGGTTCACCCACGGTAGACGATTGCACACGGTTGTTGCGCTAAGTAATAAGGAATTTGGTGCAAATGGTTTTACCGCTCGCGTTAATGTTTTTTTCCGCTGGTGCAAACGTTTGCGTGAAGATTGTAATTTAGCCCTACATATTTTATCTCTTTACTCAAATACCCTGCAGTTCCCATGTGGTTACTCTTTATGAATAGACAGTGCCTTGCAATAACTGGAAACGAGTATCACTAGTATTGCCATATGGCAGGAATCTCAAACTCTGGCCCCCAGATGTTGATAGCCTACAATCCCCACAATTCTCTGAATGCAATAGATCAGTGGTTCCATCCCAACCCCTGTCCTCAAATCCCCCTAACAGGACAGGTTTTAAGGATTACCTTGGGGGGAATGCAGACTGAATCCTGCAATCACTGAGCAGTAAATCATATCACCTGAGCTGTGCTACAGAAATCTGGAAAACCTGGCCTGTTGGGGGGACCTGAGGACCACTGCAATAGATGACCAGTGGATAATGGGAGTTGCAGCTCAGAAACATCTGGGGGTTAAAGTTTGAGATCCCTGCCATACTGTATGCTCCACTTCTCTTGGGAAGCTTGCGTGAGGGCAGCTTAAATCCAAATGAGTGATGGTAAGTGCCTATCATTAGAATGTGGTGCTTTGAGAAATACCACGGCTGCATGGGTCACAAGTAGGGATGAGCTGAACACTCCTCGAGTTCGGTTCGAAGCCGAACCCGAACTTTCCAAATGTTCGGATCCGAACCCGAACCCGAACTCGAACTCCATACAAGTCAATGGGACTCAAAATTCGGTTTTTAGAGTGCCCTCCAAGAGGGCATATATGCTAGATATTTGCCATAAAAAGTGTATGGGGTCTGGGTAGTGCCCTGGGGGACAGAAACAAGGACAAAAAGTAAAAAAAAAAAAGTTTTTAAAGGGACAGTGAGTTTTCCATGAAATAAGGGTTAAAAATAAAAACAAAAAATTCCTTCAAATATCGTGCCTAGGAGGTCCCCATAACCTGCCCGTGAAGTGGCGGATTTCTAGGATGTATAGAAATATGTAAAAACCAAAAAATGACATTTCAAATTACGGCAAATGCTTTTCCTTTAATCTATCCATAAACAACTGCTTGGGGCGGCAGTCTGTATGAAAAGAGGAGACATTTTCAGACACGCAGAAAAAGTTTACTGATTTTTTGGCGGTGAAAAGCAGGAGAATGACTGGAGAATGGAAAATTCTAGACCAAATAGCCGATTTGGAAAGTGAGATAAATGGGAGAATTTTTCTGGTTTGGTTATTTTGACCTAGAATTTTCACTTCTCCAGTTATTCTCCTGCTTTTCACCGCTCTCTGAATAACCCTGTGAATGTTTAATCCCGAGGTGAAAAATAACATTGCTTAAGGCTGGGGTCAGACGAGCGCAGTTATCACGTCCGTGTTGCCGCACATTTGTACGTCCATGGCAGCATAGCATTCTGACCAATGGAGCCCCACACACGAAGTACGTCTGCACGGAAGTGCGGATGCATGGTGGACGCAGCAAACGGACGCAGGTTAGGCAAGAACGTAATACTGCTAGAACGGACATGCAGAGTGCGCCACGTCCGCAACGTCCGTGTAGCTTTGTATGTGAGTGATGAAACGAGGTCAGATGGACTGCATTTATACGTTCAGCATTTTTGACGGACAGAATGTTTTTTCATTTTAATTTATTTTCCCTGCTACATCAGTCAAAAAATACGTCAGTGAAAAAAACGGACTGTTTGGCCACTACCTTGTTGTCAGTCAGTAAGTACGTCCGTACTGCACAGATGCACAGTCCGTACAAAATGCGCTCATCTGACCCTAGCCTTAGATGTTATTTAGAATTTTTTTCAAACACCAGTTAACCACTTGGCTGCTATGGATGCGCTCAGCGCATCCAGCCAAGTGGTTCTCCTGTGCTATGGACGTGCTGAGCGTGTCCATGCACGGGAGGCAGCAATCCGCCGGATTCCGGCGGATTGCTGCGCCCCCCGGTGCGGGTTGACATCTTGGATGTCAGCCCAGCACTACGGGACCCCGGCGGAGCAATTAGATGTCATCGCGGAGATGCGATGACATCTAATTCAGGCGCCCCCCCCCCCGCATGTGCGGAGGAAGCGCCTGAAAGGGAGGGGGGGAGGTCCTTCGGACCTCTCTCCCTCCCGATCGCTGGGGGGCAGAGGGTTAATCCAGGCACCGTTTGGAAGGGCACAGCCTGCCCTTCCAAACGGTGGCTGTGATTAACCCCTGGGGAGCCGGATCACGAATCAGCGCTGAAAAGCGCCGGATCGTGATCCTCTCCTGGAGCTGGCCGACATCTTGGATGTCGGCCAAGCCTCCAGGAACTCCCCCTGAGGACTGGCATCATCGTGCATAGCACGATGACGCCAGTCCTGGAGTTAACCCCGAGCTGTCACCAATGGTGGAGATAGGGGGTTCCAATTAACCCCATATCTCCCGATCCGTGGCAGCTTGGGGTTAATGTTTGATATCGTTGGATCGGCCAGAGCATGGCCTTTCCAATGATATCAAACATGAGCATTAAAAATATTTAAAAAAAAGATAATAAAAAAAAATATTTAAAAAAAATAAAAAATAAAAAAATAAACAAGTTTTTTTTGTTTTTGTTTCGTTAATGCAGCAATATTGTTCCCATTTCAATTATAATGTGAACAATAATGCTGCACTAACGATTTTTGTATGTGGTGCGTTTGTTAAAAAAAGTGAAATTTTCCCCAAAAAAAAATGTAACAAAATATAACCGCAAACGATCGCATGTTAAAATGTGAAAAAAAAACCTTAACACATAATAAATTATTGAAAATTCTAATTTTATTGCATTTTTGTTATAATATACAGACATGACATAACGTATACATATAATAATGACATATTATGAATCTGCCAAGTCTGCCGGAAAGAACGATATGTAATATGTCTGGGTCATGTATCAAAATATGGCTACAAAACGCGGTTAAACATGATGAGCGAAAGCGGTAAAAATTACCTCAGCACATTACCTCAGAGGTGTGAAAAGCCTCAGCAGCGAAAGGGTTAAATGCAGCATATTAGGATGTTTTAGGGAAATTAATTCTCAAATCTCAATCAGAAGCAGACACCACCCCACCCTCAGTATGGTGTACAATGTATCAAATTGATTACCAGACTAAAAACACCTGGTGTTATGCCCGTTTGTGAACAGAGGTCATTTAGATTTGATAATCTTTCCACGTACACATTAGTTTTTAATTCAATATCTAATAAACCGTTGCTTATAATATTCTGCAGTAAAGAGTCTCTTTATTTCTAGATTTTTTAGTATTTTTTTAAGCATTTTCTATACTTTTTTCAAAATTTCTTTTTTTTTTCGAACTCGAACCGAACACACCCAAAAAGTTTGAAATTCGCGAACTTTCGAACTGCCAAAGTTCGGGTCGAACTCCGATCCATCCGAACCCGAACAGCTCATCCCTAGTCACAAGTGCAACGAGGGCTTTCCTTAAAGGTGACCCAACTGAGGCAATGCTGCTACCCAGTATAGCAGCATTTCAGTATAGAAAGATCACTGACCTGAGCTTCTGGGCGGGCTGAGCATCCGTATTTGAATGGCTGAAGGAGCCCTCTGAGTCTCCCTCACAAGGGAGAGGCAGCAAGGAATGCACAGCAGTGTAAGCACTTGAATAATATTAAGTGGCCACACTACTCTATTATTTACCCTCACCTAGTTTGTCACCACTCTCCTCTTAGATTGTGTAGAGCAGGGTCCTCTCTCCTGCTGTTCTGTTTAACGTGTATGTATATTTGTTATTCTCTCACCCATTGTACATTGCTATGGAACTTGTTAGGCTAGGGTCAGACTGAGGCAGTGCGAACGCGCGTTCTGGCGCACATAATCACGGCCGCACTAGCAGCAGATGCCGGGCAATGACAGCCAATATACGAAGTACGGTCGCACAAAAGTCCGGCCGCGCAACGCAAGTGGAAAATGAACGCATTTTTTCGAGAACGTTAAACCGCTGGTACTGACGTACAGAGTGCGCTGCGGCCGCATAGCAGCGTGTGTGCGTGATTAGGAGATGTCAGACGCTGCTAGTGTGCGGCCAACATAACGTTCAAACAGCCGGATTTCCCTAGACTTCTTTTCACCCCACCGTCATGAAATACGTCCAGAATTGCGCATCGTCTGACCACTTAAGCGTATTCCGTGAAAAAATGCGTGCGCACGCATCGACGTACATTTTGACGGTGGCCGCAGAAAATGCGCTCATCTGTCCCTAGCCTTAGTGCTGTATAAATACTTGTAACTGTGACACTGTGCAGCAGTGGTAGCTTGTCCATAGGGTCAGATGGGGCAGTGCCCTACCATTTTTGTTTTGTAATAAAAAAAATGTAAACTATATATTTTTTCTGATGGTTTTTCTGCCAACATTTCCATCCTTTCCTGGGCCTTTTGTAAGTCATTTGACTTGATCCTCCCTTGGTAACCTTTTAATGCATTGCTCTATAGTTAAAAATAAACTTTTTTTACTCCTCAAGCTCTCAGGTGTGAATTGATAAAGGTTTATAATTTGGATAATGATACTTGATTTGTTTCATATTATTTCAGAGTTTATTTTAGAAAAGAATGTTAAGTTCTCTGTCCTAAACATTGTTACTGCACGTAACCAAAAAGGTATCTTACCTCATGTGGAACTACCTCAGGATTTGTAAGCTCAAACAAATATAGCCCTTTACTGTCCATCAAAGATGTCAAGGCCAATTCCAAACCTGGAAACCAAACACAGAACGTGTTAGCGCTTTATAAGTGCCTGTAACTGTAACTATATTACAAAGAAAGGCAAAACAGATATTATAAGAGAGCAGAATTATTATTTTTTAGTCCCAGTACATCGCAGTATGGGTCACACACCTTCCATAATGGGTAAAAATCAATCCAAAACAACTGTAAGAAAACTTGGTACCACCTCATTGTATGCAAACCCTGTCAGTGATCTGGCACTTATACCAAGATTGGAGTTTAGATGACCTCCTTACACGGGGTCACATAACAACGGCAACAGAATGGATGCAGCACAGTTAATACTAGTTCCCTGTTCAGGGGGATTATAAAAAAGGGTAAAAGATTTAGGGCTTTATTAACTGCTTCGCGCAAAAGCGCATGCGCAGCGCTATTTTTGTTTGCGCGCAGCGTTAAACGTTAACGTGCGTAAATTAACGCTGGTATTACAATCCTCGCGCATTTTTTCACCCGTCATAAAAAGACGCGCAAAAACGGGCGTGCATTAACGTTGCGTGCAGAAATCGGTGGGCGGACTGTTTTTTCATGCAATTCAGCCAATCAGAATTAAGAACCACAATTGTCTCCTGTTAAGTTTTTGCGCCTGTAAAAATCAATCTGAGTATATATGCTGCCGCAATAATAAAAAAACACGCACAACCACTCAATTTTATTGTTTGGGTATGTGTAGAATGTGTAACTATACTTTGCTGTATTTTTTTCGGGCTGGTGTATTTGGTTTTGGCCAGGACGTTCAGATTTGCCATTAACAGCAGCTTTTATAAGGCGTTAAAATCATGCTCGCAAACGTTGTCCATTAAAATTTGCGCATAGATTGTAATGCCATCCGCGTACCAGCGCACAAACGCATTTGCGCTCACAATGTTAAGGATATGATGCGCAACCTACATTACGCTCGCAAAGGGTTCGCGCAGGTTCACCCACGGTAGACGTTAACGCGCATTTTTTGCACGGACATTGTAATACGACGTTCTGCGCAAAATGGGTTTTCCCCTCGCGTTAATGCGTTTTTGCACACTCGTTAACGTTTGCGCGAAGAAGTTAATAGAGCCCTTATATTCTACATAAAACATTTATAAAAAAAAGAACACTTTTATAGTAATGTATAACTGTGTGAGAGGAGACAACGCCTAGAGAAGTTTAACAATGTTTAAATGACTGTGGAAGCCAAGAACATCTCACAAGATTTGTAATTGTAATTGAAGTGGCCTCCAGCGGGTATGTACTAGGTTTAAATATTACAGCAGCTGCAGGTCCATGGTCCAGGTCCAGGTTCAGGTGATGTGTGAGATTTCACATTGCGAATATGGATGATCTGCAATGGATTATGAGTTGACTTGCATCCCATTTGCGATGTTTCAGAGTTTGCATACTTAGAGTGATTTTTCCATGTTCCCCCCCCCCCATATCAGTGGTTTCCAACCGTGGTCCTCAAGTACCCCTAACAGGCCAGGTTTTAAGGTTTACCTTGGAGAAAAGCAGACTGTATACTGCAATCACTGAGCAGCAAATCATATCACCTGTGCTGTGCTTTACATATCTGGAAAACCTGGCCTGTTGGGGGGACCTGAGGACCGAAGTTGGGAAACACTGTTCTATAGCACTGTAGTTTATTTTCAGTTACATTTTCTATCAAACTCCGACCCCTCAGATGTTTCCAAGCTACAACTCCCATGATTCCCTGGCCATCTATCAGGCTTGTGCACCGATTTTTTTTTTTCGGTTCGATTCGGTTCGATTTGTTCGGATGTTTAAACTTTTCGATTCGGCTCGTTTCGACTGATTTCTGTTTCGATTCGGTTCGGTTCGGATCGTTTTTCGTGTACATTTTTTTCGGAATATCGACCATTTTTCGGGTCACTTTGCTCGTTTTTTGTATCGACTTTTCGGAAATTTCGGAAATTTTCGTTTTTTCGGAACGTCTGTTCTCCTCGTTTCAAAGTGTCTACGATAATTCTGGCGATTCTATCGTGTTTTTTTATTAAATAAAGATCCTTTTTTTCTTATGAATAATTGAATATACATTTCACAACTTTATTTAATCATATTAAAATGGTATGAAAGCCAAGGTACAAAAAAAATGAACAAAACGATTTAAAAAACACTAAACTGACCCGAATGCCACAAGAAACAAGTGATACGCATTTACAAATACAAAATTTACAGAATCAGCGATATAACCGATAATAGTTAAATATACGATTTCCAGAATTACCGAAATGGAACCGAAATCACGAATGGAACCGAAATCATGAATAGAGCAAAAATAAATTTCGATTTGACACATTTCAAGTCCATTCGAAAAATCCGAAAAAAATTTGTTTCGGCTCGGAAAACTTTTCGGATCTATCGGTTTTCGGGTCCAACCCGGTTTGGAAATTCGGCCGAATCCGAAGACACGAATCGGGAAATTTCGTGAAAATTCCGAAATTCCGAAACCCGAAACGCACTTTCCTACCATCTATTACATTCAAAGAATT
Source organism: Leptobrachium leishanense (assembly GCA_009667805.1). Classification (NCBI taxonomy): domain Eukaryota; kingdom Metazoa; phylum Chordata; class Amphibia; order Anura; family Megophryidae; genus Leptobrachium; species Leptobrachium leishanense. The sequence goes on along the minus strand of CM019072.1, from coordinate 34,798,633 downwards.
CAAGGAAATTGAAGGCGATCAACATCTGGGTGGCTGGACTTTGACAAGACGGTATTAGGTAATTAGAATTTTTTCACTTTCGGTTCTAAGAAACCGTGGCTGTATGGCCCCATGACTGTTAAAGACATGATCACCTATACAGTTAATCGAAGAACACTGTGGCTTACATTTTTAACCCTAGATCAGGGGTTTAGCAAACTTGGTCCCTCTGATGTTTTGGAGCTGCACCTTCCACGATGCTCAACCATTCATGAGGTTAGCTGAGCATCGGGGGAAATGTAGTTCCAAAACATCTGAACAGCCAAGGTTGCTGACCCCTGCGTTAGACCATGGTTAATATGGGAGTGTTTTTCAAGCTACGACTTCCCTGCGAGTACTAGTAGCTCGATTATATATCCAGCATCAATCGATAGTGAATTTTGGCCAGTGTTTAACTGTTGAGCCGCATCGCACACAGAGAGAATAAGAATGTAGATCTGGTAAGGTGCTATTCACTATCCACTGAGCTTTTGTTGAATAATACGTTGAATATGGATGTGGAGGATTCCCCTGTCCACATCTGAATTCGATTCACATAGCAGTAGCAAAGTTGTGCTATCTTTCCTCTGTTGGCTGATTTTGCACGTGTCAACACTCCTTATAATTACTGCAATAGGGCGAAAGAAAAGGGTACTTCTACTCATTTTCTGAATAACCATTACCTTGAATTACCTTCAAAGAACTACAGTGTATCAAGTAAGGAGAGACAATGGTGAATTCACTATTTAGGGAACTGCCACAGTGGTACACTATACTTTCCCCCATTGTTTTTGCTGAAATTGTCTAGCATAGTTATCAACTTGGCCTTTTATGGAGTTGCTACTGGTGTTTCCATCCTAGTGTGTGCTGATGTTATTTATTTAGCTTAGATTTCACCGTAGATTCCACCAGTGTCAGTCAAAGTCATCTAGCCCTTTCGTTACCATTGTTTTCAAGTTTGTTTCCAAAGTGTATTCACATGTATTGCAAACAATGGTGGAACACAACTGAATGTAGAATAGCTGCAGTTTACTCTTTTTATCAATGAACAAAGGTGGTACCATTGGTTGGAGTTGTTCGCCATTGTTCGTAGCAACTTTACCTGTCGTTGATGTATTTTGCGTCTGTGTATAGCCAACGTTCACCTTAGTTGCAACAACAGTGAACATCGGCAGTTACTGAATAACCCCTGTAGCTAATTTATGAGCCTTGTTGAATGTTACATATAAGGCGGGTGTCAGACGAACGCAGTGCGAACATGCGCTGAGCCGCATTTTATTACGGCCGTAGTAGCAGCAAATGACGTCCAATGACAGCTAATATACGAAGTTCGGCTGCGCAACGCAAGCAGCAAACGAACGCATTTTTTCGAGAACGTGGAACTTCTAGTACTGACGCACAGAGTGCGCTGCGTCGGCATATTGGCGTGTGTGCGTGATTGGGAGACGTCAAACGCTGCACATGTCCGGCCAACATCACGTCCATTTGTTTTTTATAGCTCCGTCAAAAAATACGGCCGACATTGCGCATCGTATGACCGCGATCACGTCTTCCGTGAAAAAATGCGTTTGGACGCATCAACGCACTTTTTGACGGTAGACGTGAAAAATGCGTTCGTCTGACCCTAGCCTACAACGTGAAATGATGTTACTTCTTGCCCGCTCAAATTATTGGTTTTATCAGTATGTATATTGATTGATCACTCAGCCGGTGCTTGCAGATACTTACGTCGTATAACCTCAGGGATGCCATAATGCGTTACAGCTTTGGTGAGAAACTCTTGAATAGTATCATCCTTCTGGTCCTCCTCCTAAGAAACAAAAATCAAGATTTTTTTTTCTTCCTTTATATGCAAATGTTATATCCACCCAAAATGCATCATGTTCCCCCTAAACCTACCTGAGATATCTGCAAAGAACTAACTACATTTTTGATCTGGACTCTACAGAAGAGGGAAAGACATGTAAGTATACTAAAAACAATCACAACTTTTTTTATTCATGTGACATTGTATGTTGATATTGTTGACCTACTCACCTAGACTCCTGAACGTGTAACCTCAGTGTTTTATTTTCATAAAAAGCCTGGACTGTAACAATAACATCCTGCAGGGAAACACAAGATTGTTAAAGAAATGTCTAAACAATACATTGATGTGAAGCAACAACTTAATAGCTAGAAATATTAAATGCGGTGATCTTTCAAGCATCTCTAATGGTTTAACTGACTTTATCAAAAAATCATAAAAATTGAGAGTCCAGAGTCAAAGAACTCTGCATAGACCAGGGGCGTACCTAGGGGGGGGGCGTGCCGCACCGAGTGACACCACCCCCTTGGGTGACACCCTAAAAAAAATATATATATTTTTTTACTTTGGCAAAGTATTTTACCAGGAAGGATACATTGAGATTTCACAAATTTTTGGGTGACACCACCCCCTATGATGACACCCTAAATAATTTTTTTATTTTTTTATTTTTGCAAAGTGTTTTACCAGGAGGGATACATTGATATTTCACAAATTTTCAAGTATATCCTGGGTAGGCAAGGCCTAGGCTGGCACTTTCCAGGGGGCGGCAAAAACCCACCACTAACGTGGTTACTCACAGAGCACCAAAATGACACCAACATTTTGGTGTTCTGTTGTTCCCTGCACTTCGGGGAATCAAATTTCCCCACCCTGCAGTGAATTCACCATTCACCGCAGGGTCCCCGAAGTGCAGGGAGTCGGCCTACTTAACGAAAATGTCTGAAATTTACATATAAGGTCCTATGATTGATAATAAAAAGGTCTCTTACAGAAAAAAGAAACCACTATAGTGTAGGATGGATATGTTGTGAGTTTGCAAAATCACTTAAAAATAACAATTATCCAAAAATAATCTACACTCGCCCCTTATTGCACAGCACAGAGGACGCATGATCCACCATCAGCAGATTCATAATATATCATTATTATATGTATACGTCATGTCCTGCCAGAATGCTATAACTAAAAATATTTTTGAAAACATTAAAAAAAGCGTGAGTGATTTTTTTTTTACATTTTAAAGTTGGGGGGGGGGGTGCCAAATATAGGATCCGCCCCAGGTGCCAAATGTTCTAGGTACGCCTCTGGCATAGACCACTAATAAATGTCTCAATTTAGATATATATTTGCATGTCAAAATATGTTGATAATAAATCCAACACTGAGTAGGCAAAAGACCTCACAAGGCACTACTGAATCATTTTTACAGATCAGCACGTTTTCTCCTAATACATAACACTTACCGTTTCAAAATATATCTTGGGTAACTGGACGGCTATGGCCGATGTGACGCATGTTCCTCTAGGGGTAACACTGATTGTAGGAGGTGCGAGGCTCCAGACTTTTGCTGTGGAACTGTTTGATGAATCTTGAAAGATCTGGATAGCAAATAAAAGCGATATAAGTAGATAAGATGTGTCCTTTTTTTTTTACTTAAAGTTTTTTTTTATTTTCAAAAACAGAAGCATGAGGTACAGAAGAAAAAGATTAGGGAAACCTGGGGTGTGTCACATACAAAATAATACAATACAGTGTATTTTTCATTCAGACCATGTTATCCAGAAATAAAGATAAAGATAAAAGAAACAAATAAATCAAGTAACAAACAAAGTAAATCATCACATTTCTCTCTGGTGTCTATCAATGCATCTAAGGTTCTGTGTTCAGGTCTTCATTATCAAGCAGTGTATAAACAATGTTTATAATAATAACAACAACAATAGTAATAATACCGGTTGAGAATTATATAGTACTATGACTATGAATTTTAAATAAAGCCTCCTTATGTTTATTACAAGAAAGTTATATGGAACGTAGATCCCATAGAAGCCAAGGATCTTCTAGCGGAGGTTGTAAAGATAGTAATTGTGTGGCTAATCTTTCATATGAGCAAAAGGTAGATTCCTCTTCCGTTACGTCTGCCAAAGTTGGGACTCTAGACGGTTTCCAAATACGCGCTATTAACAACATTGTAGTAGCTATCACATAAACCTCGTTTTTCACCTCGTCCGAGCCGGTTAGGAATTATCCCTAGCAACAATGCTTCTGGTGTAAATGGGGGGGGGGGGGCTATTCCCAACACTTTTTCAAGAAGGGCATGTAGTTGCTGCCACAATGCCGATATCAAGGGACAATCCCATTATACGTGAATATAGCTTCCCACGTCTCCCTGACAGCGCCAGCATTGTGATGTAGTCCCTCGTTGATATTTAGCTAGTGTAGTGGGGTTAAGTACCAGCAGTATTAAAATGTACGTCGCGTTTCTAATAATGTCACGTTCCTAGTTGCTTTTATGTCAAACCAGTAGGCTTGTGTCCATTGTGCCTGAGTTAAAACGATATTCAAATCTTTATGCCACGCTTTTTGAAATGAGCATAATTGAGGAGATACACTATATTGCCAAAAGTATTCGCTCACCTGTCTTGACTCGCATATGAATTTAAGTGACATCCCATTCCTAATCCATAGGGTTCAATATGACGTCGGTCCACCCTTTGCAGCTATAACAGCTTCAACTCTTCTGGGAAGGCTGTCCACAAGGTTTAGGAGTGCGTTTATGGGAATTTTTGACCATTCTTCTAGAAGCGCATTTGTGAGGTCACACACTGATGTTGGATGAGAAGGCCTGGCTCTCAGTCTCTGCTCTAATTCATCCCAAAGGTGTTCTATTGGGTTGAGGTCAGGACTCTGTGCAGGCCAGTCAAGTTCATCCACACCAGACTCTGTCATCCTGGTGCACAGTCATGTTGGACGAGGAAGGAGCCAGCTCCAAACTGTTCCCACAAAGTGCGCACTGTTCTTGAGCTAATCTGAAGGACACATGAAGTTTGGAGGTCTGTAGCGATTGACTCTGCAGAAAGTTGGCAACCTCTTCGCACTAGGAGCCTCAGCATCCGCTGACCCCGCTCCGTCAGTTTACGTGGCCTACCACTTCGTGGCTAAGTTGCTGTCGTTCCCAAACACTTCCATGTTCTTATAATACAGCTGACAGTTGACTGTGGAACATTTAGGAGCGAGGAAATTTCACGACTGGATTTGTTGCACAGGTGGCATCCTATCCCAGTTCCACGCTGGAATTCACTGAGCTCCTGAGAGCGACCCATTCTTTCACAAATGTTTGTAAAAACAGTCTGCATGTCTAGGTGCTTGATTTTATACACCTGTGGCCATGGAAGTGATTGGAACAGCTGATTCTGATTATTTGGATGGGTGAGCGAATACTTTTGGCAATATAGTGTAGGTCTGCCATTTGTGTAGTATAACTGATGGTAATCAGTTTTGTGGGAATTTCTGTCATAAGCGTGATTCTATTCCAGATAAATTAGCCCTATCTGCAGAATATTGCGGTAAGATATATTCCGCTTGTAACCAGTGTTTAATCTGTATATAAGAAAAGAACAATGTACCCGGAAGATTATACAAGGTTTGCATAGGAATGTATAGCACGTGTAGAGAATAAGTCTCTAATATAATGGACACCACATAGTTCCCATTTAGGCTAGGGACAGATGAGCGCATTTTCTGCGGCCACCGTCAAAATGTACGTCGATGCGTGCGCACGCATTTTTTCACGGAATACGCTTAAGTGGTCAGACGACCACAGTCGCACAGTCGCAGGTACTCACCAACGCAATTCTAGGGAAATCCGTCTGTTTGAACGTTATGTAGGCCGCACACTAGCAGCGTCTGACGTCTCCTAATCACGCACACACGCTGCCATGCGGCCGCAGCGCACTCTGTACGTCTGTAGCAGCGGTTTCACGTTCTGAGAAAAATGCGTTCATTTGCCGGTTGCGTGGTGTCGGCGCACTTTTGTACGCACGTACTGCGTATATTGGCCGTCATTGGCCGTTATGTGCTGCTACTGCCGCCGTGATTTAGTGCGCCTGCACGCGCGTTCCGACTGCCCCACTCTGACCCTAGCCTTAGCCGCTGGGAAAGTGGGAAGTATTTTCTGGAGTACACGTAGTGGGGTGGCTAATGAGAATCGAAAAAAATCTAGAAATGTAAGTTTGTGAGTTATCCCACACCATGATTACTCTTGACATCAGTGGATCTACTTCTAACGGTTGAGACCTCACTTTCGGAGACCAGAGTAGGGAGACAACAACATGAGGTGAAGTTAACGTTAGTTCTATTGTCATCCAACTAGGAGGGTGACGTGTTTGAAAATAAGAGATAGTAGAGGCAAGCGTCGCTGCTGCATATTATGTAGGAAAGTGAGGTACATTTATTCCCCCTCTGTCCCAATGACGACGTGATATTGACGCAACCACCCTCGATCTTTTGGCTAACCATAAATATTTATTAACCGCTTCTTGTATCGACTGAATTAACAAATTAGGGACTGTGATAGGGAGAGATCGAAATAAGTATAGCTATTTAGGTAGCAAAGTCATACGATAAAATGTGTCTTTAAAGAACAAATATATATGGATGGAGGAAAGGCCAACATTGCTGAGATGTTCCCATCTTCTGTTCATGCTGTGAATGGGGTCAAAAGTGAGTCGGCATGCCAGACTGCTCCTGGTTTTATCTAATCGTATGTCAACTATGGGTAAAACACAGGGGGGGCTGCATGCAAGATGTTGACATCAGTAATCCTATTTCCATAGGTTTTCCCTATTGGTATCATTGATACCAGCTGAAGAAGCCTTTTCTGGGCGAAACGCGTTCTGGTTTGGTAGCTATGTTTTATTTATGTTATTAAATGTTTTTAAACACTGCTGCTTCCTGCTTATCTAATTGAAAAGAAGGTCTGGGGACTACCTTATAGTCCTTGTGCGTGGTTCTGGGAGCCAATTGGGGCTCGTTAAAGTGTGAGTTTAAAATTGGCTTTCTCCCATTATATTGTAATATACAGTCTTATACTAGGGATATGCCTGGTATTATTTAAACCCACTGCAGGAATAACTGGCCGAGAAGAGGAATTCATTGAGGGGTTGATGGGCGCCTGAACCTACTTAAAAGATCCATGAGGCGGTTGACTCTAGAGTTGGCTCAGAAGAATGTGAGTCCCATAATATATTTTGATTATACATCACTGGACTGACATACTGTGCAATTTTGGGTTTCCCCCTCTTTTCTCTTGCAGTGACATTGAGTCCATACTATCACCCGCAGGGGAGGAGAAAGAGAAGGGGAACAATTGAAGGACATGTATTGTGTTTAAGTTCGTATACCAGTTTCTGGCGCTACTTTGTTTTTTGGTTTTGTAGTGATACTGTTTTCAAAGAGTGCGTTTTAGAAATCCTGAAAATGATGTTCCAACTCATTGAAGACTACAGAGTGCTCAAGAATAGGTCATGTGTAAAAACTGTATTGTAATGCTATGTGGTTTGAAAATCATCAACCAATCTATTTTTGGTACATGGCAACTAACACACTTAAAGGGTATAGTGTGATAATTGTCACCAGGTATCACTCCACTGGTTTACCTGTTGCAGGATTTCCTGGTGAGATTCATTTTCATCTTTTAAGATTTCCTGCAATAGACATTAATCACCATTAGTTATCGTTATTTGTTCTTTGTTGGTCCCATAGATAAAGCTGAAGGACCACTTTATTAAAAATTACCACCACCCTTTTTTCATCTTAAATAATTGAGCAGATTAACATTAACATTCATACACAAGTTACGCAGCGCCTGTACAGAACGATGAACTAGTGCTGCGAGCATTTGGATGGTTGTGTACTCTCATCATGGGTCCCGAGTGGGTCCCCGGCAGGTGGGATATTTAAATCCCATCTGGCGAGTGTTGGCTGTGTGGACGGAGGTAACTCCTTCAGTGATAACAGACAAACTGAGCTGGAGGAAGAAGGGCACTCCACGCCGCCTGATGACTTTAATTGTCTCAAGTGGTCAGGGTGCATGGATTGTCTTTTTAAGTCAGCCCATGAATTCCAATTTAAATAAAAGTCAAATGGGCTCAGTACCCTAAACTCGTAATCCTGTGCACAGATTCGGAATTATGCCTTTTCTGGCTTTTTACATGCACGCATATTTTTTGAAATGAACATTCTTCAATTTTTGGCTCTGGCCAAAACAATTTGGAATGAATTCTGAATAAAATCAGTTGAGAAAAAAAAACACAGTAAGAATTAAATTGAGCCCTAAGTTAGAGCTTCAACGTTGCGCAAACTTTAGTTAAGGTTTTTGCCTGATTAATTAAGGACAACAAAGGTCTTGAACATTCTACTTTTTAATAGTAATTGTAGCTCTAGATGTAGACAGGAGCACATTCCTTTCATTAAGTAAGCTGTTCATCTTTTCCACTCCATATATTGTAGCCATGGAACTCCCAGGCTTTATCAAATTGAAACAATGGACTGGAATAGGTATTTTGCAGGCACAGCCAGTATTTGAGGCTTGCCAGCCAGTACTGACGTAAATACCGTCGAGAATGCAACTACATCTTTTGCTGGCAACAACAAGAAGAGTGAATTCTCGGTCCTGGAGGACAGGAATCAGTGATGTGAAGTGGAGAGAGCCTCCAATCCCACCTAGGTCTGTTGAGGAGCCACTGGGCCTAAAACCAAGTTAGGCACCTTCCCGGTCCTGACACATAGCCATCCAATGAGTTTTGCCCTCATTGAAGTTGGCCTCCATGGCGTTCCCAACTCTACAGTAGCAGGATACTTAAACTGTGCCAGATCTACGGTTATTGACATCATTGCAGTGAAAGGATGAAGTGCACCGTTCAGTTACAAGGGGCATAAAGTCTTCATTCTCTCCTTCTCCTCTAAAAAACAATATATCTCATGTGATATGCAAAACACCTGCAACCTGGAAGACTTCCTTTTCATAAGATATCAACCATAATTACCTATATGTTTCTTCACAGACGTTCTATAACATCATTGTAAATAGTATTTTATAATAATAATTAGTCGAAGAATAAAGCTTGGCTATCTACACACATTTAATTTTGTTTATATTGTTAGTAGTACAAGTATTTCAAGTCACCTGTAGTTCGTGTCCTGTGAGCAAAAGCACCAAACGGTTGTCCAAAAAGGAAGCCAAGCCCAGAGAGTTCAGGACATGATCGGAAAACCAAAAGTACAGCATCCTGTTCTGCGTTAGCAGTGACGGGGAGTACATGGACGAGTTATAGGGGACTGAGATGTTTTTATAGGCAAGAGAGCCCTGAAGAGAGACAAGAGATGATACATGGGTCCAACAGTGATTTCGGAAATTTATAACAGGTCATTTTGATTTATGTTTGGAAGAGAATTGCTATTCTCCATCATTTGTGAGTGTGTACAGTAAAGATAACCCAAGAAGAACACCAGTGAGGGGCCTGCAAAATACTAAACAGTTTGAACTCAAAAATATTGACTCAGCAACTCAGCAAAATTACAGAGTTCTACGTGTCTTCATTGGCTCGATCAATCACACGGGGAAATGCAAGCTAATGGTCTAGTTTTATTAGACATTTTCCTATGTGATAAGCTGAGTTGACGGTTATAAGTAGAAATAAATTCATCAGTTTCTTTTATCGGTGGCACTTGGCTGTGACTGTTTTGCTTTAGTGAATAGAGTCCAATGTGTTGCAGAATTTATTAGAATTATAGAATGCGGAGACGGATACACAATCTTCATATCAATTAATAGACAGCTGACGTGTAACTGTATAACGATTCTTATCTTTCAAGAAATAAGTTGAATAATTTATGGTTTTTACTCATTTCTGCTCTGGATGAAGCTGTATAGTTAGCAGCGAAACGCGTGTCAGAGTGTGCTGCTGATGGAACTTAGTTTCTAACAGGTCACTTTTTGATATTCACCGAATTTCGTTAAATGATGAAGTAATTTGGTTGGGGTCTATGCCATCTAATAGTCCCAGGTGTTTTTGGTGTCCTTTGCGCAGCGGTCCTATATCTATTTTGCTCAGGGACAGCATAGAAATCTACCAGTCTTAGGGACACTTTGCTTACAATTGGAGTGCTACTATATTGATTATCCACATATGTTTATGACGGATAATGACCAAACTATTGATTTTTCTTTCATGTCTGACTTACGCCAACGCCAACGAACGGAATGATGAGCAGTTTAAATGAATAAAAACTTTTATTCCAAAATAAAATATTAACAGATAAAAGCCCAACGCGTTTCGTCTTAAAAAAAGACTTTTTCAAGGGCAGCAATAATACACAATGCTTCAATAACATGATGACATCATCATCGTTGGCGATTCCAGTACCTCCATCATTTTTTTTACATCAGACCTGACGGGGACATCTTCCGACGCTGAAGTTCCTTTGTTTTTCATATTTCTGTTTGGAGTAACGGACCATCTCCTAGGAACCATTTCAGCATTTCAAGCTTATGATAAGTAACACAACTCCTTTTCTCTTATCACCAATTGTTTGTTTCTTTCTATGATTATTTTATTATGTTTGTGCAATGATCAAGATTATCATAATAACAATTCTTTCTTCTTTTTTGTGTATGCAACAATACATTTTCTATACCAACACTTGTAGTGGTAGCATGCTACCTGGCAGCTACTATATTTACCAGTTCTTTGTTTATTTATTTTTTTCAAATTTCTATGTATTTAGAATACAAGGTTATAACGAGGAAGGAACATCAGATCTATGGAAAGTAATGAGATGAGAGAGGGCACTGACCTTGTGATGGGTTTCCAAATAGTTGGCTTTGGTAACAGGAAAGGCTGTTATGTCAATGTGTACTCCTATATCTCTGTCTCTCAAGAAATCTTCTGTAAAGAGCAAAGTTACAAACAATGGCTTGTTAATTGGTACCTTCGTATTTTACATTCATTTAAAAAAATACTAATTGTCCAGCTTCACCAGAAGCAAAATTTGAACATAAAAAGCATACGAGACTAATCCCCATCACGGGTCGAAACAATAGAGACATGTCATCTTTTACGAAGTTGACTGGAAGCTAATAAAGTGGAGAGACCATTTTTTTTTTTGGGAGAAAGTATTTTACCAGGAAGGATACATTGAGATTTCTCTCGTTTTCAAGTATGTCCTGGGTGGCGAGTATGTACCATTAGGTGTCTTGCCCAAGGACACTTACTGGAGAGGTGCTCCTGGGGATCGAACCCATGACTCCACAGACTCTCTCCATGCAGAGCAGTGATGTTACCTCTACTCCACCCAGCCGGTATTGGGCTCATGCAAATGTGAGCAGTGGAGGCTCATCCATAAGAGCCTTTGAGGCAGTGCCCTACTATTTTTTTTTTCAATAAGGAAATAAAAATATAAACTGTATAAGTTGTTTTCTGTTGTTTTTTTGTGTCATTTAATATGTGCCTGATTCATAAAATGCATTATGTCCCTTTAAGCAGTGTTCTTGTCTCCTCAACGGTTGCTAGGCAGAATACAAAAAAAAAAAAAAAAAAAGATAATGTGATCATTTGTGTTGGATGGGTCCAGAAATCTGATAAGGACTCTTTGGGAGGTTTTAAGAATCAAGTACCTCAACTGTGTATAAGCTCCCTGCTCCTGGCTATTTGACCTCTGACGGGTGTCAAACAAACCCGGCAGAAGCTAGCATCTGAAGGCTTCAATGTAGATCTTTTCTGCTTCACACACCGGGTGCCTGCCTTAACTCATAATGACAGAGAATGCACAGCTACACTTGCCTTAATGCGCTAAATTGCAATAGCAACAGGATTTATTTCTTTCATATGCTGAAGTTTTGTATGCTCAGAGTTATTTAGGGTGAAATGGGTAGGATTATTGTTCAGTTAGTATTTTTTTAGTAAATGATAATAAAATCACTTTAAAAAAAAATTTATATTGAAAAATGTTTCATGTATACAACGTTCTGGATTATATTTGTAATTTGAATTGCCATTCTGGGGTCAAGAAGGAATGTTTTCCCAAGTGTGTTGCATATTGGCGAGCGCTACAGATTGGGTTTTTGCCTTCTTTTGGATCAAACGCAGTAGGTGATGTGTGAAAGGCTGAACCTGATGGATGCATGTCTTTTTTCAGCCTATGTAACTATGAATTTAGCCTCAAAATGTCCATTTTAATTGCCTTATTAATAGGAATATAGAGGTTATTCTCTAGCCTCCGATTTGGCCCCGAATTGCACCGGACGGTACACAGTTCGGTGTAATTTCGGGCCAATTTGTCTATTCACTAAGCTGTAAATTTGCCAAATTCTGGCGAATTGACAGCAAAATACAGTGCAATTCGCTGCAATTCGGTAGCACTGACATTGCACCATAGAAGACTATCGCGTGTTCTATTCACAGAATGCTGAACTGAACCAAAATTCTGACAAAATGCCCTGATTTTCAGTGGTTCAACTGAACAGATTTAACCTCCCTGGCGGTCTCTGTTTTTAACATTTTCATGCCAAAAAGCACTCTGAGTGTTGCTCGGGGTTAAACTCCTATGCTGGAAGCGGTGACGCCGAGCAACTCTCGGGTTGCCGCTGGATACATCTCCTCTCCCTGCGCTCCTCTATGTCCCCGCAGCCTCCTCCGGTGATCCCGACCTCATACTTCCTGGTTCCCTCCTCGCGAGAAGGAATCCAGGAAGTATGGGTCGCGATCGTCGGAGGAGACTGCGGTGATCAGCGAGGGAGCGCAGGGAGAGGTATTGTATACAGCCTGAGTGTGTCTCAGGGTTACCGCTCTCAGCAGTGAAATTTAACCCCAAGACACACTCGGGAACGCCGCCAGGCAGGTTAAACAAGCGAATCCCATAGGATTCAGTGTAAAAACGTAATATCTTTTTTAATTTTGGCATGTCTGAATATAGAAAGATGCCCGTGTGTGTATAGGTATAAAATGAACACAGAGACAGTCACATAAACAGGATCTAACATCTTTTTGGCCTGCTAGTGGGTCCAATATTTGTCCTATCTACAGCCTTAGAAGACATGCTAGATATATTTTTATTTCATGCGAATTCCACGTTAATGTACTATTTTCTATTAAACAAAATTACTTTACCTGCTCGGTCCTGGATAAAACTTGCCAGCAGATTGGCCACATAGTTAATTTCCTTACAAATCTGCAACAGACAAGAAGAAGACCATAAACAAGGTTTCCCGACCATCGCATGCTTTGGCTTTCTCAGTACTGGCAAACTATATCGCCTTTGATACAAGATAAAAATGTAAATAATTATTTACATGGTTTAACTGTTACAACCAATCAGGACCCCTGAAAAATAATAGAGTATTTCATCGTGGATCTGGACCTATGATAATGATGATAAGGTCACCAAATATATGACATGAGAGGACACAGGTCTGTTGAACTCCCTCTGGCTTCAGTGAAAAGTATTCTCATTGTAAAATAAATTTCTAACTATTATTATTATTCTTTATTTATAAAGCGCCGGCATATTCCGCAGCGCTGTACAATAGGCACAGTATAGAGAGGGTTACAATACATTGAACAACAATTGACAAACAGGACAGGAGGAGAAGAGGGCCCTATTTCCATAGGAACTCACAATCTAGAAGGGTTGGGGTTGGAAGCAGGAGGAGAGGACTGCAAGGTAAGAGTAATTGATGGTTGCCTGGGAATTAGAAGCCTGGGATTAGTAAAAGTAATTAGAGAAAGAAGTGTGGACAGCTGGAAAGGATGCCTGAAAATAGAGGCCGCTCCTGGGTGGGGGGGGGGTGGATGGGGAGGGTGGGACTGCTGAGTGTGTGAATGGATCCTGGCTGTGTGTTTCCCTGTGTGAAGAGGAAATGAGTTCAGGTAAGTGTTAGGCATCAGAGGCCCTTGAAATGGGGGGGAGGGGGAGGGGGGCACAGGTTAAAATTAGAAAAAAGCGGGATTTTTAGAAAAAAAATCAGCCAAAATTAAGAAATGCAGATACAAAATACAATTGCGAGGATAGCATATCGCTGGTGGCCATCATGTTGAAAACTGGATACCTGGAATGTTCTTAAAATGCTTGCTGCAGGGAGATCAGTGTGTGAATGGAACCTGGCTGTGTGTTTCCCTGGAGTGTTCTTAAGATGCTTGCAGCAGGGAGATCAGTGTGTGAATGGATCCTGGCTGTGTGTTTCCCTGGATATTAGTACCTAAATATTTAATAAGTATAATTATTTAACATTTTCTTACCTGACTTTTAAGTACGAGTTTTACAGTGAATGAAATGAAATCTGTAAAAAGCTGATTTATCCACCCGGGCCTGTAGGGATGGAGAGGGGGGGGGGACACAAATATATTGTCATTACCAATGGAATTACAGAAAATATATAGTTTTTAATTGGTTGTGGACTGAAGCAATAAATAGACATTCACTGAGGGATAATCACTGGGCGCTTTATACTGACATTCTTCCAGTTTTTGGACCTCACCGAAATCAGCACGTTAAGCAGTATTTTCCTAATTTATGCTTTATTACCCAATATTATTTTAAATAGAAGTGCAACAATATGAAATTATTGCACTTTCATTTCACTTGACATGAAATTGCAATTGCAAACTGAATCCCTGCTCCAACAGGTAGGAGATAAACAATGATATAAATCAGTGGTTCCCAACAGTGGTCTTCCAGGCCCCTTAAAGGCCAGGTTTTAAGGATTCCCTTGGGGAAATGCAGACTGAATCCTACAATCACTGAGCAGCAAATCATATCACCTGTGCTGTGCTTCAGATATCTGCAAACCTGGCCTGTTAGAGGGACCTGAGGACCAAGTTTGGGAACCACTGATATAAATGATAAAACTGCCTGTTTTAGCATGCTGAATATTTTTAACGAAGATTGACCATTTAATGACTGGGCAAAATGCGGGAATGAAATCTCCCTTCAGACTCTGTTTTGGAGTTTATTTAGCTTTAGGCTAATGTCAGACAAGCACATTTTGTACGGACTGTGCGTCCGTGCTCAACGGACGTACTCTCTGACTGACGACAAGGTAGTGGCCACACGGTCCGTTTTTGTGACTGACCGTTTTTTTTGACTGATGTAGATGAGAAATAAATTAATATGAAAAACATTTTGTCCGTAAAAATGCTGGACGTATAAATGCAGTCCGTCTGACTACGTTCCATCACTCACACACAAAGCTATGCGGACGTTGCGGACGCAGCGCACTCTGTGCGTCTGTTCTAGCGGATTTACGTTCTTGCCTAACCTGCGTCCGTTTACCGCGTCCGTTGTGCGTCCGCACTTCTGTGTGTGGACTCTATTGATCATAATTGTATGCTACCACGGACAATAAAATGTGCAGCAACACGGACGTGAAAACTGCGCTCGTCTGACACGGGCCTTAACTGTAGATTTAAACACACCAGTGAATGTACAATAGATTAATCCAAATACAGACTCGATATCATTCTTTCGGCACATTTTTTTAAATACCGGCTGATTCAATTGAATGGATTTGGACTCAGCCGAATTCAGAATAAATGGCTCTTTTTGATAAAATTCAGGCCGGTGAAAAGCCCAAAAATCGGATTTTACTGTCGAATTGACCCCATGTTAGTAACGCTAGCTCCACAAGTACCCTCTGTTGTCCAGGACTTTTGGTGTTATTTTTTTTTTTTTTTTAGGTCTTTAATGCTAAGTCAACACTAATATTAAAATTGAAGTTATTCAGTGTGATATCAGAGTGATTTTCCTTGTTCCTCTGACCAAAAAGTCATTTATTAACACCTTTCACAACTTTTTACAACCTTGATATGTTTTCGAAACAGCTCACCGACAAATTCGAATTGATTCTCTAAAGTCTAAATTTGCATTAGTGAGTATAGGCTCAAGTGCTGATAATCAAATCGACTTTTTCCCGACAATCGACATGGTGGTATGCCCTTAATCAATTCGGCAGAACTGGAAAATGACCAAATTGCATCCAAAAATGCACTAAATTTCGGTGATCGGGTTGAATTAGACAAGCCCTAAGCACAATGGTGGTTCAGTAAAAAACACGTTTTTTTATTTCTTCGAACATATATATTTCCTTTGGACGGAAAATAAATTCGAGCTTACTCTTTGTTTCCGTGAAGGTGCAAAACAAACTTATGGAAGGTCAGGTAACAGTCAGACGTATCTGCAGCCGCTCGGTTGTTCATACAAGCTGTGGAATACATAAAGTTCTTGTCACTCATTTCATGGATGTGAAACAAATAAATTTAAATACAGATCATCCCAGAGAACAAGTTCTAAAAAGTGTGGGATCTCCCCATGATTCATGTCCCCCAATTAGCAACCATCATCTCGCGCATAACACAAACACATGCTCATTTGTGAAATTAATATATATGTGTGTGGATTTTAGTGCAAATATATGATAAATCCTATATAGTTTGGGATTTATCAGGGAAAGATTTGAATGAATATCTGAATTGAAGCTTTTTATTGTGTTGGATCAATAGGAACTGAGTCCCTTCTGCATAAATCATTGAGGAACTGCGTTCCCACGTGTTCCTCTTCGACTTGACCCCTGGATTATCCCCAACTTTACACTTCTGCACATTGCAAGGAAGGATAACATGTTACTCCAAATATCTCTGTTTCTAAGGACAAAATGTACAATCGTCTCTACAGAACAACTCCTCACTCCTGGGTGCTCATGGATCCATAATGGGCCAACTTCTAGTACATCAAATGTGGAAAGACGGACTGCAGATTTGGCAATTTAGGCCACCGGTAATGGGGCACTGGAATCGTTTTGGCTGCCGAAGCCCCCTAAAGGTGGCCTTGATTGCCAAATCTGCAATCCGCCTTTCCACATTTGATGTACTAGAAGTTGGCCCATTATGGATCCATGAGCACACAAGAGTGAGGAGTTGTTCTGTAGAGACGATTGAACATTTTGTCCTTAGTTATTGTCTGTGGTACTTAGCTAATAGAAACAAAGGACAAAATGTACAATCGTCTCTACAGAACAACTCCTCACTCTTGTGTGCTCATGGATCCATAATGGGCCAACTTCTAGTACATCAAATGTGGAAAGACGGACTGCAGATTTGGCAATTTAGGCCACCTTTAGGGGGCTTCGGCAGCCAAAACGTTTCCAGTGCTCCATTAACGGTGTCCTAAAATTTGAATCTGGACAGCCTGGAGTTCTTTTTCCTATGTTCCATGTACAAATACCACAGTGTGGCCTTTCACCAGCTATTACTCCATACGTGCATTTAAGCATTAACACCATTAACCCGGGCCCGATAGATTAGTGATGTCCTTTCTGAGTGATGCAAAAGGCCTTTTCGTTTTGGTATTTTAGAATACGGATTTAGTGATCATTTAATATTTAACCCAGCCCTTTCATTATTACATGTCTATATCTGATTCCTTCCCTGTAGAGCCGGAGATGCACACTGAATTTAACAAAATGCCATTACAATTTACTGTAATAAACGTGAGAAATACCCTTTCGTAAAAACATACAAAACAAACATAAGAAACAGCGTAAAAACAAGAACCAACCTGAACAGACATATTGAAAAAGACTGCAGAATATTAGGGAGTTTCCCAGTGAGGTCTACTCTTGTATAAATCAACTAGGTCAAAACCTGGGGTGGGAGGACGGTGAGGGCATTCATTTTTTACATAAAGTTCTTTCTTTGAGGTTCTGTATATTCAGAGGAGGTGTGAGTGCATGACAGAGCTGCAAAGCAATAAAACTCCCAGCAACAAGTCTCTAAACTATAATAAATGTTGTTAGAATTTCATTTTGGTGCTTTGTGTTTAAATTGAATTTTTAGTGATATGAACTAGCCCTGTTACGTCGCATTTGTATTAATTTCATTTTTATTTTCATATTTATTTGCTATCGGGAGGGGGAGGCAACATAATATGGAGTGCCTAGGACAGGGATGGCAAATAGGGATGAGCCGAACACTCCCCGAGTTCGGTTCGAGCCCGAACTTCCCATTTGTTCGGGACCGAACCCGAACCCCCATGCAAGTCAATGGGGCTGAAAATTCGGTTTTTTGGAGTGCCCTCCAAGAGGGCATATATGCTACACATTTGCCATAAAAAGTGTATGGGGGTCCGGGTAGTGCCCTGGGGGACAGGAAACAAGGACAAAAAGTTAAAAAAAAAAACTTTTTAAAGGGACAGTGAGTTTTCCATGAAATAAGGGTTAAAAATAAAAATGAAAAATTCCTACAAATATCGTGCCTAGGAGGTCCCCATAACCTGCCCGTGAAGTGGCGGATTTCTAGGATGTATAGAAATATGTAAAAACCAAAAAATGACATTTGAAATGACGGTAAATGCTTTTCCTTTAATCTATCCATAAACAACTGCTTGGGGCGGCAGTCTGTATGAAAAGAGGAGACATTTTCGGACACGCAGAAAAAGTTTACTGATTTTTTGGCGGTGAAAAGCAGGAGAATGGAAACTTCTAGACCAAAAAGCCGATTTGGAAAGTGAGATAAATGGGAGAATTTTTCTGGTTTGGCTATTTTGACCTAGAATTTTCCATTCTCCAGTCATTCTCCTGAGTTTCACCTTTCTCTGAATAACCCTGTCAGGGTTATTCATAGAGCGGTGAAGAGCAGGAGAATGACTGGAGAATGGAAAATTCTAGGTCAAAATAGCCAAACCAGAAAAATTCTCCCATTTAAGCTAGGGTCAGACTAGCGAATTTTTAACGTGCGTTTAGGTGCACTTAATCACGGCCACACTAGCAGCAAATGACGGGCAATGACGGCCAATATACGAAGTACGGTCGCACGAAAGTCCGGCTGCGCAACGCAAGTGGAAAATTAACGCATTTTTTCGAGAACGCAGAACCGCTAGTACGGACGTACAGAGTGCGCTGCGTCCAGTAGCGGCGTGTGTGCGTGATTTGGAGACGTCAGACCCTGCTCATGTCCGGCCAACATAACGTCCAGACACCCAAAGTTTCCTGGTTTGGATCCGTAAAAAATCACGCACAAAAATGCGCATCGTATGACTGTTTTCGCGCAATCCGTGAAAAAATACGGCAATGCGTTCGGACGCACTTTTTGACGGTCGCTGCAAAAAATGCGTTAGTCTGACCCTAGCCTTATCTCACTTTTCAAATCGGCTATTTGGTCCAGATTGTTCTCTTTTCCTGCCATTCTCCTGGTTTTCACCTTTCTCTGAACAACCCTGAGAGAGAGGTGAAAGCCAGGAGAACTGGTAAGAGAAGAGAACAATCTAGACCAAATAGCCGATTTGGAAAGTGAGATAAATGGGAGAATTTTTCTGGTTTGGCTATTTTGCCCTAGAATTTTCACTTCTCCAGTTATTCTCCTGCTTTTCACCGCTCTCTGAATAACCCTGTGAATGTTTAATCCCGAGGTGAAAAATAACATTGCTTTAGATTTTTTTCAAACACCAGTTAAATGCAGCATATTAGGATGTTTTAGGGAAATTAATTCTCAAATCTCAATCAGAAGCAGACACCACCCCACCCTCAGTATATTGTACAATGTATCAAATTGATTACCAGACTAAAAACACCTGGTGTTATGTCCGTTTGTGAACAGAGGTCATTTAGAGTTGATAATCTTTCCACGTACACATTAGTTTTTAATTCAATAGCTAATAAACCGTTGCTTATAATATTCTGCAGTAAAGAGTCTCTTTATTTATAGATTTTTAAGTATTTTTTTAAGCATTTTCTATACTTTTTTCAAAATTTCTTTTTTTTTTTCGAACCTGAAACGAACACGCCCAAAAAGTTCGAAATTCGCGAACTTTCAAACTGCCAAAGTTCGGGTCGAACTCCGAACCGTCCGAACCCGAACAGCTCATCCCTAATGGCAAACCTTTATGAGCCCGAGTGCCCAAACTGGATCGCTAAACCAACTTATCTGTCTCAAAGAGCCAACCCCGCAATTAGACCTGAATTTCGGATTTATTTTAGAAAAAACACTTCATAAGACTTAACTAATTATGTGCTTAAGTCTTAAAAGAAAAATACAGTACAAAGAAGATGAATATATTGGCCCCAGCTCACATTTATATAATTGCCCCAAGCTCACACATGGATATAATTGGCCTCAGTTCACATTTATATAATTGCCCCAGATCACACATGGATATAATTAGCCCCAGCTCACACTTATATAATTGCCCCAAGCTCACACATGGATATAATTGCCCCAAGCTCACACATGGATATAATTGCACCCAGGTCACATTTATATATTGCCCCAAGCTCACACATGGATATAATTGGCCCCAGCTCACATTTATATATTGCCCCAAGCTCACACATGGCTATAATTGCCTGCCCCAAGATCACACATGGATATAATTGGCCCCAGCTCACATTTATATATTGCCCCAAGCTCACACATGGATATATCTGCCCCAAGCTCACGCATGGATATAAATTATAATTAGCTCCAGCTCACACTTATATATTGCCCCAAGCTCACACATGGATATAATTGGCCCCAGCTCACATTTATATATTGCCCCCAGATCACACATGGATATAATTAGTCCCAGCTCACATTTATATATTGTCCCAAGCTCACACATGGATATAATTGCCCCAAGCTCACACATGGATATAATTGGCCCCAGCTCACACTTATATATTGCCCCAAGCTCACACATGGATATATCTGCCCCAAGCTCACACAACTCACACATGGATATATCTGCCCCAAGCTCACGCATGGATATAAATTATAATTAGCTCCAACTCAAACTTATATATTGCCCCAAGCTCACACATGGATATAATTGGCCCCAGCTCACATTTATATATTGCCCCAAGCTCACACATGGATATAATTGCCCCAAGCTCACGTGTGGATATAATTGGCCCCAGCTCACATTTATATATTGCCCCCAGATCACACATGGATATAATTAGCCCCAGCTCACATTTATATATTGCCCCAAGCTCACACATGGATATAATTGCCCCAAGCTCACACATGGATATAATTACCCCAAGCTCACGTGTGGATATAATTGGCCCCAGCTCACATTTATATATTGCCCCCAGATCACACATGGATATAATTAGCCCCAGCTCACATTTATATATTGCCCCAAGCTCACACATGGATATAATTGCCCCAGCTCACACAAGGATATAATTGGCCCCAGCTCACATTTATATAAATGCCCCAGCTCACATTTATATATTGCCCCAAGCTCACACATGGATATAATTGCCCCAAGCTCACACATGGATATAACTGCCCCCAGCTCACATTTATATATTGCCCCAAACTCACACATGGATATAATTGGCAGCAGCTCACATTTATATATTGCCCCAAGTCCACACATGGATATATCTGCCCCAAGCTCACACATGGATATATCTGCCCCAAGCTCACGCATGGATATAAATTATAATTAGCTCCAGCTCACACTTATATATTGCCCCAAGCTCACACATGGATATAATTGGCCCCAGCTCACATTTATATATTGCCCCCAGATCACACATGGATATAATTAGTCCCAGCTCACATTTATATATTGTCCCAAGCTCACACATGGATATAATTGCCCCAAGCTCACACATGGATATAATTGGCCCCAGCTCACATTTATATATTGCCCCAAGCTCACACATGGATATATCTGCCCCAAGCTCACACAACTCACACATGGATATATCTGCCCCAAGCTCACGCATGGATATAAATTATGATTAGCTCCAACTCAAACTTATATATTGCCCCAAGCTCACACATGGATATAATTGGCCCCAGCTCACATTTATATATTGCCCCAAGCTCACACATGGATATAATTGCCCCAAGCTCACACATGGATATAATTGCCCCCAGCTCACATTTATATATTGCCCCAAACTCACACATGGATATATCTGCCCCAAGCTCACACATGGATATATCTGCCCCAAGCTCACGCATGGATATCAATTATAATTAGCTCCAGCTCACACTTATATATTGCCCCAAGCTCACACATGGATATAATTGGCCCCAGCTCACATTTAAATAATTGCCCCCAGCTCACATTTATATATTGCCCCAAGCTCACACATGGATATAATTGGCCCCAGCTCACATTTATATATAGCCCCCAGATCACACATGGATATAATTGCCCCAAGCTCACACATGGATATAATTGCCCCCAGCTCACATTTATATAATTGCCCCCAGCTCACATTTATATATTGCCCCAAGCTCACACATGGATATAATTGCCACAGCTCACATTTATATATTGCCCCAAGCACACACATGGATATAATTGGCCCCAGCTCACATTTATATATTGCCCCAAGCTCACACATGGATATAATTGGCCCCAGCTCAAATTTATATATTGCCCCTAGCTCACATATGGATATAATTGCCCCAAGCTCACACATGGATATAATTGGCCCCAGCTCACATTTATATATTGCCCCAAGCTCACACATGGATATATCTGCCCCAAGCTCACGCATGGATATAAATTAGAATTAGCTCCAGCTCACACTTATATATTGCCCCAAGATCACACATGGATATAATTGCCCCAAGCTCACACATGGATATAATTGGCCCCAGCTCACATTTATATATTGCCCCAAGCTAACACATGGATATATCTGCCCCAAGCACACACATGGATATATCTGCCCCAAGCTCACACATGGATATAAATTATAATTAGCTCCAGCTCACACTTATATATTGCCCCAAGCTCACACATGGATATAATTGGCCCCAGCTCACATTTATATATTGCCCCCAGATCACACATGGATATAATTTGCCCCAGCTCACTTTTAAATATTGTCCCAAGCTCACACATGGATATAATTGCCCCAAGCTCACACATGGATATAATTGGTCCCAGCTCACATTTATATATTGCCCCAAGCTCACACATGGATATATCTGCCCCAAGCTCACACATGGATATATCTGCCCAAGCTCACGCATGGATATAAATTATAATTAGCTCCAGCTCACACTTATATATTGCCCCAAGCTCACACATGGATATAATTGGCCCCAGCTCACATTTATATATTGCCCCAAGCTCACACATGGATATAATTGCCCCAAGCTCACTTGTGGATATAATTGGCCCCAGCTCACATTTATATATTGCCCCCAGATCACACATGGGTATAATTGACACCAGCTCACATTTATATATTGCCCCAAGCTCACACATGGATATATCTGCCCCAAGCTCACGCATGGATATAAATTAGAATTAGCTCCAGCTCACACTTATATATTGCCCCAAGATCACACATGGATATAATTGCCCCAAGCTCACACATGGATATATTTGGCCCCAGCTCACATTTATATATTGCCCCAAGCTAACACATGGATATATCTGCCCCAAGCACACACATGGATATATCTGCCCCAAGCTCACACATGGATATAAATTATAATTAGCTCCAGCTCACACTTATATATTGCCCCAAGCTCACACATGGATATAATTGGCCCCAGCTCACATTTATATATTGCCCCCAGATCACACATGGATAAAATTAGCCCCAGCTCACTTTTATATATTGTCCCAAGCTCACACATGGATATAATTGCCCCAAGCTCACACATGGATATAATTGGTCCCAGCTCACATTTATATATTGCCCCAAGCTCACACATGGATATATCTGCCCCAAGCTCACACATGGATATATCTGCCCAAGCTCACGCATGGATATAAATTATAATTAGCTCCAGCTCACACTTATATATTGCCCCAAGCTCACACATGGATATAATTGGCCCCAGCTCACATTTATATATTGCCCCAAGCTCACACATGGATATAATTGCCCCAAGCTCACTTGTGGATATAATTGGCCCCAGCTCACATTTATATATTGCCCCAGATCACACATGGATATAATTGGCCCCAGCCCACATTTATATATTGCCCCAAGCTCACACATGGATATATCTGCCCCAAGCTCACGCATGGATATAAATAGAATTAGCTCCAGCTCACACTTATATATTGCCCCAAGATCACACATGGATATAATTGCCCCAAGCTCACACATGGATATAATTGGCCCCAGCTCACATTTATATATTGCCCCAAGCTAACACATGGATATATCTGCCCCAAGCACACACATGGATATATCTGCCCCAAGCTCACACATGGATATAAATTATAATTAGCTCCAGCTCACACGTATATATTGCCCCAAGCTCACACATGGATATAATTGGCCCCAGCTCACATTTATATATTGCCCCCAGATCACACATGGATATAATTAGCCCCAGCTCACTTTTATATATTGTCCCAAGCTCACACATGGATATAATTGCCCCAAGCTCACACATGGATATAATTGGTCCCAGCTCACATTTATATATTGCCCCAAGCTCACACATGGATATATCTGCCCAAGCTCACGCATGGATTTAAATTATAATTAAAAAAGAAAAATCGGTGATCGGCGTGTCCGCGTATGCGGTCTAGGGGAAATATCTAATAATACAAAGGGATATTTGATAATACAGAAATGTACCATACAATAATGATGACTGTATAAGCTGATTGAAAGTTCATGAGAAAAGTTCCTAGAACAAAGGAAAAATATAATAGTGAAGTCCAGTCATAACAACAGATGGGAAAATGAAGGGGGGGAGATGAATCCACTCACACTCTCCAGAGCCTCATTAGGCTCGATCACTTTGCCTGTGGGTGTTTCTATGGCTCACCCAATAGCTCTCAGAGGTAGACTCGTCTTACGGCCTTGATATCCTTTCGGGATCCTGGATCGTCCGTAGGTTCTCCAATATTTGGATGCCGATAACCTTCAATAACTGGCTTCTCTCAGGTCTTGGTATTCCTTTAGGGTCCTGGATGTTTTACAGGTCATACCCTATAATGACTTGTAGGAATCTGCAAGACTCATTGAATGAAGGAGGAATTTAATCCTAAATGGATGTTTATTAAACATAAAATAAAAAACAAGAAACAAAAAATAGCATATAACAAAACGCGTTTCACCCTTTAGGGCTTCATCAGTTGTAAAAGAAAAATGAAAATAAAATAAAAACACAAATAAATGGGAAAAGCACTAATATAGGTGCGCTCCCCCTGACAGGGTTAGTATTTATAACCCAGGGCATCTGGTAACTCCAGATAATTAGTTTTCACAATTCATTTCAGGTGAATGGGAGCAGGTGTAACTAGTTATGGGTCAATCTGTATGTAAAAAGACCCATTCTCGTGATCCACAGTGAGACACATAGGTTCCACCGGCACTGATGTCCGCTTCCGCGTTCCATCCTGGAACGCATGCGCTTCCGCTCACTCCAAGACGCACTAATTCCACCAGCATTAGTCTCCATTTCCGCGTTCCACCCTGGAGCGCACGCACTTCCGTCTGCTCTTCAGAATCGCGGAGATTCCTCGCACATTCCCCCCGAAGCACCGCATCCAAACCAGGCCGGACGCTCCACCCTCCCCCAAAAGACAGAGCAGGGAGGAACCCCAACCATAAGGACGTTCAAAAGACCCGATGGAAAAAAGGGCCACATACGCCGAGGGGCAGTACAAAAAATACAGTACACGACGTGTACACTTCACACACAACACTGAAAAAGAAAAAAACATATACCATAACAAAAAACATAAGAACCATCAGGGCCCAAAAAATGGCCTAACCAGCACCAGAGAGTCCAAGAAACCCCCTCCAGGGGGACAACAAGACTATAAATATATGGCTGGGGGCACAAAAAACATTTCTTACGTTAAACGACGTTCATTTCGAATTTTAGAGAAAATCTCCCATATTTTGATGCTGAGTTATTTATGGTTCTAATCATGCGCCCATCACGTTTATTTTATGTGCCTATTGTCTATTTTACCATATATTAGCATATTTATGTGTGTTTTTACATATATTGTGAATTTTAGAGCTATTTTTACGACTTTTAGAATTTTTGTGCCCCCAGCCATATATTTATAGTCTTGTTGTCCCCCTGGAGGGGTTTCTTGGACTCTCTGGTGCTGGTTAGGCCATTTTTTGGGCCCTGATGGTTCTTATGTTTTTTGTTATGGTATATGTTTTTTCTTTTTCAGTGTTGTGTGTGAAGTGTACACGTCGTGTACTGAATTTTTTGTACTGCCCCTCGGCGTATGTGGCCCTTTTTCCATCGGGTCTTTTGAACGTCCTTATGGTTGGGGTTCCTCCCTGCTCTGTCTTTTGGGGGAGGGTGGAGCGTCCGGCCTGGTTTGGATGCGGTGCTTCGGGGGGAATGTGCGAGGAATCTCCGCGATTCTGAAGAGCAGACGGAAGTGCGTGCGCTCCAGGGTGGAACGCGGAAATGGAGACTAATGCTGGTGGAATTAGTGCGTCTTGGAGTGAGCGGAAGCGCATGCGTTCCAGGATGGAACGCGGAAGCGGACATCAGTGCCGGTGGAACCTATGTGTCTCACTGTGGATCACGAGAATGGGTCTTTTTACATACAGATTGACCCATAACTAGTTACACCTGCTCCCATTCACCTGAAATGAATTGTGAAAACTAATTATCTGGAGTTACCAGATGCCCTGGGTTATAAATACTAACCCTGTCAGGGGGAGCGCACCTATATTAGTGCTTTTCCCATTTATTTGTGTTTTTATTTTATTTTTATTTTTCTTTTACAACTGATGAAGCCCTAAAGGGTGAAACGCGTTTTGTTATATGCTATTTTTTGTTTCTTGTTTTTTATTTTATGTTTAATAAACATCCATTTAGGATTAAATTCCTCCTTCATTCAATGAGTCTTGCAGATTCCTACAAGTCATTATAGGGTATGACCTGTAAAACATCCAGGACCCTAAAGGAATACCAAGACCTGAGAGAAGCCAGTTATTGAAGGTTATCGGCATCCAAATATTGGAGAACCTACGGACGATCCAGGATCCCGAAAGGATATCAAGGCTGTAAGACGAGTCTACCTCTGAGAGCTATTGGGTGAGCCATAGAAACACCCACAGGCAAAGTGATCGAGCCTAATGAGGCTCTGGAGAGTGTGAGTGGATTCATCTCCCCCCCTTCATTTTCCCATCTGTTGTTATGACTGGACTTCACTATTATATTTTTCCTTTGTTCTAGGAACTTTTCTCATGAACTTTCAATCAGCTTATACAGTCATCATTATTGTATGGTACATTTCTGTATTATCAAATATCCCTTTGTATTATTAGATATTTCCCCTAGACCGCGTACGCGGACACGCCGATCACCGATTTTTCTTTTTTCTGTTGATTTGGTGCGGATTGGGACCGCACTTTTGGTGCTTTGGGCAACGGGGTTATATTTTCCATTTTTGCTCTAGTGTCCGTTCCCCACAATTTTTTTGTTAAATTATAATTAGCTCCAGCTCACACTTATATATTGCCCCAAGCTCACACATGGATATAATTGGCCCCAGCTCACATTTATATATTGCCCCAAGCTCACACATTGATATAATTGCCCCAAGCTCACTTGTGGATATAATTGGCCCCAGCTCACATTTATATATTGCCCCCAGATCACACATGGATATAATTAGCCCCAGCTCACATTTATATATTGCCCCCGGATCACACATGGATATAATTGCCCCAAGCTCACACATGGATATAATTGCCCCAGCTCACACATGGATATAATTGGCCCCAGCTCACATTTATATAATTGCCCCCAGCTCACATTTATATATTGCCCCAAGCTCACACATGGATATAATTGCCCCAAGCTCACACATGGATATAATTGCCCCCAAGCTCACATTTATATATTGCCCCAAGCTCACACATGGATATAATTGGCCCCAGCTCACATTTATATATTGCCCCAAGCTCACACATTGATATAATTGCCCCAAGCTCACTTGTGGATATAATTGGCCCCAGCTCACATTTATATATTGCCCCCAGATCACACATGGATATAATTAGCCCCAACTCACATTTATATATTGCCCCCGGATCACACATGGATATAATTGCCCCAAGCTCACACATGGATATAATTGCCCCAGCTCACACATGGATATAATTGGCCCCAGCTCACATTTATATAATTGCCCCCAGCTCACATTTATATTTTGCCCCCAGCTCACATTTATATTTTGCCCCAAGCTCACACATGGATATATCTGCCCCAAGCTCACGCATGGATATAAATTATAATTAGCTCCAGCTCACGCTTATATATTGCCCCAAGCTCACACATGGATATAATTGCCCCAAGCTCACACATAGATATAATTGGCCCCAGCTCACATTTATATAATTGCCCCCAGCTCACATGTATATATTGCCCCCAGATCACACATGGATATAATTGCCCCAAGCTCACACATGGATATAATTGCCCCAAGCTCACACATGGATATAATTGCCCCAAGCTCACACATGGATATAATTGCCCCCAGCTCACACTTATATATTGCCCCAAGCTCACACATGGATATAATTGCCCCAAGCTCACACATGGATATAATTGGCCCCAGCTCACACTTATATATTGCCCCAAGCTCACACATGGATATAATTGCCCCAAGCTCACACATGGATATAATTGGCCCCAGCTCACATTTATATATTGCCCCAAGCTCACACATGGATATAATTGGCCCCAGCTCAAATTTATATATTGCCCCAAGCTCACATATGGATATAATTGCCCCAAGCTCACACATGGATATAATTGGCCCCAGCTCACATTTATATATTGCCCCAAGCTCACACATGGATATATCTGCCCCAAGCTCACGCATGGATATAAATTAGAATTAGCTCCAGCTCACACTTATATATTGCCCCAAGATCACACATGGATATAATTGCCCCAAGCTCACATATGGATATAATTGGTCCCAGCTCACATTTATATAATTGCCCCAGCTCACATTTATATATTGCACCAAGCTCACACATGGATATAATTGCCCCAAGCTCACACATGGATATAATTGGCCCCAGCTCACATTTATATATTGCCCCCAGATCACACATGGATATAATTAGCCCCAGCTCACATTTATATATTGCCCCAAGCTCACACATGGATATAATTGCCCCAAGCTCACACATGGATATAATTGCCCCAAGCTCACACATGGATATAATTGCCCCAAGCTCACACATGGATATAATTGCCCCAAGCTCACACATAGATGTATTTGCCCCAAGCTCACACATGGATATAATTGCCCCAAGCTCACACATGGATATAATTGGGCCAAGCTCACATTTATATATTGCCCCCAGATCACACATGGATATAATTGGCCCCAGCTCACATTTATATAATTGCCACAGATCACATTCATATATTGCCCCAAGCTCACACATGGATATAATTGCCCCAAGCTCACACATGGATATATTTGCCCCAAGCTCACACATACAGTAGATGTATTTGCCCCTAGCTCACACATGGATGCATATTGCCCCCAGTTCACGCATGGATGGATATGCCCCCAGCTCTAATGGATATTGCCCCAGCTCACATGGATAATGCCCCAGCTCTCATGGATATGCCCCAGCTCTCATGGATAATGCCCCAGCTTTCATGGATATGCCCCAGCTTTCATGGATAATGCCCCAGCTCTCATGGATATGCCCCAGCTTTCATGGATAATGCCCCAGCTTTCATGGATAATGCCCCAGCTTTCATGGATAATGCCCCAGCTTTCATGGATATGCCCCAGCTTCCATGGATATGCCCCAGCTTTCATGGTTAATGCCCAAGCTTTCATGGATATGCCCCAGCTTTCATGGATAATGCCCCAGCTTTCATGGATAATGCCCCAGCTCTCATGGATAATGCCCCCAACTCACCGCCACTCCGAGCGTCTTCCTCCCAGCGTGCGCGGGCAAATGATGCTGCCCGCGCTCGTTGAAGTCCACCAGCCGAGATCTCGCGAGATCGCGGCGTTAACTCCGGAGATCGCGGCTGGTGGACTTCAACGAGCGTGGGCAGCATCATTTGCCCGCGCGCGCTGGGAAGAAGACGTTCGGAGAGGCGGTGAGGTGAGCCTATGGCTCGCGTGCCGACCCGGTCGGCCCCGCGTGCCATAGGTTCGCCATCACTGGCCTAGGACATCATAGAGCTTAAATACCCCCTGGCATCTTTAATGCAACAAAGGGACGCTCTGTAACAGCCACTATGTGCATGCACTAAATACAATACCAGTTCTGGGGTGCTCATGTGCCCCAGAGTTACCAGCTCTCCAATAATCCAGTAAAAAAGGGGGCCAAGAATACCAGGTAATAGGCAATGGCATTTTTATTTAGATACTAATGCAATGTTTTGGCTGCATGGGATATATATATATATATATATATATATATATATATATATTCAAAATTTCAAGTCTTAAGCTACTAGCCAGGCCACAAAGTTCTCACTCACTCACTCACTCGCCACTTCTCATTCACTCACTCGCCACTTCTGATCCCACCCATCACCATCCCTACACCGCACGCACGTCCACAACCTGCCCGCCCACAGCTTTGTCCCATCTGTATACCATATTTGTTTATATTTAAAGAGATAGGTACCAAATTCAAGCTGCTACGGATGTAGTGGGCTGAATTTTCACTCGCCCTACTTAAAGTGGGATTTGTCCTGGGCAAGTGGGCGAGTGGAACTTTTGAGTCCTGATAAATATTTCATATATATACATATGTAATAGGTGGTCTGACCATCCTCTGACACAATACCAGTCCATGTGTACAGCTATTATAAACCAATGCAACACATTCTGCAGAGCAGTGAAATGAAAGCATTTATATATATATATTATGCACTGAATTATACTTACTGAGTTTGTTGTTAATCACTAAATCAGTAGAGGAATAAATCTCAAAGTCAATGGATTGTTCGACATTCACGCTAAAATGATAACAGGACAGTTTAGTGACATTTACATATCAAAACAAAACTATAAAAGTACATATAGTGCATAGTCACATTTTTTTCAACAAAAAACTTCCCCGTTATATTAGTTTACATATTGATACTGAGTTACAGAGCGCCACCTTGTGCTAGGTATCTGAATTTACATTATGCTGCCTTTATTTTTTATTTGATATATATGTTTCCCTAGGTATTCCTAAACTAGAGCTCCTTAATTCTATGTGATTGATTGTCCATTCTAACACTTCCTATTGTTCACAGTCCTCTTGAGCCTGTTTGCTGTGACACAACACATAAACTCACATTTTTATATTTCCACTTTTCTAAATTCTTAATGCAAGTAACCCAAGCATAGACCATAGAATGAATTCTTTATAGTGTCACAGACGTTGCTCTGTGTCCAGGTCTGAATTTAGAACACACCATAAGATTGGATTTCCTGGCATTCTGCTAATGAACCCCTGAGGAGATCAGAAGGGTCAAAACGCGTCGGGTACACCTCATGCTAAAAAGGACTGAGTGCTTTGTGTTATTTTAATGATACGTTGATTAATTTGTTTATTATGGTATTTTATAAATAATAAGAATAATGAAGATATGGATACTTCTCAGAATAAGTACATGATATTGTGTAGAAATACATGAAATTATCTCTTGGTAATTGGGTATATACTTACAACCAGGCTCCGTATCCATAGTTCAGGGTTCCTTTCAGTGATACGCTCACATTTCTGATGACAATGTTAATGACATCATCCTCTATTAGGTCCACTTCACTGCTGTCAATTGTCAAATTACTGATCTGGATGCTACATGAAGAAGGAAGAATTTATATAATCTCCTTAGACCATAAATGATGACAATAATAATAATAATAATCCAATTAAATCTATTTTGAACCTTGTTCCTGCATCATTCTTCTATCACACATTCACCCATTTTCTCACTGTCCCATCTCTCCTGACCTCAATGTATTTGTGACATTAGTTAACCTTTAATATAGGTGAGGAAAAATAATAATAAAATAGGGGAGGAAATGAGGAAAAAACCCACTAAAATAGTCTCACAAATGTGCAGCGTCTCTAAGGAGAACCCTTTGTCCGGCTATTGGGACTTTCCGAGACAACGCTGTGAAGGTCCGCCGGCCTCCAGAAATGCATAAAGAAAGAAATCGGCGTGCTCAAGGAATCAAAGAGTCAATCCCACGGATTTATTGGGAGCAAAAAACCAGGGTGAAAATGCAACGTTTCGGCCCTTAAACGTTAATCATCCATAAATGACACGCATATAGATTTCCACATATATACATATAAATTAATAAAGTGGGTGGAGCCCATTAATAGACTGATTTAACCCTTTCTTAACACAGTAGGAGACCAACAGCAATATATAACAAACTACGTTACAAGAGGAAAAAAATGAAGAAAAAAGCTCACTCTTATAGTCGGTCTAGATGCGGATAAAATAATCTTGAGCAAATAACCTAAATAAAAGAAAAATAAGAAGAAAAAGGGGGGGGGGAAGAAAAATTCCGTAGAAAAAAAAGCCCTTAGGTCACAATGTATCCAGTTTATGGATCCATCTTTTCTCCTTTTTTTTAAAGAAGTAGGTACGATCACCCCCCCCCCCCCCGCCGTCTAACGGGAGGTACCCAATAAATTACCTGAAAGCGTAGTTGCGATATGGAGTGATTCTCTTTTAAAAAATGTTCTGAACTGGCAAGTCGATCTTGCCGGTTCTGATCGTGGACTTATGTTGAACCACCCTGTCCTTTACTTGAAACAAGGGAGAAATCCAGGGTTATTCAGAGAGAGGTGAAAACCAGGAGAATTGGCAGGAGAACAGAACAATCTAGACCAAATAGACGATTTGGAAAGTGAGGTATATGGGAGAATTTTTTCTGGTTTGGCTATTTTGACCTAGAATTTTTACTTCTCCAGTCATTCTCCTGGTTTTCACCTCTCTCTGAATAACCCTGATAATAAAAAATGGGAATATATTGAGGAAAAAACAAATACACATTACTGTGAGTTTTATTGCTGTGGAGCTTTCTGATACGTTCATACACACCGCACATTACTGTGAGGTTTATTGCAGTGGAGCTCTGTGACACGCTCATACACACCGCACGTTACTGTGAGTTTTATTGCAGTGGAGCTCTGTGACACGCTCA
Source organism: Leptobrachium leishanense (assembly GCA_009667805.1). Taxonomy (NCBI): domain Eukaryota; kingdom Metazoa; phylum Chordata; class Amphibia; order Anura; family Megophryidae; genus Leptobrachium; species Leptobrachium leishanense. The sequence continues at coordinate 34,765,638 of CM019072.1, read as the reverse complement.
TACACACCGCACGTTACTGTGAGTTTTATTGCAGTGGAGCTCTGTGATACGCTCATACACACTGCACATTAATGTGAGTTTTATTGCTGTGGATTCTGTGAATCGTTCATACACACCGCACAATACTGTCAGTTTTATTGCTGTGGAGCCCTGTGATACGTTCCTACACACCTCACATTGCTGGAAGTTTTATTGCTGTGGAGCTCTGTGATATGCTCATACACTCTGCACATTACTGGGAGTTTTATTGCTGTGGAGCTCTGTGATATACTCATACACTCCACACATTACTGAGAGTTTTATTGCTGTGGAGCTCTGTGATATGCTCATACACTCCACACATTACTGGGAGTTTTGTTGCTGTGGAGCTCTTTGATATGCTCATGCACACTGCACATTACTATGAGTTTTATTGCTGTGAAGCTCTTTGATATGCTCATGCACACTGCACATTACTATGAGTGTTATTGCTGTGGAGTTCTGTGATACGCTCATACACACTGCACTTTACTGTGAGTTCTATTGCTGTGGAGTTCTGTAATAAACTCATGCACAATCTCTGATGCGCTAACAGTTTTTTTTAACCAATTAGCGTTCGGATTGTAATATGGGCGGTATGCGCTAGGGCCACTTAACCCAACGTTAACATTAGCTGATTGTAATAGTGCTCATAGACGTGTCCGGGGCCCAATTACCATGAAAGATCCTCTGTATCAGAAAAGCCCTTCTTTCTCACTTTTACACAGCCGTGACTTAATAAGAAGGAGACTTACTTAGCTAAACCATAGGTTACTTTCCCCAGAAACCTGACAGACTTTTCTCCGTTTATGTCAGGTATTGAAGCGTGTCGAAATGCGGCCCGGATCACCTGCGTAGTCTGCTCATTCACTACAAAGGAAGTGGAACAAAATGAACGCAATTAATACGATTCAGAGTAACAGAAAGGCAAGAGTCATATTTCTCTTCATCCTGGCACTGGCGTGGGAACCCAAAAATCCGAACGTTGTCCTGTATCATGGCTCTTCCACTCAGCTGTCACTCAGTCTGGCGGCATGATGCAGGAAGTGAGCGACAGTATAATTTGACAGAAAATTACTCTAAAATTATATATATAATTGCTGGCTAAAAATGAGAAACTGCCAACACATATATAGGGAGTGATTCCCTGTCAAATAAGCCCAACCTGTGTTGGACATTACAGGCTCACTTTAAAGTTTATTAATTTACAGCTCACGTATCAGATTCGGCCTACTTTGCTCCGGGATCTCTTTCGGCAGAGGCAAAATGTTATTCCCTGGCTTTTCAAATCCCAGTCATGGTTGGTTTTCATCTCTGTCAAAACCAAATGAGGTGACGTGTGCTTCTGCCAAAGATTTCGATCTAGAGGACCTTCTATGGTCCTGCTTGGATATTTGAAAATACAGTTCCCTATCTCTGATGATCACATTGTACATGAACTGCATTATTATTGGCAAAGGCCTGCGCAGGACACAGCTGAGACGAAGAGATAATGATGTTTTGGAGCGACGTGACACAGAAAGGAGACACAGAAATGCTCTTTGGTAGATAGTGGAATAGAACTGCAGAGGGAGAGATAATGATCGTCGGGTGGTGGAATGGACTTGGTTCAATTGAGGTGGAATTGGGGTTGAGGCGTACAGGAATGTTTGTGAGTGGCGTCCTTCCACTTCCCAATACTAGAAATCCAGAAGACACCTCAATGGGAAGAATTCTCTGATTTTTTCCAATGACGACAACAACAAAAGACCGGCCTACCTCACTGCAAGGTCTAACCCAAAACCCATTGTATTTTCATACAACAGAGCTTTTTTTTCACACGGTCACTGAAAGCAAGACTGGGTTAAACTTAACTCCTAATCATGTTTGTACAGATTGTCCATATGACAGGAGGGATTAAATAGAGACAAACAAAAATAACAAAGTGAATTTGTCAGGTGGCATATACCATATGAAAAGTAGTGATAATATAATAAATATAGTTTGAAGAAAAAAAACAACTTTGTTTTGGTGAATTATTTTATATTATGCAGTTTGAGCTTCTGCTCGGCATCATTTGGATCATGCTTCTATGCATTGCGGCAATGGCCATCTCTGATTCTGTGTTGGGGAGTCATGGCTGCCTTCCTTATTTATGTATCAGGTGCCCAAATTATACTTAATTTATAATTGTTTGATTACTCATCCTTCCTGATGTCCTGTCCACCAAACAGTCGAAGCTACTGCAAAAAACAACTATTGTCCCCACAATTTCAGAAGGCTGTCAAAAAATAGCTGAAAGTAGATCCATAGACCTCATAGCTGCTCAAATCCATGGGAACCCTCTACACCAGGGGTCAGAAAACGTGGTCCTCTAGGAGCTTTGGAAATACATCTCCCGTGATGTTCAGCCACTTATTAGGTTGGATGAGCATCATGTGAAATGTGGATCCAAGACATCTGGAGGGCCAAGGTGGCTGACCACTGCTCTACACATGAGACCACTGACACCTGTGGGTTGTTTTTCTAATGTCTCAAAGTGACTGTACATTTGCCAGGCATCATAGAGTCAAGTAATAAAAAAAGAAGCATGGGAACTCACCAAGGTTTCTGTCACCCCTATTAGCACTCATCATCTTGTACTTAACACAAACTCAACTCTGATATACAGTGGCAAGAAAAAGTATGTGAACCCTTTGGGATTACGTGAAGTTTTGCATGAATTGTTCATAAAATGTGCTCTGATCTTCATCTAAGACACAACAATTTGAAAAACACAGTCTGCTTAAAATAATACAACACAAACGTTATATGTTTTCATGTGTTTATCGAACATAACATGTAAACATTCACAGTGCAGGGTGGAAAAAGTATGTGAACCTTTGGACTTAATAACTGGTTGACCCTCCTTTTGCAGCAATAACCTCAACCAAACGTTTCCTGTAGTTGCAGATCTGACCTGCACAACGATGTGGAGTAATTTTGGACCACTCCTCTTCACAAAACTGTTTCAGTGTAGCAATATTCTTGGGATGTCTGGTGTGAATCGCTCTCTTAAGGTCATGCCACAGCATTTCAATCGGGTTCAGGTCAGGACTCTGACTGGGCCACTCCAGAAGGCGTATTTTGTTTTGTTGAAGCCACTCTTTTGTTGAATTACTTGTATGCTTTGGGTCATTGTCCTGTTGCATCACCCATCCTCTGCGGAGCTTCAGTTGGCGGACAGACAGTCTTACGTTTTCCTGCAAAATGTCTTGATAAACTCTGGAATTCATTTTTCCATCAATGACAACAATCCGTCCAGGCCCTGAGGCAGCAAAGCAGCCCCAAACCATGATGCTCCCTCCGCCATGTTTTACAGTGGGGATGAGGTTTTGATGTTGGTGTGCTGTGCCTTTTTTTCCCCACACATAGTGTTGTGTGTTTTTTTCCAAACAACTCAATTTTGTTTCATCTGTCCACAGAATGTTTTGCCAGTAGTGCTGTGGAACATCCAGGTGCTCTTTTGCAAACTTCAAACGTGCTGCAATATTCTTTTTGGACAGCAATGGCTTCCTCCGTGGTGTCCTCCCATGTACTCCATTCTTGTATAATGTTTTCCTTATTGTAGATGTGTCAACAAAAATGTTAGCATGTGCCAGAGATTTCTGTAAGTCTTTAGCTGACACTCTAGGATTCTTCTTTACCTCATTAAGCATTCTGCTCTGTGCTCTTGCACAGGACGATCACGCCTAGGGAGAGTAGCAACAGTGCTGAACTTTCTCCATTTGTAGACAGTCTTTCTTACCGTTGACACATGAACATCAAGGCTTTTGGAGATACTTTTGTAACCCTTTCCAGCTTCATGCAAGTCAACAATTCTTGATCGTAGGTCTTCTGAGAGCTCTTTTCTGCGAGGCATGGTTCACATCAGGCAGTGCTTCTTGAAACCAGTAAACCCAAAACTGGTGTGTGTTTTTAAAGGGCAGGACAGCTTTCAGCAACACATCCAATAATATCACACTGATTGGACTCAAAGTTGGCTCACTCCTGGCTCCAATTAGCTCTTGGAGAAGTCATTAGGCTAGGGGTTCACATACTTTTTCCACCCTGCACTGTGAATGTTTACATGTTATGTTCAATAAAAACATGAAAACATATAATGTTTGTGTTGTATTATTTTAAGCAGACTGTGTTTTTCAAATTGTCGTGACTTAGATGAAGATCAGAGCACATTTTATGACCAATTCATGCAAAACTCCACGTAATCCCAAAGGGTTCACATACTTTTTCTTGCCACTGTATTTATTTCTAAATGTGGATTTTAGCAAAAGTGTATAATAAATCCTATATTTATTGTGACTTAACAGGGAAAGATATGATTGACCATGCGAATACAAGCTTTATAGTGCGTGGGAACTCAGTTCCCTCTGCAAAAATAATGGAGGAACTATGGTTCCAATTGTTCCCCCTGCAGACATTACTGTATCACTAACAAATATCTAGGTATGTGGTTAGACACAAATCTCTAGGTATGTGGTTAGACACAAATCTATCCTTTGGCTCCCACATCGAAAAACTCTTATCTAAACTTTATCCCAAACTAGGTGCCCTGTACAGAAACAAATCCTGCCGAGCCCCGCGTTGAGAAGGCAGATTGTGCAACAAATGCTTATACTGGTCATTGAATACAGAGATGTGGTGTATGCAGCTGCCCCGCAAACGCATCTTCATAAACTTACCACATTGTATAACTCATTCTGCCGCTTTGTGCTAAAATGTAACTACATGACCCACCATTGTGACATGTTAAAAGAACTAAACTGGCCGTCGCTGGAATCTAGACGCACCCTTCACCTTTCCAACCTGGTGTTTAAGAGCTTTTCTGGGAAGCTACCACCCTAGCTGAATAGACTGCTTTCCCTAGCAGTTCCCTCATCCTATAACCTTATTTAGGGAAGCCTACCACCCGACTCCGTAACAAGACATCCGACCGACCCAAAACCAGTCCTCACCTCTCCCTGCATTAACTCATCACTGCAGTCCCCCCCTCCTGTTTTTAATCCCCTCACCATCTAGATTGTAAATTTCCACGGGAATAGGGTCCTCATATCCTCATGTATCTGCTGGCAGGAATACTGACCTGTCTCCTGTATGTATTGTAGAGTTGTCCTGTCTTTACTCATTACACCTTGTACGGCGCTGCGGAATGTGTTGGCGCTTAATAAATAATAATAATCCAGCACCTTACTTGCAATACCACAATACAAAAAGAAAGTGGCTCGGTCCTCATTTTCCTACAGAGCACCACAATTATGGAATAACCTCCCAGACGCCATCAAATCTTCCCCCAGTCTACAGTAAAGTCACTTAAGAGATCTCAATTAACATACCTCAATACAGAATTCACCTGTAAACATTTAACATAGTGAATATACTGTATTTCCTACATATTTATTTTCTGTGTTAATCTGCATATTTGTGTTTTGTTTTTAACATCTTGCATTGTATTACTCTGTATTTCTGTAACAACTGTAACATTTCAATGTTCTTGAACCCAGGACATACTTGAAAGCGAGAGAAATCTCAATGTATCCTTCCTGGTAAAATACTTTATAAATAAATAAATGGGTTACTCGCAGAAAAGATCCAAGATGGCTAAATGCATTGGAAGGGAACCATCAGGGCTATTCAGAGAGAGGGGAAAACCTTGAGAATTAGCAGGAGAAAAGAACAATCTAGACCAAATAGCCAATCTGGAAAGTGAGATAAATAGGAGAATTTTTCTGGTTTAACTATTTTGACCTAGAATTTTCAATTCTCCAGTCATTCTCAAGGTTTTCACCTCTTTCTGAATAGCCCTGCATGTTTTCTTTAAAACTTTTCTCTTATGTTTCCCCATTCGGTCTTGTGACTTGCATTATACCTTTGCATTGCTTCACCCTCTCTAGTCACTTCCATTTAAAACAATTTCATATTCCAAAAACAATGTGCTGTCCCCATGCTTTTCACCACCAAATCACCATTTAGTGAATAAGCCTTTTAATGTCATATAACCATAGACCTATAACCCAATCCCCCCTCCTTTGTTAGAATGGTTAGTTATTCCGCACAGCACACAAGGCTGAGAATTTCCACTCTACCATTGCTAAATAAACACTATGTTGCAACACGCTAACATTCTGTGTAATAGAACCAGGCACTTACACACCAAGGCTGCCGGCTTCGTCAGTCTGCACACTATCCCAGTCTCCAGGGGGGATGACGGATCAAACTCGCAAGATGATGAAACCCTTACGAGACAAGCCACGATCGCAATCAGGAGCCACATTTTGGTTCTCTAAGTTGCGGCGGTCTGCGTGTGTCCTGTCTCTCGAGCTGAGCGGATCATCTGTATCATAAAGCAGCACAGGAAGCCTTACCTTTCCCCCCAAAATACCATCATTTCCTGTAGTAACCCCTCTTACTACAGGAAAAAGCCGGAGGTTATCTTTCCAGGAATGGCCAATTTCCAGCAATTGTAATGGGAGAGTCTGAGAATGGCCCTTGTCACCTTTTTGTGAATATGTTCCGTATGTTTACCCAACACACAGAGCCGAGGAATATATCAGAGCTTTATAGATGAATAGCTTTTTCCATTTGTTTGAAACATGACATTAGGACATTGAAACATGACATTCTATGAACAGCAAGCTAGGTTGTTTTTTTTTTTCTTCTTCCACATTTAAATTATTATTATTATTATTATTATTATTTCACATTGCAACTGTTTTTAATTATAGAAAATCTATTTTTTTAATGATATATATATAGAGGGGCCCAAAACAATGTATACAAACTTCAGCATGAATAATATATGCATAAAAATGTTTATATAAACATCAAAGGGCATCTGTAAGTCAAGTGTAAAAAAGGAAAAAGCAGAGGTCTGTCAGGGGGTCCTCCAGCATGAAGCAGAGCTCTGCCAGATGATCCTCCAGCAAAGAAGCAGCACTCATTTAGGGGGTCCTCCAGCAGGGGTCCATCAGGTGGCCCTTCAGCAAGAAGCAGAGCTCCTTCCGGTGAACTTCCAGGAGGAAGACCAGCATTTTCACGACAATGACTAATGGCAATCAATAAAACCTAGTCACACGTTTCTGTTAAATAAAAATAAAAGGTATCGCCTCACTGTGCAGTTGCTCTTAATATATTTTGTTTCTTAATTTACAAATAAAACATTTACATTAAAAATAGGCTACTGATTTCATGTGCAAAAGAACGCTTATTCCACCAAAATTGTTATTCACAAACGGCCGATGATCACTAATGCAATTACGGTGAATATCTGCTATGCGGAGAAATGAAATTCAATGACGGGTGAAGTTCCTGCAAGCGGTGACTGCCAAATGACAGCAGCTCAGTTATTCTTCCATGAAATACAGCTTTATCTTTTTTTTTTGAGAAAGGATTTTACCAGGAAGGATACATTGAGATTTCTCTCGTTTTCAAGTATGTCCTGGGTGGCGAGTATGTACCGTTAGGTTTCTTGCCCAAGGACACTTACTGGAGAGGTGCTCTTGCCGGGATCGAACCCATGTCTCCACAGGCTCTCTCCACGCAGAGCAGTGATGTTACCTCTACTCCACCCAGCCGGTATTGCCCTTTCAGCAATCTGTTTACTATTCCAGTAATTATAAAGGGTCTCATTCAGTCAAACTCGATTAACACAAAGTGTACACAACTTCAACTGAAAATCTGGTGACATCTACGCTAAATAACTAAGGCAGAAACTATGGTAACTGTGACAAGTTTTCAATGAAAGACTTATGGTTAGCGACTAAGCGCTTAAATCAGGGATCATCAACCTCAGCCCTCCAAATGTTTTGGGACTACATGAGCTTCTGCAAGTCATTAAGCATGAGCAGGTGTTTATTTTCCCATTTTCTGCAGAGTCTCAACTGTACATATGTACGCAGACGACACTGTAATCTATACCAGCAAACCAAATCTCCCGCAGCTGGAGGCCGTGCTGCAAGAACAATTCACAGAGGTAGAAAAGTGGATCAAACACAACAAACTTTTTTTAAATACTGACAAACGGTAACGATGCTCTTTAGAACAGCACCTAAAGTACACAAATTGCAAAATCCCCATCTATGTGTTGGGGACAAAATCAAACGGCACACTGACCACAGTCACTTCTCTCAAATATCTAGGTATGTGGTTGGACCCTAATCTATCCTTTGGCCCCCACATCGATAAACTCTCATCTAAACTTTACCCCAAGCTAGGTGCCCTGTACAGAAACAAATCCTGCCTGAGCCCCGCGGTAAGAAAGTGGATTGTACAACAAATGCTTATGCCGGTCATTGAATACGGAGTTGTAGTGTATGCAGCCGCCCTGCAAACGCACCTTCAGAAACTTACTACATTCTATAACTCATTCTGCCGCTTTGCATTACAACGTAACTACATGACCCACCATTGTGACGTTAAAAGAACTAAATTGGCCATCGCTGGAGTCTAAACGCATCCTTCACCTTTCCATCCTGCTGTTTAAGAGCTTTTCTGGGAAGCTACCAGCCTACCTGAATAGACTGCTTCCCCCAACAGCTCTCTCATCCTATAACCTCCGATCCAGGACCAGCACCTTACTTGCAATACCACAATACAAAAAGACAGTGGCTCGGTCCTCATTTTCCTACAGAGCACCACAATTATGGAATAACCTCCCAGACACCATCAAATCTTCCCCCAGTCTTAAAGGGATACTCTAAGCAACATGACCACCTAAGCTATTTTAGGTGGTCATGATGCCCGGAGTATCCTGCCCTTTGTCCCCCCTCCCTCCGCTCAGCTGATCTGCAGAAAAGGCTGAAAACAGCTGAGAGAGGCGGAGGAGTTTACTCCGCCCTCCCAGCTGTCAGTCAGCAGAGCGGGAATCATATTTCCCGCTTCTGCCGACTTTTGCCGAGTAGGAGACGTCATCGCGCTTTCAGCGCGATGACGTCTCCTACTCCCCGCAGAAGCTGGCGGCTCCCTCTTCGGGTTAGTGTTGCGCGCATCCTCTTGCGCGCAACACTAATCCTCAGAGGGAGCCGGGAGGAAGCCTGCCGATTGGCTGGTTTATGTGAGAGGCGCGCATGCGCGCTTCTCACGTAAACCAGAAGCCAAGACGCAGCAAGAAGAAGGACGGGAGCGGAAGAGGAGGGAGGTGAGTATAAAAAAAAAAAAACGCCGCTGGAAACCAGAGGATTTTAAGGTAAGTATTGCAGTTACAAGAAAAGAAAAAAAAAAGAAGGTTTTATTAAGGGAATAGGGATAGGTTAGGAAAAAAAAACGGGGGGTGATTTTTTTGTTGGAGTGTTCCTTTTTAAGTCACTCAAGAGCTCCTTACTAACATACCTCAATACAGAATGCAGCTGTAAACATGTAACATTTATTTTCTGTTAATCTGTATATTTGTGTTGTTTTTTTTAATATCGTGCATTGTATTACTTTGTATTTCTGTAACTAACACTTCAATGTTCTTGAACCCAGGACATATTTGAAAACGAGAGAAATCTCAATGTATCCTTCCTGGTAAAATCCTTTATAAATAAATTTTGAACATACCATTTGACTCTCACTTTTTACGACATCTAACCCCCATCCGTGTGACCCTTGATGTTAAATTCTAGGATAAAGGGTATCACCACGTACTGCTATACTCAGTTTATGACAACCCCAAATTCCTGATCCATTATGACAATTTTCTCTTCCAGCAAATTCACGGTTTCCTACCGTGCTCCACGCCACAGCCTCCAACCTCAATTTAATTTTCTGCTGGACTTTGTTCCCGCCGTACCCTACCCTCACCCCAAAGTTCTCATTTACTTTATACCCTCCTATCCATCACATGACCACTACTTGTCCTACTGCTTCACTATCTCAAATTACACCACTCTATTCCTTCACTACACTCCTTTTCTCCTCTGCCATATTTCTCTATAATGTTCCTCCCCACCTTACTGTTTTCGCTCTCCTTCATTCTCCCTAAACTTGCCCTTTCCTTCTATATACCTACGACCCGTCACAATCTCTTCTGTCCCTCACTCCTTCCATTCTGTCTACTCAGGTCCTGACGTCAGGATACATTGAGATTTCTCTGGTTTTCAAGTATGTCCTGGGTGGCGAGTATGTACCGTTAGGTGTCTTGCCCAAGGACACTTACTGGAGAGGAGCTCTTGCTGGGATCGAACCCATGTCTCCACAGGCTCTCTCCACGCAGAGCAGTGATGTTACCTCTACTCCACCAAGCGGGTACTAGTCATTCCTTCTACACCCAGGTCCCAGTCGTCGGCAGGCTCACTGAACACGCACTCTCACCCCCCTCTCATTCTATTACTTCTGCTCGCTGGTGATGTCTCTCATAACCCCGGCCCTATCATTTCTCTACCAGGAATCCTGCTAACCTTTACACTTGTTCCAGAGGGTGCAATGTAGTGGGAGAGCAATGTAGGGAAGGAATGCCAGCTCTCTGCAGCCTCACCAAATCTTACTTTATTCAGGACCTTTTCAGTTCCTATACCCTCCATCTCATAGCTCTCACTGAAACCTGGCTCTCACCTTCCGACACTGCTACCCCAGCCTCCCTATCCTACAGCAGTCTCCAACTGTTCCACACACCAAGATCTGGGGACCGCAAGAGCGGGGGTGTGAGATTTTGACTCTTCAACCTGCACTTTCCAGCCTATTCCTCCCATACTCTCCCCTCCTATTCTCTTTCAAAGTGCATGCCCCTACGTGTTGCGTTAATCTACCGCCCCCCCCCCAGTTCTCCTGGACCACTTCTCTGCCTGGCTCCCTTACTTTCCTCTAACATTCCATCTCTCATCCTTGGAGATTTTAACATCCCCATTGACTCCCTGATCACCCCTCCCTTCACCTCCTCCTTGAGCCTCAGCGGTCCAACTCTCCTACCCACCAAGCTGGCAACACCCTGGACCTTATTTTATCTAACCTCTGCATAGTTTCCGACTTTTCTAACACACCTCTCTCGATTTCCAAAATCGAGGCCAAACCATCAACCATGGCCTACCAATTACAAGATACCTTCGGCGCTGCTCCAGAGCGGCTGGAGGAAGTCTCACACTCCCGCTGACTTCCTGTATTACAAAGTCATGCTCCGCTCCTACAGTCTCGCTTTACCTCTCGCTAAACAGTCTTATTTCTCATCCCTTATTTCATGACTCTAGACGTCGGTTTCATACTTTCAATCCGTTAGTGGGCATTTGACACTGTTGACCACCCTCTCCTGCTCCTCACGCTGTGTCAACTTGGCCTCAGCGCTCTCTTGGTTCTCTTCCTCTCTCTTCCAGTGACTCCTTCACTGGTCCCTCCCCCAACTGCCCTCTCAGTTGGGGTACCTCAATGCTCTGGGTCCCCTACTCTTCGAGCTATACCACCTCTCTTGGTGACATCTCTTCCTGTGAATTTCAATATCGTCTATGCCAACGACACTCAAATCTACTTTTCTGCTCCCAATCTCTCTCCCGTGCTGGACCGTGTTACTGCCTGCTTGTCTGGATAACTTCCCGTTTCCTAAAGCATAACCGCTCTAAAACTGAACTTCTCGTCTTTCCTCCCTTTAAAACTAACATTCCTGCACCCATTTCCCTTCCTATGAATGGTGCCACCACTAACTCTACTTCAGTCCCGTTGCCTCAGTGTCCTCCTAGACTGAGCTCTCCTTCAGTCCTCACATTCTGGCGCTAACCAAATTCTGCTACTTCCACCTAACATTGCACGCATCCGTCAGTCTTAAATCAGGACTCTGCTAAAATGCTCAAAGCTCTCATCTCCCACCTTGACTACTGTAATCTCCTCGCTGGCCTTGGTTAGGAACACCTGTGTCAGGTTCATTCACCTCACCTCCTGCACCTCTCCCCTTCGTCAAACTCTACACTGGCTCCCTGTTTCCTTTAGAATCCAATTCAAAATACTGGTGCGCACATACAAAGCTCTCCATAACAGCGCCCCTGACCACATCTCCCTTATTAACAGGTGCATATCTTCCAGCTCACTGCGCTCTCCAGTCCTTCAAGAAGTCTCTGAAAACATTAGAGAAGCCTATCATCTCACTCCCTAATCCCCCACTGTTCATTTCCTACTGCATATTCCTGAATGCACTTCTGACCTTTCCAGGGATGCCGTTCTTATTTCTGTAGCCCTACCGATGGGGAGAGGGGTCCAAAGGACACCTCCCCCCTCCTTCAGACACTATCCCGGCATGCTGGGGGCACCTGAAAACATGTGATGTCCGCAGCCATTCCCACAGCAAGGGCTGACATGAAAGCTGTCAGTCCACGGTGGTTGAAGCTCCTGTTCGGCACCAGATATGCAAGGGGCGTCCTCCATGCATCGAAGCGAAAAAGGAGGATGCTCCCTGCATGTCCTTTCAAGAGGTTAAATTGGCATCTGCGACATGCAATACCTCGTCTGAAGACCAGAGCTGCAGATGTTTACCTGTTAAGAGATCAGGAGAGCCTGTCTGTAAGGAGACAATGGTGGTGTTCAGTAGGGATGTGCGTTTCGGGATTTCAGAATTTTCACGAAATTTCCCGATTCGTGTTTTCGGATGCGGCCGAATTTCCGAAAAATTTTAGATCCGAAAATTTCAGATCCGAAATGTTTTCCGAGCCGAAACGAAATATTTTCGGATTTTTCAAATGGTCTTGAAATGTGTCAAACGAGGAGAACAGATGTTCTGAAAAACGAAAATGTTTCGAAAAAACGAAGTCGATACAAAAAACGGGCAAAATGACACGAAAAATACGAAAAATGGTCGATATTCCGAAAAATGTGCAATTCCGAAAAACGAAAATTTTCCGAAATTACGAAAAGTCGATACAAAAACCGAGCACAGTGACACGAAAATACTAAAAATGGTCGATATTCCGAAAAAAAAATGTACCCGAAAAACGGGCCGAACCGAATCGAAACCGGTCGAAACGAGCCGAATCGAAAAGTTTAAAAATCCGAAAAATCGAAACGAACCGAAAAAAAAATCGGTGCACAAGCCTAGTGTTCAGCAGTGAGCATGGCCAGTGTGTATTAAATGTCCCCATAAAAAGAGAGCTGGAAATCATATTATACACAGCATAAAATACCTGTAAGTCATGCACAATTATTTTATTTGTGTATGTTCTCTTAAAAAAAAATATAAAGATAACGACAGCTCTGTTCAGCCAGGGCAAGCCATTTTCTGGTACAATTTTAATGCATCTTTCCTCCTGAACAGGCCAACTACCTCCTGCAAGTCCTATGCATTGTCTATACCTCAGTTTCCTATCCATAATGGTCAGGAGAAAAATAATTCAAAGTTCACCGCAGACTGGTGCACTTAGCACCTTTATCCGCACAACTCACTTGACCACTTGGCAGTTTACACGTTCCAGTGAGCATGCCACGGTTATTCTGCACTTGTACATTGTTAAAAAAAAAAAAACACATCTGTTGTGAAAACACTTTGCAACAACAATTTTGCTTTGAGGAGGAGAACTCCCTGCAGGCGGCTGTCCTCTTTCAATCACTACTTGTTGAGACAGTATTGCGAGAAAACTACTATCAAAAATATGAGTGACAGGTAGGGAAAGCATATTTTTATATAAAAAAAATAATGTAAGCCATTTCGCAAGCCAAGTAGAGATTAGGAGTAAATTCATATAAAATGAGCGATTGCGGAATGACCGCTTAATATTTCATATCCTCATGGAGGATAGCACTGGATTGGGCAACTTTCACTTTAAGATGTAGCAAAGTAAAGACAAGCAGAAGCATTGGAATATGCTTCAGTTTATTGAAAATCTTGACTAAAGTGCAAGCTTTTGCGCATAAAATAATCTGAGATTTTATAATGCAGAGAAACATACTGCTGTACAGTAATACACTTGCTCTCAGCATCTAGCAGTCAAAGCAAAATCAGTTCAAAATCCATGATTTGTTACCACCTGTAAACGTTAACACTACAATTAGTGTAAAATTATCCTGACATTCCAAAAAGGAATCAAATGGCACGAGCAGGACGGGCCTACTCAGACAAGGATGTGTCACACACATCTTTGGATCAGTTAAAAAAGGTATCCATTTAATTTAGGAAACCGGTCAGGATGTGACAGTTCTTCGGGAATTCTTACGAAAGTGTCCATTCCCAACAACTGACCAAGTCTGTGTCTCAAGCATGGAAGACTATGCATGCAACTGAAAGTCTGTGTCAAACATCCATCACTGGACAATTGCAGGAGGGCCTTCGGGAATCAAAGAGGCAAAGAATGTCTTAAAAAAGATCCAGGCTGTGGTCAAAAAGGACGGTGTCTGAAGAGTGGGTGCTGGCGCTTCCTCGACGAAAGCTTCATCCACATTATTTTCCTGTTGGTGTAAAAAACCCACAATTAGTTTCTGAACATCAAAGGATAACTCCACGATGTGCCCATACAGATACTACGGAATTATTCCTGCTGTTTGATGGCCTTTCTACAATCACAATGTAAGAGTTGCTGTATTAAAGCCAATAAAGTTATGGCCATAGTCCTGCAGGATCGAACTTTCCATCCTACATCCATCGGGAAATATGGATAGTACATATATCTATACATGCATAGTGCGCTGTGAACTCCATTAGCTCGTCACTGACTGCAATAGGTTTTCCCGTTTATACATATACTACTAGGAGAGCCTCAATGTACAAATCCCCAGCCTGTGAAGATCCAAGATTGTTAACAGAAGTCTCAGATGTTCTCCAGATCTGAATTTGCCAACTATCCCATACAAACCATAGAAAAGGCTTCCCCCCTCCATTACCTGCAAGTTGTTGTTTTGATCTTGATTATTTGGGACGGCAGGAGGAGCAGCGATGTTTGCAGGTTGCTGTACATTTCTCTGTCGGAATGGAAACCATCCAGCATGGTTTCTAAAAAGAAAGAAATGATCAGATTTTACTTTTCAAAATATTACGAGGTTAACCTTTTACTGTCGAACGCAGACTGTTCCCCTGCAGTCAATACCACGCATCAGTGAGCCAGAGGGGCCTGTCGCAGCAGCTGGCCAGCGGGGCATACTACATAGCCCGTCCGACGGTAAGGGGTTAATGAACTAAAGAGCTGGCAAATAGAGTCTAAAGTCCAAGTTGACCTTCGTTAAATATTTTAACATCACGCTGGGAAAGTGCAGTGTTTTGCCAATATTGCATACGCTGATAAAACTCCCTTGTTGCAACGGGACCAAATAGCAGGGCTTCAAAGGAAAAATCCAAACAGCCACAGGGGAAGCTTCACTGTGAAACGGTTTGGATTTTGCTTTCCTGAAGCATCGGCATTTGTTGCAGTTACAAAAGGCAATTTTTCAATGTCAGTGAACAGCTTTGATTTGAGTAATCCCAAGTAACTGGGAAATGCAGAGCATGTGTGAGGCATAAGCGGCTAATAGGTTTATATGAAAATAAAACTTAATTTTGACTGAAAACAACATTAAGATTTACAAGTAGGATTCCCCCACAAGAAAAAGGAAATAGTTACAGATGAACAGGAAAAAAACAGCCAAATAAAAAGGAAGTTTTGTATACTCACAGGTACACAAGAACCATTGCTCCCAATACCATCATGAAGCGGCTTAGACTGGAATAGAAGTACAGGATACTCAGAAAGATGGAGAAGCGAGCGGCTGTGTACACCCAATCTAACCAGTCTCTGTTCAAGTCGTCCTCTTCCTCAACGAGGCCTCCTTGGGCATTCATGCGCATGTTTGGATTGGCCACTGGATTAACTGGGGGTTGAACTTCAGGGTTCTGGGGCTGATTATCCGCAGGGAAATGGTGGGGTAATGGGTCTGGGGCAGCAGCAGGTACAACAGGTATCTCTTGTGCACGCTGGGAGGGGGCACTGGGATTTGTAGCGGCTGCAGCAGCATAGCTGTGGAGGAAAAAACATTAGTATTAGAAAACAAGTACCCACGTACAATGGAGACTTAAGGCCTAAAAAAGCCATTAAATTCAAAAATGTGCCTCATACAACTGCATCACTACAGAAACCCACTGACACTATGAAGTCTAATTCTGATGTGCACAATTGTATGCGGAGAACATTTATTTTCTATTTACACCTGTAGTCTTGACATGGGCTTTTAGACACATGACAGTTTAAGCAGAAAAGACTTAATGCATTAAATACAGAGCTTCCATAATACCAAGAATAAAAGCTTATCACCCATGGCCAAAATATGGTGTTTTGAAACTCAGGATTATCTCCATAAGCTTCATCTTTATCCCCTTACAGGCTCTTCTGCATTCTCTTTAACCACTTAGTGGCACAGCCTCATTTTGCTTGTGTGGCCCTTAAGCAATTTTGACATTTCTGTGTTCAAGTACATTTTAATATTTACTGCATTGAGATTTTATGCTGTGGTTTGAAGGATGGAAGGTTTTACTTCAATACGATTAAGAATTTAGAACAAGAAAAAATGGTGGAGTCAGCGCTTCCTTCAACTGTTAGTCTTTTTCCAGGTCTTCCACTGTTTAGGGTTGATTGGTACCTCAAATAAAACAGACCATAGTGCAACAAGCAGAGTTCAAAAAATAAATAATGCAAGAGAAGTATTACTCACATTCTGGAGTGTCTCAGACACTAGATTTATCGGCAACCAGTGATATTAGTGGGAGCACCGGATCTCCCATGCAGCCATCAGGACGCCGTCAATAGCGCATAATGAGGATGCAGAGGGCTTAAAATTAAGCTAGTTTATTATTTTAAAAAAAACAATAACAAGGTGTCCTACTGAAGCGATTCAATTCGCGAAACGCGTCTGGGTGTATTGCCCGTTCGTTTTATTGTTTTTTAAATAATAAACTAGATTAATTTTAAGCCCTCTGCATCCTCATTATGCGCTATTGACGGCATCCTGATGGCTGCATGGGAGATCCGGTGCTCCCGCTAATATCACTGGTTGCCGATAAGTTTAGTGTCTGAGACACTCCAGAATGTGAGTAATACTTCTCTTGCATTATTTAATTTTGCACTCTGCTTGTTGCACTATGGTCTGTTTTATTTGAGGTACCAATCAACCCTAAACAGTGGAAGACCTGGAAAAAGACTACAGTTGAAGGAAGTGCTGACTCCATTTTTTCTTGTTCTTTATTCATGTTGGTGGGTTTTGGATATACCACCATATGGAGAGAGACAGCTGCTAATTCATTCCAATTTTTTTTTTATTATAATTGACTTTTTGATCCTTTTATTGAAACGCAATTTTTTATGTATTTGACTTTGCCGGGGTTAAACACCTTTATATAAAATACCTCTAGGTGGCGCCAGAGACAGTTTCTTTTTCTCGATTAAGAATTTAGCTTCATGGAAAAAATTGCAACCCTCGAGAAATTTTTCCCAGTTTTGGCAGTAATGTCTACATAATGTAATGGAAAAATGTAGCTGTCCTTATTTACATCATACTGTTACTTTATTATTGGTAGATAATTTTAAGAAGGCAGTTGCACAGTAAATTATCAGTAGTGGATGGCTTGCCAGTGATCAATGCCGAGACTGCAAGATTTGCAGTGACAGGTGCACCTCGGACATCTGAGCACTCAGTAACGGTATTAACGCAGATGACCACTGCTCCAATGCCTGAACAGTGCCATTAAGACACATGGCGATTATCCCTGCTGGATAAAAGTGTCACATGGCAGGAAGGGGTTAAAATGCAAATTGGACATTTTCATTACAAAAATCTGTTCACCTTGGACTTTACATTATGTAAGGTGCAGCTACACGTACTAAACCTTTATAGGCCGCTACATTATGCCCTACAAATACAGATAAGAGGTGCACAAATGTATGAAAGCACCAAGTACATTTCCATTTTAACTTCTAAACTACAGCAAAAAATTGGCACAGCAGGTTAGTCCACTTGTTCTTTTAGGTAGACACTGTATGGTTGAAAGTACATTGTCGCCCAAACTTTTAGAATTCTATTAAAGGGTTAAGAGCTGTAGTCACCTGAAATAACGAGACCCTGAAATAACGAGACCCTGAAATTCCCCAATTGCCAGCCAAGCTGTAACTATCAGATACTGGAATTTTTGTTCCTGGAGGGTCTAGTGCAATATTGAGTTGCAATAGAGTTGTCCTTCACTAAGCTACATTCCTCTGCAACTCATTGCAATGATATTTACCCCCACGTTCAAATACACCCAACAGCACACCAATACAGGAACACGGCTGCATGTCTGGCTCTTTAAAAATCTGAACAGATTGCAGTATGGTGATTTTACTTACTACTGCATGTAGTATTGCCTGGCATACATCTGTTGCAGCCACAGGAGCTGCTGAGGACTGTACGCAGTGTATGGAGAAAAAGGAGTGTTAGCTCCTTGCGGCCTAGAGAAAAAAAAAAAGCATATTTATTGAATCAGCAAACGATTAAAGGAAATTACTAAAAAAAAAAAAGCTGTAATGTCAATTTAATATATGTCACTTTACATCAAATCTCATACTGAAGTCCCTATATGTTGACCTACAACCCCCAGAGTTAAGGAAATAGATGGCCAGAGAATCATGGGAGATTATGTTTAGCAGCAACTAGGGGGCTGCAGAATTAGTCTTAAGCAAAGGTTACTGGCTACTGTAACAGATGTCACCTTGTTGTCGGTTTCCTGAAGCAGTTGCTTACAAATAAAGTGCCTGCAGCTATAAGCTGGCCATCAGCGATACATCCAATGCCTGTCAGTGTGCAGGTCCATAACTTACTGTTTCACAAGCACAGATAATGGTAGGAAGGAACTGCAGCCGAGTGTTGAATTACACATCCTGAGTAGGTCAACAGTTTAATTAAATTGATAAGATGGGCAGGGTTTTAAGGGATAGGCTCTGCTTTCAGGAAAATCAAGAACATCCTGATTGGTCAAGTCAGTCTCTGAAAAGAGCCATTTTTGATTTTTAAAAAACAGCCTGTTGAAAGTACTGATTTTTCATTTTTTTTGTTTCAGGGACCGAGTGCATTGTGAATAAACCTTTTAATACACATTTTGTAAACACCAATGCCCATATAATGATCCATGCCTCTGTCAGGTCAGAAGCAGTGGGTTATATATATATATCTAACCCATACCTAAAATTCCATCTGGGGCCAACAAGTAGTAGTGGCAGGGACAAGCAGATCAGTTATGTGCACAAATTCCAGTAATTCTGAGTGGCAAGCTGGAAATGGTTTCACTTCCATTCTTGCAGTAAATTTGGTGTGGAGTCACATGAGAAGTTCCACAGGTTAAACTGGTAGCACCGTGTGTACATACATTGAAATTTCATCAACCACTTCCTGAAGCTGAAGAGATCTGATACAGCAGTGCAACATCCAGCACACATAAAAATTAAGGTGCAGCTTGCAGGAGCTGGTCGGGCAGTTAAGACATTGTTAAAAATCCTAACGATGTCACCTTCACCTTGCAAGAAAAAGCAGATCCAAAAAAGCTCAATTACTGAGAAAAGCCGCAGAAACCACTTTACAGGTCTACAAAAACGATGTAGTTATTGTGATTTTAATTGAGATCATATAAACCTCTGCCCTATGCACAATATATACGTGAACTCTGAATGCAAGAAATACAGCCCACCTATATCTAGTATTAAAGCATCTTGATTCATAGCAGATCTCTTCAGCAGTATATTAACGAAGAGACACACACACCCAGAGGAAAATAAAATATGCTTGCGTCTCTACCTGACGTCATGAGCTGCCGGCACAATCTGTGGAAGATTCCTCTGTCTTAGCCCATCAGTGGAGGGGGTGGAGGGCTGGGTTGTAGCAGCTGTATTTGCTGGAGGAGTCTTTGTATCTTGAGCCTAAGAATTAACATTCAAATTTATTTCAAAGAATGTTCTAATGTATCCAAAAACACAACCACAGCACATTATGAAAACTAAAGTTGTTCAATTTTTCTGCTTTGCATTATGGGCTGTACAGAACTACATACTGCCCACTGTTGACAGCAATGTGCATCCTGTTCAACACACCCCCCTCCCAACAGGGGATAAAGTGATAGGTTTGGCCTCTTATGCAAAGAGTGGGAAAAATTATACACCGTTTGCTGCAATGTGCGTGCATGCGCCTGCCTTCAAAATTAAATCTAAGGCCGATCAATTAGCAGACCATCACCCATTATAAAACGGTCATGATCCTTTAGCCTGAAGGACGATTTACTATGAGATCATTAATAAAACTGGGTTCAGGGAAAAGACATTGTCAAACCAACTACTGCAGAGTTTGAAAAGTAATTATGTTGAATATTAACCATAAAATCATAGTTTGACACATTAGTATTACCACTTTAATGTTTTTATTAACAAAAAAGTGAATACATGATTTGCATTGTAATACTAGTATCGGTCCCGATATCACCATTTGCACGAGTACTTTTGTACTCGTGCAAATGCCCCGATATTGCCCCAGATACCTGGAAGCCAGCACTGGGCTAGCTTGCCTGTATCCAAGTGGCTGGGGCAGCTGGCCGAATGCATTCCTCAAGTGGCCGCCAGGCTCTGGAGGCTGTGACGCTGCCTCCAGCAGAAATCTCATGGGAGCACGTCACTACCCTGCGATTGCTCGTAATGCAGCCAGCTGGAGGGGGGAACGCTGGCCAACTGCTTTTAAATGCATCCGGCCAGCTTCCCTAGCGTCTGTGAGGTCTGTATACGAGTAGGTGTATCTGGTCTGAGGTCTGTATACATGTACCTGAGTTGGTTTATCTTGTCTGAGGTCTGTATATATTAGGGATGCACCGATATTAGTATCGGTGCCGATACCGGGACCTGCATGAGTACTTGGTACTCGTGCAGGGGCCCCCCCCCGATACCTAAACCGATACCGGAAGCCAGCGCTGGGCTGGCTTGCTGGCCTGTTGGCGCCAAACGCAATGTTAGGCGCGCTGTCAGGCTCCTCCGGCGTCTTCTGTCTTCGAGCGGCTGCACGCAGAGGTTGTAGCCCGGCCACTCATTCTCTGTCTACAAACTCTGCGTGCAGCCGCTCGAAGACAGAAGATGCTGGAGGAGCCTGACAGCGCCGGAGGAGCCTGGCTGAGTATTATGTCTTCGAGTGGCTGCACGCAGAGTTTGTAGACCGGCTGCTCGTTGAGAACCACATGCACAGCCGCAGTCACGTGAGGCTGTGCACGTGGTTCTCAATGAGCGGTCGGGCTGCAACCTCTGCGTGCAGCCGCTCGAAGACTGAAGATGCCGGAGGGGCCCGACAGGGTGAGCCCGGGGG
The DNA here is from genome assembly GCA_009667805.1 of Leptobrachium leishanense. Lineage (NCBI taxonomy): Eukaryota > Metazoa > Chordata > Amphibia > Anura > Megophryidae > Leptobrachium > Leptobrachium leishanense. Next base: position 34,744,395 of record CM019072.1, on the reverse strand, counting down.
CCCGACAGGGTGAGCCCGGGGGCCCGACATGAGCCCGGGGGCCCGACATGAGCCCGGGGGCCCGACATGAGCCCGGGGGCCCGACATGAGCCCGGGGGCCGACATGGTGAGCCGGGGGCCGACATGGTGAGCCCGGGGGCCCGACATGGTGAGCCCGGGGGCCCGACATGGTGAGCCGGGGGCCCGACATGGTGAGCCGGGGGCCCGACATGGTGAGCCGGGGGCCCGACATGAGCCCGGGGGCCCGACATGAGCCCGGGGGCCCGACATGAGCCCGGGGGCCCGACATGAGCCCGGGGGCCCCCGGGGGCCCCGACATGAGCCCGGGGGCCCCGACATGAGCCGGGGGCCCCGACATGAGCCGGGGGCCCGAGGAGCCGGGGGCCCAACAGGAGCCGGGGGCCCAACAGGAGCTGGGGGCAATGTGTGAGCTGGGTGCATTTTACATGAGGTCTGTTCTTATTGAAATGTGGTCAGATGACATTAAATAAAAGTATCGGTACTCGGTATCGGTGAGTACTTTTAAAAAGTATCAGTACTTGTACTCGGTCCTAAAAAAATGGTATCGGTGCATCCCTAGTATATATGTATCAGTGTGTATATATGGTCTGAGGTCTGCGAGTATTCATATATCTGAGTGGGTATGCATATATGAGGTCTGATTCGGAATACAAAAAAAAGTATTGGTACTTTTACTCCGCCTTAAAAAAATGTCATCGGTGCAACCCGAAAAATAATTATGCAAAATTGCGTTTTTTTCCAACAAGACGTGCTCGGTGTTGATAGGGTTAGAGGTTATGGTATTGCAACATTCTGTAATAATCTGGAGCCATAAAATTGTCACAGATTAAGTGATCAGTTTATTTCAGGTTGGCAAAAAGGATTAAAGGGATACTTTAATGTTGAGATTGGGAGGGAGGGCGGGAGAGAGGTGAAGGCAATCTGCACTGACCACTCAACAGGATTTGAGTTGCCAGTGCCAAGAGTGTTCCTTTAAATAAAAAAACTTCGTAAGGTCTTCCTCTGTCATCTGCTCTGTGTTGACAGTGGACAAATTTCAACTTTGCACATACCCGGTTTTGTGGTGGACTTCTAGATGAGCAAACAAGGTGCAGCACATGTCTGTTCTCCTGAAGGAAAAAAACAAAACACTGAACATTGATACACTGTAATAATCCGGTTTGCACAAGTATTAACAAAAAAGTAAACACTGTAACCAGTGTAGCGCAGACAGCATGCATTACCTTGGAGAGGACCTCGTTCAGCTTCAGGTGATCTGGGAGCAGCTTTCCAGAATAAATCAGCCTCTGATCCTCTTCTCTCTGAAGACCAAGACAATAAATGGTTAAAATCTGATGATGCTGCCAGAAGAGATGAAACCTAGAGCCTCTTTGTGTAGTTTTGTGTAAACACCCCTGGTAATCAGTGAGCTGTAGATAAGGGCTGGGGGACCAAGGTTCTGTGTGTTAAACAGCCAAAAAAAGGCTAAAGGAAGCCGTTAAATGCGCCATATCGGGTAATGGTGTTCCTTAGAAGGCTTGTCAATGGTAACCTGTGTACAACAGCACAGCACTAAGGCATGACGGCACATTACCAACGTGAAAAGCAATGACCAGGATGTGCTCTCGAGTTGCACCAGGATTTTGCAGACGCATGCTCAATCCCTCAACAGAATATGAGGATTTATAAAATCCATACGCCACTCCTGGCCATATGTTAAATCTTCACTCTTAAACCGAAGGCAACGGGAAAACAGACATGGAAAATACCCAACATATGCTAGGGGAAAAAAAGATCTGAATTTAAATTCCTGACATTCTTATCAACTCCACTGCTCCTAAACAGAAAAACCAGCTTAATCCAGCCTTTACTGGCCACAAGGAAAAAGGCTTGGCCTGTAGGGCTGTGGCCAGGGTTGTCCTGTCTTTGGCTCCTGATGGGGACACTGCACCAGGCAGCACTTTGACAGGGGCAGCATTTTGCCACCTCTGTCAGAGGCCATTCTGGCTGCACACTGGAGCACTGCTGGGAGCACTCTTAGCAGATTCTGTTTGTGCAGTCAGTCTACAGCACAGCTCCATTAATCCCCCATTACAGGTCCTAACCCTGAACTTCAGCCCCTAAATCCCCACTACATCCTTTGAATGTGGTCGGGGGGGGAATTCATTCTTGAACCTAGGCAGCACAATGTCTTTGGTCGGCCCTGTGACTTACACAGGAGCTATGTAACCTGTCAGGTCACTAATGTTTTAAACCTTCCATAACCATACGCTGCCGCAAAGCACCGAGCACAGGCATGGCGTTTCTGACCAGCAAGTAACGTATGGAGGAATGACGGAAGGTAGAGCGCCATGCTGCAGATCTGGTTAATGAAACGACAATTACACCCTGGAGATAAAAACCGAAGGCTTCACCTCAGTATGACTGTCATGGAAAGTTACTGCACCAATCACGAAGCTACGACTAGCGCCTAAATGATGATTACCCCAGAGATCATGACCAGAACTACGAGCAACCACCTACAATAACGGCTCTAAATAAAACAGCGGTGAAACATCAATTTATATATCGCCAACATACCATGCAGCGCTGTACCATGAGCTGAACAAAACCAAAAGTGACTTATAAAATAGGTTTGACCTGCAGGAAAGACAGGACGTCCCTGCTCAGAGAAACCAAGAGTCCAGACAAACAGCTGCTAAACAAAAGTTATGTGGGCAAAACCTGTTGGACGGGTATTATGCTGTGGAACAGACCTTATTGTGTGGGAAACAAAATACTGCTTTGAAAGGCAAAGGATTCTGTAAACTGATAAAGGAGTGGTTTACCTTGTAGTCTAGGAAACTAAAATACAGACCGACTATTGAACCTTTAAACAGGTCAGTGACCATGGCTCTCCAGATGTTTTGGAACTGCTTTTCCCCCAAGGTTCTGCCAACCTAAATAGTAGCTGAGCATCAATGGGAGATGTAGTTCCAAACACCTGGAGGGCCATGGTTGCTGACCTGTTAAATCAGTGTTTATCAGCTTTAGTTTTAAAGTATGGATAGATTATCAGCAGCTGAAATTCTGCAAATCCGTGATATCTGTATATGCCGTAAATTTTCTGATATTGCCTATTGGACAAGTTTGCTCACTAAAGCCGCGACACACGAGGTCGCCCAGAACGTCACCAATCCGGGGCTTGTCCCACAGCAGGCTGACAACTCTTGCTGTAGGACTTCCCCTGCCCACTGATGGTATTACACATGAGAGTGATGACTACAGATATTTGGATTTATTTATATAGGATTTTACCAGGAAGGACACATTGAGATTTCTCTCGTTTTCTAGTACCTACTGGGTTCAAGAACATTGTATTTCTGTAACAACTGTAACATTTCAAAGTAATACAATGCAAGATATAAAAAAAAACAATATACAGAATAACAGAAAATAAATATGTAGGAAATAGTCATTATGCTACTTGTTTACAGGTGCATTCTGTATTGAGGTATGTTAATAGGGAGCTCTTGACTGACTTAAGACTGGGGAAAGATTTGATGGCGTCTGGGAGGTTATTCCATAACTGCGGTGCTCTGCAGGAAAATGAGGATCGAGCAACTTTCATTTTGTATTGTGGTATTGCAAGTAAGGCAAGTAAGGTTATTGCAAGTTATAGGATGAGGGAACTGCTGAGGGAAGCCGCCTATTCAGGTAGGGTGGCAGCTTCCCAGAAAAGCTCTTAAACACCAGGTTGGAAAGGTGAAGGGAGCGTCTTGACTCCAGCGAAGGCCAGTTTAGTTCTTTTAACATGTCACAATGGTGGGTCATGTAGTTACATTGTAGCACAAAGCGGCAGAATGGGTTATACAATGTGGTAAGTTTCTGAAGGTGTGTTTGCGGGGCAGCTGCATACACTACATCTTCGTATTAAATAGCTGGCATAAGCATTTGTTGTACAATCTACTTTCTTATCGTGGGACTCCGGCAGGATTGGTTTCTGTACAGGGCACCTAGTTTGGGGTAAAGTTTAGATGAGAGTTTTTCTATGTGGGGGCCAAAGGATAGATTTGGGTCTAACCACATACCTAGATATTTGAGAGAAGTGACTGGTCAGGGAGCCATTTGATTTTGTCCGCACACATAGATGGGGATTTTGCAATTTGTGTAGTTTAGGTGCTGTTCCAAAGAGCATGGTTACCGTTTTGTCAGTATTTAAAAAAAGTTTGTTGTGTTTGATCCCTTTTCTACCTCTGTGAATTGGTCTTGCAGCACGGCCTCCAGTTGTGGGAGAGTTGGTTTGCTGCTATAGATTACGGTGTCGTCTGTGTACATGTGTATAGTTGAGGCTTTGCAGATATTGGGCAGATCATTTATGAATATTGTAAATAGCAGGGGGCCGAGTATCGAGCCTTGGGGTACACCGCAAGTGACTGGGAGGGAGGAGCTTCCATCTAGCTGGGAATACCCCATACAGAAGATGCAGGGGTCTATTGGTCCCCTGTATTTCTGGTACCTTTTCCAACAGCAGGGGTTAGCAACCTTGGCCCTCCAGATCTTTTGGAACTACACTTACCATATAGTTCCAAAACATCTGTAGAGTCAAAGATGCTGAACCCTTACGTACTCCTATTGAGGTATCGTTGCAAATGCCAGAATCTAGACACAGCCATACGGTTTGTAAAATAAAAGCTTAAAGAAAAAATCTAATAAATTGAACAAGTGTGCACTGCGCAATGCATAAAGTGTTATCAAACTCTGTTAATGGCATAATGTCAGATTTGTGCTTTTTATTTTCACGACTTGAAATTTACTTAAACACAGGCTTTAATCAGAAATCCCTAAGCTTCAGATGGCAAAATGTGACCCTGAAACACCTCCACACGAATTGAGTGGTGTTACAGCGCACAGCAGTATAAGCACATGGAGTCCAACAGCAAGCTTGCTTTCAGGCCAGGAGAGAGAAGCCAATGCACTGCGGATCTGAGCACAGTTTATGGCACAAAACTAATGACAGTTACTGTATGCAATCATTTAGGAATAATTCACTAAAATAGGCATAAATTAGGGGAGGGAGCTTGTTTTAGAATAACACTTTAGCAGCCATATTCCACTTGCATGTATGTTCTAGGTCAGCGATCGCAAACCTTTTTTTTCCAAGAATCATGGGAGATGCAGTTCTGAAACTTCTAGGGTGCAAAGGCTCCCCATCACTTGTCTAAGTTCTGACTGCAAACATATGGTCAGGTTACATTTAGGGAACAGCCTGAAGTCATTTGTGCCAGACAGGAATAAAGGAACATCTGGTGGTCTGGAAAGGGTTAATCTATCCACACTCCATGATACACCACATTCCAGCATTTACAAGAAACTCGATTTCTCTCCCAGACACAATGTAAAGCTGTGCAGAAAGTAAAGGCTGGGTCAGATGCCTCCTAGAAAGCCTGCAGGGCACAGGCTGTGGCTCTGCAGCTGCTGTGAAACACACATCCCGTGATGCTTTGCACCACAACAGGCCTGTCAGAAGAGACAGCGGGCACGGAGCCCCTCGAAGCCAAAGAATTCCACCGGATAAGACATACGAAGTTGTAGCCCCTCCCAGAGGCTGGGCCTAGGCCCCAGCACTCACCGGTTCACCGGGGAGCTCCCGCCGCAGCTGGGCCTTCAACTCCCGGACAGTGCAGCTCCTGGCCGCTCTGACCTCCTTCTCGTCCTGCTTCAGGCTGGGACTCCGGATTAACAGCGTCACTTCTTCGTCCGCCATGTCCGCGGCCTTGTTATCGTTGTAAATTTATATCCTGACGCGCGACTTCCGGCCACACGGGCACAATATTAACGTCACTTCCCGTCTGCTCTAGAACACCCAGGCTATATGAGCCGCGCGGCTCGGTATCGCCGTCTCTTATACTGGGGCTGGTGTTGCTAAACACCGTGTGGCCGGCGCCGATTGGCTGGAGGAGCCTGGAGCTTTTACGTGTGCCAATCGGCGGGGAGGGCGGTGACAGTGGGCGCGTGGTCGTCTGATGCAACTACGCGGCCAGGAATGGAAACATGCGAGACTGCTCGCGTTGCCCCGCCTCCTGCCTGTGATTGACAGGCGCTGATGGGGAAGTTGCCTGCTGGGACTTTGTTTACAAAGTGAAAGCTCAGGTTCTGCAGGAAAAGCGATTCAAGAGTTGGTGCAGTCACCATGGAAACCAATAGACCTTTGCTCCCCAGTGTGCGTCATTTTAGGAGCCTCCCTCAGAATCGAATTAACACAATATAGGGGCTTATTCGCTAAACAGTGGTGATGGTTGTTGTAACTGCAACAGACTTCAGGGTTTCTAAGTTAGAAATCCAATGATGAGCAGAAGAAGCTATATTGATGAATCTTCTCCTGCCACTGACTGTCCCTTTTGTGTAACACTGACATTTGTTGTGGTTCCTACAATAACTCAGGGCCCTATTCCCTAGTTGACGCTAACGGTCGCGTTTAGATGTGTAAGCGCTAATGCCAGGATAAGTGACTTTAACACATGCCCCCCACTAAACCCGTAAGACATCACTTTCTGATTCCGCATTTGCAAAATCATTTGGCACCCCCTAAATCCAGCCAATAAATCCCATACTCCCCTCGCATCCCGCGTCGAGAACGATGGCCAAGCCGCTTCTTGGGAGCAGAGTGAGACTCGAGACAAATAGTTCCCAGTCTCCCTCTGTGGCGCAGGGCTCACGGCCCGGAAGCACAACCCTCCATGGAGTCCTATGGACTCCAGGAGGTGTTGCTTGCGGCGGCGCTTTCCGGAGGCGAGGTGCTCAGCTGGCGCCTGCCCCGGAATATCGCGGTACAATGAGGACGCTATAGGGAAAACTAAAGGCGCACATTTTCCCTGTTGGTGTCCCCATTTCATCGCGAGCTAGGAAAGAGTGCCCTCAGTGTATCGTGAGTGTGAACGCCCCTCACTGTCTCTGGATCTCTCAGTGAATGTGTGTGTTTGTTTCTATCAGTAACTCTTTAATTTTCTGTCTCTGTCAGGATCCATGTGTCTGTCAGTGTCTCGGAAATGTATCATTGTCTATATGTGTCTGTCAGTGTCTCGGAAATGTGTCATTGTCTATATGTGTCTGTCAGTGTCTCGGAAATGTGTCATTGTCTATATGTGTCTGTCAGTGTCTCGGAAATGTGTCATTGTCTATATGTGTCTGTCAGTGTCTCGGAAATGTGTCATTGTCTATACGTGTCTCGGAAATGTGTCATTGTCTATATGTGTCTGTCTTTGTGTCAGTGCCCCAATGTCTCTCAATGTCGTTCTTAGTCTCTGTTAAGGCTGGACGTCCACTGGATCCGTAGTCGTGCGACCGACTTGGTCGTCAGACTATGAACGATATCGGTCGTGCGACTTGGTCTAACGAGGGTCATCCAATGCATCAGACTTGCGATCAGCGACTATGGACCCAAAAAACTGTTTATTCTTTTTTTCTGAGACTATTGCATATTGCATTCTGCTTTTGGAAACTCTGCAGTCCTGTGTGTGTGAAAATGGATATGGATATGGAGGAGCTGGATGCGCTAGTACGGTTTGTGAATTTTAACTCCTTTTGCAGCTGAAAAAGGACCTAAAATTCATTCAAAAGCTCCCTTAAGACTTTCCTATTTAGGGAAGCCTACCACCTGACTCACTGACTCACCCAGTCCATCACTCTCACCTTGCAGTCCATCATTCTCGCCTTGCAGTCCATCACACTCGCCTTTGTAGTCCATCACTCTTGCCTTGCAGTCCATCACGCTCACCTTGCAGTCCATCACTCTCACCTTGCAGTCCATCACTCTCACCTAGTTGTCCTTCACTCTCACCTAGCATTCCACCACTCTCACCTTGCATTCCACCACTCTCACCTTGCATTCCACCACTCTCACCTTGTAGTCCATCACTCTCACCTTGCAGTCCATCACTCTCGCCTTGCAGTCCATCACTATCGCCTTGCAGTCCATCACTCTCACCTTGCAGTCCATCACTCTCACCTAGCTGTCCATCACTCTCACCTTGCAGTCCATCATTCTCACCTTGCAGTCCATCACTCTCAACTAGCAGTCCATCACTCTCACCTTGCAGTCCTCTCCTCCTGTTTCCACCCCCAACCCTTCTAGATTGTAAATTCCCACGGGAATAGGGCCCTCATTTCCTCCTGTACTGGTTTGTCAAAATGTTGTTCAATGTATTGTAACCCTGTCTATACTGTGCCTATTGTAGAGCGCTGTGGAATATATGGACGCTTTATAAATAAAGAATAATAATAATTCACCCTGTCCCCTACCCAAACACGGCTAGTCTCACCCATCTCCCATACAAAAATATTCATTTAAATATCAAAAAATTTAATATACGTAATAGCGTTTTTAACCCCCTAATCAACTTCTCAGCATCCATCTCCTTCCCTGATCGTCTGGCTGTCTGAGTTGCTTGTGCGATATTTCCAAAATGTTTGGTCTGATCGCTAGTCTGCAGTAGATTTCAAAAGTCGCTGGAAATCGCAAGTCTGACGCAATGGACGACGGTACATTCACAATAGTGTTGTTGGATTGTTGGTCTGACGACATGGACGACTTTGTGCAATGTCGTTGTCGCACGAATACAGATCCAGTGGACGCCCAGCCTTAGTCCCTCTGTGTGTCTGTCTTTGTGCTTCTGCCAATGTCTGTGTCTCATTCCCTATGTGTCTGTCAGTGTTCGTAGTATCTGTTGTTGTCTCTGTCTGTCTTTCAGTGTCTCTGTGTGCCTGTAAGTGTCTTAATGTCTGTGTCTTGGTGCCTCTGTCAGTGACACAGTGTCAATGTCTCAGTGTCTGTTAGTGTCTGTATTAGTGTCTCTGTATGTCACGGTCAATGTCTTTGTCAGTTCTGTGAATAGAAGACACAATAGTCAACTATGGGGCAATTTCGTTGCTGCTGAACTGTGGCGAACTGCAGCCTATATTGCTGACAATTCGCCAGTACTTGGCAAATTGACAGCTTGGTGAATAGACAAATTGCCTAGAATGGTGCAATTCACCGTTTGGTGCAAATCGGGGGCCAATTCAGAGTTTAGTGAATAACCTCTAGACAAAGTCTCTGAATAGAAGGGGAGGATATAGATATGTTCTGCATAGAAGGGACAGATATATTTATGTGCACAGAGAGCTCTCCGGGGAATAATTCACACAGGCTGCTTGTGGTTACATACGCCGCGCCAGGTGCTGATGACAGTTTGTGTAAAGCATTGCAGAATGGACTCAGGGGAGATACGGGTTAGATAGTAACAGAAGACGGACGTAAGGCCACCCCCCGCGCTCTTGTCCTAGTTGAAATGGAAGCACATGTTTGCTCTTCAAAAGAACAGGAGTGGACTGACTAATTTTTACCTGGTGGGTGCAGGTACCATCCGGCCAGGGGCAGACAAGCGTTTTTCAGAGCATAAGGAATGTCCTTGAGAGTGGATGTTCCTTCCACTTTGACGCTCATGTGGCCACCTCGCTGAGCGCAGTTAGTGCGCTCAGCGCTACAAAGCTCGATCGTGCTTTGCAGCCCCGTCGAATGCGAAGCGCATCTACATCATTGGGAGTACTGAGCAGCCAGATCCTGGGTGCACCGAGCAGTCAGATCCTGGGTGTGCCGAGCAGCCACATCATTGGAAGCACTGAGCAGCCAGATCCTGGGGAGCATGGAGCAGCCAGATCCTGGGGAGCACCGAGCAGCCAGATCCTTCAGCCAGATCCTGGGTGCACTGAGCAGCCAGATCCTGGGGAGCACTGACCTGCCAGATCCTGGGTGCACTGAGCAGCTAGATCCTGGGGAGTACTGAGCTGCCAGATCCTGGGGAGCACTGGGCAGCCAGATCCTGGGGAGCACCGAGCAGCCAGATCCTGGAGAGCACTGAGCAGCCAGATCCTGGGTAGGGATGAGCTGTTCGGTTCGATCAGTTCGGAGTTCGATTCGAACTCTGGCTGTTCGCAAGTTCGCGAACGTCGAACTTTTTGGCTTGTTCGGTTGAGTTCGAAAAAAAATTAATTTGAAAAAAGTATAAAAAATACTACAAAATCTAGAAATAAAGAGACTCTTTACTGCAGAATATTATAAGCAATGGTTTATTAGATATTGAATTAACAAATAATGTCTACGTGCAAAGATTCTCACCGCTAAATGACCTGTGTTCTCAAATGGCGTAAACAACAGGTGTTTAATTAGTGTTTGGAAATAACATGTGCTTTTAATTAGTCTGGTCTGATGAATTTGATACATTGTCTGGTGAGGGTGTGGTGTCTCCTGATCTGAACATGTATCAAACAACACCTGTGCTTCTGAGAAGTGTTCATTTCTCTACTAAATCTTCCTCTGATATGCTGTTTAACCCCTTAGCTAATTTTTACCGCTTTCGCTCATCATGTTTAAATGCGATTTGAAGCCACATTTTATTAAATGACCCTGACATATTACATAGTTACATAGTTACATAGTTATATAGGCTGAAAAAAGACATGCGTCCATCGGGTTCAGCCTCTCCCACATAACCTACTGCTGTTGATCCAAAAGAAGGCAAAAAACCCAGTCTGAAATGCTTGCCAATATGCAACATACTGGGAAAAAATTCCTTCTTGACCCCAGAATGGCGTCAGATTTCTCCTTGGATCAAGAAGCTTTTACCCACATATTAAATATTATAACCCTTAATATTCTGTGTCTGCAGGAAGTCATCCAGTCGTTTTTTAAAAGTCTGTACAGACTCAGACCCAACCACCTCAACAGGCAGAGAATTCCACAGCTTTATTGTTCTCACCGTAAAATAACCCTTCCTATGCTTTAAGCTAAATTTTCTTTCTTCCAGTCTAAATGGATGACCCCTTGTCCTATGTATAGTCCTGTTAATGAATAGGTTATCAGACAATGGTTGATAATGGCCCCGTATATATTTATATAAGGTTATCAGATCCCCTCTAAGGCGCCGTTTCTCTAAACTAAACAGGTTTAAGCTTGTTAGTCTTGCCTCATAACTTAACCCTTCCATTCCCCTTATTAATTTAGTTGCCCGCCTCTGCACTTTTTCTAACGCTATAATATCTTTTTTTAAGACCGGTGCCCAAAATTGCACGGCATATTCAAGGTGCGGCCTGACCATTGATTTATACAGAGGCAAAATTATGTTTTCATCCCGTGAGTGAACTAGCCTTTTAATGCATGCCAATACTTTGCTTGCCTTGGCAGCTGCTGTTTGACATTGCACATTGTTACTTAGTTTGAAGTCTATGATTATTCCCAAATCCTTCTCCTGCTTGGATTTCCCTAACTCCGTACCATTTAGGGCATAAGTTACTTGTGTGTTCTTCACTCCAAAGTGCATAACTTTGCATTTATCTACATTAAATTTCATCTGCCATTTAAGTGCCCAGTTCCCCAATCTATCTAAATCCCTCTGCAGCGAAGTAACATCCTGCTCACATTGTATTACTTTTCCTAGTTTTGTGTCATCTGCAAACACTGATACATGACTTTCAATGCCTATCTCAAGGTCATTTATAAATAAATTGAATAGTATTGGTCCTATAACAGACCCCTGAGGGACACCGCTTACCACTGGTGTCCATCTTGAAAATGTACCATTTATGACCACTCTCTGTACCCTATCTTTTAGCCAGTTTTCTATCCAAGAACAAGTATTTTCATCTAGACCAATTTTTCTTAATTTAAATAGTAACCTTTTGTGTGGAACTGTGTCGAAAGCTTTGGCAAAATCTAAGTAAATCACATCCACTGCGACCCCCTGATCTATACTTCTACTTACTTCCTCATAGAACGTAATTAGGTTAGTCTGACATGATCTGTGTTTCATGAAACCATGCTGATTTTTGCCAATAACATTATACCTCCCAATAAATTCCTGAATATTATCCCTTAGTAACCCCTCGAATACTTTCCCAGCCACAGATGTTAAGCTCACAGGTCTATAATTCCCAGGCACAAATTTTAAACCTTTCTTAAATATAGGGACGACGTCAGCTTTTCTCCAATCCTCTGGTACTATTCCTGAAAAAAAAGAATCTTGAAAGATTAAGAACAGAGGTTTACATTATTAGATATTAGATATTATTAGATATTAGATATTGTTCTTTCCGTCAGATTCCGCAGATTCATAATATATCATTTTTGTATGTATACGTCATGTCCTGCCTGTATATTATGACAAAAAATGCAATAAAAATTGAATTTTTAATCATCTGCAGTATGTAAAGTGTTTTTTTTAGCACATGAGCGTTTGTGGTTATGTTTTCTATGGGGTGCGCTTGTACAAAAATTTGAAATGGGGACTTGTTACATTTTGTGGGGGGAATTACGTGATTTATAGCAAACGCACCCCATAGAAAAAAATCACTAGTGCAGCATCATTGTTCACATTATAATTGAAATGTGAACAATATTGCTGCATTAATAAAAATAACACACAAAAAAAATACATGTTTTTATATATACATATATATTTTTTTACTTTATACCGGGTCATGTTGGGTATCATGCTCAGGCCTTTCGATTGACACCCTCCATGACCCCCTAGCTGCCACGGTTCTGGAGATATCGGGGTTCAAATGAACCCCCTATCTCCACCAGGGGATTCCGGGCAGCTAGGGGTTCCCCGGCTATCTGACGTTGTTACCGGAATCCACTTGGTTCACTCGGGACGAGGCCGGACCGAACACGAGCAAGGATTGTCGGAACACGAGTCTCTTCAGGAAAGGCAAACTTTATTGTGATATCACAACAGATGCTCAAACAGGATTCAATCGCAAAGAATGAGCCCCGAGTCCCTCGTGACATCCAATCTTATACCCCAAATACACAATTAGGTACATCCCAATTAGTCCACCTCCCGATGACACTCTTCCCACCCCACGTGGGTTAGTACCTCCCTTTAGTCTAATACAAAAGACATTTCATTAATTGGCCGTAAATTGGCAAACTTTGTGTTAGTAGCAATAAATCATGATTAGTCACTCCTACTGTTCCTGGCTGTGCCTGTTTCCCTAGCGCCTTCAATTATTTGTTACAAATGGCACCTGGTCTGATCTCTATACTCCTTTGTATTTCTGCGGGCCCCAACGACCTTGGAGTATCTTTCTCTGTGCCTGGAACAGCAGAGATCTTTCTCAGCACTTTAATTGTTTGTTCTGCTAATCTCAGCACATTCCTAAATTTCTATGTATGCCTGAGTTTCAACTAAAAACTACCTAATTATTTTCAAGTGAACCAATATTCTGAACAAGATGGTCGCCTGGCTTATAATGGCGGGCATCTTCCAGTCTATTTCCACTTCAACGTCATCACGCTATGCGTGAGGATGTCAGGCAGTGAGGGGGGACCCGGGGTGGAGCCGCCATCCAAGATGGCGGCCCCCACCGGAGCTAGGCCGCACTTCGGCACTGCAAGGCATCTCTATACACAGCCCCATCAGCATCTCTATACACAGCCTCACAGTATCTCTATACACAACCTCACAGCATCTCTATACACAGCCCCATCAGCATCTCTATACACAGAATCTCTATACACAACCCCATCAGCATCTCTAAACACAGCCTCACAGCATCTCTATACACAACCCCATCAGCATCTCTATACAGAAACAGCATCTCTATACACAACCCCATCAGCATCTCTATACACAGCATCTCTATACACAACCTCACAGCATCTCTATACACAACCCCATCAGCATCTCTATACACAAACAGCATCTCTATACACAACCCCATCAGCAGCTCTATACACAAACAGCATCTCTATACACAACCCCATCAGCATCTCTATACACAGCATCTCTATACACAGCCTCACAGCATCTCTATACACAGCCTCACACATCTCTATACACAATCCCATCAGCATCTCTATACACAAACAGCATCTCTATACACAACCCCATCAGCATCTCTATACACGGCATCTCTATACACAACCCCATCAGCATCTCTAAACACAGCCTCACAGCATCTCTATACACAGCCTCACAGCATCTCTATACACAACCTCACAGCATCTCTATACAAAACCCCATCAGCATCTCTATACACAGCATCTCTATACACAGCCACACAGCATCTCTATACACAGCCTCACAGCATCTCTATACACAACCCCATCAGCATCTCTATACACAAACAGCATCTCTATACACAACCCCATCAGCATCTCTATACACAGCATCTCTATACACAACCCCATCAGCATCTCTATACACGGCATCTCTATACACAGCCTCACAGCATCTCTATACACAACCCCATCAGCATCTCTATACACAAACAGCATCTCTATACACAACCCCATCAGCATCTCTATATACAAACAGCATCTCTATACACAACCCCATCAGCATCTCTATACGCAGCCTCACAGCATCTCTATACACAACCCCATCAGCATCTCTATACACAACCTCACAGCATCGCTATACACAGCCTCACAGCATCTCTATACACAACCCCATCAGCATCTCTATACACAACCTCAGCATCTCTATACACAGCCTCACAGCATCTCTATATACAAACAGCATCTCTATACACAACCCCATCAGCATCTCTATACACAGCCACACAGCATCTCTATACACAGCCTCACAGCATTTCTATACACAACCCCATCAGCATCTCTATACACAGCATCTCTATACACAACCTCACAGCATCTCTATACACAACCCCATCAGCATCTCTATACACAAACAGCATCTCTATACACAACCCCATCAGCAGCTCTATACACAAACAGCATCTCTATACACAACCCCATCAGCATCTCTATACACAGCATCTCTATACACAGCCTCACAGCATCTCTATACACAGCCTCACACATCTCTATACACAACCCCATCAGCATCTCTAAACACAGCCTCACAGCATCTCTATACACAGCCTCACAGCATCTCTATACACAACCTCACAGCATCTCTATACACAACCCCATCAGCATCTCTATACACAAACAGCATCTCTATACACAACCACATCAGCATCTCTATATACAAACAGCATCTCTATACACAACCCCATCAGCATCTCTATACACAAACAGCATCTCTATACACAAACCCATCAGCATCTCTATACACAGCCACACAGCATCTCTATACACAGCCTCACAGCATCTCTATACACAACCCCATCAGCATCTCTATGCACAAACAGCATCTCTATACACAACCCCACCAGCATCTCTATACACGGCATCTCTATACACAACCCCATCAGCATCTCTAAACACAGCCTCACAGCATCTCTATACACAGCCTCACAGCATTTCTATACACAACCTCACAGCATCTCTATACACAGCCTCACAGCATCTCTATACACAACCTCACAGCATCTCTATACACAGCCTCACAGCATCTCTATACACAACCTCACAGCATCTCTATACACAACCCCATCAGCATCTCTATACACAAACAGCATCTCTATACACAACCCCATCAGCATCTCTATATACAAACAGCATCTCTATACACAACCCCATCTGCATCTCTATACACAAACAGCATCTCTATACACAAACCCATCAGCATCTCTATACACAACCTCACAGCATCTCTATACACAGCCTCACAGCATCTCTATACACAACCCCATCAGCATCTCTATACACAGCCTCACAGCATCTCTATACACAACCTCACAGTATCTCTGTGAACCCTCAAATGAACCCCCTATCTCCACGAGGGGATTCCGGGCAGCTAGGGGTTCCCCGGCTTTCTGACGTCATCATGCTATGCGTGAGGACGTCAGGCAGTGAGGGAGGACCCTGGGATGGAGCCACCATCCAAGATGGCGGCCCCCACCGGAGCTAGGCCGCACTTCGGCGACGCAAGGCACAGAAGTGCGACCCGGTGCCTAAGGGGTTAAAGGCAGGCACCGCTTAAAAGGGGAGACTTTTTTTTGTGGGACCTCTCGATCGGGAGGGAGAGGGATCCGAACGGATCCCCCCTCCCTTCCAGGCGATCTCCCGGCATTGCCAGGGGGTCGCCTGGAAATGACGTCATCGCGCATGGCGCGATGACGTCATTTACGTTGGGAGGAGCTTGACTTCAGCGTCTGAGGACGCTGAAATCAGAACGCTACGGGACCCCCATACACCTTTTATGGCAAATATCTTGCATATATGCCCTCTTGGAGGGCACTCTAAAAATCTAATTTTGAGTCCCATTGACTTGCATTGAGTTCGAGTTCGAATTCGAACTTTTGAAAAGTTCGAATGTGAACCGAACTCGGGGGTGTTCGGCTCATCCCTAATCCTGGGGAGCACTGGGCAGCCAGATCCTGGGTGTGCCAAGCAGCCTGGGTGTGCCAAGAGGCCAAGCGCCTCAATGGGAGCACTGAGGAGCCAGATCCTCTACAACAATAGACTGCCCTTCGGGCAGGCTTAACACCTAGGGCCAAATTACAATCCTAGTGTTAAAACGCGGGCGCAGTTTTCCCCCTTGCACCCACGTTTTAACGCTGGATTACAATGTAGGTGCAAAAAATGCTGCCTGCATTGTTACCGTGCGGTAAAATTCAGGATGCTCGCAGCAGCGCTGAGCGCTGCCGCGAGCATCCCGGGCCGTAGTGCGCGGTAACAATGCAGGCAGCTTTTTAAGCGCCTGCATTATAATTCCACGCTAAACCGGGTCGGTAGGGGAAAACTGCAGGCACAGTTTTTTCTCCATTCCGCCCCCGTTTTAGTGTGGAGAATGTAATGTGGCCCCACATCTTGTTTGTTGGCCCTTGCTGGTGGACTTCACCGCCTACTGAGGTTATTGCACATGGGTGTGATGATGTCATAAACTAGGGATGTGCGTTTCGGGTTTTGGAATTTCGGAATTTTCACGAAATTTCCCGATTCGTGCATTCGGATTCGGCCGATTTTCCAAAAATTTTCAGATCCGAAAAGTTTTTGAATGGAATAGAAATGTGTAAAATCGAAATTCATTTTCGTTCCGTTCATGATTTCGGCTCCATACCTGATTTCAGTTCCATTTCAGTCATTTCGGACATCGTATTTATATCGCTGATTCTGTAATTAAATTTTGTATCATTCCCATCTCAATGTATCCTTCCTGGAAAACCAGAGAAATCTCAATGTATCCTTCTTGTAAAACCAGAGAAATCTCAATGTATCCTTCTTGTAAAACCAGAAAAATCTCAATGTATCCTTCTTGTAAAACATGAGAAATCTCAATGTATCCTTTTTGTAAAACATGAGAAATCTCAATGTATCCTTTTTGTTAAAAATGAGAAATATCAATGTATCTTTCCTGGAAATCCAGAGAAATCTCAATGTATCCTTCTTGTAAAACATGAGAAATCTCAATGTATCCTTCCCGGGAAACCAGAGAAATCTCAATGTATCCTTCTTGTAAAAAATGAGAAATCTCAATGTATCCTTTTTGTAAAAAATGAGAAATCTCAATGTATCCTTCTTGTAAAACATGAGAAATCTCGATGTATCCTTCCTGGAAATCCAGAGAAATCTCAATGTATCCTTCTTGTAAAACATGAGAAATCTCAATGGCAGAATTATCGTATCAGCAGAATTATCGTATCGTATAATTATCGTATCTGAAAAACCATTAGTTTACGTCAAAATGAATAGACACTTTGAAACGAGAACAGACATTCCTAAAAACACGAAAATTTCCGAAATCACGAAAAAAAAGTCGATACGAAAGGAAACGAATCGAAACGAAAATCGTCCGAAACGAGTCGAATCGAAAATTTACAAAATCCTAACGAACCGAACCGAATCGAACCGAAAAAAAAATCGGTGCACAAGCCTATCATATACAGGGTTTCTCCTCATGTGGCAGGGGATTCTCTGTACAGGAGATGCAGGAGTCTTTTGGGAGGAGTCCTCTTTGCTTAGGGGTCCCACTTGGTGCTATCCTTGGGGGGCCTCGGTGCTCTGCTTGGGAGGGGCTACTCTTTGTGCTTTGCTTGGGGGAACCCCTCTTGGTATTTTCGGATGTAATCTTAATCAGAGCTATTATGAAACTTACAAACTCCATAGACTTTAATGGCTGTGCTAAGTTTACAAAAACTCTGGTTTACATCTGACTTGGGGTCCATCCAAGCCATTATGCTTAATGAAAGAGCTATTGATCCAATTTCAGGCAGGGTAGCTGGATGCTCGCTAATACAAGTAGGGATGAGCTGTTCGGGTTTGGACGGTTCGGAGTTCGACCCAAACTTTGGCAGTTCGAAAGTTCACGAATTTCGAACTTTTTGGGCGTGTTCGGTTCGAGTTCGAAAAAAAAAAGAAATTTTGAAAAAAGTATAGAAAATGCTTAAAAAAATACTAAAAAATCTAGAAATAAAGAGACTCTTAACTGCAGAATATTATAAGCAACGGTTTGTTAGATATTGAATTAAAAACTAATGTGTACGTGGAAAGATTATCAACTCTAAATGACCTTTGTTCACAAACGGGCATAACACCAGGTGTTTTTAGTCTGGTAATCAATTTGATACATTGTACAATATAGTGAGGGGGTGGTGTCTGCTTCTGTTTGAGATTTGAGAATTAATTTCCCTAAAACATCCTAAAATGCTGCATTTAACCCTTTCGCTGCTGAGGCTTTTCACACCTCTGTGCTGAGGTCATTTTTACCGCTTTCGCTCATCATGTTTAACCGCGGTTTGTAGCCATATTTTGATATATGACCCAGACATATTATATATCGTTCTTTCCGGCAGACTTGGCAGATTCATAATATGTCATTATTATATGTATACGTTATGTCATGTCTGTATATTATAACAAAAAATGCAATAAAATTAGAATTTTCAATAATTTATTATGTGTAAAGTGTTTTTTTTCACATTTTAACATGCGATCGTTTGCGGTTATATTTTGTATGAGGTGCGCTTGTTAAAATAATTAGAAATGGGGTCTCGTTACATTTTTTTTTGGGGAAAATTTCGCTTTTTTTAACAAACGCACCGCATACAAAAATTGTTAGTGCAGCATTATTGTTCACATTATAATTGAAATGGGAACAATATTGCTGCATTAACAAAACAAAAACAAACAAAAAAATTTGTTTATTTTTTTTTTAGAATTTTTTTTTTAAATATTTTTATTTTTTTATTTTTATTTTTTTAAAAAAACATTTTTCATGCTCATGTTTAGTATCCTTGGAAAGGCCATGCTCTGGCCGATCCAACGATATCAAACATTAACACCTAGCTGCCACGGATCGGGAGATAGGGGGTTCATTGGAACCCCCTATCTCCACCATTGGTGGCAGCTAGGGGTTAACTCCAGGACTGGCATCATCGTGCTATGCATGATGACGGCAGTCCTCAGGGGGAGTTCCTGGAGGCTTGGCCGACATCCAAGATGTCGGCCAGCTCCAGGAGAGGATCACGATCCGGTGCTGTTCAGCGCCGATTCGTGATCCGGCTCCCCAGGGGTTAATCACAGCCACCGTTTGGAAGGGCAGGCTGTGCCCTTCCAAACGGTGCCTGGATTAACCCTCTGTCCCCGGGCGATCGGGAGGGAGAGAGGTCCGAAGGACCTCCCCCCCTCCCTTTCAGGCGCTTCCTCCGCACATGCGGGGGGCGCCTGAATTAGATGTCATCGCGCCGCCACGATGACATCTAATTGCTCCGCCGGGGTCCCGGAGTGCTGGGCTGACATCCAAGATGTCAGCCCGCACCGGGGGGTGCAGCAGTCCGCCGGAATCCGGCAGACTGCAGCCTCCTGTGCATGGACGCACTCAGTGCGTCCATAGCACAGGAGAACCACTTGGCTGGACGCGCTGAGCGCATCCATAGCAGCCAAGTGGTTAACTGGTGTTTGAGAAAAATCTAAAGCAATGTTATTTTTTACCTCGGGATTAAACATTCACAGGGTTATTCAGAGAGCGGTGAAAAGCAGGAGAATAACTGGAGAAGTGAAAATTCTAGGTCAAAATAGCCAACCCTGAGAGAGAGGTGAAAGCCAGGAGAACTGGCAAGAGAAGAGAACAATCTAGACCAAATAGCCGATTTGGAAAGTGAGATAAATATTTTGACCTAGAATTTTCCATTCTCCAGTCATTCTCCTGCTTTTCACCGCCAAAAAATCAGTAAACTTTTTCTGCGTGTCCGAAAATGTCTCCTCTTTTCATACAGACTGCCGCCCCAAGCAGTTGTTTATGGATAGATTAAAGGAAAAGCATTTACCGTCATTTGAAATGTCATTTTTTGGTTTTTACAAATTTCTATACATCCTAGAAATCCGCCACTTCACGGGCAGGTTATGGGGACCTCCTAGGCACGATATTTGTAGGAATTTTTGTTTTTTATTTTTAACCCTTATTACATGGAAAACTCACTGTCCCTTTAAAAACGTTTTTTTTTTTACTTTTTGTCCTTGTTTCCTGTCCCCCAGGGCACTACCCGGACCCCCATACACCTTTTATGGCAAATATGTAGCATATATGCCCTCTTGGAGGGCACTCTAAAATACCGAATTTTCAGCCCCATTGACTTGCATGGGGGTTCGGGTTCTGGTTCGGGTTCGACCCGAACAAATGGGAAGTTCGGGTTCGGGCTCGAACCGAACTCGGGGAGTGTTCGGCTCATCCCTAATTACAAGCACCCACGCTACACCAAGGCTTCCTATAGTTTCTACAGGTGGCGCTAATGAGTGGGAATCCAGAGAATAGCGAGTGATTCCTCCTGTCTGTACTTCCCATCCTGCTACCTCTGTAATTACTGCCCACCACAGTGCTAGATCTAACATCTCCCATACATAGGGGGGTGACTGGGTGGAAGCTGAACTCTGGTGTATCCACCCTCATGATCTGGCCCATCTGATACCCATGAGTGGGGCACGAATGAGAGGTCACCGTGTTTAGCAACTGAGTGGCCATTACCTGGACCTAAACCAACTGGGCATCGTCCATGGTATTAACACTTGTGCTGCCACTAGGCTTTCATGCCACGATTCTTTTCATCCAAAACAAGACCAATAGTAAAAAAATTAGGAAGAAGCAAATTCACAGAATTTTTTTGATTACCGGTAATACATTTATTAATTTGTTGTACAATGCCCCCTCTTAAAGTGGTGGTCCCTGGGCCAACTGCTCGTCGCTGGAGTGCCAACTGACAGTGCGCTGCCTCTTGCAGGAGGGTCATCTGACAGTGCGCTGCCTCTTGCTGGAGGGTCAACTGACGGTGCGCTGCCTTTTGCTGGAGGATTATTTGATAGAGAGCTGCCTCTTCCTGGAGGATCATCTGATCGACAGCTGCCTTTTGCTGGAGGAGCCACTGGCAGAGTGCTGCTTCATTCTGAAGGGCCCACTGCCGGAGCACTACTTTTTGCGGTGGCCTTATCTCATTCTTCTTCTCCATTCTTCAGTTGGATCGCTTACACTTTGGTTTTGAAAAGTGTGTTCAGAGTGTCCTAGCTCAACCTTGGATACTGTTCTGCCTCCTGTGACATCAAAATAGATCACTGTTACATGACAAGCGGCTATGACCAAGTGGACATGGCTTATCTCCTGATAGTTTTTTTTTTCACAATTCAATTTATTCCGAATTTTCACTTAACAGAAATTTAGTTTGGTGACATAGTGATGAAGATAATGCACAAATGCGCACGATGCAAGGAGCATAAGATAATGCAGCACGTGCGAGTAAAGTACAAAAGACAAACATCAGAGGACAAGAAACCAAAGTGCAAATATGCAAAAAAACATTAATTCAAAATGATAACCAACAAAAGCACAAAATCAAATCACGTATCGAAACACAATCGGTTTGTATAGAGCACCGCTGGGAACTGATTACGTGGTTGGGTACTCTGAAACGCAAGGATGGGGTCAGGGGGCGACTTGGGAGTCGAGTCACGGGGCCCATATTTTAGTTCAGTGAGCCACGGTATTGTGTAACTGGGTGGTCAAACACTCCATTCTATAAAGGTGTTGAACCTTGGCTTTAATCTCAGTCAGGGAAGGGAGGGAAGTTTTCCAGGATCGGGCAATGCAGATTCATGAAGCCGTGGAGACCCGATGGGCCAATTGTAGGGCTGGGCGTGCCAGACCGTAGTGTTAGGAGGGGCTGTTGAGGGGGGCTATGAAGGGGTCCGGGCCAGGGGTGTACCCAACACCTGAGATAGTAATTCAAATATTGAAAACCATAAATCCCTAACCCGCCCGTAGCCCCGCCACATGTGATAAAATGTAGCCCCCTGGGCACAAGTACGAGGGCACAATCCTGATGAATTGGGGAAAATCCTCTGGAGGCGTGCAGGATCCAGATACCATCTCGTGAGGAGCTTGTAGCAGTTCTTCTTCACAAGAACGCAGGTCATGATCCTCAAGGAAGAGTCTACAAGGGCATCCCACTCGTCGGGTGAAATGGGACGGCCCACATCCCTTTCCCATAGCAACTGAAATGGACAAGGGATGGACAGGGCCAGGGCGAGGAGCAGGGGGTAGATGTAGGAGATTGCCCCGGTCATACCAGCCCCAGGACCATCCTTTCAAAGGGGGCATTTGGGGGAGGGGGCAACCAAATAGTGAGTGGTGACGAAATGGCGTAACCGAAGACACCTAAAGAACTCTCTGGGCGGAATGTCACAGGATTCCCTAAGATAACCGCAGGACAGGAATTTATGCTGAAGAAGCACTGCGCCCATAGTGGAGAATCCCTTGCCCTCCCACTATTGAAAATCCCCTCCACTTCCCGTAACCCAGGGGGAGAAAAGGCGTTGTCTACCAGGGGAGTCATCCTTCACCCCTCAGTAGTCAGGGCCGCCCAAAGCTTAGTCGAGTTCCAGAGGGCCAGGCTGTGTGCGTTTGTGGTCAGTAATTTAGACTTCTCCAGCAGAGACAACGGGTGCCATGGAAGGTGGAAGAGGTGGGAAGGCCAGACACACTGCCTCTCTATATCCACCCTGCCATCACCAGAGCGCCAATGCAACAGCTGCGTCAACTGGGCCATGCAATAATAGTGCCGAGGTCTGGAACCGCCAGACCCCCCTGGGATTTTGGACGCGTGAGCACAGCGCGGAAGACCCGAGGTCTCTTGCCTCGCCATATAAAGTGAAAAAACACGGATTGTATGTCAGGGAAAATGGCGGGTAGCAGGGGGATAGGTAGGGTCCGAAATAAGTACAATAGGGAGGGCTGTCATCTTAAGGGTGTTTACTCGACCCATCCAGGAGATCAAGTAGGAGGACCATTGGCAGAGCAGGTTGGCATTAACAGATTTAATGATTTAATGATGTTGGGGTATTTGGCTTCATAAAGTCATGCAACCTGGGGAGTGAGGTACACCCCCAGGTACTGAAGGCAGGTGGGGCACCAGCGGAAGGCGAATGCCTCTTTTAGCCTGCAAACGACCGGGCTGGGAAGAGAGAGGTTAAGGGCTTCCAATTTGGAGATGCTAATCTTATAACCAGAGATGGCACAAAATTAATGGAGTCTATGGTAAAGGTTCGGCAGAGATACTACAGGCTGGGTGAGGATGAGCAGGACATCATCGGCAAAAAGGCTGAGTTTATATCTGGGTTCCTGTGGATATGTTCCACCAAGGGTTCGACACATAAAGCAAAGAGGAGGGGGGATAGGGGGCACCCCTGTCTGGTACCATTCAATATGACAAATGGTTTAGATTTCCCACCCATAACAGACACCAAGGCCATCAGAGATGCGTAGAGGGCCTGAATTTCCTTCGGAGCAGGGAATCACCCACCCTAAATTGTTTCAGAACCTCCCAGAGGTAAGGCCAGGCTACGCGGTCGAAATCCTTTTCGGCATCTAATGAAAGAAGTATGGTGGGTTGGTGAGTAGAATGTGCTAAGGAAATCAAGTTAATAGTACGAGACCCCTAATAGTTTTACTGTAAAAACTCTTTGGTATACGAAATCTTAGCCCTTTCATGATTATTCAATAAGCGCCAAAATTGCCACCGAATTTCACAGAGCGGTGAATTTCAACGTATGGTGCAATTTCTTTTCAGTTCGTCAATTTGCCAAATACTGGCGAATTGACAGCAAAATACGGTGCAGTTCACCACAGAGAGGGCTTCTCAGGTGTACCTTGATATGGGGGGGACGGTAAAAAGAGGATCTAATCACCCAGTATAGACAGATGCTTGCTGACCGTCTCTGAGGTAAACTGACAGGAAGAGCGGCTTGCAGGAGCGGGAAAATGGGGCTGGGCCAAACTAACTATATGAGTTAGCGAGGGAAAGTGGAATAATCCATTTTAAATTAGACATGTGCATTCGTTTTAGTACTAAAACGATTTAGTCCGAATTTTGGGATAATTTAGTTTTCATATGACTCAAGAGAAACGAAACTGCTCAGTACAAAAAACGAAAGAAACTAAAATAAAATGCACTACATTTTAGTTTCAGTCCTTTTTGTGATATTACATTGATGAGTGAAGGAGACCAGCAATGAAGAGCGCAACATCGCAACATCCGAAGTTCTGCACCCTCCACATGCCAATGCAGTAGGAAGTTCTATACAGAGAGGGGCATTAATTAATGCAGGAGGATGTTCTATACATTATACAGATAGGGGTATTAATGCAGGAGGATGTTATATACATTATACAGAGAAAGGTATAAATTGAGGAGGATGTTCTATAGAGAGAGGGACATTAATTAATTCAGGAGGATGTTCTATATATTATACAGAGAGGGGTATTAATTAATGCAGGTGGATGTTGTATACAATATACAGAGAGGGGTATTAATTATAATGCAGGAGGATGTTCTAAACATTATACAGAGAGGAGCCTTTTTTTTTAGCCCTTTAAATCCAGTGGCTGTGAGCACTGAGATCGGCTGCTTGTTACATTATCTCTCAGTACAATGTATCAGGCTCAGCTGTTACAGTAACTGACTGTAACAGTGCTCAGAGTTTCAGTAAAACAAAGAAATAATATTCTTCTAATCTCTTATATATAAAAATATTATTTACTAGTTTTACTGAAACTCTGAGTGCTGTGATGAGCAGCAGTCAGTTACTGTAACAGCTTTGCCTGACACGGGGCAGTATTACAATGTTGGTGCTAACTTAACCAGAGCTGTTGTAAACTGAAAACCTCCATAGGCGCCACTACAATAGTAATTGTATCCACTGGTTTTCGGATGAAAGAAATTAGTTTTCATACTAAAGAACTGAAAACGAATTTCTTTAGCAACTAAATAAATTGCGTTTTAGGACTAATCCATTAGTTCAAAACGAAATTTTGTGCTGTGCACATGTCTATTTTAAATACTGTAAAAGCATATGGGGAAAACAAAAAGGAATCTGGTTCCATGACATGTTTTACTCTATTTTTATTGAACCGTTTATTCTTTTCATTTTCAGCAAAAAGCTTTTTTATTTTTTGTTTATCTTTGGAGTATTTTTTTGTAGGTGAAATTTTTGATTCACAATTTTTTTAAAAGTTTTTTTTTTTTTACTCTGTAAAAGGCAGTTTTATTTTTAATAGGCATATATGCAGAAAAAACTGTTTCGTGCTTATTCCCTACCAGGGCGGCTACGGAGATCAGAAGTATCCAGCCCACTTCAGCCCACATTACGATCTCCACGCTAAAACGGGGGTGGTAGGGAGAAAAAACTGCACCCACAGTTTTCCCCATACCGCCCCCGTTTTAGCGTGGAATTTCAATGCAGGTGCTTAAAAAGCTGGCTGCATTGTTTTTGCGCGCTACGGCCCCGCAATCTCGCGGCAGCGCTGAGCACAGCCACGAGCATCCACTCGATGGAGTCCATAGGACTCCATTGAGTTTCCCCTGCCGGTCACATGACCAGCCGGATCTCGCCTTTTCCCCCCAGTCTTTCCCTGCTCCCGCCAGACAGAGGAGGCGGTTGGGGCCGCGTTTCTCGCCGCGGGACAGGAGGTGAGTATACAATGCTTTTTTTTATTTTTCTGGTTGGTGTTAACAGATTCTGCAGAAGCGGAATCCGTTAACACCAAGTCCTGGCTCTGGTTAACTTTCCGCTAACCAGAGCCGGACGTTAATCAGCGTTGGGAGTGGGACTTTGTAATACTAATGCTGATTAACACTTTGCGCTCCCTATACTTAACATGGGGAGCGCAAAGTACAGTAACCTCACGCTGAAAAGCGCAAGGTACCAAACGCAAACAGGTTACTTAACCCGTTTGCGTTTGGATTGTAATATGCGGTAGACACCGCAGCTAATGTTAATGCTCACGCAGGTGAGCGTTGACGTTAGCGTTTAGAGTGTAATGTGACCCTTCATGTATAAAGCATTACAAGAAAAAAGGTTGTCTTTTACGCTCACCACTGTAGCTCCATGCGAAACAAAACACATCAGAGGTTTTGGTTTACTTGAATGGCCATTAAAGTGTAAGCCCACCCAACAGGTCACGGCACCTTTGGTCAGGTGGGTCCTAACCTAATGAAACCAAAAGCTGTTTTCTAAGCAACCACATATCCTCATGCTGCTTCTCAGCATGTTTTTTTTTGCATATATGTATATTTTGTTGTATATTCAGCCAGGTCATTGTTGCTGCTGCCTCTTTCCGTGTTTTTCTTTTTTAATCTCAAAGTGGAATTGTACCTGGTGAGTGTATAAATATAAACCCACCAGTCTCTCTCTTGGTTGAGAAGCAGCATGAGGATATGTGGTTGCTTAGAAAGCAGCTTTTGGTTTCATTAGGTTAGGACCCACCTGACCAGAGGTGCCGTGACATGTTGGGTGGGCTTACACTTTAATGGCCATTCAAATAAACCAAAACCTCTGAGTTTTGTTTCGCATGGAGCTACAATGGTAAGTGGAAATGACAACTTTTTTTCTTGTCATGTTTTATTTTCAATGGTACCTTTTTAATTTTTTCATGCATTTTTATTCTTTTAAACACTTTTTAAAGAATAGCATAGCAGTCCTAAATCCTTTTAAACAGTCAGACAGTGCATAGTGAGTGTTGACCAAGTTGTTTCTAACAGGAAAGCTAGTAAGAGACAGGACACTAGTGAACGGATTGAATTACATTATATTTTTATTAGGTAACCATCTGACAGCATGTATAGTCTACAGTCAGACACCATATTACTAAGAAAACAAAAATCGAAAAAGTGAAAACTGCTTATAAATATTTGCAAATATTGAAAGACAGACACCTATTTTACATAGATAGCAAATTTTTACCCACAGGATTACCTTTAAATTACATTACAACATGTCATACGCGGCATATCGTGCCGTAGGTTGGGTATAGTCCCAACAATTTAATCGAAGGATTCAGAGCACTCCGCTATAATATAGTCTTAAAGATTATAAAACACCTGATTTAGGAATAAACAGGGGATATTTGGTTACAAAATCTGATCACACATTGCATAAGCCTGCCGCAACATCAATGTACCCACCACGTCTAGTCCCATCCTTTATACCCTAATGACTGCTTTTATGAGGTAAACTCACTTGATATACGTACATCCCCTGATGTTTCTAGCAGCACGGCCACTTCTAACATTTTAGGGGCCCTGGGCAAAAAAACTTTTTTAGGGCCCCGTGCCGGGGCAGGTCCTATCCTTCGTAACCTAATGACTGCTTTTAGGAGGTAAACTCACTTGTGATATACATCCCCTTGGGGTTCCTAGCAGCACGGCCACCTCTAACATTTGAGGGGCCCTGGGCGAGACACTTTTTATACTCCACCTTTTTTCACACACACAGACACACAATGACCCCCCCAACAATCTTCCCATCTCCTCTCAGTTTGACACCCATGACCCCTCTCGCCCCCAGATAGACACCCTCCTTAAGACATCAATAGATATACATCTCCTCTCCAAAAGTTGGTGGTCACAGACACTTTTTAATCATCACACAGTGGGTGTCAGCAGTGGTGCGGGCCACTTTAAGGCTAGGGTCAAACGAAAGCATTTTTACACGCGAACGTAAAAAAGTGCGTCCGAACGTATTGACGTATTTTGTCATGGAATTCGCGAAAACGGTCATACGATGCGCATTTTCGTGTGTGATTTTTTACGGATCGTCAATAAAACACTTCTTGCGTCTGGACATTATGTAGGCTGGACATTAGCAGCGTCTGACGTCTCCTAATCACGCAAACACGCCGCTATGCCACAGCTGCGCACTCTGTACGTCCGTACTAGTGGTTCGGCGTTCTCGAAAAAATGCATTCGTTTTCCACTTGCATTGCGCGGCCGGACTTTCGTGCGACCGTACTTCGTATATTGGCCGTCATTGCCTGTCATTTGCTGCTAGTGCAGCCGTAATTATGTGCGCCAGAACGCACGTTAAAAGTGCGCTCGTCTGACCCCAGCCTTAGGCATGTGCCCTGCTCGCCCCACCCAAAGGGCAGGCCTGCCTCTCAGATCAACGTTAAATAGAACCTGCGACACTCCATCACTTTAAAATCACGCCAATAACACCACAAAGGGATCATGCGAATACTCTGAGATACTGTGTATATATATATATAATAACTTTAATTAACAGTAAAATCAGTTTTCTGGTGATTGTAGATTTTTTTCACTGATTCTTTGCTGGACCTAAGCCAAACAAGTACTATGTTTAACAGAGTCACCTCCATCATTAAGTCAGCTCTGTAATGAAAGGCTGGATGGACAGCGAAGGAATAAGCAGCAGGATAATAATTCAATTTAATTACTACTAGTAATAATAAGCAGCTGGTATAATATGGATGTCAACAGTGATCAAGACTATGTTGAAAAACAAACATTACATAAACGTAGGGGGTTTTCCAATGATCTCCGGTGTTGAAATAGTTGCAACCACAACAGGTTTTGATGTTTCTCCCGTTTCTTACCCCTCCACCTGTTTAGATTGTACGTTCCTATGACAATAGGGCCTCAATTCCTTCTATATGTTGAAATATTGACTTTTGCGTTTTTGTGTATTGTAGAATTTTCTTGTCTTTACCCTTTGTGCAGCGCTGCGGACTGAGCTGGCACATCATACATAAAAATAATAATGTTTCGCAAAAGAGAAATTCAAACGGCAGCAGTAGATTAATTGGAGAAGCTTCCCCTGCCTCATATGATTTTCTCCTTTTGAAATGCCAGTGTTAGTCATGGCTGCAACAATGCCAAACACCGGCGATTAATTTATACAACTCCTATAGTGAAAAAAAGCTCTTCCACCAATACTAATATATATATATATATAATACAAATTGGCAATCTTTAGTATTAAATATAGTTACATAAAGAAGGTTTTATGTGGAAATAAAGATAATCCGAGAAAAATATATATATGTATATATATCAATACCGTGAAGAAGAGTAAAAGCAGCATGAATAAATCAAATGTTATGTAATATATAATAAAAACAAAAAAGGTATCGTGCCACGTTTTATATATAAGAGACGAAGACAGTAAGGTGCAGATAAAAAAAATAACTAAGCAAACAAACCCCATTCCAAACATGTAAAATATAAAATTATAGAAATAATAAAGATGTTCCTTAACTGCTAATTGGTTTTCCATAAAAGCAGTGGTAGGACCCAGTGGGTTTATGGGAGATCTCTTTCTGTTACACACGCAGTTAAGTACAGAAGCGTCTACTTTACATCTCACTGTCGGTAAGCCCTTTTTGACAGAGGGCTCCCTCTGCAGGCCAAAAATCGCTACTACATGTATCCTACAGTAGCTTGGGCTCTGTGTTTCCTGGAAGGGAAAAGGGGATTTCAATGCTTTTCAACACATGGCCTGTCATGTCAGATGTACCGATCTTTGGGAGTGCATTCGGGAACCCATTTGCAAATAAATTTATTTAGCAATAAACAAATTTCCTTTGTATTGCTCCAGAATAAGGCCAGTTTGCTCAATCTAGAGCTCCTGCAAGAGTTTTTGAAGATCAGGCACTGGACCATGCTAGTGTTGGGATTAAGGGTTTGGCCTGACATCACTGGATGTTATTTGAAATGTCTTATGCAGGTATGGTAGTTTTCTTCTTGAATAAAGGCTAGATATTTTACACTTCGGATGTTTGTAACAGATCTCAGTATCCCAACTGGGACACATCTGCCAATGTCGCTTCCTTGCTGGACCCAGTGTTCCGCTCATGACTCTCGTGTCTTTCTCCCGGTCCTTAGACGCAGCTTAAACATGGGCACACACGGAGAGCCTTGCAAGCATCCCCCAGAAATTAACCAGTGGCTGTAGATCTGGGTCAGAGTGGAACAGTGTATAGCCGCTAGCCAAACCATGAGTCGTGACTGCATGTAGGGTTGAAATAGAACTCTTTTAATCAGTGACAGACGCACATATATTTATACGGTCACACATGGGTCATTTACGTATACAAAACCTCCCCTAGAAACTGTTGGGGGACCTAATTAGACTGAAACAGATAATGGGACACATTTGCTTCATGGACTGTAAAACCTAATTAAGCTAGGTACAGTTAAATTAAACATTACGTAACATTTCTAAATGGGGCAGGACAATGGTAATCGGGATAATAGGTTACAGTCAGCAGATATACAAACTATTCAAATATAAACAGATATCAACACATTCCTGAGACAAGGGTTGCCTGGGAGGTTAATCCTCTCAGCAAGATAACAAAATAGACAATAACATTTTTGACGTGCATAACCCCAGATTACTCAAATATTCTGCACACGTGAGAACTAATATCGATTATGGGGCCTGTACCCTACAAATATGCCTCCAGGTCCATGCAGCCCAAGTCCAAAGTGACTTACATCACAATGTTGTATGTGCTATTAAAATTATATATAGTATAAAAAAACAAGCATTTTTAAATCATCTGTTTTAGAGAAGGAATTATATCTGAATGTTATGTATTACCTTGTCTTGTTTTTTGTAATATATGGAGAATTTATATATAAATGTGATACTTCTTTTAAATATTTGATTAAAATGTATAATTTTGCTTCAATAGCATAAATGGAAGTGGAAGACTAAAAGCTGAAAGGTTTTGGATTTTGCACCCCAGGGTAGACCCCCCCACCCCCACCTGTCCAGTTGAGAGGTGGTATGCAGTGATCTGTGTTTATTTAAATATTTATCCTGACATATATGCTTATCATGAGCCCAAACCAAACATATTATACACATTCCTTATCAAATTTACATGATGTATTTTAATGATAAATGTAATAAATATTGTACTTGATACTTTGAAGTGCTTTGGATTATTATTTGTCAGAGATATTTGTACAAATTTTTTTGCAATATATACAGATAGAAGTCCTATTTATACAGGGTGATTCATATAGACCCGAACCCAAAGTATTTTGGTTAAATGAATGAATGGATAATAATAAGAATTTCAGGAAATGGACCTCCTCTTATGTGGAGCTCATCCCATCACGGCACACACTGGAAGCGGTCACTGTTTCAGATACATGTCGATGCGGCGCTGCATGTTGTTGTTAATACGTCTCAATATTGTATCATCAATATTTTAGATCTCCCTCCTAATGTTATCCGCTAATGTGTCAAACGTGCAGGGCTTGTTACAGTGCACCCGATCCGTCAGATAGCACCATAAAAAAAAGCTGGTAGGATCAGGGAGACTAGGGTGGTTAGAGGTTTCTGGAAATGACATGGTCCTCAAAAAAAATCTCTACTGTCGCCATTAACTCATGTGATGTGTGGCATGTTGCATCATCTTTCTGGAAGTAAGCCTGTGTCACTTCCAAAGAGTAAGTCATTTTGTTATGTAGCAGAAGGATTCTAGTGGCTGTGCTGCCACCTATTGCTGCTTGCAGCGCATGCTGTGATGGAATGTGCTCAACATAAGAGAAGGCAAGTCTCCTGGAATTCTCATTAATTTCCTTTCGTCCATTTACAATCTACAATGAAAGCTTTGCATGCGGGTATGAATCACCCAGTATTGCAGGGCTGTCAAACTCTGGCGCCCCTAAATATTTCTGATCTACAGCTCCCATGATTCCCTGGCCATCTATCGCACTGAAAGAATTCTGGGAATTATAGGTTTTAACATCTGGGGGACCGCGAGTTTGACAGCCCTGCTGCATTGTATTTAGAACACAGAGGGTGCCTGTTGGGTGAATTGGTCCACCTTTTACGTTCCCATCTACACTTTTAGGATATTCCCTCTGGTTCATAAAAAAGAGCCTGAAATTGACCGTTTGTGATTATTTAGAGTTTTTACGCAATAAATAGTCCATATGTGCACACCCTAATGATTTGGACTGTCTCTTGCGCTGCCTCCTTTACACTAATGCCAATTACTTCTTGTATTTTGGCCGAAGTTCTGCACAGGAGACTTGGACCAAGAATTTATTGTCTTGATCCATCCCCAAATAACCGTATTTTATACCCTATTGTAGAACTCTCAGGTACTGATTAGCTTCGCCATTCTTTGTTTCCAGGGAATTGACGAAAGTGGTTTTGGTCAGCCGGCACAGAGATATTCTTCAAAAATCATGTTACTGGCAGTACATGGTCAGCACGTTGTTCTGGTTTCCCCTGATCAATAGCACTGGTGGCCTCAGGTCTTGCGAGAGAGTCTCAAGCCAAGCCATGTAGAGTGAACTGGGACACTTTCCCTTCCTGGCGACAGGCATTGTGCTGAAAAACAACAGAACGCATCAACGTTTTAGAGACATTCATGATAGAGTGTTTCTGGATTTGTTATTTATTTTAACACTTTATTCATGAGGTTATACTTTTTGTAACAATGCGAACATTAGAATCAGGTTGTTAGTATTCTACATCAGGGATGCTTCACCTTGACCCTCCAGATGCTTTGAAACAAGATGATGCTCCCATGATGTTCAGCCACTCATTAGGTCATTAGGTCAGAGCCTTGTTCGAAATGTAGTTCCAAACATCTGGTGGACCAAGATTAAGCACCCCCGGTCCTCATAAACATCAGCTTTCGATATATGTTTCTGATGTCTTGGCTCACCTTCAAAAATACTTTGAGTGAGGAAATAACCTATAGTTTCATAAAAAGCAAAATGCAAAGCGTACATTACAAAGCACAGATGTTTGATGCACTGCTGAAAGGACGTTTTCAGGACATCGAAGGTATTCACCAGTCCTCGGGCACTATTCCCTTCCTCACACTGGAATGGGGATGCTAATGGGGAAAACCTGCTCCTGCAGGTTTCCCCGTAGCGTCCCCATTTTAGAGTGAGACTCTGGGTCAGGAGCTACTTCAGCACCTTGCCCCAGAAAGATGCGCTACCCTTGGTAGTACTGACAGTAGGGCCACCACGAGTATGAATTCCTGGAGTCCATAGGACTCCATGGAGGGTTGCGCCACCCGTCCGCGAATCCTGCACGATCTCACTCTCGTGTAGTGATAGTGGAGGGAGACTGGGGTCTCACTCTGCTCCTGGCGGCCAGAAGCAGCGGATCGACCCACCTTTCTCAACGCTGGATGAGAGGTGAGTATTGGATTTAATAGGGGGGGTTTTAGGGGGTGCTAAACGATTCTGCAAAAACAGTTAACACCAGCTTCTAGATGTCGATAAGTATTTGGTTAACGCATCAGGGTAGTAGTTAGAGTAAGAACTTTGTAATACCTTACTTGTACATACGCTAATTATTGATTGCGCATCCTATACTTAACATAGGGAGCGCAAAGTACAGTAAGCTCACGGAAAAAATTATGTGCTAACTGATTCTTGTGAGGTTTAGAATTATGAGTGTAATATGTGTGGCATGCGTTAAATTCACTTATCCTGACGTTAACGCTTACTCATCTGAATGCTACAGTTAGCGTTCACTTGGGAATGGAGCCCCTCATGTCTACACAGATGTATTGTTCCTTATCAGACAGTCACACAATCAGGTGGATGATGGTAAAGGTCTTTTACATAATAAATACTATTAGATGTTTTTATCTAAGTAATGTGTAGCACGCGTGCTGCAAGCCTGCTTATGTTAATTATAATTTAATTGCGTGTAATTGTATGCTGGTTGTTCCTTTCCTACCCGGGCAGATCCAATCAATGATGACCAGAATATATGAATGTTGGACTGGTGCAGAACGTTAATGTGAAACCATCGTTTGCGCCATCTTCCATTCCCAAATCTAATCTTAAACTGTTCTTGAATGTCAACGCAGTATTTAAAGCCAGTCAGAGGTGGCTCTATAATTAGGCCAAATAGGCGGCTGCCTAAGGCCTCATCAAACAGGGGTCTCATAGGACGGTACTTGTGTGACATTTCAGTGCACTAACCTACACCAAGCTGTCAGAATAGTTGTCTTAGCGTTCAGTACTTATGTTTTTTGAGCTACTGTATTTTTCGATCCATAAGATGCACTTTTCTCCCCCCAAAAAGTGGGGGAAAAGTGGGTGCATCTTATGGAGCGAATGCCCCATGATATGCCCCAGCTCACCTGTCGCCGCCGCGTTCGGCTCCCTCTGAACGTGCGTCCGGCGGCAAGGAGTTTGGGCACTTGCCTGGGGGAGCCACGTGACCGCGATCTCGCGGTCACGTGGCTCCCCCAGGCGAGTGCCCAAGCTTCCTGTCGCCTGACGCACGCTCAGAGGGAGCCGAATGCGGCGGCGGCAGGTGAGCTGAGGCATATCCATGAGCTGCTGGGGCATATCCATGTGTGAGCTGGGGCATATCCATGTGTGAGCTGGGGCATATCCATGTGTGAGCTGGGGCATATCCATGAGCTGGGGCATATCCATGAGCTGGGGCATATCCATGAGCTGGGGCATATCCATGAGCTGCGGCATATCCATGTGCTGGGGCATATCCATGAGCTGGGGCAGTATATCCATGAGCTGGGGCAGTATATCCATGAGCTGGGGCAAATCCATGTGTGAGCTGGGACATTATCCATGTGCTGGGGCATATCCATGAGCTGGGGCATATCCATGTGCTGGGGCATATCCATGAGCTGGGGCAGTATATCCATGAGCTGGGGCAGTATATCCATGAGCTGAGGCAAATCCATGTGTGAGCTGGGACATTATCCATGAGCTGGGGCAAATCCATGAGGTGGGGCATATCCATGAGCTGGGGCAAATCCATGAGCTGGGGCAAATCCATGAGCTGGGGCATATGCATGTGTGAGCTGGGGCATTATCCATGTGCTGGGGCATATCCATGAGCTGGGGGGCATATCCATAATTTGGGGGGCATATCCATGAGCTGGGGCATTATCCATGAGCTGGGGCATATCCATGAGCTGGGGCATATCCATGAGCTGGGGCATTATCCATGAGCTGGGGGACAGTATCCATGAGCTGGGGGACAGTATCCATGAGCTGGGGGACAGTATCCATGAGCTGGGGCAAAATCCATGAGAGGAGCTGGGGCAGTATATCCATGAGAGGAGCTGGGGCAATATCCATTATTACACTATTTGATTCAGAATATTTATTTTCCTGTTTTCCTCCTCTAAAAACTAGGTGCGTCTTATGGTCAGGTGCGTCTTATGGAGCGAAAAATACGGTAATTTCTGTATTTTTTGCACAAATAGAGCCTCACATTTGAGGTTTGCCTTAGGCCTCACTGACTCTAAAACTTCCTCTGAAGCCAGTCCTGTATCTATGCAAAAACTATGTTACCCAAGATCCTAGATTACTACCTGTACTACTGCATGGATGTGAATTATCTTTCTTCTGATGATCAGTCAGACCTAAAGAGACACTCTGGGCACCGAGACCACTCATTGTAATCTGAGTGCCCTCTCCAAGAGTGGGGCTTGGTCCCATCCAGAAACTGCTATCAGCGACCATTGTTCCCAGAGTCCTGGATATCAAGACTCTTTTCGGTTAACTGGTTATACATGTGCTTGAGCGCCCAACCTCCTGCCAATCACATGACAGCTTGTCAGGAAGTGGGACGTTTCTCACATCTGGCCAGCACCGAGGGAGCCGTCGCTGGAATAAAGGAGTATTTAGAACAAAGAGGGTTAAAACAGGAGCGGAGGTGTGTAGGGGGTCAGGAGGGGTTAATGTTTAACCACTCTGTCCAATCCCCCTCCTATTTTACACCCAGAGTATCCCTTTAAGTTTCAAAAATATCCTCCTCAATGTAAACTATCATTACCCATGGTTAAAAATAAAGTTCAATGGCCGTTTCTATACTTACATCACAATTAGAGCAGCGTCCCGGGAATAATCCAGCAGCACCTCATTCAGGCGGATTTGTCTCAATGACTGAAGGAGGAATAAATAAAGATTCATTAGTGGAACAGCTTCATTTAGGGCAACGATCATACAAAGGCTGCGATCAATGTTAGTTTTTGAGTAATAAAAAATCCCAATGTGCCAAAGGATCTAGTGAGTAATCGATAATATTCTAGGCAAAGCCGAACTAAAATATGACATGAAACTTAAAATTAAACATTATATTTATAAGGGATTTCCAATGCATTTTGATTGGCTGAGATGTCGAATGGCTGAGGCACGGCATGTTACACTGCAGAGTAGCCAGCTAATCTGACACATTATTTGGATTTATGTGGAGAACTTTGTTGGGCGTGGAGATAGCAAAAAGGGGAGTATCGTACAAGGAAACATACAGGGTTATTCAGAGATAGGTGAAAACCAGGAGAATGGCAGGAGAAGAGAACAATTTAGACCAAATAGCTGATTTGGAAAGTGAGATAAATAGGAGCATTTTTCTGGTTTGGTCATTTTGACCTAGAATTTCTGCTTCTACAGTCATTCTCCTGGTTTTCACCTCTCTTGGAATAACCCTGATGGTATATATTACTGTCAACGACAAATCACCCAGCATGGAGAACCTGGACCTAAAAATTCCTATAATTGAAATATTGTTTTTTCCTTTTTTTTTTAAATTTTTTATTTTCAGACAGGAGAGCAGGAAACAGTGTACATTGTGTTATATTTTGACAATTTACCAATGGTCAGGCTACAACTGCCCGTTTAACATGTATATAAGAAGAAAATTCCATATGAATGGAAAAAGAAAGGGAGAAACTGAAGAATAATGTTTTTATCTACTGGCCGGTTTATACAAAGTATCAAGATGATATGACAAAAAAGAAACCAGTCTTAAAGCCACGGTCAGGGAATATAGAGGGAGACAAAAACAAGGGGTACAAGTCAAGGCCAGGAGCATGGAGAAGAGGAACATCAAACAAGACAGTAACAATTAAATGGTAGAAAGGGAACATGATAATGGGCTCAAGGTGAAACCAGAACACAAGTAGATGTCCAGTGGAGTTCTATAGCCCAGGAGGAAGACATACTTGTGCACTCGAACGTGTGATCTGAGAGTCAGGCTTGAATCTGGCAAGCAAGTGTTAGAAAAAAATGATGGATGTCACCAAAGTCCTGCCTCAGTGTGTCAGTAACAGACAAAACAATGCAAGACATGGTCAGGGGTTTGAAGAACAATGTATGGCAAGTGAGCAAAGTCTTATTGCGTTGTGACGCTGGCAGGACCTAAAAGTTGCATATCGAACCATGTGTGGAGAGAAACAGTTATTGGGTCTAGATAAACACCATCTTACCTACTCTGGGAAGATAAAAAAAAT
Organism: Leptobrachium leishanense; assembly: GCA_009667805.1. Classification (NCBI taxonomy): domain Eukaryota; kingdom Metazoa; phylum Chordata; class Amphibia; order Anura; family Megophryidae; genus Leptobrachium; species Leptobrachium leishanense. The sequence continues at coordinate 34,706,920 of CM019072.1, read as the reverse complement.
GGCATTTTGTGTCCTCCATGTTTTGCTCTGCAAACCATGGCCCTGTCCTTGCTCATTTTGAAGGTTCAGTGCAGTTCGTTTGAAATAAACCTTCTAGTCTTGGTCATTTTATGGACTCTATATCAAGGATTTATAGGTGTTCTTTGTTTAGAAGAAAGACGGAAATGAATCAGGATGCTTGATTGAAAAGTCCGTGATATTTGTTCAGTTCAAACCTTAGCTCTGTTCCTTTTGACTTCTTCATCGGATATCTTCCAGGGACAGTCGCGTCTCATCTCATTTACCACCAGCTCGTCTTTGAAGCCGTCATTCAGCATGTATGGCGCTATTAGTGTCTCAAACCGCTTCACGCTGTGAAACAGAGAAATGTAAGGAGCAAACATTGCCGCAATAATAATTCCAGATATTTGGTAGCTCTTACAGCGTTAAACTAAATCCAAAACTCCCCAAACAATCCTAAAAATTCCACAACACCTCTTACATAGTCCAGCTCTCATTATATGACTTGATCCTTCCATCCTTCAACCTAATTAAAGTCTGACCACTTCCAATTTTATAATTTCCCCTCTATATCAACCCCTGGACTCCTCCTGTTCCATATTACAGAACGTGAGCCTCCTCCATATGATGCATATAACTTTCCATAGATAGGACCGTGGTTAAATGGAACAAACGAATTGTCATACATTATAAGGGACCCTCCATCGGGGACCCTCCACCCTGTACTGAGAAACCCCCTGCTGCCAAATCTTTCCCCTTGCTGCCAACTCTTCCCCTATAGCCTAGACCAGTGATGGCGAACCTTGGCAACCCCAGATGTTTGGGGACTACATGTTCCATAATGCGTAATCAAGGATAAAGCTGTCAGAGCATCATGGGACAGGGACACGAGATTTCTAAACATCTGGGTTGCCAAGGTTAGCCATTACTGGTTTAGAACAACTACCCTACCCCTCAGGGCCTGAACTACTACCCCACAGCCAAGATAAACCACCCCAGGGCCAAGACACATGTACCTAATGGCTAACCCTTGGTCCTCCAGATGTTTTGGACTACATTTCCCGTGAGACTTGCCTTACTACTGAGTAGCTGAGCATCAAGGGAGATGTAGTTCCAAAACATCTGGACGGCCAAGGTTGCTAACCCCTGCCTTAAGGGTATAACTATTCTCCAAGAGCAATAACGGCCGCCATGTGCCGCAGTTATAGCTGCACCCAGCCTTGACGGTGCCCCCTTATTCCTTATATAATCATATCAATGATAACTTACTGTTCTGGTTGTGGTTTTTGGTTGATATCTGGGAGAACATGGACCTCGTGGAATCCAATCCTGAACTTGCTCAACAGGGAGATCATCCTACAGGACGATTATAAAATTAGCTTTCTGTTTCAGTGAAGTGTTTTACATTGCAACATGTGAAGAAATGACTCCATACCCACAAAATAATGCAAAGCCGACAACAAAGCAACAAAAAAGAGCAGTAAAAGGGAACAAAAGGGTTATAATAGAGGTATTCCATATGTGGACATACTGGGCCCTATTACATTCTTCACGCAAAAACGCACGCGCAACGCGTGAATTTTTGCGCAAAGCGTTAAACGTTAACGCGCGTAAATCAATACTGGTATTAAAATCCTGGCGCATTTTTTCATCCGTCAAAAATTAACTCGCGTAAAACGGACGCGCAAAAACGCACACGCAGCAAAGTTGCGCGCAGAAATCAGTGTGCGGACTGTTTTTTTCACGCGATTCAGCCAATCAGAATTAAGAATCACAATTGTCTCACTTTAAGGTTTTGAGCCTGTCAAAGTCAATCTGTGCCTATATGCTGCATCAATAAAAAAAACACGCACAACTTCTCCATTTTATTGGCTTGGTATGTGTAGAATGTGTAACTATACTTTGCTGCGTATTTTTTTTGGGCTGGTGTATTTGGTTTCTTTCAGTCAGGTTGATAGGAGTTGCTAAAATTATGCGCGCAAAGGCTGTGCGTTAGAGACTGCGCATAGATTGTAATACCATCCGTGTACCAACGCACAAACGCATTTGCGCTCACAATGTTAAGTATAGGATGCGCAAAGTACCGTAACCTCGCGCAGGTTCACCCGCGGTAGACGTATACGCGCGTTTGTTGCGCTGCCATTGTAATACTGCGTTCTGCGCAAAGGGTTTTACCCCTCGCGTTAATGTGTTTTTGTGCGGGCGCAAACGTATGCGCGAAGAATGTAATAGGGCCCACTGTATGGGCTATTAGTATTTATCACATTACTAGCTTTTGCCCGCGGCTTCGTTCGCGTGGATTTTAGGATTTGTTAAAATTGTTTTTTAAAAGACACTTGAGGTTTTTTTGGTAGAACCCCCTTTCCCCCCCCACTTGGGATTTTTGGAAAATTGTAAAAAACACGTGTTTTTTTATTTTTCATGAAGAATGTAAGTGCCAAATTTCACACCTGTAGCATCTTTGGTTTTTGAAATATAGGTATACTGATAAAAGTATTCACATCCCTTTCCCCCACCCCCCTTAACTGGATTTTCGGAAAATGGTAAAACATGGGTTTTTTTGGACGACGATTGTAAATATCGAATTTAACACCTGTAATATCATTGGTTTTTGAAATATCGGTATAGTGATAAAAGGTATTCATCCTCCTTTTTGCCCCCCCCCCACTGGATTTTTGGAAAATGGTAAAATACGTGGTTTTATTTTCAAGACAAATCTAAATACCACGTTTCACGTCTGTAACATCTTCTGTTTTTGAGATATAGGTATCCTGTTGAAAAGTATTCACCCCCCCTTTTTTCACCCACCACGTGGGATTCTTGGAAAATGGTAAAACATGTGTTTTTTTATTTTTCAAGAAGATTGTAAGTGCCAGATTTCACACCTGGAACATCTTTGGTTTTTGGAAATATAGGTATACTGATAAAAGTATTCAACCCCCCTTTTTTCCCCCTCCCACTGGATTTTTGGAAAATGGTAAAATAGGTGTTTTTTTGTTTCTCAAGACAAATCTAAATACCAATTTTCACGTCTGTAACATCTTCTGTTTTTGAGATGTAGGTATCCTGTTTAAAAGTATTCACCCCCCTTTTTTTTACCCCCCCAACTTGGATTTTTGGAAAATGGTAAAACACGTGTTTCTTTATTTTCAAAAGATTGTAATTACCAAACTTCACACCTGTAACATCTTGGTTTTTGAACTATAGATATACTGATAAAAGTATTCAGACCCCTTTCCCTTGACCCCCCCCCTCCTTTATTTGGATTTGTGGAAAATGGCAAAACACATGTTTAGTTTTTTTCACGAAGACAGACGAAAATCTGCCGAAATGACCGCCGCAAGCCGCCAGACGCAGCCAAAAATAGCCGCTCTGCCGGACGGGTTAAAAAAAACCTCTGTTATTTAAAAAAAAAAAAAAAAAGTGTTTAAAACTAACAATACATGGAAATAATAAAAAAAGGTCCTGTAAATAATAATAAAACAACGGTCTGTTACATAATAAAAAAAAAAGGCTAAAAAAATGGAAATCAAACATTTTGACAAAAAAAATCCAGAAAAATGCTGAAAAAAAAATAATTCTAGAAAATACATACAAAAGGCTTTTTGCTGCAAAGGAAAAGAATAAGCGGTTGAATAAAAAAATAATAAAAAAGCAAATATTTTTTTAACATTGAATCCTATGGGATTCGCCTGTTTACTGTAAACCTGTTGAACTGAAGCACCACAAATCTGGGCATTTCACCAACAATTCGGTGCAGTTCAGTGTTATCTGAATAGATTAACCATTAATTCCCTGTGGGTCAATTTCACTGCTGCCAAAGGTTGCCGAATTGGGGGTGATCTGAGACGAACTGCACTGTATTTTGCTGACAATTCACCAATATTTGTCGAATTGACAGCTTTGCGAATAGACAAAATGTCACAAAAATTGCACCGAATGGTGAAATTCACCGTTTGGTGCAATTTGGTGACAAGTTCGGTTCTTATTGAATAACCCTTACAGCCAATGAGGCTCAGACACATGTTAGGTTGAAAGAGCCTCATGGGAGATGTAGTTCCAACACATTTGGAGGCCCAAGGTTGCTGAACTCTGGTTTACGAGGTGGAAGTGGTTTGGTAATTCTTGTTCAATACTCTGTATACCCTATCAGGATTGTGTTTTCAAGGTGTTTTTAACCCCTTCACTTCCAAGGTGCTTTCTGTAAAACCACTGCCAGGACCCAGTTGACTTATGGAACACAACTTTCCATTGCAGACAGTGTACCCATTACCGTACCCTTCAGAAAATACATATTAGAGACAGTAATCATATTTGACAGGCAGAAAGCTCCCCTTTATGGCCAAAAGGTGCTACTACATGTATAATAATGCAGCTGGGGATGTCTTTCTGCAAAAGAACAGATCTCCAAGCTGCCCAAGCAGCTTCAGCACTTTGGCTGACATGTATGAGGCACTGAAAATTTGTGGGCACATTCTGGAGCCCATTTACAAATGAATGTCGTTTGCAGTAAACAAAATTCCATTCCATTGCTTCAGAATATGATCAGATCGAGGATGCTCGATGTTGGGCTCCTGCAGAAGCTTTCGAAGATCAAGTACATTCGGTCATGGCAGTGGAGGGGTTAAATGAAAGGTTTGCAAAAATGCCTATTTGTGATCTTTTTGTTCAAAATGATCAAATCAAAATACTTAATTTTTTAATGCAGAACTGTGTATCAATTTGTGTACCAAATGCTGAAGATGAATTTTTTTTTAACCAATCGGATGCGTTCACTGACTATTTCTCTTTTCATTATTTTATTTATATTTTCTCTGGCAAACGTGCTGATCTTAATATTCACAAAATTCGATTTTCTTTCCGTTCTGATCAACTTTTCAGAATGTGTGGACGCGCGCATTTTTGCATATTTGCTGATAAACTCTTATGAATCTTACGCTTTCCGTTCTTCATCCATTCTGTTGATCTGTCCTCCCACAAATACTCGAATTTTCACCTTCTCCCATCTCTTCTTACGACTGAGAAGGTAAGGTATCAGCAGGGTAAGTCCTGCCATGGAAACAAGAATATGTTGCTTGAAATGGAGCGGTGATAGATAGGGAGGAAGTATATATAACATATGACAGTATGTAATAAAAATAAAAACCGAAAGTTCGGATTTTTTCTTCCCTGTGTTTACCAGAGATTTTTTCTTCTTTAAAACCAATTAAGATACTAATATAATAAGATGTGTTTATCAACCCTTGTGTGGGTTTATAACTCTAGCATTTAAAAAAGCTTGTGCATTCATCTAAAATACAAAGAAACACACCGTCACATGGACCAAATTAAATAAATTAATGGCGACTGGCACTCCAAAAAAATATATAAAAAAAATAGATTAAAACAAATTAATTAATGGCGACTGGCACTCTAAAAAATAAAAAAAATAATAAAATAAAACAAATCAATATAAGCATATGTCCTTTTAAACCAATGATCTTAAACACTGCCTCCCCAGATGTTTTTTGCCTACAATTCCCAGAATTCTTTGAATGCAATAAATGGCCAGACAATCATGGGAGGTGTAGTTCAGAAGCAACTGGTGGGCTGGAGTTGGGCAGCCCTGTTTTAAACCCTTCACCAACAAGATCGACTATATGCAATCTGCAACGCACTTGCAGCTGCCATGATATCGAGTATAGTTGATGTGGACTAATACTGGAGCAATGCACAGGAATTTAAGAAATTCCTTTGCAGTTGGGCTCCAGAACCTGCCTCTAACGTTTTAGCATATTATGAATGACAAACAAGGTGCCAAAACCGATTAAACAGCCTGGATTCCTCCCCCCTAAAAAAAACATAGAAAAAAACAGATCCCAAGCTGTGCTATGGGGATGTAGTAGTGGTATTTGGCCAGCAGATGGCTCTATCTGCCTGTCAAATAATGCAAACATTTGAAAAAGTGCTTTTTATACTTTCAAGTACAGCTTCAAGGTATGTATAATGCAAATTTATTTTGCATAAGTCCACTGGATCCTGGCGGTAGTTTCATGAAAAACAACCAAGTAGTGAAGTGGTTAAAACTGGCCGCACAATATTAGTGACTTGGTTGTAATAATTACTTAGTTGCTACAGTTTTAATGCTGGATGCGTTCAGTGGGTTGTGGTGATTCTCAACGGTTTAGGTGATATGCCTCCAACTGGGCCAAGTCGAGCAAGGATGTAGGATGTTATAAAAAATTTTTTTTTTATTATTTTACTATATACTGCTGGGTAGCATGCCACTAAATTGACCCTTGTGCCACCGAGTGTTTACCTGTTGGTGCCTTACGATGCCTGTGGGCAAATACAGTTCATTCCATGATTCTGTTCGTCTGAACTGAATTTTACTGACAGGTGACACATAATAAAGCAGATTTTTTTCACAATGGTGTGAGTTTACTCATAACAGCCCAATAGGTCTAGTGACAGGCTGATTATTCATATTAAATTAAACTCTGAACAGTTTTCATTTATCTTTCCTGACTTAAATTTTACCTCCGTCGTCGAATAGCCAATAAATATCGATTGTCTTCTTTTCTTGTTTAATCTGGAAGATGGTGCTCGCCTGCTGTTCAACCGTGACAGCTTCTGGGTCCACTGCAACAGACACAAAACACTGGTTATTATCTTGAATAGGGACCACTGGTAGATGGGTGGCCAAGGCCCTCCCCCCATGGGTGTAAGGCACAGTTGTTGGGATTGTATTGTGAGGATGGGCAAATATAGGTGTTTTTTATGCACATTTATGTATGCATAAAATGGTACCAGTTTCTTTATGCAAATGAAAGCCCTCTATCTTCTCGTCTTTTACATTTTACATTACACTCAAGGGAGAATAGTGTAAAGAATAGTATAAAAAAAATCTATTTAGTTGAGTAGCCAAGACCAAAATTTTACACAACTCCACAAAGTCCCAGCTAAATAGTGCATTCTGTCGCATCGGGTCTTAACAGATCTCCCCTACAACTCTTCTCTAAAATGTGGGACCTGCGCACAGTGGTGAGAAGGTCTATTGCCTTCTTAAGGATTGTGGCTCCAGATTCCTATCATCTTCTCTTACCATCCCCAGTCCTTCTGCCCTTTTCTGGAGAGTGATGTATAAGCTTACAAAATAAATCAAAACAAAATTAGAAACTGTTACTGTTCTTTTTTCCCCATTTCTAGCCTTGTCTAGCTTGTCAAGCTTTATGGACATTTTTAAGGTCTGCCCAGTCTGAGAGCAGTCTGCACACGCTCAGTCTGCACCTTTATTCCTGGGATTTTTAAAGTCAGTTATTCACTTTCATTATGGGCATTTAGGTACAGACAATGTCTTTGGCAAACGTAGGCACTGTCAGGAGGGTATAGCTGATACTTTTCTAGCACTGATAACAGGTAGCAGCATACAGTCAGGTCCAGACGTATTGGGACATCGACACAATTCTAACATCTTTGGCTCTATACACCACCACAATGGAGTTGGAATGAAACAAACACAATGTGCTTTAACTGCAGACTGTCAGCTTTAATTTGAGGGTATGTACATCCAACTCAGGTGAACGGTGTAGGACTTACAGCAGTTCGCAGATGTGCCTCCCACTTGTTAAGGGACCATTACCACTTGTAATGGGACAGAATAATAATCATAAATCAAACTTTCCCTTCTTAATACTTGGTTGCAAATCCTTTGCAGTCAATCACAGCCTGAAGTCTGGAATGCATAGACATCACCAGACGCTGGGTTTCATCCCTGGTGATGCTCTGCCAGGCCTCTACTGCAACTGTCTTCAGTTCCTGCTTGTTCTTGGGGCATTTTCCCTTCAGTTTTGTCTTCAGCAAGTGAAATGCATTCTCAATGGGATTCAGGTCAGGTGATTGACTTGGCCATTGCATAACATTCCACTTCTGTCCCTTCAAAAACTCTTTGGTTGCTTTTGCAGTATGCTTTGGGTCATTGTCCATCTGTACTGTGAAGCGCCATCCAATGAGTTCTGCAGCATTTGGCTGAATGTGAGCAGATAATATTGCCCGAAACACTTCAGAATTCATCCTGCTGCTTTTGTCAGCAGTCACATCATCAATAAATACAAGAGAACCAGTTCCGTTGGCAGCCATACATGCCCACGCCATGACACTACCACCACCATGCTTCACTGATGCGGTGGTATGCTTAGGATCATGAGCAGTTCCTTTCCTTCTCCATACTCTTCTCTTCCCATCACTCTGGTACAAGTTGATCTTGGGCTCATCTGTCCATAGGATCTTGTTCCAGAACTGTGAAGGCTTTGTTAGGTATTGTTTGGCAAACTCTAATCTGGCCTTCCTGTTTTTGAGGCTCGCCAATGGTTTACATCTTGTGGTGAACCCTCTGTATTCACTCTGGTGAAGTCTTCTCTTGATTGTTGACTTTGACACACATACACCTACCTCCTAGAGAGTGTTCTTGATCTGGCCAACTGTTGTGAAGGGTGTTTTCTTCACCAGGGAAAGAATTCTTCGGTCATCCACCACAATTGTTTTCCGTGGTCTCCCGGGTCTTTTGGTGTTGCTGAGCTCACCGGTGCGTTCCTTCTTTGAGAATGTTCCAAACAGTTGTTTTGGCCACGCCTAATGTTCTTGCTATCTCTCTGATGGGTTTGTTTTGTTTCTTTAGCCTAATGATGGCTTGCTTCACTGATAGTGACAGGCTCTTTGGATCTCATCTGGAGAGTTGACAGCAACAGATTCCAAATGCAAATAGCACACTTGAAATGAACTCTGGGCCTTTTATCTGCTCATTGTAATTGGGGTAATGAGGGAATATCACACACCTGGCCATGGAACAGCTGAGAAGCCAATTGTCCCATTACTTTTGGTCCCTTAACAAGTGGGAGGCACATCTGCAAACTGCTGTAAGTCCTACACCGTTCACCTGAGTTGGATGTACATGCCCTCAAATTAAAGCTGACAGTCTGCACTCTGCAGTTAAAGCACATTGTGTTTGTTTCATTCTAACTCCATTGTGGTGGTGTATAGAGCCAAAGATGTTAGAATTGTGTTGATGTCACAATATTTTTGGACCTGACTGTATGTGTCCTTCCTTTGAGTGTGTCCCTTCTCAGGTCCCATTAGATTTGTTCCCTCTGAGTCTAGTGATGGTGAACCTCGGCACCCCAGATGTTTTGAAACCACATGTCTCAAGATGCGTTGACTGCCTTAAGCCTGGGTAGGCATCATGGAACATGTAGTTCTGAAACATCTGCAGTGCCAAGGTTCACACCACTGATCTAGAGTGTAATCCAGATATGGGCACCTTGCTGCCTAGAGAGGTATCCGCTAGGTCCTCCTAGCAAGGCCTAGGCAAGCCAAAATGACCATTGAGGTTTGCTGCTTCGCTAGAGCAGAAATTTCTTCCTTGGCATTTCAGTTCTAGCAACCCTTTTCTGGTTATAGTCTGATTTACATATGGAGCTGTCTTCTCTGTAACGGCCCCCATCAAGCTAAAACCTTATGACACCTGAGTGGGCACCCATCATAGGGCAGTACACTTATGTCCCTGCCCATTCTAAATGCTCTCAATCTGTTTTGTCATTCTATAAAAGGAGTAGACTGTACTCAGTGTCTCATTGGCTCACAGCTTTTGGAGCTTTTGGAGGGGGGGAGGCAAATTACACATTCTGCATTGCCCAGAAGTGACGCAGGCAGCCATATTGGCATAACCATATTGGCGATAATAATTCATGGTTTTGATTGTAGCGAGGTCCATTAAGCTATAATAATGAGTCCAGATTGTGTTAACACCTCTCGATGCTAAATGTGTTCGGCGCTAAATAGATTGTTTTAATGTAACGTTAATATTGGTGGAATTATATAACCATGCAGCTCACCATCGGTGTGTCCTTCACCAAAAGTAAATAAAACAATACAAACTTAGTTTGTTATGGGAGCGCAAGAGAAAGGGAAGCAATTGCTGTTATGTTCTTAGGTCACAAACTTCTCAGATATTGCCACAAAGGAAATATTTCTAGAAAATAAGAGCAAAATGGCCTTCATTGCATAGTTTAGCTACTTAGTTAATGGATATAAATTTGATGACAGGTATAGCACTCACAAACATGGAGCCTCTAGGCTCGTGATATTCGCCTGCAAGCCTCTATGGGGGGCTCCTCCCATCAAACGGTAGTAGGTGGAAATGTCTTCTAAATATTCATCGGTACCTCAAATAAATGAGAGAATATATGGCGCAGTACCTGTGCAAATTTTGGCAATCCTAAAAAGTTAGGCCAATTTACTCACGTGATTCTGAGCCTCCCAGTTGAGTGGCTCAGTATCTCAGCTTTGGACCGCTTCAATAGGGGGGGTCCTACCCCTGCTGGAATGTTTGCTGGCGAATTCACTGTTGGAAGTGAATAGTTTGCGCTATCGGGATCGGGTGGGTGAAGTAAAATTAAAAGGAGGTAGGAATAATTAACCCTTTCGCTGTGGAGGACGCGCTCAGTGCGTCCACCCGCAGGTAACGTTCCTTGCGGTGGACGCGCTGAGCGCGTCCTGCCTTTGGGGCCAGCGTTCGGCCGGGTTCTGGCCAATCTCTGGCCCCCCCGGTGCGGGCTGACATCCTCGATGTCAGCCCAGCACCCGGAACCGCCGCCGGCCTAATTAGGTGTCATCGCGGCGGCGCGATGACATCTAATTCAGGCGCTCCCCCCGCATGTGCGGAGGAGGCGCCTGAAAGGGAGGGGGGGAGGTCCTTCGGACCTCTCTCCCTCCCGATCGCCGGCGTTGCGGGGGTTAATCCAGGCACCGTTTGAAGGGCACAACCTGCCCTTCCTAACAGTACCTGGAATTAACCCCATGGGGGCTGGATCACGAATCGGCGCCGAAAAGCACCGGTTCGTGATCCTTTCCCGGAGCTGGCCGACATCTTGGATGTCGGCCAAGCTTCCGGGAATGCCCCCTGAGGACTGGCATCATCGTGCATAGCACGATGACGCCAGTCCTGGAGTTAACCCCTAACTGCCACCAATGGTGGAGATAGGGGGTTCCAATGAACCCCCTATCTCCCGATCCGTGGCAGTTAGGGGTTAATGTTTGATATTGTTGGATCGGCCAGAGCATGGCCGTTCCAACAATACCAAACTTGACTATGAAAAAAGTTTTTTAAAAAAAATTAAAAATAAAAATAAAAATAAAAAAATATTTAAAAAAAAATAAACAAGTTATTTTTTCTTTTTTTTGGTTCGTTAATGCAGCAATATTGCTCCCAGTTCAATTATAATGTGAACAATGATGCTGCACTAACGATTTTTGTATGCGGTGCGTTTGTTAAAAATTGCGTAATTTTCCCCAAAAAAAAATGTAACGAGACCCCATCTCAAATTTTTTTAACAAGTGCACCCCATACAAAATATAACCGCAATTGCTCGCATGTTAAAATGTGAAAAAAAACACTTTCCACGTTCCACGTTGTAAATTATTGAAAATCCATATTTTAATGCATTTTTTGTTATAATATACAGGTCATGACGTATACATATAATAATGACATATTATTAATCTGCCGAGTCTGACGGAAAGAACGATATATAATATGTCTGGGTCATATACTAAAATAAGCCTTCAAAACACGTTTAAACATGATGAGCAAAATCGGTAAAAATGACCTCAGCACAGAGGCGGGAAATGCCTCAGCAGCGAAAGGGTTAAAAGAAAAAAAATTAATTTATTACAAAAAAATAAATTAATTAATTAATTATACAGATACTGATAAAAATATAAAAGGTAAAGTGAGGGGTAAACCGAAACGCGTTTCGCTCGCTGGTTCTGGGGGCTCCGTCAGTCGGATAACCCCTCATTACGTACGAATGTCTTATATTGTGTTGCCAATCAAGTTGAAAATGTGTCCTTCACGTGCGTTCCATCCGCGGATGCGTTCCTTCCATTGTTGTGCGGTTCAACAAACTCCCAGGCGACTACTGATGACATGTTTCCGGTTCCGGTGAGTCTCCATGGGGATCAGTCCGACTCTATCTTTCTTCCTTCCTTCTTGCGCATGTGGAGTAGCACATGTCGATCGATGGTTACTTCAAAAATCATATATCACGAAGTGAGCTTATGCTTCTAAAGGGAAAGCTAATCTTGCCTGTTGGCACTCATGGCATTATCGGGATGACAATGTACAGTCTGAAACATAAAAACTCCATCAGATGATGCAAAGTAACAAGTGAATTGCTCGCCCCAAAAAGAAGTTATCTCCTCCTAAGTGGATGCAAATAGCATTACACTATCCGTAATATAAGGGAAGAGAGAAACACTGCAGCACTCATCACCCTCGATTGAGAACATGGCAGCAATATATAATAACCTTGACTTGATAACTAGGGAGGACTATGAGGGACTTAAGCAAATAAAAAAGATGCCAATCTGATTATTAAACCAGCGGATAAAGGGGGGGTGGTTATATTAAATAAGAATCAGTACCATCAAGAAACCTGTAGATTGCTAAATGATCCATTGACATATAAAAAATTAGGAGGAGATCCCACTGAATCAATTAAACAAAAATTCCATGAATATTTACAACGAGGTAAAGATAGTAATATCATCAACGATAATGAATATCGATATCTAAAAATCAATCACCCTCGGATACCAGTCCTATATCATCTTCCCAAGATACATAAGGATAAAGAACACCCACCTGGATGCCCTATTGTATCAGGTATCAATTCAATATCCTGTAGAATATCAGAACATATCGATCATTTATTGCAACCTTTAGTACAAAAAACTTCTGCATACTCAAAAGACACCATTACAACCCTACAATTAATTGGAGACACTAAGTGGGAACCAGATTACATACTGGCCACGTGCGATGTGAATTCATTGTACACAATAATACCCCACGATATTGGATGTAAGGCGGTGGAATTTTTTTGGTGCAATCTGGAAATTTCCGAGTTCAACAAATACAGTACATACTTGAGGGGATAAAATTAATACTTCATAACAATTATTTTTGGTATGGGGGTGAATATTACCTCCAATGTAACGGGAATAATATGGGGACGAGGTTCGCCCCCAGTTATGCCAATCTGTTCATGGCTCACTGGGAAAATGGTGTGGTATGGGCAGGGCATGACTGGGGGCCCAACCTTGTCCTCTATAGGAGATACATCGATGATATCCTGATTATCTGGAAGGGGGAGAGGAGTGAATTGGAACAATTCTTGGGCCACTTAAACCATAATGATATAGGAATTAAATTAGATACCAATATCAGCACCACTCAAGTCACCTTTATTGATCTCGATATATATATAGAGGATGGAATAATAAAAACAAAAACCTTTTTTAAACCTGTCCAAGTGAATGGTTATATACCTATTAATAGTGGCCATTATACTCCTTGGCTTAAAGCCGTTCCCAAAGGTGAACTATTGAGGATACGTAGAAATTGCACAGACGCTGAACAATATTCAGCTGAAGCTGATAAATTGTTAGGTGATTTTAGAGAAAAAGGGTACGATAAAAATTTTTTGGATGCAACAAAGCAAGAAATTTCAAGAATAGGTAGAGACACATTATTACAATATAAACCAAGATGTGAAGGTCAATCTGAGAATGTTTCATTCATTATGGATTATAATATAAATAATAAAATGATAAAAAGATCCGTGGAGAAATATTGGCCAATTTTAACTAATGATCCAATCTTAAACGACATTGTGCCAGAGAAACCTAGAATAATATTCAGGGGAAGTAAGAACCTCAGTAACAATTTAGTTACCAACTACATCAAAACCACAGACAGTGATAAAACAAAACATCCCTTCGGTCTAACTCCTGGTTTTTACAGTTGTGGTCAATGCATTTCGTGTCGTAAAACAAACAATAAGAAAAAAACAATAAAACAGTTTGATGCAGGAGTGAAAGGAACCAACTACAAGTTAAAAGATTTGGTAACATGTCATACCAAAAATGTAATATATATGCTTAGATGCCCTTGTGGCAAACGATACGTAGGACAAACATCCCGCCCACTCACCACCAGGATTAATGAACATCTCTGCAATATAACTAGAGGGTATGATAAACATAATGTATCATTCCATTATAAAGAACACCACAATTGTGACCCAAAAAGTATAGAGTTCATGGGGATTGAAAAAGTATGTCGGGATTGGAGAGGAGAGAACATGAATGAAAAGCTTATCAAAAGTGAGATGCGATGGATTTATTATCTAAACACCTTGGCCTCTAATGGATTGAACGTAGATTTCGAGGTTTGTCATTTTCTATGATCAATAAGGTTATTATATATTGCTGCCATGTTCTCAATCGAGGGTGATGAGTGCTGCAGTGTTTCTCTCTTCCCTTATATTACGGATAGTGTAATGCTATTTGCATCCACTTAGGAGGAGATAACTTCTTTTTGGGGCGAGCAATTCACTTGTTACTTTGCATCATCTGATGGAGTTTTTATGTTTCAGACTGTACATTGTCATCCCGATAATGCCATGAGTGCCAACAGGCAAGATTAGCTTTCTCTTTAGAAGCATAAGCTCACTTTCGTGATATATGATTTTCGAAGTAACCATTGATCGACATGTGCTACTCCACATGCGCAAGAAGGAAGGAAGAAAGATAGAGTCGGACTGATCCCCATGGAGACTCACCGGAACCGGAAACATGTCATCAGTAGTCGCCTGGGAGTTTGTTGAACCGCACAACAATGGAAGGAACGCATCCGCGGATGGAACGCACGTGAAGGACACATTTTCAACTTGATTGGCAACACAATATAAGACATTCATCCGTAATGAGGGGTTATCCGACTGACGAAGCCCGCAGAACCAGCGAGCGAAACGCGTTTCGGTTTACCCCTCACTTTACCTTTTATATTTTTATCAGTATCTGCATAATTTATTTTATTTATTTATTTTTTTGTAATAAATTAATTTTTTTTCTTTTAATTATTCCTACCTCCTTTTAATTTTACTTCACCCACCCGATCCCGATTGCGCAAACTATTCACTTCCAACAGTGAATTCGCCAGCAAACATTCCAGCAGGGGTAGGACCCACCCTATTGAAGCGGTCCAAAGCTGAGATACTGAGCCACTCAACTGGGAGGCTCAGAATCACGTGAGTAAATTGGCCTAACTTTTTAAGATGGCCAATATTTGCACTGGTAATGTGCCATATATTCTCTCATTTATTTGAGGTACCGATGAATATTTAGAAGACATTTCCACCCACTACCGTTTGATGGGAGGAGTCCCCCATAGAGGCTTGCAGGCGAATATCACGAGCCTAGAGGCTCCATGTTTGTGAGTGCTATACCTGTCATCAAATTTATATCCATTAACTAAGTAGCTATACTATGCAATGAAGGCCATTTTGCTCTTATTTTCTAGAAATATTTCCTTTGTGGCAATATCTGAGAAGTTTGTGACCTAAGAACATAACAGCAATTGCTTCCCTTTCTCTTGCGCTCCCTTAACAAACTAAGTTTGTATTGTTTTATAATAATGAGTCCATTAAGCGATCTAACCTCAATATGGAATGCAAGAAATAACTATCCATAAGTGGGTGAAGTTAAACTGGTCATTGGGGGGGAGTTGTTAATTTAATGGCATGGGGTCTGGCACCTCTAATATATTCTGCTATTCGCCATCAAAAAAAATTATGTTTTGCCAGCAGTACACATATCTTTATTAAACGTTATAAGTGATTTTTGGGGTGAAATACAGGAAAAAGTAACTCTGTTGAGAGCTGATACAGATAAATCAATAAATCCTGCAGATGCTTGCTCCACGTTTGGCATGTTGCTCCAGTCGCACGTGACTGCCTATAGTGCAGTTATGCAGAATGTTTCCTAATATAGAAAGTCACACAAAAGTCATATAAACGTGTTTAACGTACATGTTTCTTGAGGCATACAGGTGGCTCCGTTCTCTCCCCCGTCTTTCAGTTTTGGTTCTGCGGGTTCTTGAAAAACTGGATTAACTGTAAAACCAATACGTGATTAAACATGCAAATAAAACATCAAGCTGTCAGCCAGCCTGCCATGCTTATGTCTCGGTGACCTCGGTTAAAACGTTCTGTAAGCAGAATGCAAGATTAATCATTATAAAACCATCAAAATACAGGATGTGCTTCAATAACACAAGACTGAAACTTAACATGATACAGATAAAGGAACATTGGCCTTGACATCTCCTGCTCGCCCTATACCTGGCAGTTGTGGTTCTGCAGTGATGATAGCATGGCCTCCTCTACACCTGGTGATCATCACATGCAGCGACAGGTGAGAGCACGAGAGCTCACACTGATATTTCCCATTTCGCAGCATTGCCTGATTGGCTCTCAGTTATGATTTTGGCCTCTAGACGAATCAGTCAGCTGTATATATTATACATTAAAAAAGCTGCTGCTATGATTATTAGATTGTATTATGAATAATAGCATTATAATAATAATAATAATATTATAATAATAGCCAAATGGACCCGAAAAGGCACCGTACGGGAAATTCACTGTTCGGTGCCATTTCGGGGCCAGATCGTCTCTCTCTGAATAACCCCTATAGTCCATGTGGGCTATTAGAGATCACAGTCTCAAAGAGGGCAGATCTAGAAACAGGTAAAGATTCTCTTTATTCCAGACCACAGAAATATACTAACTTTTTGGAGAGGATTAAAATATATACAGTTGTGTTCAAAATTATTCAACCCCCACTGAAATTGAGTGTTTTGGCCAGTTTGACATTGATTTTGATCATTCAGTCATCTTGCTTACAATTAAATCAAAGAGGCACGTGTAGGTCAGACAAATATAACATAACATTTATAATGAAATAACCACAAATGTCTTTTCTGTGCTCACATCATTATCAGTTTTATTCAACCCCCAAGTGACATTCAATCTTAGTACTTAGTACAACATCCTTTTACAGTTATAACAGCTTTTAAATGTGAAGCATAGCTTGACACAAGTGTCTTGCAGCCATCTACGGGTATCTTCGCCCATTCGTCATGGGCAAAAGCCTCCAGTTCAGTCACATTCTTAGGCTTGCACACTGCAACTGCTTTCTTTAAGTCCCACCAGAGGTTCTCAATCGGATTTAAGTCAGGTGACTGCGATGGCCACTCCAAAATGTTCCAGCCTTTAATCTGCAACCATGCTCTAGTGGACTTAGAGGTATGCTTGGGATCATTGTCCTTTTGAAAGGTCCAACGTCTCCCAAGCCTCAGGTTTGTGACGGACTGCATCACATTGTCATCCAATATCTCCTGGTACTGAAGAGAATTCATGGTACCTTGCACACGCTGAAGCTTCCCTGTACCTGCAGAAGCAAAACAGCCCCAAAGCATGATTGACCCCCCCGCCATGCTTCACAGTAGGCAAGGTGTTCTTTTCTTCATAGGCCTTGTTCTTCCTCCTCCAAACATAGCGTTGATCCATGGGCCCAAACAGTTCTAATTTTGTTTCATCACTCCACAGAACACTATCCCAAAACTTCTGTGGTTTGTCCACATGACTTTTGGCATACTGCAGGTGACTCTTCTTATTCTTTGGAGACAGCAAGGGGGTGCGCCTGGGAGTTCTGGCATGGAGGCCTTCATTACGCAGTGTGCGCCATATTGTCTGAGCTGAAACTTCAGCACCTTCATCTGACAAATCTTTTCTCAGTTCCTCAGCAGTCACACGGGGACTTTTCTCCACTCTACGCTTCAGGTAGCGCACAGCAGTCGAAGTCAGCATCTTCTTTCTGCCACGACCAGGTAGCGTTTCAACAGTGCCCTTTGCCTTGAATTTGCGAATGATGCTTCCTATGGTCTCTCTTGGTATGTTTAACATCTTTGCAATCTTCTTATAGCCATTGCCCTTCCTGTGAAGAGTAATCACCTCTTCTCTTGTCTTCCTGGACCATTCTCTTGACTTCACCATGTTTGTAACCACACCAGTAAATGTCTAGAAGGAGCTGAGTATCCCAGTCATTTTAAAGCTGCCTAATTGGTGCTTATTATGCTTTATTGCTGCTCCGTGACATCCACAGGTGTTTTCAATACCTGATTGAAAACACTTGAATGAACCTCTGTTCTTCAGAGTGGTAGTCTTTAAGGGGTTGAATAATTGTGTCAATGAAGAATTCAGAAAATAAACATTTACTACTGTATTACAAAACCAATTGATGTCATTTTAGTTGCATATGGTTCTTTAAAAAGTCCTTGTAGGATTTCATTCTGAATACAATTACAAATGTACACTAAATTCCCTAAAACCCTTTACAGCATTGGGGGTTGAATAATTTTGAACACAACTGTATATATATATGTATATTTAACATTTTTGACTCCACCACTTGTGTGTGGTGACCTGCTAACCTGACATCTTCAAGGCAGCTGTCTGGTAGCAAAGATGTTGGCAGAGGCTATGGAAACACTGGTTCCTGAGCCTCGGTCCACGGCACAGACACACCAGTAAGGCGACATTGTGACTACTGATGCTGCATTCCAGGAGCCATATGTGAAAACATTATTGTGTCTAAATTCTATACCGCATGTCCCCTGACCTCTTCACCGATAGGAAGAAAAATAGATACAGGAATAAAGGAACGCTGGCAAGGACAACGTTAAGCGGACATGGATGGCCCTATTCCAAGGTTGGTGTTAACATCTCCATAGACTTCAATGGCTCTAGTAAGTTTACAACAGCTCTGGTTAAGTTAACACCAACCTTGGAATAGGGCCCTGAGAGTTTTGGGGTTATTGTGACAGATATAGTTGTGAAGGTGTAAGACGGGGAGCAAAAATATAGGCAGTAATAAGGTGACAATGAAAGAAACTGGTTAGGAGGGAATTGTCATGTTGAAAGGGTTAAGGACAGGGGTCAAGTCCTAAAAAAATAAGTGTCGGAACTCACCAACATTCCTGTGTATTCTGGTCTCAAAGACTACTGGGAGCTGCAGCAGCTGCAGCGCTTCTTTATGACACTCCACTGGTAAACACTGAGAAATTGTCAATCCCATGCCTTCCCAATGTATTTAAAGCAAGGAAAAACCCTTTAAATATAGACGGTTTTATAAAATTGTGTCTATATTGAAAGGTATTGCAGCTTCCCAGTATATCAGCCAAAAGGGAACTAAGTTCCTCCTGCTAAAATAGTGAGGGAACTGCGTTCCCATGCGTTAATTCAGGACTTCAACTCTGGTTAATGACAATCTGGCAATAGACATCTCAGGAAGAAACTATCAGGAATAGCTTTGGAGGACAGAACCGTGACTGGGATGAAGGAGGTAGGTTGAGGAGAATGTCTATGTGTGTTGCTACGGACTATGTTGGGTAAGAAGGGGCATCAATAGTGGCAGGTAACGTTGACTTGGACTGTTAGTCGAGTAGGGTAAATTTAAAGTCATATATATGGTGACAGTGCAGTTTCTCTTTAAAGTCAATGTATACATGATATTATTCTTAGTGAAACATATGCGATGATCTAGGTCGCAGAGCACTCACTGTGAGCTTGCATGACGCGAGACATGTTGAGGCCTTCTTTCATCCTTAGAACGCAAAGTCCAAAAGTAAAGTCAAAGGCGTCACTGCAATCAGAAGACGGAGAGACAGACAGCTGGTCAGGTGTGCATGTGTATCAGGAAAAAATAAACATAGCTTAATATATTAATATATAAAAGGTTTGTGCTACAGAATAATTAGATTCATATTGTGAAAAGATGTGGGTTGAATACCATGTAGAGCAGGGATCTCAAACTCTGGCCCTCAGATGTCTCTGTACTACAACTCCCACAATTCTCTGGCTACCTATTGCTTTCAAAAAATTCTGAGAATTGTTGCCAACCAACATCTGGGGGGGGGTCAGAGTTTGAGAGCCCTGATGTAGAGGGATACTCTGGGCAACAAAACACCAGCTTAATATAACTGTGCAAGTACTGTGTCCCTCCAGTCCTGCTTCTCAAAAGGACCTAGTTTTCTTAAAACAAGGCTTCAATGCTGAGATTGTAACGCCCAGACGCCTGTCAAAGAGCCAGGGATTTATATCATGTATAGAGAGCCTTTGTTGAATCATTTTTCAAATCAGTGGGGTAAGTAACAATCTTATTTCCCCTGTTTGAGCGCTTCACTTTTCACTGATTACATTTCTGTTGATGAAAGTTTAGGTTAAACCATAAAGGTCGAACTTTGACTAAAAGCAACACCTTCTTTGTTTAAGCATAAATCTCTATATAATATACTCCCTACATGTGTGTATACTGCATGCATGTATAGACATGATCTCAAAATTTTTGTTATACAGTAGATATTAAACGAATGAATGCCAATAAATTAGCATTTCAGGAAACGTACTTCCACTTATGTTTAGCACATCCCATCACAGTATGTGCCGTTCTGATAGGACCATATCTATGCGGCACTGCATGTTGTTGCTAACACACATCAGTGGTGCACTGTTTGTTACGGTACACTCATTCCTTCACACAACCCCACAAAAGAGGTCCAGGCTGCTAAGATCAGGAGACGTACGTGGCTACAGACACTTGTAAATAACATGGTCCGCAAAACTCTGGATTGTCACCATTGACAAACATTATGGGCCCTATTACACTCCTCGCGCACAATTTTGCACGTGCGCAAAAACGCATTAAT
Organism: Leptobrachium leishanense; assembly: GCA_009667805.1. Classification (NCBI taxonomy): domain Eukaryota; kingdom Metazoa; phylum Chordata; class Amphibia; order Anura; family Megophryidae; genus Leptobrachium; species Leptobrachium leishanense. The sequence goes on along the minus strand of CM019072.1, from coordinate 34,686,273 downwards.
GCGTGTATTTTTTATGCGTGATATTTTCAGACAGATGAAAAGATGCGCTCGGATCGTAATACCAGCGTTAATTCACGCGCATTGACGTTTAACGCTGCGCGCAAAATAAACTGTGCTGAGCGTGCACTTTTGCGTGGAGAATGTAATAAAGCCCTATGTGTGTCATGCCATCTGGAAGCAACCCTGTGTCAATTCCAAAGAGTAAGCCAGTAGGAGTAAATTGCTACCTAACGCCTGGTTTCAGCATGCGCTGTGATGGGATTTGCTCAACATAAGAGGAGGTACGTCTCCTTAAACTCTCATTAATTTCCCTTTATTCACTTATGACCGACAATGTAAACTTTTGGGTTCGGGTCTATATGAATCACCCTTTCTATAGCCTCAAAATGAACTGAAAATTTAAAACTCGAGAAGGCGCTAAAAGATTTTGCATAATAGGTAAATCATTTCTTTTGTGCTATGACTGTAGAGGTTTTTGAGTACTTGGATCGCTTACACTACAGTGTGTTGTCGTGCAATCAGCATCCCAACCACCTAGTTTCACTTATTGAGACAAGATTATATTGATTTATGGGACATTTCTCATATCTGCTTTATTTGACAGTTTAACCCACTGCAAACAATTGAAGATCTATCTCATCTGGGCAAGATATCACCAGTGCACAGAGGCCAATACAGCTAATACAGACACGGGTTATTCTGTCTTTCTTACTGTAGGATGGCCACATAGCTCTCAATATTTTTTGGGTGGGATGTCTGCCAGTTCTTCTTATATCCCATAAACAGAATGTTTGGTTTCAGCTGACCAAGGCCTGCTGCCTGTTAAAAAACAAGATAAAAAGAAGTGAAACAGGAAATCATGATAAGACTAAAGAGTGAAAGACACAAATCACAGTCAGAAGTCAGGTTTCATTAATCTGGGAAGATTCATTAAAATTCTCCATGAGAGAGAGAGAGAGAGAGAGAGAGAGAGGTGCCTCCCTGGGATCGAGAGGGTCCAGAGAGATTCACTAAACCACTTGAGAGTGGAAAGAATTTAATAAACCCTGCAATTGCTGCTTAATTAAAAATTTAAATTATAATTAAAATTTAAAAATAGTAAAAAAAAATTTTTTGGGAAAAAACAGCTTCGGAATGTTATCAAATACGAAGTCGCCTACAAATACAAAAGTATGAAAAGGTTGACGGTGATTCCTCTTCTGTGAATGCCTGTGAATCTACCAAAATGTGGGTGGAAAACCATAGCAAGGCCGTAGGACTCAAATCTCATCACTCATGCTCATATACATAAAATGCTTAGAAGAATATTTATGCACAAAAAGTATATACACATAAACATGCTCAATTTTCTTAAATGGTCCAACCTAGACAGGTTGGTTGTAGGCAATATGTAGCTCCCATCTGAGGGCTTCATATCCCATCTGAGGGCTTCATAATTCCAGGCAGCATGTGTGTCGGGCTCTCACTAAGGCTGGGGTCAGACCAGCGCACTTTTAACGTGCGTTCTGGCGCACTTAATCACGGCCGCACTAGCAGCAAATGATGGGCAATGACAGCCAATATACGAAGTACGGTCGCACGAAAGTCTGGCTACGCAACGCAAGTGGAAAATGAACGCATTTTTTCGAGAACGCTGAACCGCTAGTACGGACGTACAGAGTGCGCTGCGCCCGCTAGCGGTGTGTGTGTGTGATTTGGAGACGTCAGACTCTGCTCGTGTCCGGCCAACATAACGTCCAGACGCAAAAAGTTTCCTGGTTTGGATCCGTAAAACATCACGCATGAAATGCGCATTGTATGACCGGTTTCGCCTATTCCGTGAAAAAATACGTCAATGCGTTCGGACGCACTTTTTTACGTTCGCGTGTAAAAATGCTTTCGTTTGACCCCAGCCTTAACTGGGTGATATATCCATTTTATGTATTTTATGCATTTGTAGACATGAGGGCCCTCTGTCTCTGAATTAGTGGCTTCTTCCTGGATACTAATCAGTGGCGTAGCGTGGGGGGGCCTCGGGGGTGGTCGGCCCGGGCGCAATGTTCTTAGGGGCGCAAAATTTGAAAAGAAGTTTGAATCACTAATATTTTCCAGCAGGGATCAGCAAGCTGTCTGCTCACGGACACTGGAGTCCGCGAGAGGCCCTTGCACGGGTAGCCGCCAGTTTTTCGGCGCTGGCGGTGACTTAGCACTCAGCGTCCGGACGGGAGGACCAGAACAGAAAATTCTGGTCCTGTCCTGACTCCTCCTTAATGCTGACATGAGTCACGTGAAGCAGCGCAGCATTATTTGATGGAACACCCTGTACCACGTTTGTCAGCCCCCCTTGAAGCCCTGTGCCAGTCACCTGCCGCTGGCAGCCGCTGAAAAGGAAGTAGGGAGGGAGGCGCCTGCCCTACAGCACATTTAAAATCCGGGGGTCAATACTCTACTGGAGGAAGGGAATCAGGGTGTGTTACCGTGTCCACATTTTGGTGGGCGCACAAGTCTTGCCTTGCCCCAGGCAACTCTAGTCACTAACACAGCGGCTCAGTCACAACAGAGCCAGTAACAGGGATATCAGCCTGTGCCAAAAACTTCTCTTTAGCGGCTCCCTGTTATGTGCAACATTGGAACAGGGCCCATGGCCATACTGTTTTACATGAGATTTCTTCTTTGGTGTCTTCAGAATTTGGACACCAGAAAATATACTATAGGGAAGGCAGGATAGCACCTATAGTTTATTGGGTGAGTTGAGGACTGCAGCATAGGTATATGGAGGTATCGGATGAGAAAAATCGTATAAATAATTATATATTAATAGAGCTTTTGCGACGTGAAGACAATCCTTAATTGTCTGGTTCTTCCTACATCAGTGAATCCCAACCCTGGTCCTCAGGTCTCCCTAACAGGCCAGGTTTGCAGATATCTGAAGCACAGCACAGGTGATATGATTTGCTGCTCAGTGATTGCAGGATATAGTCTGTATTTCCCCAAGGTGATCTGTAAAATCTGGCCTGTTAGGGGACTTGATGACCAAGGTTTGGGACCACTGTCCTACATGATCACAAATTGTTACCTGTACCTCAGAATGTTAAAAAAAACAGGGGTAAGCACACCCCAAACAATAGAGATGTTTTTATTATACTCCTATTTATACACGAGCCGCTGTAATGAATGCTAAGAATTACATAGATTTACCTGAATTAGCATTTGAACTCCACTCCGCAGGTCGTCAGCAATTAATCCAGTGTAAAAGGCCTTAATCTTCCTTTTGTTCAACCATCGAACGTGACCACTTGAGTTAAGTTCTTGAAGTTTCTGTTTCCGAGGGCCCTAATTATATCAATGCACAGCACATTAACAAGCAAAGCAAAACTAATTGCAATTAAGCATTTTGTTAACACCTCCTATTGAGCGTTCATAATGGTTTTTGAATACAAAATCTTTATTGTCACATTATTCGTTTGTTGTTCCTTCCTCGACACAGCAATGTATGATGGAAAGAGCATCCGAGCACTCATGTAACTCTTCTCTTTCTTCCATTCCATTGTAAATGCAGTGGATTAATTTTAGTTTAGACATCTGGTTATTTTCTACATGACTACTACATACAGTGGCCACAACTAATATCGTCCCCTTGGTACATATGAGAAAAGGAGGCTGTAAAAAAATGTCTGTTTTGTTTAACCTTTTGATCTTTTGTTTACACTACTCAACAATGGCCGGCTGGGTGGAGTAGAGGAAAAATAACTGTTCTATAACCGTGGAGAGAGACTGTGGAGACGCAGGTTCGAACCTGGCAAGAGCACCTCTCCAGTAAGTGTCCTTGGGCAAGACACCAACCAGGATATACTTTGTCGCGGTGGCCCATGTTCGGGGTTGCACCGTTCCTTCGTCCGTGGTTGCGGTCATCATGGTAGCCGTTATCCGGAACGCCTTATTCCGGGGTGATGTTTACTGCCGGACAGAGTTCGAGGATGGCGGTGCTTGCCAACCGTTAGGTCACAACATCCGGCAACCACTTTCGGAAGTCGAGTCTGGCCGTGAATCAGACGTACAGGCCTGGAGGGGTACCCAATCACAGTGCTTGACCGGCGATCCTATGGTAGAGCATGGAGTCTCTTCTATTCTCCAATAGGAAGTCCTGTGGCTCCATTTAAAGTGCTTCCTTCCTCTCTGAGATCGCCCTAGCGTGGTTCTATGTACGCCTAGTGCCTTGTTGCGAAATTTTAATTACTAATCTATTGTCTTCTTGGTTATTCGATCCCGGCTTGTCTCGTTAATCCCGTCTTCTGGCGCCCCGATTTTTGGCATTATTATTCCGGACCTCTCCTTCTCACTCACACTTGGGGATTATTGTTCTATTTACTCTGCATATCCCAGCCCTTATTAAGGACCGGTTAGTCAGAGTTTATTGTGCCACCAAATCCAGCAGGTTAATTGACTGTGACACCCCACCTATTACCTGTGTATACGGATATTATTACTGACCATATCACAGCCGTGAGTAAGGACCGGTTGGTGAGAGTGTGTTGGCTTGTTGTCTGCGAGCGGGGTTGCCCGATCCTGACATACTTGAAACGAGAACCACAAAAAATCCAGGCTGCTATAGGTGCGCTTTATTAAAGGGAGATTAATCTCCCCCAAACAATAGTGACGTTTCGGCCACAACGGGCCTTAATCATACATCATATATGCATGATTAAGGCCCGTTGTGGCCGAAACATCACTATTGCTTGAGGGAGATTCATCTCCCTTTAATAAAGCGTACCTTTTAGCAGCCTGAGTCCCGGATTTTTTGTGGTTGCTGTATGTGGAGGGTGTTTTGGCACCCCCATCGATGGTGACTCGGCGCTAGGTGCAGTGGGCTCCCACCTTCGGAGGATCACGGCGCTTGTGGATGACCTCATACTTGAAAACGAGAGAAATCTCAATGTATCCTTCCTGATAAGATCATTTCTCAAAAAAACAAAGAGAAAAAAAAACAATACTCTTCTGCCATGGATATCAAACAACTGCAGACAGGTTTATAAAAAGAAATACATCTTTTATAACTCTTTCCCGGGGCAGGGCTTACCATTTCGTCCCGGCAGTGGTTGGGCCTTGAAGATGCGGGGCACACTAGTACGTCCTGCTGACTTCTATGGGCCACTTCGGCTCCACCCAGCACTCACCGCTGGCTGCTGAGAGACGGCCTGAACTCAGCCGGCGTTACCCCCCCCCCCGCCTGGTGTTAAATATGTGTAACACAGTTATTAGCACATTTTGGTCAATACTCTGTGCTCCCTCCTCTTGCCAAGATCACAGCTCAGAGTCTTCTCCTGTAATACCTGACGAGGTTGGGGAACATATGGCGAAGGATCTGAGACCATTCCTACAGAATACAGAATCTCTCCAGAACCTTCAAATGTCGAGGTCGACTCTGGTGGACTCTTATATTCACTTCACCCCACTGGTTTTCTATGGGGTTTCACCATTAACACCTTTAATACCAAGTTTAAGCTTGTTAGCCTTTCCTCATAACTTAAACCTTCCATTTCCCTTATTAATTTAGTCGCCGTCTCTGCACTATTTTCCATAAAATCTTTTTTTAAAACCGGTGCCCAAAATCGCACATCATATTCAAGGTGCGTTTTACCATTGATTTATAAAGAGGCAAAATTATGTTTTCATCCCGATAGTGAATTCCCCTTTTAATGCATGCCAATACCTTGCTGGCCTTGGCGACTGCTGTTTGACATTGCACATTGTTACTTAGTTTGAAGTCTATGATTATTCCCAAATCCTTCTCCTGCTTTGATTTCCCTAACTCAGTACCATATAGGGTATAAGTTGCTTGTGTGTTCTTTACTCCAAAGTGCGTAACCTTACATTTATCTACATTAAATTTCAACTGAGTGCCCAGTGTCCCAATCTATCTAAATCCCTCTGCAGCAAAGTAACATCCTGCTTACATTTTATCACCTTTCCTAGCTTTGTGCCATCGTCAAACACTGACACATGAATATCGATGCCTATTATTATATAGAATTATTATAAACCTTAAAAACTCACAATGATTACATTCCCGCAGATCATCAGACTCTGTTTCTTAGTAAAGGTCCCAACGAAATCCACAAGTGCTGGGCGGAAATTAGGAGGTCCTGTTAGAACCAGACACTGAGGCCTGTGAAGAGATGATAGATTACTTGATCAGAAAGGGAAATAAACATTGCGAAAGAACAAGATGTGTCATGACTGTGGTATTCATCAGTTCTGTGTGTAATCTTTTACAATCTAAGTAGTGGCCTTTTTTGTTACGTGAGACTTAAAGGGATACTCTAGGTTAATAACAGGAGAGTGGGAAGTGGTGACTCGTCCATATGGGCAGTGCTCTACCATATTATTTGGAAAAATATATATTACAAATTGAAACTATCAGGGTTATTCGGAGAGAGGTGAAAACCAGGAGAATTACCAGGAGAATGAACAATTTAGACCAAATAGCTGAAAAGTGAGATAAATTAGAGAATCTTTCTGGTTTGGGTATTTTAACCTAGAATTTTCACTTGTCCAGTCATTCTCCTGCTTTTAATCTCTTTCTGAATAACCCTGTATATAATTTTTTTTCTGCTGCTGTGTTTATGTGTTATCTGCTGTTTTTAACAGGTGCCTGATTGATATGTGTTATGTCCCTTTAAGCAGTGACATTGTTTCCTCCAGAGTTGCCAGGCAGAGTAAAAAAAAGGAAAAAAAAGAAAGATTACTCCGACTGGTGTCCAGAAATCTGAAAATGACTCTATGGCAGATTTTCAAAACAGGGATCCACTGCTGTTATCAGGTCTCATGCTGTGGGCTAATTGAGCTCTGCGGGGCGGTCAAATAAAGCATCCATAAAACATAGAAACATAGAAAATGTTGGCAGATAAGAAACTTTCGGCCCATCTAGTCTGCCCAATTACATGGATACTTTACCTGGAGCTAAAAGCTCTGGTTGAGGTTGGAATGCTGATTTTTTTGTTTTCTGCTACTCACACAGGGTGCCTGCCTTAACCCCATAATGTCTGAAAATGCACCCAACATTTTCCTTAATGTGCTAATTAAATAACAAATAAATAATACAATGAAAAAATAAATGTGCAGCAGTAAACAGATTTCTTAATTTCACACACTGTATTTTTTATACTGAACGTTATTTAAAATAGAAAGGGTAGGATCAGCGTTTAGTTTTTAATTTGAGCAAATAATAATAAAATCACTTTTTTCACTTTTAGATTTTTTTTATACTGAATAATGTTTTATGTACACATCTTGTGGATAATTTCTGGATTGCACTTGTGATCATTGAATTTATGGCCATTTTATTTGCCTCATTAATAGGAATATATCTATAAGGTTTATTCCTTATATATGGGAACGTTCACATATTTTGGAGGCAGTAAAGCCATATAGATATATTCCTAATTAAAAACATTCATGTTTCCAGTCTGGTGCCCCACCAACTAGAAATGTCACCAGCCCCACTGGAAGTGGGCGTAGGGTTTTAAATATTAACCTCTCCTTGCCCCCACTGGGCCCCCAGATCCCAGTTTTTGACATCATATATCAATACCCACCCTCTCTCCAGCTCTTGGTGCTTTCCCTCCCCTACAGCTACAGCTTGTCTTTAAAGCTGTAGTTGACACCTAAGGCTAGGGTCAGACTGAGGCAGTGCGAACGCGCGTTCTGGCGCACTTAATCACGGCCGTGCTAGCAGCAGATGCCGGGCAATGACGGCCAATATACGAAGTACGGTCGCACAAAAGTCCGGCTGCGCAACGCAAGTGGAAAATGAACGCATTTTTTCGAGAACGTTAAACCACTAGTACTGACGTACAGAGTGCGCTGCGTACGCTAGCGGCGTGTGTGCGTGAATTGGAGACATCAGACGCTGCTAATGTCCGGCCAACATAACGTCCAGATGCAAGAAGTGTTTTATTGATGATCCGTACAAAATCACGGATGAAACTGCGCATCGTATGACCGCTATTGCGTATTCCGTGAAAAAATACGTCCATTCTTCGAACGCACATTTTCACGGACAACGTGAAAAATGCGTTAGTCTGACCCTAGCCTAACTGTGAAGGGGCTGGGTGCCAAAATTCGAGATATTCCTGGCTTTCATGACTGGATCCTGGGAGGCTGACCAGCAATCTGCCTCCCCTCTCTGCTTGCTTGACAGGCTGGATCAGCCTCAATTTTATTAAATGGCTATAGTGCCTGAAATATCCCTTTAATACTGAATTCAAAGCTGGTCTTAAATGATTAGATGCCTTTTGTAAAACTTAGGACTGGTGCCCACCCCGTGTCCACCCTCATATAATTATTTGGGGAATTTGAGCAATGAGAACACACATACAGCCAAGTTACACATATGGACACATTCTATCGATATATACAAGTTGCCGGCAATCCAGTAGAATACTGTCTGGATCGTTTCCCTATGTCCCAGGATCCCAATGCTGTATCTTTAAAATGCACAAGGGGAAGGGACTAGACATGTGCACTGCACAAAATTTCGTTTTGAACTAATGGATTAGTCCTAAAGTGCAATTTATTTAGTTACTATAGAAATTCGTTTTCAGTTCTTTAGTATGAAAACTAATTTCATTCATCCGAAAACCAATGGATATAATTGCTATTGTAGTGGCTCCTCAGAGGGCTGAGATCGCTGCTTGTTACAGTATCTCTCATTCTCAGCACAATGTGGGCCCTATTACATAGTTGGTGCTAACTTAACCAGAGCTGTTGTAAACTTCCCAGAGCCATTATAGCCTATGGAGGTTTTCAGTTTACAACAGCTCTGGTTAAGTTAGCACCAACATTGTAATACTGCCCCGTGTCAGGCAAAGCTGTTACAGTAACTGACTGCTGCTCATCACAGCGCTCAGAGTTTCAGTAAAACTAGTAAATAATATTTTTATATATAAGAGGTTAGAACAATATTATTTCCTTGTTTTACTGAAACTCTGAGCGCTGTTACAGTCAGTTACTGTAACAACTGAGCCTGATACATTGTACTGAGAGATAATGTAACAAGCAGCTGATCTCAGCGCTCACAGCCACTGGATTTAAAAGGCTGAAAAAAAAGGATCCTCTCTGTATAATGTTTAGAACATCCTCCTGAATTAATTATTGTCCCTCTCTGTATAGAACATACTCCTCAATTTATACCTTTCTCTGTATAATGTATAGAACATCCTCCTGCATTAATTAATGCCCCTCTCTGTATAGAACATCCTACTGCATTAGCATGTGGAGGTTGCAGAACTTCGGATGTTGCGCTCTTCATTGCTGGTCTCCTTCACTCATCAATGTAATATCACAAAAAGGACTGAAACTAAAATGTAGTGCATTTTATTTTAGTTTCTTTCGTTTTTTGGACTGAGCAGTTTCGTTTCTCTTGAGTCATACTAAAACTAAATTATCCCAAAATTCTGACTAAATCATTTTAGTACTAAAACGAATGCACATGTCTAGAAGGGACTGATCCTACTCTGACTCTCATATTCCCTCTCCCCAACTCTTAACCAGGAAGTGTGACTGCCAGACAAGTGCCTTCTGTGCTGATCCAGTAACTCCACCCCTTATGCTATGAGCCAATGACTGCACTAGAGGCTCCAATGAAAATGCTGTTTCTTCTAGGCTGGGTAACAGGTGAAATTGTCCCAATACGAAGTGAATGGCCGACCATACAGATCACATCCAGAAGCCATCTGAACATGTCTAATGCTCCTTCACACAGGGCAGTTTTTATCAAAATAGGGCATGTTCAGTTGTTTTGACACTGGCATTTCCTTTCAACAGCCTCTTGACCCCTTCACTACAAAGTGGTTTTCTATAAAACCACTGGCAGGATTCAGTGGATTCAAGGAAAACCACTTACTTTTATGGACAGTATAAAATGTAGGTGCCTTTCACATATACATTTTAGAGACAGTAAATTTATTTGACAGGCTGAGGGCTCCCTCTGTTGCCCAAAAAGAAATACTACATGTAGAATAATTCAGCTGGAGCTCCATGTTTCTGCGAAGGAAAAACAGAACCATGAGACATTGAGCCTCCACTGAAGTAGGATGTATGTAATCTGATGATTTCATTGAATTGTGAAATGAAGGGTCTAGAAAAAATGTAAAGAGTTCCTGAGGTGTGCGTAGAGTCAGTTGGATTAGAGAATATTTTTCGTTACAAAGTCAATTAATGAAAATTTAAACTATATACAGTCAGGTCCAGAAATATTGGGACATCGACACAATTCTAACATCTTTGGCTCTATACACCACCAAAATGGAGTTGGAATGAAACAAACACAATGTGCTTTAACTGCAGACTGTCAGCTTTAATTTGAGGGTATGTACATTCAACTCAGGTGAACGGTGTAGGACTTACAGCAGTTTGCAGCTGTGCCTCCCACTTGTTAAGGGACCAAAAGTAATGGGACAATTGGCTTCTCAGCTGTCCCATGGCCAGGTGTGTGATATTCCCTCATTACCCCAATTACAATGTGCAGATAAAAAGGCCCAGAGTTCATTTCAAGTGTGCTATTTGCATTTGGAATCTGTTGCTGTCAACTCCAAGATGAGATCCAAAGAGCTATCACTATCAGTGAAGCAAGCCATCATTAGGTTGAAGAAACAAAACAAACCCATCAGGGAGATAGCAAGAACATTAGGCGTGGCCAAAACAACTGTTTGGAACCTTCTCAAAAAGAAGGAACGCACCGGTGAGCTCAGCAACACCAAAAGACCCGGGAGACCACGGAAAACAACTGTGGTGGCTGACCGAAGAATTCTTTCCCTGGTGAAGAAAACACCCTTCACAACAGTTGGCCAGATCAAGAACACTCTCCAGGAGGTAGGTGTATGTGTGTCAAAGTCAACAATCAAGAGAAGACTTCACCAGAGTGAATACAGAGGGTTCAACACAAGATGTAAACCATTGGTAAAACTCAAAAACAGGAAGGCCAGATTAGAGTTTGCCAAACAACAGCTAACAAAGCCTTCACAGTTCTGAAACAAGATCCTATGGACAGATGAGACCAAGATCAACTTGTACCAGAGTGATGGGAAGAGAAGAGGTATGGAGAAGGAAAGGAACTGCTCATGATCCTAAGCATACCACCTCATCAGTGAAGCATGGTGGTGGTAGTGTCATGGCGTGGGCATGTATGGCTGCCAATGGAACTGGTTCTCTTGTATTTATTGATGATGTGACTGCTGACAAAAGCAGCAGGATGAATTCTGAAGTGTTTCGGGCAATATTATCTGCTCACATTCAGCCAAATGCTGCAGAACTCATTGGACGGCGCTTCACAGTGCAGATGGACAATGACCCAAGCATACTGCAAAAGCAACCAAAGAGTTTTTGAAGGGACAGAAGTGGAATGTTATGCAATGGCCAAGTCAATCACCTGACCTGAATCCCATTGAGCATGCATTTCACTTGCTGAAGACAAAACTGAAGGGAAAATGCCCCAAGAACAAGCAGGAACTGAAGACAGTTGCAGTAGAGGCCTGGCAGAGCATCACCAGGGATGAAACCCAGCGTCTGGTGATGTCTATGCGTTCCAGACTTCAGGCTGTGATTGACTGCGAAGGATTTGCAACCAAGTATTAAGAAGGGAAAGTTTGATTTATGATTATTATTCTGTCCCATTACTTTTGGTCCCTTAACAAGTGGAAGGCACATCTGCAAACTGCTGTAAGTCCTACACCGTTCACCTGAGTTGGATGTACATACCCTCAAATTAAAGCTGACAGTCTGCAGTTAAAGCACATTGTGTTTGTTTTATTCCAACTCCATTGTGGTGGTGTATAGAGCCAAAGATGTTACAATTGTGTCCATGTCCCAATATTTCTGGAAATTACTGTATGTATATTGAATCATTATTAGGATCTGGTAAACACATTCAATAAACCTGAAATTCTTAATATGCTCTTCCACTTGGTTGAGTCCCACGCAGTACGATAGGGCCATGTTATAAGATCCGGCCTGCACAGACGAGCCCCAGTTTGCCTCTGTTATGAGATAAATGTGTGTTAGGGCATGAAAACAGAGACAATTATTGAGGATATATTTATATATTAATCAGGTGCAAATAGAAGATATGATTGAACATACCAGGTTTCTTGTACAGCACATAGCCCAGCAAGAAAATAACAATCCCAATGGCGATGAGGGCTGACTCCCACGCCAATAGGAACATGATGACAACAGATACTACAGCCCCAAAAAGCGATGCCCATTTGCTGTAATATTTGAAAGAGGGCCTCCATCCTGCAAGGGAATAGTTGACATACGTTCTAATAAAACACAAAGCAAATAACAAGAAATACTCCTCTTCGCTTCCTTTTCTCTTGTGGTTGTCCACCATGTTTGTATCCCTCGCTTTCTCATGCAATATTTAGAAAATTCATCTTTTCGTTTGCGTCTCTATCACATCCTCTGATCTCCATTGTTCCTCTGTCCCTTTCACACCTTCCATTGCTCCTCTATTTGTCTAAAGTAAAGACAAATAATCAATGGGGCCTGATGGGATCCACCCTAAGATATTAAAAGAGCTCAGTGGTGTAATAGCAAAACCGTTAACAGATTTATTTAACCAATCCTTGTTTACGGGAGTCATCCCAGAAGACTGGAAATTAGCAAATGTTGTGCCCATTTACAAGAAGGGTAGTAGGGAGGAATCGGGGAACTATAGGCCAGTTAGTCTTACGTCAGTAGTGGGGAAATTAATGGAAACCATGTTAAAGGAAAGGATTGTTGAACATCTAAAAACACATAGATTACAGGATAGAAACAACATGGGTTTACCTCAGGGAGATCATGCCAAACGAATCTTATTGATTTTTTTGATTGGGTATCAAAAATAATAGACACAGGTGGTGCAGTAGACATTGCTTATTTAGATTTCAGTAAGGCTTTTGATACTGTTCCGCATAGAAGGCTTATCAATAAATTGCAATCTTTGAGCTTGGATTCCAATATTGTTGAATGGATTAGGCAGTGGCTGAGTGACAGGCAACAGAGGGTTGTGGTAAATGGAGTTTATTCGGCGCAAGGTCTTGTTACCAGTGGGGTACCTCAGGGGTCAGTACTTGGACCCACTCTCTTTAATATTTTTATTAGTGATATTGCAGAAGGTATTAATGGAAAAGTATGTCTTTTTGCTGATGACACAAAGATTTGTAACAGGGTTGACGTTCCTGGAGGGATCAGCCAAATGACAAATGATTTAGGTAAACTAAAAAAATGGTCGGAGCTGTGGCAATTGAGTTTTAATGTGGATAAGTGCAAGATAATGCACCTGGGACGTAAAAACCCAAGGGCTGAATATAGAATATTTGATACAGTCCTAACCTCAACATCTGAGGGTTGGGATTTAGGGGTTATTATTGCAGAGGATCTAAGGGTAAGTAGTCAATGTAATAGAGCAGCAGGAAATGCTAGCAGAATGCTTGGTTGTGTAGGGAGAGGTATTAGCAGTAGGAAAAGGGAAGTGCTCATGCCACTGTACAGAGCACTGGTGAGACCTCACTTGGAGTACTGTGTGCAGTACTGGAGACCGTATCTCCAGAAGGATATCAACACCTTAGAGAGAGTTCAGAGAAGGGCTACTAAAATGGTGTAAGGCTTGAAGGAGAAAAGTTACCAGGAAAGGCTTAATGATCTTAACATGTACAGCTTGGAAAAAAGATGAGGCAGAGGAGATATGATAGAAACATTTAGATACATAAAGGGAATCCACAAGGTAGAGGAAGGGAGTATATTTAAAAGGAAACAAAGTAGCAAAACAAGAGGACATAGTCTTAGATTAGAGGGGCAAAGGTTTAAAAGTAACATCAGGAAGCATTATTTTACTGAGAGGGTGGTGGATACATGGAACAGCCTTCCAGTAGAAGTGGTAGAGGCCAAAACAGTGATTGAATTTAAGCAGGCATGGGATAGGCATAAGGCTATCCTAAACAAAAGATAAATCCAGGTAAAGTATCCATTGAATTGGGCAGACTAGATGGACCGAAAGGTTCTTATCTGCCGACATTTTCTATGTTGCTATGTTTCATTCTTCTCACCTCCCATTGTTCCTCTGTCCTACTTTTCTCATATCATTTTTGCCATTGCCCCATTCCATTTAATCTCATGGCAATTGGCAATTGGTGCTAATATAGTGCACGATCCACTGGATGTAATTAAAGGAACACTCTACTCAAAAATCACCCCCCCCCCGTTTTTTTATCCTAACCTATCCCTATTCCCTTAATAAATCTTTATTTTTTATTTTTTTTCTTGTAACTGTAATACTTACCCTAAAATCCACTTGTTTCCAGCGGCGTCTTTCTTTTTTTTATATACTCACCTCCCTCCTCTTCTGCTCCTGTCCTTCTTGATTCTTCTTGCCTTCTGGTTTACGTGAGAAGCGCGCATGCGCGCCTCTCACATAAGCCAGCCAATCGGCAGGCTTCCTCCCGGCTCCCTCTGAGGATTAGTGTTGCGTGCAAGAGGATGCGCGCAACACTAACCCTCAGCCGCTGCCGCCAGCTACTGCGGCGAGCTGGAGACGTCGTCGCGCTGAAAGCGCAATGACGTCTCCTACTTGGCAAAAGTCGGCAGAAGCGGGAAATATGATTCCCGCTCTGCTGACTGACAGCTGGGAGGGCGGAGTAAACTCCTCCGCCTCTCTCAGCTGTTTTCAGCTTTTTCAGCTGAACTGCCGAACGGAGGGAGGGGGGACAGAGGGCGGCATACTCCGAATAGCTTAGGTGGTCATGTTGCCTAGAGTATCCCTTTAAGGGCATGGGCCCGGAGCTGCAGCTCAGATAGCCCCTGTGTTAAAGGGAAGCTCTACTCATCCTGACTACTTTACAGTTATAAAGTGGTCAGGATGTGAGGATTGAGCCCCCCACTCCAGCTGAATTTCTTGGCTGCTGGTCACCAGATCGATCACTGGTGACATCAGCACGCAGAGAGCATGCCGATATCACTCTCTCTCTGAGACTAATCGTTGTAGAAAGAGTGGTCTCGGAGAGACAGCCAATGGGTGCACAGCTCCAATCCATCATTCTGCACAGGCGCTACAGAACTTGCGTATGTAACGTGCCCCTAGCGTTGCACAATTTGTGGTTCTCCCACTGCAAGTAGCATAGGAGTGCAAATTGCACAGCAAAGCCTTAGGGACCTCCGGAGCCCCTGGGTCGAAGAGGAGGAGCTGTATCCCTTGTGGTACAAAAGGTGAGTAAAATAAAGCACTCATATGACCACAAACCTCCATCTTGCCCTTCTTCCATCTTCAGGGCTCCACCTAAAGTTTGTAAAACGGCTTATTGGAGGTTTCTGATCAATTGAGTTCTTTATTAGACAAACAAAGGAGCATATGTTCTTGGCAGTGACAATAATCCAGTAAACAGCGACAGTAAAAACAAAGTCAAGACAAAGAGTCGAGAATCCGGAAATTCAAACAAGCAGCGGAGAGGACTGAAAGTCGGGGCAGGATCGGAACAGGCATCACAGGACAGCAGGAACGGAAGCTGGGGAACCAGTAGCAGGAAGTGGTGGGTTTGCTGTCTGCCTGCCTCAGATCTGAAATCCAGGGAGTCTCCCTAACACACCCATTATTAAATTGAGTTGAAAAAAGTAGAAGTAAAAGTAGCTTTCTCCGTGTATATCTGGCGCTCACCTGGAGAGTTGCTGATAGATGCATGAAAACAACTGAAGTTAATCAAGGCATAGGAACACAGGAAAAAATTTGAGATGATAGGAGCAATGGTGTTCAGTTCCCCTGTGGAAGAAACAGATGATATGTTACCTAATGCTTGTGACTGGATATACATATTCATTTAATACAACATAATACATACAACAGATACGTTTAGTATTGTGCTAATCAGTAGAAAATTTATGAATTTGGCCTTAAAGGGATACTCTAAGCAACATGACCACCTAAGCTATTTTAGGTGGTCATGATGCCCGGAGTATGCCGCCCTCTGTCCCCCCTCCCTCCGCTCGGCAGTTCAGCTGAAAATGCTGAAAACAGCTGAGAGAGGCGGAGGAGTTTACTCCGCCCTCCCAGCTGTCAGTCAGCAGAGCGGGATTCATATTTCCCGCTTCTGCCGACTTTTGCCGAGTAGGAGATGTCATCGCGCTTTCAGCGGGATGACGTCTCCAACTCGCCGCAGTAGCTGGCGGCAGCGGCTGAGGGTTAGTGTTGTGCGCATCCTCTTGCGCGCAACACTAATCCTCAGAGGAAGCCAGGAGGAAGCCTGCCGATTGGCTGGCTTACGTGAGAGGCGCGCATGCACACTTCTCACGTAAACCAGAAGGCAAGAAGACTCAAGAAGGACGGGAGCGGAAGAGGAGGGAGGTGAGTATGAAAAAAAAAAAGACGCCGCTGGAAAAAAGTTGATTTTAAGGTAAGTATTACAGTTACAAGAAAAAAAAGAAAAAACAAAGATTTATTAAGGGAATAGGGATAGGTTAGGATAAAGAAACGGGGGGGGGGGGTGATTTTTGAGTAGAGTGTTCCTTTAAGTCCATATGTATGGCAATACATTGATTCAGGTCCTGTCATGCCTTGGTGCGTTAATGTCCATTAATGCACAGGACGACAATATATTCATCAGGGCTGCAATACTCAGGGTTACTACGTTACCTAAAGCTTCCACTTTCAGACCATGGTTCTGGGAATGTTATCAGTCACAGAGTAGTCATTGGGCAAAGCGGGCAACTGCCTGGAGAGCCAGACCTGTCAACTGTCCCATTTTTGACAGGACAATCGCAATATCCTAAACCTCCGCCACACTCTCGGGTTTAAGCACAGAATCTCATCCCACACAGGAGCCCCATAACAAGGGTCCTTAAAACAAAATAAACTTTAGATGCCAGAGGCCCAACTATACTTTTACAAGTAATTTATCTAGTTAGCGTAGGGACTCTCCGTCTTTAGGAAACTGGTGTAGTGGTGGGACTTCCCATGGTATGGCCATATAGTGCAACTAAATCCCCAAATTTTGACTGTTCAGGCAGAGATTTTAAATAGATTTTAGATTGCTTGCTTTGTCTGTACATTGATTTCTTTTTATGTATTTCTCAGTTTCTGATGATTATGACGATGGTAGGTTTGCCAGGTGGTGGATGGTTTACCTGATGTTTCCATGTACCTCTACTAAATCTCTGTCCCCAGAATGTGTCTTTGTCTCACCCTTCAATCTATCTTTGTCCCTTCATCACCCACCATTGTTTCACTGTTGTATCTCTCCCTAGTTTGCTGCCATACTAGATCAAGGGTCTATGGTCAAGGGCTTGGGGGTGTAACTCCAATGGCCACTATGT
Organism: Leptobrachium leishanense; assembly: GCA_009667805.1. NCBI lineage: Eukaryota > Metazoa > Chordata > Amphibia > Anura > Megophryidae > Leptobrachium > Leptobrachium leishanense. The sequence continues at coordinate 34,668,951 of CM019072.1, read as the reverse complement.
TAATCCAACCTTTCAGATATTTAATCAGACAACCCAGTATTTCTGGAAGACAGGGGAGAGTCAAATTTAAAAATTGCATTACAACTCCCAGAAATACTTACTGTGCACTAATACACACAAGGACACACAACACAAATACTCCACTTTATCAACACACAGCCACACCACACGGACACATCATCATTATCTTACCAGAGCATGTAATTTTCTCAAACCTTTTAGTTTGCATTTATTATTTGTATATTGTAATCATATATCCACGCATACAAACATACACAAAATTAATACATCTGTCTCTAGTGCCACAAAGGTTTATTCTACAACAAAGTAATTAAGATGTACAAACCAATCAAGATGAATGCCACTGCGATCAGGAAAGTGAGGAGGTACCCACGAACTGGTTCATTGTTCTTTCCGTAGCCTTTCCCAAAGAAACCAATTAATGGGTAAAGGTTGTCCTTACAAAGACACTATATGGAGATCAAGACAGAGGTTTAGAGCAGTGAAATCAATGTACTCTTACAGTTTTACAGATTGAGGGCCACATTCTGGTTTGACAGTATTAGGCAACTATAAGGGTATACATTTGGTGCTGCTAGCCATCATATCTTTGAAGCTGCCTAAGACAAGCTCAATTATGACACGGAGTCACCCATTTAGAATGGACGAAAAGAAATTCAGCCTACAGCATAGGAAGGGTTATTTTACGGTGAGAACAATAAACCTGTGGAATTCTCTGCCTGTGGAGGTGGTTGGGTCAGCATTTGTACAGACTTTTAAACAACGACTGCTTGACTTTCTGCATAAACAGAATATTAAGGGTTATAATATTTAATATGTGGGTAAAAACTGCTTGATCCAAGGAGAAATCTGACGCCATCCGGGGTCAAGGAGGAATTTTTCCCAGTATGTTCTATATTTGGCGAGCACTTCAGACTGGGCTTTTGCCTTCTTTTGAATCAACAGCAGTGGGTGATTTGTGAAAGGCTGAACTCGATGTAAGCACGTCTTTTTTTCAGCCTATGTAACTATATGAGTCTTTGCTACACTGGTGGCCAAACTTGTAGTTTTTCCAGCTCACAAAGTTATATTGACAGAAGCACACTATGGGCTCTATTAAATTCATTGCGCAAAAGCACGCGCGCAGTTTTTTTTTTGCGCGCAGCGTTAAACATTAACGTGCAAAAAATAACGGTGTTATTACAATCCGTGCGCATTTTTTCATCCGTCAAAAAATAATGAGCGTAAAAAAGACGCACAAAAATGCGCGCGCATTAACGTTGCGCGCAGAAATCGGTGTACGGACTGTTTTTCAACGCGATTCAGCCAATCAGAATTAAGAACCACAATTGTCTCCCTTTCAGTTTTTGCACCTGTCAAAATCAATCTGAGTATATATGCTGCAGCAATAATAAAAACACGCACAACTTCTCCATTTTATTGTTTGGGTATGCGTAGAATGTGTAACTATACGTTGCTGTATATTTTTTCGGGCTGGTATATTTGGTTTCGGCCAGGACGTTCAGATTTGCCATTAACACCAGCTTTTAAAAGACGTTAAAATTATGCGGGCAAACGTTGTCCGTTAAATTTGCGCTACGATTGTAATACCATCCGCGTACCAGCGCACAAACGCATTTGCGCTCACAATGTTAAGTATAGGACGTGCAAGGTACATTACGCTTGCAAAGGGTTCGCGCAGGTTCACCCGCAGCAGACGGTAACGCGCATTTTGTAATATGACGTTCTGCGCAAAGGCTTTTTCCCCTCGCGTTAATGCGTTTTTGCACACACGTTAATGTTTGCGCGAAGTAGTTAATAGAGCCCTATATATTTTTTTAAATAGCGAGTGAATGGTAATAATCTCTCTTTATTCTCTCAGTCCATTTGCATTTCCTACACAAAGTATAGAAAACATAAATGTTCAGTAAGCTGACAGCAAATTTGCAGAGCTTGACTTGGAATAGATGCCACTCTGTTAAACAACCCAACTGGAATGGAGCCTAGACACTTATACCTACTTACAAAATGCAAGATCCTTCCCATAAACTTATACTGACACCAACTACCAATTCCTGAAATGTATACTCAAAGACCTTATCCCAACACCAGCCCTTATTCTGATTCAATAAAACTCATCATAGACTTATACTGAATACTCATAGTTTGCCTCTTCAATGCTTATCTAGCGCCCTGTATATTAAGAAAATTCCACATTTAATGTGAATTACTATTGTTAGATGGTTAAAGTAGTGTTCAAAATGCATGGATAATGATATGCTTCATTTTGGTATCCTATCATTTTTTTTACATTGCTAAATATTTCATTGTAGATGTAGGGTGTCAATAGATAGCGTCTGATGCTCCATCTGTGGTGGACAACATTTTTATTAAGTTCACATAATCAAGGATCTACGGAGACCATCACAAAAGTCATAGTTCTGGAGCACCAATTAAATATTACTGTGTTATGTTGTGTGTACCATATATCTTGAAAATCACACTAAAATACACACTTTGTTGTTTGCTGTACCTGGAACACTTTCGGAGCTGAGACCAAGCAAGCCAAGGCAGAAGATAGTGTCGCACCAAAGATGCCAGCTGTGACAAGAGGGGCAAATCCAGACACCATGCTCATGGCCTGCAATGCGTATAAGGTTAGAGGTAAAACAGAAAGGCATAAAACCTTATGAAGACATATCAGGGATATGTAAATCGGAAGACAAGTACAGACCTGGTAGTAATTGGCCAGTCCATATTTACAGTTCTGCTTCATGGCACAATCAGTGAAGTTCCATCCGTAGCCACACGCCAAACCAACACAGGAGCCAGTATCGGTGATGGTGTCATTGAGATTTCCAGATGCATCTCGAACTACACAGGAAGCTGTACAAATAGAAGTTGAAAGGGAAGTTCGAGCCATCACCATATTTAAGATAATACATTGATACAACACGGTATACAATGTATAAGCACAAAGCAACGGGAGTATAGCCTATGAAAATAAATTGAACATCGTGTGATATTGTAACACAGCGAATACTAATTCCAAGCCCCCTACAAGGAGCAATCACTAGAAATAAGCAAGTAAGTAGCACATCAAGTCATTAGATGTTACCCTCCTCCAGGTGCCAACTTGGCTCCAGAAATTTCCTGGGTACTGTGCGTGCTGCTGCATTGTCTCTCGGGTATATCCTGGTCCTCCGTGAATGTAGGAAGAGCGGAAATCAATCAAAGAGCACTTATTAATGTATAAGCAAGTATTCAAAGTATCAAAGTACATCCTACCAGAGCTGAAGTCATGCTTTATGTGTCATTGCTTGCAGAAAACGTTTAAATAAAAGCACTTCTGGTTTCACCCAGCCCGCTCCCTTCGCAAGTTGAAATTATTGAACCTACTGTCAGCATATGTGCAACACATGCATGCAACGCCATGGCTGTTTATGACATTGCACGTTACGGGTAAAATAAAATCTCCAATTTATTAGTTATAAAATGCGAGACATTCAATGCGTTTCGTGGATAACCACTTCATCAAAAATTCATCTAGTGCTCTTTGATTGATTTCCGCTCTTCCTACATTCACAGAGGACCAGGATATACCTGAGAGACCCTGCTGCAGCACGCACAGTACCCAAGTTAGCACCTGGAGGAGGGTAACATCTAATGACTTGATGTGCTACTTACTTATTTCTAGTGAGTGCTCCTTGTAGGGGGCTTGGAAATAGTATTCGCTGTGTTACAATATCACACGATGTTCAATTTCTTTTCATAGGCTATACTCCCGTTGCTTTGTGCTTATACATTGTATACATTTATGTTGATGAACGTATAAAGGAGGAAACATTCGGGGCAGTCTGCCTAAGATACGTATTATCGAATTTTATATTGGTTGCTGGATCTCACACCAATTGTTGTTTCTATACAACATGGTAACTCTTGGAGCAGGACATCTCAACTCATACATACAAATGCATTATCTATTCATTGCACAAGGGAGCTGTCTCTAGGTTGTCTGATTGTGGATACAGGGTCATATGCACCTTTTTTCCATATCTTTTAAAACAGTTAAACTCTCACTGAAGCAACATTTCAGCCCCACCAGGCTTTTATGAATCTTGATAAAAGCCAAGTGGAGCTGAAACATTGTCATTGATGGGTTGACTCCATGAAGTAAAAGGCACATTCTTGGACCAAACAAGTGTCGGTTCATTCCTTTTTTTCTGCATGTCATTTGAGGATCAGCTACTTCAGAGCAGAGTGCATCATTTAGTAGATCCTCAGCAGTATTGTGAGTGTAATTTTCTGTTCTTTTTGCAATTTATTAATCTCACCGAAAGCTGACGTCAACACGTGATTGCAATTCTGTTACGACAATATCCCTGGTTGTTAAATTAAAGGCGAAAAAAGGGGACTGTATTTGTTCTTCTATAGCAGTGGTTCCAAACTTGGGTCCTCAAGTACCCCTAATAGGCCAGGTTTGAAAGATACTGGAAGCACGGCACAGAGGACATGATTTGCTGCTCAGTGATTACATGATTCATTCTGTATTTCTCCAAGGGAATCCTTAAAATCTGCCCTGTTAGGAGTACCTGAGGACCAGGGATGGGGAGCACTATTCTATGGGAAGAGTCTGTCCATCATGTAATCCTCTGAATGAGGCCTTGATCTAGGGCTGCAAACTGGAAGAAAGTGGGACAGCATTTTTTTCCCTAATGTACTTTCTTTCAGCGCTACAGTGATTGAGGTGTATAGATGTATAACAGAGCTGCAAAAAAAGTCCTAGCAGTGGTTTCCTTATCTAATAATAATAAATGTTGTTAAAAATTACTTCATGTCAGAGCTGAGAGACGCTACCCCCCCCCCTTTACCTCATGTCGTCATGCTTCCTTCCAAGAACCAGAGAGGATCACGCATGCATGCAATGCCATGGCTGTTTATGACATTGCACGTTATGGGCAGGGGCGGATCCAGAAACAAGTTTCGGGAGGGGCACTCTACCAATTTTGACTAAGAGCTGGTGTACGGTTCACAGTAACAGGCAGAACGGGTGCCAGATCACAGGCTGCGCTCATCACACTCACTCTCCCTGAACATTGACGCACAGGGTCTGTCCTCCTGCTGCTCAGGTGACACCTGACAGACCCCAAACAGCAATGCTCTGCAGTCTGCATTCTCGCACATGCTCTGCCTGTCACTGAGAACCGACCACCACCAGCACTAACACGTTGCAGGTCCATACATAACTATATAACTCAGAGATACATACACACACACACACACAACACTTAGGGAAATCACTGGAGGCAGGCTCTGAAACTAGGCTATTCCCAGACTTATTAGTTAATCACAAATTATCAGGCCACTTATGTCCATAAAAGTAAAATTTTCTCTTAAATGTATTTTTTTTCTATGTACAGTATAGATGGTCATGGTTGGAATTATTGGAAAGGTCAGATTTTGGCCTTTCCAATGATACCTCAATTGACCATGTATTATTATTATTATTCTTTATTTATATAGCGCCAGCATATTCCGCAGTGCTGGACAAAGGGCACAATATAGACAGGGTTACAATACATTGAGACTGAACAACATTTTGACAAACCAGTACAGGTGGAAATGAGGGCCTTCTTCCCGTGGGAACATACGATCTAGGAGAACCGGAGATACAGAGATTCAAACGTTCAAAGGTCCCCAGTATTATCTACAATGGGTTTGCAGCTTGGGGTGTGTGGGGATGCCCCCTGTGCCCCCTCTCTGGATCTGCCACTGGTTGCGTGAGGATGTCCTGGTCATTATGTGCCCAGCTATATAAAGTCTGCTGGTTAGGCTGAAATTTTAATTGTTATCTCAGCTAGTATCATGAGATTGTCTATTTCATGCTCCACACAGTTTTGACCTGTTTTTTTCTCTGACTACTATCATAATTCAGGATGTAGAGATAGAAAAATAGTTCCATACCGATTGTAGCAGATATGATCAGATAGGACACAGTGGTCCAGAAGATTGACATCAGGGTTCCTTTAGGAATGGCTACAGTTGGATCCTGCATTAAGTAAATGGGACACATGGTGTTCTTCAGTGAATAGGAACCATTAATCATCTTTGGATCATTATAATAATGATTATTATTATATTACCTTCAAGTCACCAGAAATGTTTGCTCCTGCCAGAATCCCAGTGGCTGATGGGAAGAAAATGGAGAACATTCCAAAAAAAGTGCCGCCTTCCCCGCGCCAATTTGGCACAAAATTCTCTGCGAAAATATCAGCTGTACAAAAAAAACTATTTATTCTTCTGCAATTTGTTTTCTAGCATGAGAAACATATGAAAATTTTCAATGTACGTAAAAGAGACTTGTTGTCACAGTCCTTGCTGCCGGCACCGTATGGAGGCTAAATCGGTGCTGCTCCAATCTGATAAACAACCCTGGCAGCACTTTTTATGTCCTACTACTCTGCCAAGTTCTGATCTCTCCCATACCAACAAACACAGGTGCTCCCCATCTCTAGCCCTATCCATCCCTACTTAAGGCTGGAGCACCCATGATACCTTGCTTCGTGATTTTGTTTCTGCCCGCCTAAGGAAGCAAGGAGTCTGTTATCCACTGTGGCCTTATTGTGTACCGGACCCCTTGTTCTTCTCTTCTGAACCTGTTTACTAGCTGTTTACAGAGTTTCCTCTGTATCCTAGTCAGCTCCATTCCTGGAGAGCAATCAGAGCAGCCGGATCCTGGGGAGCAGTGAGAGCAGCCAGATCCTGGGGAGCACTGAGAGCAGCCAGATACTGGGGAGCACTGAAAGCAGGCAGATCCTGGGGAGCACTGAGAGCAGCCAGATCCTAGGGAGCACTGAGAGCAGCCATTTCCTGGGGAGCACTGAACCTACGTAATCTGTGTATATCTGGCTCTGATACTAGCCAGTGCCTCACCAGTCACTGATCTACCTTTAAACATCTACAAAGTTAACAGCATAGTCATTTCTTGGATTGCATTTACGACTTGTATTGCTGCTCTAACTCCTGAAGAAGTTCAATTGTGAACGAAACACTTCGAGGGGGCTTCAGCCACTACAACCGACTATTTTCCTGAGTGTTATTTTATTTATTTATCTTCTAAAGGAAATAAAATATTTTTTTATGGTTAATCCATCCATATCCTGTTTATCCTCACCTGGGGCATATGGAAGACACCATATGGGGTCGACCAGCTGGAGACCTGTCGCCTGAGCATACATCTATACCACATTTATTATGGTATCAGACCATATTGCACCATAACCATTTTATTATTTTTTTAGGAATGCTGAAAGCTCTAATTTTTTTCCTGCTTTGTATATATACACTGCCTGGCCAAAAAGAAGTCACACACTCTAATATTTGGTTGGACCGCCATTTGCTTTGACTGCAGCATGCATTCCCCACGGCACTGTTTCGGTAAGCTCTTGCAATGTCACAACATTTATTTTCATCTAGAGTGACATTAATTTGCCACCAAGATCTTGTATTGATGCTGGTTGAGTCGCAGCGCTGCGTAAAGTCTTCTCCAGCACATTATCCCAAAGATTCTCAATGGGGTTAAGGTCTGGACTGTGTGGTGGCCAATCCATGTGTGAAAATGGTATCTCATGCTCCCTGAACCACTCTTGCGCAATCTGAGCCCAGTGAATCCTGGCATTGCCATCTTGGAATAGGCCCGCGCCATCAGGGAAGAAAAAAAAACATTGATCGAAAAACTCATTCTGCTCATTCATATATTCAGAGAGTCACATGACCTAATTTTTGGGCACATATCGCTGCTGAACCTAGACCCGACCAACTGAAGCAACCCCAGATCATAACAGGCTTGTATGGTAGGTGGTGACTTTTGTTTTTTGGCCAGGCATTCTATAAAGTTTATAAATTATTTGCATAATAATGAGATGTAGGAACATTCTGCAGGTTTGTGAACTCTCACAATGCAGCCAGTTATCCACCTCCATGTTTCTCCGTTATGTCATTTCATCCAAACATCAGTCTGTGAGTAGGATCTTTAATATCCACCTGGATGCAGGACACAGAATATCTCTGTCCAGTTTGCTGCTGCAGAATTTAATGACAATGCTGCTTGTTTGAGTAGGATCTCCTGTGCCCAGCGCCCAGGAAGCTGCTGGAGATCCTTCTTGCAGTGCTCCCTCCTAAAACACACTGGACCCTATTACATTCTTCGTGCAAAAACGCATTAACGCGAGGGGCAAACCCTTTTTGCTGAACGTCATGTTACGACGTTCGCGCACAAAATGCACGTTAACGTCTAACGCGAGTGACCCTGTGCGAACCCTTTGCGAGCGCAATTTAGTGCGCACATACTATACTTAACATTGTGAGTACAAATGCGTTTGTGCGCTGGTGCGCGCATGGTATTACAATCTTAGCGCAAAATTTAACGGACAACGTTTGCGCGCATAATTTTAACGTCTTTGAAAAGCTGGTGGTAACGGCAAATTGTAAGAACCTGACCGTACCAAACTGCGGATTCACAACGGAGAACGTCGATGCGCACATTTTTTTTTTTACTAGATCGGTCAAAAATGACGGCCACTACCTTGTCTTCCGTCAGAACGTACGTCTGTTGTGCGCAGTCCGCACAAAATGACGGACTCGCGTTAAAAATTACATTGCGCTCACTCATTTTTTTTCACGAGCGTAATTTCCCGACGGATAAAAAAATGCACGTGGAATGGAAATCCAGCGGTGATTTTCGTGCGTCAACGTTTAAAGCTTCGCGCAAAAAAACACACGTTTTTTGCATTGAGAATGTATTAGGGCCCACTGAGTCTCAAGCTTACCAGGTGTATCAAGGCTTTATTTGCAATATACAAATTTTTAAGTGCAAAAGCGACACTCATCTACACACAATTTGGCAGGTTATAACAGACTCCTTACATATATATATATTATTTGAACTGAAACAGCAAAATGTGCCATAAGAAAGTATTATTTCAGTTAATGTGTAGTGAATACATGCAGAACCTGTTGTAGCAAATGTAGCAGAGGTTCCTAAAATGAAGACCTAAGACAAGTTAAGTGACTGCAACCCAGCAAGCGTGCAACCGCATCATCGAATACTTGCATTAATCACCTCGATAGCTGAAAAATCCCTTGGCCTTCTTGTCGTCGGATGCTGGGATAACTGTTCCCACCAAGTAATTAACAAATGAGACCATGATCACAATAAAGAACAGAACTTGTGCCTGAGGGAAAAAATATACCAAATATAAGTGTGTCAAAGTACACAGAGAATATTTCATGAATTATCTTCTTCTATTAAAAAGTGCGGATGATAGAAAATAGAATGTGAGGAATGTAGAAATGATTTCTGCTGGACACACAACTTTAATATCTATATAGAAATTAACCCTTCAGGCGCGTGGAGCATAAGTTTCTATGTGGTACACCAGTGGTACCTATCAGTGTTACGACAATAATATAGTCTCGCCTATAGGGTATTTTGTGGCAACTCTTAGCCCTCTTTGGAACTCTCTGCCAGCCCGGATCAGACCGTCGGTGGTAAAAAGGGGAAAGTAAAAATAACTGACTGATTGATGAAGCCGAATACTCGGCGAAACGCGTTTCAGTGGCACTATAAGTGCTTTTTACTCATTTTTATTTAAAGAATAAATTTCTGTCTTTTAACCCATCATAGGGTGGATTTTTATTTTTACTTTCCCCTTTTTACCACCGACGGTCTGATCCGGGCTGGCAGAGAGTTCCAAAGAGGGCTAAGGGTTGCCACAAAATACCCTATAGGCGAGACTTCCTCAGAGCCAGGACAAGGGGCTCTTGACATTGTAAGTACCCCCCAGGGGAATCATAGGGGCCACTGCTATAGTTTACTGCGCAATCGTCTCTCTTTTCTACATACCTACAGGACACCTGAGAAACTTTATTAAATCCGTCCTCTGTGGAAGATTCTGCCTATAATATTTGGAAATTTTAAGAAGACATACACCTATCTGAAATTGACTGTGATGATCTTGCAGCACGTAATTACCAGAGTTGCAATTTTACGAGACTAAAATCTCTTATACCCTTACAGATTTATTGTTGACATTTATAGAGAGTTACTCCGGTGTTGAATCATCCTATCGCTATCGAAGTGTATATTATTGTCGTAACACTGATAGGTACCACTGGTGTACCACATAGAAACTTATGATCCACGCGCCTAAAGGGTTAATTTCTATATAACTATCCTTTGTGTTGCCAGTGTCAAACATATCCCTCGGGATGTGTGGAATATCATTGTATTATTTTAGTTACGGTCCACAGTGCCATCTGTCCCTACATTTCTTCCACAAACTTTAATATCTGCCCAAATCGTTCATCAATAACACTTTGTAAAATAATAGGTTTAAAAAATGTAAATGTAAGGTTATATTGAACTCTAAAACTAACAAGGCTTCTAAAGGCATGACTGAAGGAAGTCTGGACTTAGATTGAATAGAGCTCGAAAGAACATTTTGTAAATAGATATACTATGAATTAGATCTAGTGCTAGGATAATACAAAACCAACAAAAAAAGTGTAGTAGAACATATATTGGTATACAGACCCACTTTATCCATTTCATCATAGGAGTGTTTTGTGTTCTGAGGACAAGAACACCCACCACATCATAATGCCATGTGCTCGCTGTGACTGCCAATCACACCTACCACATGGCCATAGAGGGTTGGATCGGAAAATACAACTCATATCTGCCAGGAACCAAACCACAGACTGACCCATGCCCGTACCTGATGGCAGCCTTCTTCCTGTAACCCCAACTCATTTCAGACTATTTTTTAAAATTTATTTTTATTTTGAAAAAGTATTTTACCAGGAAGGATACACTGAGATTTCTCTCGTTTTCAAGTATGTCCTGGGACTATCAGGTCTATTCACTAATGGATGAAACTCGGGAAAATCGGCAGGAGACGTGATAATTCTAGATCAAAATAGCCAAACCAGAAAAATTCTCCCATTTATCTCACTTTCCAAATCAGCTATTTGGTTTAGATTGTTCTCTTCTCCTGCCAATTCTCTTGACTTCACCCTATACATAGACCTGCTGGTGTTGGATTTGCTCCGTGTCTCGTTCCAGTGTTCAGTACTCCCAGCATAGTTTTCCCTGTCTCTTTATGTACTCACACGTGTGTGCATTCAGCACTGACTGATTCACTGTAAAAGGATGACTTATCAGTCAGTGCTTCAGCATTGTGGTCCTTTAGCTCACACAGCTAGTACTGTATGTTGCTGCTCCTGTTACCTGCAAGCTGCAATTTATCCTGTCTGCAGCATCCCGCCTCTCCAAGTTCCACATGCCTCTCCAAGTTTCACATGCCTCTCCAAGTTCCACGTGCCTTTCCAAATTCTCGTACCTCTCCACTTTCCACGTGCCTCTCCAAGTTTCATGTGCCTCTCCAAGTTTCACGTGCTTTCCAAGTTCCATGTGCCTCTCCAAATTCTCATACCTCTCCACTTTCCACGTGCCTCTCCAACTTTCACATGCCTCTCCAAGTTCCACTGTCACATTCCTCCCCGATATATATATGTCTGATCCCTGTACGCAACACAACTATCTTACACTTCCGATCCTACGAATGGTTGGTACGTCTACCTATCATCAGAATCGAAGGAGTACCTAACCAGAACAGCAGACCACGGGATAATACAACTCAGAATGTCAGAGGAATGCCAGAGGTCATATGCCAGAGAGTGTTATCAGGAATGCCAGAGGTCGAATGCCAGAGCGGGTTATCAGGAATGCCAGGGGTCATATTGCCAGAGTAGAGTGTCAGCCAAGTGCCAGGGGTTGTATTTCCAAAGCGGGTAGTCAAAGGAATGCCAGTGGTTAAGACAGAGTCGAGAGAGGAGAGTCATACAAGCTAGTCGATACCCAGAATGAACGATAACAGATTCACAACGAGCACTGAGAGGATTGAAAACCACGTCAGGGCAATGAATGCTACTCAGGCATCTGGTTTTAAGGGTGTGCGTCATCATGCTGTGCCCTGCCCACAGCCTTACCGCGTGATCGCATCTGTCAGATACTTCACTCAGTGACCAGCCAGCGAGCAGCGTGGAATGTACTGCCAGCCGGTGGGCTACCTGGACGGCGTGGGACGTGACATCCACGTACCTCTCCAAGTTCCATATGCCTCTCCAAGTTTCACGAACCTCTCTAAGTTCCTCGTGCCTCTCCAACTTCCATGTGCCTCTCCAAGTTCTACATACCTCTACAAATTCCATGTGCCTCTCCAAATTCCATGTACCTCTCCAAGTTCAACATGTCTCTCCAGGTTCCACGTACCTCTCCAAGTTTCACGTCCCTGTCCAAGTATCACGTGTCTCTCCAAGTTCCACATGCCTTCCAAGTTCCACGTACCTCTCCAAGTTCCACGTGCCTCTCCAAGTTCCATGTGCTTTTCCAAGTTCCACATGCCTTTCCAAGTTCTTTGTGTCTAGAAATCTCTCCAGGTTCCTACTGTCATCAACTTCCCAGCAATGGAAGTGACTCGGCCAAATAGTACACAGCTTTTTTTTTCTGGCCTCTCTAATAAATAACACTCGACCTAGCAATTGTCCTTTTTTTCACTGGGTGACAGTGCATTTACCCTTTCGATGAAAATGAATGCAATGTATATTAAGTGTTAATGTACATTAAGCCAATGCAGGAATAAGACAGTAGTTGCTAATATTACAGAATGGGGTCATTATCCCACTCATTAATCATTAACAGCTCTTTCGTTAATCTCTTAACCCCGGCCCTTCACTACCGTGACTGTGTATACATGATCAGCAGTAGCAGACATGGCAGCCCGAGATGGTGTTATCACGATCTGAGCTGTGTTGTGTGATTGCAAATGAAATTTGTTTCTTGCAAAAAAATTCCGTTTGCTTTAACGCTCCAGGCAGTGCCCTCAAAGTTTTAGCCGTGTGGGCATAATGCCCAGGGGCTGCAGTTAACTGCAGTTCTAATTGCAGGAACACTATTTGGCCAGTAGATGGTAACATCTGCCTGCCGAATAGGTTATTACAGTAAGAAATACACTTGGAATTCCCAAATATTTCCTACTGTATCATTAACTAAAAATGATTTTCCAAAAATCCACTGGTTCCTGGCAGTGGATTTTTGAAAAATCACTTGGTAGCAAAGGGGATCATTTTTAACCCCTTTCACTACCATTATCAAGTATACTCCATCTTCAAATCCCCTGCAGGAGCCAAACTTTGAGTAAACTCAATCATTTTTTTTGCTGAAGCATTGCTAAAGAATTTAGGTTAGTACATACTAAATTTGTTATCATATACAGTAACAGGTACTAACTCCAGAACATTTTCCCAAAATTGCAGCGAATGTACAGCAGCTCACGAAACTTCTCTCTGTATCCGTTAAGAATACAAAAGGGGTTATTCAGAGAGAGCCGATCTGACCCCAAGAATGTCACCGAACAGGGAATTTCCACGTATGGTGCCATTTCAGGGCCATTCGGCTATTCAGAGAGCAGGCAGTTCGCCGAATTTTGGCGAACTGCCAGCAAGTACGGTGCCTGTTCGAAAGCAGTGAAATTCCCCATAGAGAAGCAATGGTTAATCTATTCAGAGAGACTGAACAGCAGAGAAATGTCAGAGAAATGCCCTGCTGTTCGGTGGTTTCATTCGGCAGGTTTATTCAGGCGAACCCCATAGGCTTCAATGTTAAAAATATTCCTGATTTTATCCAATATCTAATAAACCATTTATCAATTTAATCTGCAGTAAAAAGTCTCTTTATTTATAGATTTTTTTAGGATCTTTTAGGCATTTTACGGGATTTTTACAGCAAAATCTTTTTTTCAGTTTTTGCTTTTAATAGCGGATTTTCTCTTTTCTGTAACAGACCTTTATATTATCATTCATAGGATCTTATATGTAAATTCCAGGCACTTTCTATGAGTGTTTTTTTGCAAACAGCGTTTCAATTTTGACACTTTCAAGCTTTTTTTTTTACCCCCTTTGTCAGCTTGTCGGCTTCTTCCGGAGGCTGATCGGCGCTGTGTTCGGCAGCTCGGTGGCTTTTTCCGTACGTGTACGGCATGTTTTTTGCAGCGTTCAAGTGATCCGTTTTTCGGATCGTAACGGATGCATTTTTTCGGCAGATTTTCGTCGGGTGCATGGTAACCTTTCGCCGTTTTTGCGTCGGATTTTCGGGTCTGTTCCCTGCACTCCGGGGACACTGTGGTAAATGCCGAATTCACCACAGGGTCTTGAAATTTGATTCCCCGAAGTGCAGGGAACGAGAGAGAACCAAAATGTCGGCGACATTTCGGTGCTCTCTGAATAACCCCCAAAGTCTATCTGCTGGCTTGTCATACATACATGCTGCAGTAGCGAAATATGACCATCAGGTGGAGCCTTCACCCTGTCAAATGAACCAATGGGTCTTGAGTGTAGGTTTATGAAAATGCTGCAGCATTTTATACCCAGCAAAAAAACTCAACCATTAATTATCATCACTGTGGTCCTGTTAGCTCTAAGAATAATTTGACAGTATTCTTACTTTTGCCTCCCACTCCATGCCAGCCAATGAGATTCCCAGCAGGACCGTGACTGTAATAACCCCGATGATTCTGATATCATTTATTGGATCTACAATGGATGACTCCAAATCCTGAGAATAAAAGATAAGTGACCATTATTTAGGGGTGGATTGAGGTCTCGGGAAAATCACAGACTTCCACCCACCACCCTCAGCAAAAAGATATTCTCACCGCCATCAGATCACGGACAGTTTCAGCAAAACCCACTGTGTGCATCGCTACTGCTACAGCGTTTGCAAATGCAAATATCATGCCGATCGAGCCTCCTAACTCCGGGCCGAGACTTCTCGAGATTAGAAAATAGGTTCCGCCTGCGATTTGCAACATATATTTCATATTATTTTATTTGCTTATTCTTGATTTAAAAAAAAAGAAGCAATTATGCCGTTATAAATCATAAACAAATAATTACTAATGTTTTCAGTATTAAACAATTTAAATAAAATAAAAAAGTGTACAAAATTATATTATACAGGGTGTCCAAAAAGTCTCTTTACAATTTAAAAAATGTATTCCAAAGGCAATTGAAAAGACAGATAAGTGAAAATAATTACAAAATGAGCCGTATATATTTAAGTTTTTTGCCTATTAATACAACTCTATGGGCACTATTACATACTCTGCGCAAAAGCGCGCGCAGCGCTATTTTTTTTGCACGCAGCGTTAAACGTTAACGAGCGTAAATTAACGCAGGTATTACAATCCGAGCGCATTTTTTCATCTGTCAAAGAATACCGCGCGTAAAAAAGATGAGCAAAAACGCGTGCGCATTAACGCTGCATGCAGAAATCGGTGGGCAGACTGTTTTTTCACGCGATTCAGCCAATCTGAATTAAGAACCATAATTGTCTCCCGTTCAGTTTTTGCGCCTGTCAAAATCAATCTGAGTATATATGCTGCAGCAATAATAAAAACACGCACAACTTCTCCATTTTATTGTTTGGGTATGTGTAGAATGTGTAACTATACATTGCTGATTTTTTTTTTTTTTGGGCTGGTGTATTTGGTTTCGGCCAGAACGTTCAGATTTGCCATTAACACCAGCTTTTCAAAGATGTTAAAATTATGGGCGCAAACGTTGTCCGTCAAATTTTGCGCTATGATTGCAATACCTTGAGCGCACCAGCGCACAGACACGTTTGCGCTCACAATGTTAATTATAGGACTAGCAAAGTACATTATGCGCGCAAAGGGTTTGCGCAGGTCCACCCGCGTTAGGCGTTAACGCGCATTTTTTGTGTGGGCACTGTAATACGACGTACTGTGCGAAAGGTTTTTCCCCTCGCGTTAATGCATTTTTGCGCACGCGTTTACGTTTGCGCCAAGAATGTAATAGTGCCCTATATGGGCACCATTAGTTGCATGAAGCACATCAAGACAGTACTCGATTTCTTGCCATGTTGGCTGTAGCATACCCTCAATGGTGGCAATGGCGTCAGTGATCCTCTGCTTTAGATGAACGCGTGGTGTGGGATCATGTGCAATCGAATCATTGGTCCATTTTCTTCGGTGAGACATAAATTACTGCAAATGTTTACCTTGACCTTTTGACTGAATACAAGGCACCACAACTACATGACCTTCAACAAACCATCATTTTCCAACAAGATGGTGCACCACCACATTGGAGACTGCATGTTCGTGGGTTCCTAAATGAAACATTTCCAGACCAGTGGATTGGAAGGGGTGGCCCAATTCCCTGGCCACCTCGTTCACCAGATATCACTCCCCTCGACTTCTTTCTATGGGGTTATGTTAAAGATATGGTGTATGAAACAAAGTTACGGGACATCACTAATCTAAAAGATATCCAAGCTGGGATGGAACAAGGAGACCTAACTGGAGCCATCTTCCTTGATTTTGCCAAGGCCTTTGACACGGTAGACCATGGCATCTTGTTAGAAAAACTTAAAAACTCTGGCATTGGTGATCGCTCGCTAACCTGGTTTCAATCATATGTATCCGACCGATCACAATATGTGTCAATTTCTGGCAGCTCCTCCCTCCCGCTCCCAGTCACTTGCGGTGTACCCCAAGGCTCAATACTAGGCCCCCTGCTATTCACAATATTCATAAATGATCTGCCCAATGTCTGCAAAGCCTCAACTGTACACATGTACACAGACGACACTGTGATCTATACCAGCAAACCAAATCTCCCGCAGCTGGAGGCCGTGCTGCAAGAACAATTCACAGAGGTAGAAAAGTGGATCAAACACAACAAACTTTTTTAAAAAACTGACAAAACTGTAACGATGCTCTTTGGAACAGCACCTAAACTACACAAATTGCAAAATCCCCATCTATGTGTTGGGACAAAATCAAATGGCACGCTGACCACAGTCACTTCTCTCAAATATCTAGGTATGTGGTTGGACCCTAATCTATCCTTTGGCCCCCACATCGAAAAACTCTCATCTAAACTTTACCCCAAACTAGGTGCCCTGTACAGAAACAAATCCTGCCTGAGTCCCACGATAAGAAAGCGGATTGTACAACAAATGCTTATGCCGGCTATTGATTACGGAGATGTAGTGTATGCAGCAGCCCCACAAACACACCTTCAGAAACTTACTACATTGTATAACTCCTTCTGCCGCTTTGCATTACAATGTAACTACATGACCCACCATTGTGACATGTTAAAAGAGCTAAACTGGCCATCGCTGGAGTCTAAACGCACCCTTCACCTTTCCAGCTTGGTGTTTAAGAGCATTTCTGGGAAGCTGCCACCCTACCTGAATAGACTGCTTCCCCCAGCAGCTCCCTCATCCTATAACCTCCGATCCAGGACCAGCACATTACTTGCAATACCACAATACAAAAAGACAGTGGCTCGGTCCTCCTTTTCCTACAGAGCACCACAATTATGGAATAACCTCCCAGACACCATCAAATCTTCCCCCAGTCTTAAGTCACTCAAGAGCTCCTTACTAACATACCTCAATACAGAATGCAGCTGTAAACATGTAACCTAGCGACTATATTTCCTACATATTTATTTTCTGTTAATCTGTATATTTGTGTTGTTTTTTTTTTTAATATCTTGCATTGTATTACTTTGTATTTCTGTAATTGTAACACTTCAATGTTCTTGAACCAGGACATACTTGAAAACGAGAGAAATCTCAATGTATCCTTCCTGGTAAAATCCTTTATAAATAAATAAATAAAGCAGAGGATCACTGACGCCATTGCCACCATTGATGAGGGGATGCTACAGCCAACATGGCAAGAAATCGAGTACCATCTTGATGTGCTTCGTGCAACTAATGGTGCC
Source organism: Leptobrachium leishanense (assembly GCA_009667805.1). Classification (NCBI taxonomy): domain Eukaryota; kingdom Metazoa; phylum Chordata; class Amphibia; order Anura; family Megophryidae; genus Leptobrachium; species Leptobrachium leishanense. The sequence goes on along the minus strand of CM019072.1, from coordinate 34,651,068 downwards.
CATTTTGAGTTTTTTTTCTTCCAATGATGCAACATTTACCAACATCTTATGGTGAGTTTTACTTTGTGGCTGTGCTTTATCCTATACAGTATTTAACAGTTAATGAGGTGGAGGAGGGAATGCATCTGCTGCCTGAGAAAAGAGCTGGCAGCTAAATGAAATTAAAAAGGGAGCTTAAAATACTTCTAATCTAACCCTGGTGATGTCCTTTGAACATATCCCACATAATACAATGATTTGATTCAGCGATTGACCTATAGTTTCCATTCTGTGGCCATTGCCATAGAGTGAGGAGCAAGTGATGTAAAGATACTGGGGGGGGGGGTTACAACACAAAATATCACACAATGGATGCTCCCAGTGACACATATAAAGTAAAATATTTTCTTAACAAAACAAACAAGAGAAAAACAAAGCACATGTAAGATATCAGCAACATGAAATAAACATAATAAGGACATTTCATTTTTTGTGGTAGTGTCCCTTTAAAGAAACAACTGAACACTACAGAAAGATGACAATTTATGGTCATTTTCATCTTATTGTACCTGACTTGACTTTCCCGTTAGTGGAAATGGCTGAGATGGAGAGTCCCGTGATGGAGGTTACAGTCACAGACATGAAGATAATAAGCCACGTGAGAGCTGTTAAAAAAAAACAGGAATTTACGTCGCAATTTAGAATGGAAATGTAAACTTTTTTTGAAAGAAAATATAAAATAGGAATGAAACATTTTTTTAATGTTTAAAATCCTTGCGTAAATGTCACAATAGGGGGCAACGACCTTAGCCCTCTAAACGTTTCAGACCTATATTTCCCATGTGGTTCAGCCAAGCTAATGAATGGCTGAGCATCATGGGAGATGTAGTTCCAAAACATTTAGAATTATGCATTCTTCTTGTTCAATAGCCTCAGCTGCGACTCTGACCATAGTGGATAGAACTGTAAGTATCACAGATAATTTCAACTATTTGGGGGGGGAACACAAGTAGGACACCTTTTATTGCGGATTCTTTGGATTTCAGAATCAAGGAGAATCCGGTGCCTTAGAGGAAGGAAATTGCGGCGAAAGAGCCACGATCGCCTTCCAGCTGCAGCACACAGCACACAGCGCACAGGGCTGGATTTATAATTAGGCAGTGCAGGTATGTGTCTACAGAAGCCAGCCACAAGGTGGCACTTGCTCTGAAAAAAAGTTGAAAACAAAATACAATTTACAATTATTTAGACCCCTGTATCTCTGGCACCCTATAGGCTAGAGGGACATATAAGGTACGATATGAAAGGCCAGATTATGGCCTTTCCAATGGACATAAAAAAAATATAACAACAAATAAAAAAAAAATATTTCTCTCTTTTTTTTTTCCAAACGCAGCCCTATTGTTCACTTTACAATTATAAAGTGAACAGTGATGCTGCGCTAACCCACTTTCTCATTTCCCAAACTGCCAGCAAGTGTGGAGGTGATGGCACAATGCATTGTTTCATCGACAACCTAGACCGTGGCGTTGCAGTGAGGAGAGACAGGGGGACCTTGGATCCCTGCATCTCTGAATTTTATACAGGTAAAATGAGGTGTCATTGGAAAGGTCACAGTCTGGCATTTCCAACGATAACAAACACGACCGTGTAATGTGTAAAAATAAGAAATTGAAATCTTTTGTATGGAAAATTTACTTTTTTCTCTGGTCTAAGGCTGTGGCATTATTTGCATATACTTATAAAGCAAACAATGCACTGCACTAACTCACCTTCTCATTTCCCATACCAGAAGCAAATATGGAGGTGATGGCGCAATGCGTTATTATGCATTGGTTCATCTAAAACAAAAGCGTTTGCTTAATTTTAAAGCAACAGATTTTGCCTCTTCTTTTGATGTGAGTGCAAGAGAAACTGGTTTTCAGTTTTTTTAAAAAAATTAATTTTTTGTTTCCCCCAAAAAGAAAAATTAAAAAGTAGTTTGGGCACTTTTGCACTTTTTGGGGGGGGGAGCCCCCTCCATATTTCTGTGCCTACAGGCTTCTGAGATGTAAATCTGGCCCTGAATACACACAGTGGGAGCTCTCTGCAGCATTGCTTTGTGGACATGCCGCGTGTCTCCATGCAGTATGTCACATGCTGGGGCTGTCCAGAGGCTCCCAACGTGTGCCACAGTCTGCTGCAGTGCTGAAAAACTGAGTTCTTGTGCAGCAGTGACCGTATGAGCGCCCCTGGTCTTGGGTCACCAATATATGAAATTTCTGTTTTTTGGAGTTTTCTAGATTTTAGAATTCTGGATAAGAGGTGCAGATCTGTATATAGATTGCTTCTGCCTTAATTTCATTCACAAACCAAGCAATCTGTGAATTCGCAGATAGGACAGTAGAACAGAAAAAATGTACGGTGGAGTCTTTTACTCGTGCTCATACTGACCTATTCCTGCTTGAGCTGTGATCCACGGCAGACGGAGGTACAGAATAACTCCCCAGATATTCAGCATGCAACGTATCTGAGTTAAAACATCCCACATAAAACCAGTTATTACTTCTCACAAACAGCCTATATTACTGCACATTGGGACATTAGGAATCTGTTATTACACTGTTTCTGTAGTATTGCGCCAGTGATCTCCTTAGGTTTATTAAAGGGATTGGATGGACATTTTTTTAAAGTGGTTTTAAAGTGAAGCTTACTAAATTCAGGAATAAATTTTGAGTCATGTTTTTAGCTCACAAGTTTGTCCAAGCAGAGCCCTCTCATCGTGTTTCTAAATTTGTTTGTTGGTCATTTAGATGTAACATAAATGATATTAACAATGATAGCCTAAGTTATATATTTATAATAAAATAAAAAATGCTAAATCATTTAGAAACACCGACATATAACAAATAAACCAAAATTTATAAACACAGACATGGGTCAAGTCCAGGGCGAGCGCTTGGGAAAGCAGTTCCTGAACTATTTTTGCAGAGGGAACTCAGTTCCCATTGGTCCAATACACTACAATAAAGCTTGTATTCAACTGATCAATCATATCTTTCCCTGTTAATTCACAATAAATAGGCTCATCAACCTCACCCGTTGCTCTGTCTCTGCCGCTCATCTCTGTAAGTCCCTTCACTGGCTCCCCATCCACTATAGAATTAAATTCAAAATCCTTATCTTGACCTACAAAGCTCTCAGTGGCTCAGCTCCCCACTACCTGCCCTCACTAATCACCAAATACACCCCAGCCCGCTCCCTAAGATCAAACAGTGACCTGCGCCTAGCTCCTCCCCTCATCACCTCTTCCCATGATAGACTGCAGGATTTCTCGCACACAGCCCTCCATCCCCTGGAACGCTCTCCCTCGTACTGTCAGTCTTTCCACTAGTTTCCCTTCCTTCAAATGCTCCCTTAAGACATTCCTATTCAGGCAAGCCTACCACCCGACTCACTAAAACACCTCACTGCCCCAACCAGTCCATCCCTCTCACATTGCAGTCCGTCCCTCTCCCCTTGCAGCCCACCCCTTTCACATTGCAGCCCATCCCTCTCACCTTGCAGCCCATCCCTCTCACTTTGCAGCCCATCCCTCTCACCTTGCAGTCTTCTCCTATCCTGGTTAATAATCCAACCCTTCTAGATTGTAAATTCCCACGAGAATAGGGCCCTTGTTTCCTCCTGTACTGGTTTATCAAATGTTGTTCAGTCTCAATGTATTGTAATAAAAATATATATGTTTACCGGATAAAGTGAGGTACTGAATAAATATTAGCAGTACCATAGACTCGGACAACAGTTGATTGAAAAAGAGTCCATTTATTACATCCTTAAGGGTTTTCACTTTTTTCTTATGCTTCTGATTTTGTGTATTATGGCCTGTTCATGATATAAATTATGCTGTGAATTTAGCACATTCCTGTGCGCAACCGCCCTTATAAGGACGTAATAAATGAACTCTTTTTCAATCAACTGTTGTCTGAGTCTATGGTACTGCTAATATCTATTCAGTACCTCACTTTATCCGGTAAACATATATTTTTTATTGGTTATTGTTACGGGTTACCCCCGAACCTCTTGTCTACTGGATTATCATCCTTTTCTCACCACTAGATTGGCGGCCTTACATATATGCTAACTATTCCCATTTATACAATCTTTATTTTCTCTGTTTACACCTGTATATCTGTATATGGTCAATGTATTGTAACACTGTCTATATCGTGTCCATTGTTCAGCGCTGCAAAATATGCTGGCGCTATATAAATAAAGTATAATAATAATAATAATAATAATAATTTATCATGTATTTTTGCCAGAATCCACATATATTCTGTATACATAAATATATCCGATTTGAGCGTGTGTTTGTGTTACAGTTGAGATGATAATTGCTAACTGGGGGACAGAAATCGTGATGAGTTCCCACACTTATTTTTTTAGGACATGACCCCTGAACACAGACATATAACAAATAAACACAGACATATAACCAATAAACCGAAACAGCCATTGACAGAAAGGGATATATTGTGAGCTTGTACAAAAGTAGAGTTGTATAACAAAACTAAAGCCAAACTGTGCAATTAAATGATGACATTAAGCTTACCATCACCCCTTTCACCCAACCAAAGCGAACAGGCTCTTCAATTGGTTTCTCCCCGGCATTATCAGTCTCCCCCTCTGGGGTCTCCTCAGTGGACTCATACTCTGGAGGCTGGAGACTACAGCTGGACCCATGCTGCGAATGTGAAGAGAAGTAAATGGCAAACCTTCATTATTGATTGCTATACAATACAGTCTACAAAGCTGACTTTTTCATTTGGGCTTTCATAAGAAAAAGAGAAAACTTTATAAAGCATTAGGAATTTGAGGTTTATTATTATTATTATTATTAGAGTTTATACATAAATAAAGGATTCTATACAACAGTATTGTGGATTGTCAGTTTCTTTGTAATGTCACACAATAATAACATTCATATGCACTAAAATAGGGGGTACATAAAATAAATATATAAAACTCAATATACATTTTTATTAAGATTAACATAAAAACAGAGTAAAGAAAAAAATACAGCTTAAAAAATATCACTTTTCCCCATGTCTTTATTTCAATACAGCTTCTTCAGGGATGGATTCCCTTAAAAAAAAAATGAGAAGGGACAACAGGTTGTAATTATTTCACATCTTGCCCATCGGTGGATGTAAAGGGTTTTAGCTCATTTGTGACACCCACTGATGAAGCTGCGTCCAGCGAAACGCGTTTGCAGTGTATTTTATGTATTTTATATATTCTGCCTTCAATAAACCAATTTTGGATTCCAACCACTGGTAGTCTCTTTCTTTGGAGATTATTGGAAGATATCACTTTTGATCCCTGCCGATAGGAGCCGGAAAAGGGAAATCGGTGTTCCTAAATTTCACCAAATGCCTACAATTGGGTGCCGTTAAGATAACAGGCAACGAAAAATGTGAGTAACCTTCTCCACTTACCCATTGTGTTTGTACATAATAGTCTGCACATATAGTTTTCTGTCTTCTTTCGAGGAATCAACATCCAGGTGAATTATTTCCTGCATTAAGTGACGCCTACGAAAATCTAGTGCCAGCTCCCAATATCAACCCTTCAACCTTTATTTTAGCTCATTTGTGCCATTAGAGAGGAGACCCATTCTATGCTTATATCAGCTTGATACAGGGGTCACATCAAGCAGGAACGCAGTTACTCCTCTGTATTCTCAGAGGGAACGGAGTTAGCCTTTGGCCTACACACTGAGAAGCTTTTATTAGGTTCCCATCATATGTTTCCTTCTAAAGTCACCGGAAAGATACAGTATGGATTAAAATTATCATAAGGACTCCCTAAAACCCAGTCTATCTTAAAACGTTGATATGAAATTTGTAAGTGGAATGGCGGGTGACTTGTCAATGATTAATTGAAGAGCAGAAATCATGGAGAGTTCCACACTTATTTTTTAAGACTTTACCCCTGGCTTGATCCCACATTATAGGAGGCCCAGAGTCAAAACAAGGCCTACTTAAAGCGACACTACCATTTACATAAACTGTAGCTAGATAACTTGTGCATTACAAACAAAAGCACCATATAAAAAACATGCTGCTGGCTTTGTTACCTTTTCTGAAGTAATTGCATGTAAAAAGGAAAAAAAAATTAGGGTTTTTATATCCTGATTCCATTTGGTGTATTTTTTTCCCATGGTGCAACATTTACCAAAATCTTATGGTGAGTTTTACTTTGCGGCTGTGCTTTATCTTATGCAGTATTTAACAGGTAATGAGGTGGAGGAGGGAATGTTTAGATAAGGCAGTGGGGAGGGGCTATTGTCTTGCCTCAGCTACCCGAGATAAGAGCTGGCAGCTGAATGAGATAAAATGGGGAACTTAAAAGACTTCTAATCTACCCCCTGACAATGTCCCTTGAATACATCCCATACAATACAATGATTTGATTCAGTGATTGACCATTCTGTGGCCATTGCCATAGAGTGAGGAGCAAGTGATGTAAAGATACTGGGGGGGGCAGTTTACAACACAAAAGACCGCACAATGGATGCACCCAGTGACATATAGAGTAAAATATTTTCTTAACTAAATATACAAGAGAAAAACAAAGAACATGTAAGATATCAGCAACATAAAATAAGCACAATAAAAACATTTTAGTTTTTGGTGGTAGTGGCCCTTTAATAGAATTACCTTGGTAATGTTCGGAAATAGTGAAAACGAATAAAAGAAAAGAGGGGTGAGACAAAAGAAATACACCAAAAATAAGAGCTAGATCACTTTAATATAAATAGTTAGCTTGACGTATGATGGTCACATATCTGATCTAATGTTTAAATAGATAACTGGTCTGTAAGTATCTCATATTCCAAAATATGGGAATATTAGAAAAGTATATGAAGAGGAAAATACAATAGAGTAGAGCAAAAAACCAATTAACCTTAAAAGAACCCTCTAGGCATTGTGACCACTCAATGCAAATTGAATGGTCACAGTGCCCTGAGTGTCCTAATCCCTCTTCACCCCTCTGGGGAGGGCTGATTCAGGCCTCTATGAGTATGGGATTAGCTCCTCCCAAAAGCTAAATTCAGCGAGAAGAAAAGAAGAAAATATCTAAACTGGCCATCGTTGGAATCTAGACGCACCCTTCACCTTTCCAACCTGGTGTTTAAGAGCTTTTCTGGGAAGCTACCACCCTACCTGAATAGGCTGCTTCCCCCAGCAGTTCCCTCATCCTATAACCTCCGATCCAGGACCAGCACCTTATTTGCAATATCACAATACAAAAAGACAGTGGCTCGATCCTCATTTCCCTACAGAGCACCACAATTATGGAATAACCTCCAAGACGCCATCAAATCTTCCCCCCCGTCGAAAGTCCCTTATAGATTTCTATTAACATACCTCAATAAGGAATGCACCTGTAAACATGTAACATAGTGACTATATTTCCTACTTATTTATTTTCTGATAATCTGTATATTTGTTTTGTGTTAATATCTTGAATTTTACTACTTTGTATTTCTGTAACAACTGTAACAATTCAATGTTCTTGAACCCAGGACATACTTCAAAACGAGAGAAATCTCAATGTATCCTTCCTGGTAAAATCCTTTATAAATAAATAAAAACATAAATAAATGGAGCTTCAGGGGCTGCCTGGGACCAGGAAACAACCAATTTGGGTCTCACCTCCCTCTCAGCCTTCGGATTGGCTGGACGTTCCGAAGACCAGTTGTTTGTTAATACTTTGCAAATAAACCATCAATATATTTCGATACATATATATATTTTCGTTTCCGTTAACTGGATCTCATTTTTGGGTTCTTTTTTGGCTTATCGTTTTTTTTCTCTGAGTGCTTACATGCCAGCCAAGGTTTTAATTTTGTTTGTATTTGTTTTCTAACAACACTGCTACTGAGTGGTAGACATAAAAGAGGCATCAATGCACAAGTTCTCTGGATTTTCTTCCTTTGCCCTCTCTGCATGCTGCTGATTAGGGATGAGCTGTTTGGGTTCGGACGGTTCGGAGTTCGGCCCAAACTTTGGCAGTTCGAAAGTTCGCGAACTTCGAACTTTTTGGGTGTGTTCGGTTCGAGGTAGAAAAAAAAAAATTGAAAAAAGTATAGAAAATGCTTAAAAATACTAAGAAATCTAGAAATAAAGAGACTCTTTACTGCAGAATATTATAAGCAACGGTTTATTAGATATTGAATTAAAAACTAATGTATACGTGGAAAGATTCTCAACTCTAAATGACCTCTGTTCACAAACGGGCATAACACCAGGTATTTTTAGTCTGGTAATCAATTTGATACATTGCACACTATACTGAGGTACTGAGGGGGTGGGGTGGTGTCTGCTTTTGATTGAGATTTGAGAATTAATTTCCCTCTTAAAACTTCCTAATATGCTGCATTTAACTGGTGTTTGAAAAAAATTCAAACTAACATCTAAAGCAATGTTATTTTTCACCTCGGGATTAAACATTCACAGGGTTATTCAGAGAGAGGTGAAAAGCAGGAGAATAACTGGAGAAGTGAAAATTCTAGGTCAAAATAGCCAAACCAGAAAAATTCTCCCATTTAACTCACTTTGCAAATTGGCTATTTGGTCTAGATTGTTCTCTTCTCCTGCCAGTTCTCCTGGCTTTCACCTCTCTCTCAGGGTTGTTCAGAGAAAGGTGAAAACCAGGAGAATGGCAGGAAAAGAGAACAATCTGGACCAAATAGCCGATTTGGAAAGTGAGATAAGGCTAGGGTCAGACTAACGCATTTTTCGCAGTGACCGTCAAAAAGTGCGTCCCAACGCATTGCCGTATTTTTTCACGGAATGCGCGAAAACGGTCATACGATGTGCATTTTTGTGCGTGATTTTTTACGGATCCAAATCAGGAAACTTTGGGTGTCTGGACGTTATGTTGGCCGGACATGAGCAGGGTCTGACGTCTCCAAATCACGCACACACGCCGCTAGTGGACGCAGCGCGCTCTGTACGTCCGTACTAGCGGTTCTGCGTTCTCGAAAAAATGTGTTCATTTTCCACTTGCGTTGCGCAGCCGGACTTTCGTGCGACCGTACTTCGTATATTGGCCGTCATTGCCCGTCATTTGCTGCTAGTGCGGCCGTGATTAAGTGCGCCTAAACGCACATTAAAAATTCGCTAGTCTGACCCTAGCCTAAATGGGAGAATTTTTCTGGTTTGGCTATTTTGACCTAGAATTTTCCATTCTCCAGTCATTCTCCTGCTCTTCACCGCTCTCTGAATAACCCTGACAGGGTTATTCAGAGAAAGGTGAAACTCAGGAGAATGACTGAAGAGAAAGTTCTAGGTCAAAATAGCCGAACCAGAAAAATTCTCCCATTTATCTCACTTTCCAAATCGGCTATTTGGTCTAGATTGTTCTCTTCTCTGCCAGTTCTCCTGGCTTTCACCTCTCTGTCAGGGTTGTTCAGAGAAAGGTGAAAACCAGGAGAATGGCAGGAAAAGAGAACAATCTGGACCAAATAGCCGATTTGGAAAGTGAGATAAGGCTAGGGTCAGACTAACGCATTTTACACAGCGACCGTCAAAAAGTGCGTCCGAACGCATTGCCTTATTTTTTCACGGAATGCGCGAGAACGGTCATACGATGCGCATTTTTGTGCGTGATTTTTTACGGCTCCAAACCAGGAAACTTTGGGTGTCTGGACGTTATGTTGGCCGGACATGAGCAGGGTCTTACGTCTCCAAATCACGCACACACGCCGCTAGTGGACGCAGCGCACTCTGTACCTCCATACTAGCGGTTCTGCGCTCTCGAAAAAATGCGTTCATTTTCCACTTGCGTTGCGCAGCCGGACTTTCGTGCAACCGTACTTCGTATATTGGCCGTCATTGCCCGTCATTTGCTGCTAGTGCGGCCGTGATTAAGTGCACCTAAACGCACGTTAAAAATTCGCTAGTCTGACCCTAGCCTAAATGGGAGAATATTTTGACCTAGAATTTTGCATTCTCCAGTCATTCTCCTGCTCTTCACCGCTCTCTGAATAACCCTGACAGGGTTATTCAGAGAAAGGTGAAACTCAGGAGAATGACTGAAGAGAAAATTCTAGGTCAAAATAGCCAAACCAGAAAAATTCTCCCATTTATCTCACTTTCCAAATCGGCTATTTGGTCTAGAATTTTCCATTCTCCAGTCATTCTCCAGTCATTCTCCTGCTTTTCACCGCCAAAAAATCAGTAAACTTTTTCTGCGTATCCGAAAATGTCTCCTCTTTTCATACAGACTGCCGCCCCAAGCAGTTGTTTATGGATAGAGTAAAGGAAAAGCATTTACCGTCATTTGAAATGTCATTTTTTGGTTTTTACATATTTCTGTACATCCTAGAAATCCACCACTTCACGGGCAGGTTATGGGGACCTCCTAGGCACGATATTTGAATGAATTTTTCGTTTTTATTTTTAACCCTTATTTCATGGAAAACTCACTGTCCCTTTAAAAACTTGTTTTTTAACTTTTTGTCCTTGTTTCCTGTCCCCCAGGGCACTACCCGGACCCCCATACACCTTTTAAGGCAAATATCTAGCATATATGCCCTCTTGGAGGGCACTCTAAAAACCGAATTTTCAGCCCCATTGACTTGTATTGAGTTCGAGTTCGGGTTCGGATCTGAACATTTGGAAAGTTCGGGTTCGGCTCCGAACCGAACTCAGGGAGTGTTCGGCTCATCCCTACTGCTGATATAGGAAAGCCATCAAATGCTCACTTAGGATACATGGAATGAAAGGATACAACTTGACTTTAATCAAAGATTTGTACAATCGTATAATCTATACCAGAGGTCCCCAACCCTGGTCCTCAGGGCCCCCTAACAGGCCAGATTTTAAGGATTACCCTGGGGAGTTACAGACTGAATCCTGCAATCACTGAGCAGAAAATCATATCACCTGTGATGTGCTTCAGATATCTGCAAACCTGGCCTATTAGTGGGACCTTTGGAGCCGGTTTGGGAAGCACTGATCTATACCACGAGTCAGTAACCTTGGCCCTCCAAATGTTTTGGAAGTACATTGCACTTGAAAAGTAGTCAGTCTAATCAGTAGCTGACCATCACTGGAGATGCATGTCCAAAACTTCCTCTGGGGGGGCCCAGTTGCTGACCCTTGATCTATAATGAGTCCTTCCCATGCTGGGAAGATGTTATGATTTTTATTCACACCTTGCTCTCACATCTGGTCTAGACTGGCTGGTTTGAAAATGAAATGAAAGGCATGAGAAAATAGCATTATGAGGGTGAATTATTCCAAAAAGAACTTGTCCTAATACTCCTCCTAACCCCAAACTATCCATTTGCCTGAACTTCCATTCGTCTAGTCAGGGATTCTGTAGGTATATTGTCAGGGGTTAGATTAACCAATTGTACCAGACATGTGCTAATGATCATCATCGTGGTATGTAGGATGAAACACCATCATTATCTGAAACAGAAACACCTGTACAGATAGAATAAAATGGAGAGAGGAACAGCCAAGCCCTACTACCAACGTGAGGTTGCAGAAGACAGTCAATGCCAAAAATCATACACAATGGCAAGACTGAGCAAAGCAACAAAACACAAAGGGCACTATTACACTCTTCACGCAAAAACGCTCGCGCAGCGCTATTTTTTTTGTGCGCAGCGTTAAACGTTAACGCGTGTAAATTAACGCTGGTATTACAACCCGAGCGCATTTTTTCATCGGTCAAAAAATACTGCGCGGAAAAAAGAAGTGCAAAAACGCGCGCGCATTGAAGCTGTGCGCAGAAATCAATGGGCGGACTGTTTTTTCACGCGATTCAGCCAATCTGAATTAAGAACCACAATTGTCTCACGTTAAGTTTTTGCGCCTGTCAAAATCAATCTGAGTATATATGCTGCAGCAATAATAAAAACACGCGCAATGTTTCAATTTTATTTTTTGGGTATGTGTAGAATGTGTAACTATACTGTGCTGTATTTTTTTTTGTGCTGGTGTATTTGGTTTCGGCCACAACGTTCAGATTTGCCATTAACACCAGGTTTTCAAAGACGTTAAAATTATGTGCGCAAACGTTGTCTGTTAAATTTTGCGTTAAGATTGTAATACCTTGCGCGTACCAGTGCACAAACGCATTTGCGCTCACAATGTTAAGTATAGGATTAATGTTAAAGTACATTACGCTCGCAAAGTGTTTGCGCAGGTCCACCCGCGTTAGACGTTAACGCATATTTTTTGCGCGGACATTGTAATACGACGTTCTGCGCAAAGGGTTTTGTCCCTCGCGTTAATGCGTTTTTGCGCACGCGTTAACGTTTGCGCGAAGAATGTAATAGTGCCCAAAGTAGTTATACTGCATCAATAAGTTCTCTCCAGGCAAAAATCTCAAGACAAACAGAGGTTTCCATATGTACCATCTAAGCTCTTCCTAATTATATACCAGTCTATTTAAGGGTGACCAGATGCCTTCTCTTAACCAACAATGTTTATAACATATACAACATAATACCACTAGATTAAAGTAAATGTTATCCAGTAAGATGTGTATTTCATAGCTTTGTCGCTTGTAAATGATAATCTGGTCAAAGTAAATCAGAGATTCCAAAACATGTCACCAAGAGATGCAAAACCATTGAGTTACCAAGCCAATAGACTAGTGGTAGACCTAATCAACAGGTTAGATTCCGAGGCCACTTCCCTGAAATATATGGAAACATAGGTCACTGATTTTTACTGTATTTAAGAAGCGGTGTTTCTGTATTGCCCATATTTTAATGTTTGGAAGAATGTTAGGACTGGCAGAGTGTGATTTACCATTATCATCCCCAACATAGGGCTCGATTTAATTCCATCAACCGTTTTGTAGAAAAAATATTGTCTGCTTGCGGCCCATTTATATTTTTTGAAATATCGGCTGATTTAGTTGAAAAGCTTCGACTACAGCCAAGAGTCGAAAAATGCTACTGGTCTGAAAAAAGGTTGGCTGGTAAAACAGTTGACAAAGCTCATTTTCGACCAGCATCGTACAGATTTGTGCCTTTAAACACGACTATTAGAATTATCTGATCTTTAAGTCTAATCTGATCTCAGTCTAATTCCCTTTATTTCCCGGCCTGAAAATACATTTATCCACACCTTTAAGCATTAACAATTCTTAAAAAAATTGAGATAACGATAAATTCAAATTAAAGTAATATGCGGATATATCATTGAAAAGTATAGCCGCGAGAGCCGAAATTTTATCCAAATTTGTATCAGTAATCGCAATGCCGGTAAAACATCAGGGAAAAAAGGCCCAATTTCAGCCACCTGCCCAAATTGTATCAAAGCCATAGATTCATCTAAATTATTTATTTCTATTGATGAAATGATTACTTATGCTATTCTCAATAATTGTGATCACATGTTGTAACTGTTAGTGATTGGGCATTCCAGACATTCTGATTTTAGGGAAACAAATGATGACCATATATTGGACTTAAACTACACTCTCCTTGGGATCTCTATAACACAATATAATGTATACATAATGCAAGTTTCATGATTTTGATGAAGACCATCATTTGTTCTTGACCACTGTCAAAAGATGAGGAATAATAACAAGCAATTGCAAGAGATCAATCGTCTTTCTTGTCTCGAGACAGTATTTATACATTTAGATAAACAGATGGATGGATAGATAGATAGATAGATGGATAGATAGAAGGCTAGATAGATAGATAGATAGATAGATAGAAGGATAGATATATAGAATGATAGATAGAAGGATAGATAGAGGGATAAATTGAAGAATAGATAGAAGGATGGATGGATGAATAGATTGATAGATAGAAGGATAGATACAAGGATGGATGGATAGATAGATAGATAGAGATAGATAGATAGATAGATAGATAGATAGATAGATAGATAGATAGATAGATAGATAGATAGATAGATAGATAGATAGATAGATAGATAGATAGATGGTTAGATAGATAGATGACTAGATAGATAGATAGAAGGAATGATAGATAGAAGGATGGATAGATAGAAGGATACATAGATGGATAGAAGGATAGATAGATTGATAGATAGAAGGATAGATAGAAGGATAGAAGAATAGATAGATGGATGGATGAATAGATAGAAGGATAGATAGAAGGATAGATAGAAGGATAGATAGATAGATAGATAGATAGATAGATAGATAGATAGATAGATAGATAGATAGATAGATAGATAGATAGAAGGATATATGTAGATAGAATGATAGACAGAATGATAGATAGATATAAGAATAGATAGAAGGATAGATAGAAAGATAAATTGAAGAATAGATAGATAGATAGATAGATAGATAGATAGATAGATAGATAGATAGATAGATAGATAGATAGATAGATAGATGGATGAATAGATACAAGGATGGATAGATAGATAGATAGATAGATAGATAGATAGATAGATAGATAGATAGATAGATAGATAGATAGATAGATAGATAGAAGGATGGATGGATGAATAGATTGATTGATTGATTGATAGATAGATAGATGGATGAATAGATAGATAGATAGATAAATACAAGGATGGATGGATAGATAGATAGATGGATAGATAGATGGATGGATGAATAGATAGATAGATAGATAGATACAAGGATGGATAGATAGATAGATAGATAGATAGATAGATAGATAGATAGATAGATAGATAGATAGATAGATAGATAGATAGATAGATAGATAGATTGATAGATAGATAGATAGATACTGGCTCATAGAACCTGGGGTTAAGTTTTGCTTTTACAGAAATCAAAGTTCCAAAATTTGAAATTTTTTGTTGACCATGGCTCTCACCTTAAGAATGGAGTGAAGATCCTCAAGTGTTGGTCTGACTTTTTTGATTTTCCCTGGGAATTCAGTGTTGGCGTAATGATCGTAATTTGGCACAGCATCTACAGTATTGTATCCAAAGGTCCTCATGTAAAAAGTGCTGCCCTGGGTGAGGTTGTTGGGATTAAAAGTGTCATAGTTTTCTGGTGGTCCATATGGAGATTTGACACTCTCGTCAGGAGGACCGATCAGGGAACGGATCGTAAACCTGCCACTGGTTGGAGCATTGTCCCCGGGACTCTCAATATGACTCTCGGCCATCTCATTCCAAGATCTAGTTCCAGGAAACTAATCCAATCTCAGGTCAGAGCTGGAATTTTATACCCTGGAGAACCAGTGAGAACCGAACCTGCAAACTAACCAGAAAACCAGAATATAAGGACAATTATCAAAGCCGTCTTAAAATAACACAGCCTACAGGCAAAAAAAAAACAGTACAAATACCAAGTAGAAAATTACCACAAACTCTGATCAGAAAACGGATAAGGGCAACCACAAGGAAATACTAACAGAAATGGTTATCAGATGCCAAGTTTATCTTAAATTAAGCACAGTTCCCTATAGTTACATTTTCTGTATGTGATATATAATTACTATAATTCAAAAACAGTGGTTGGTTTTCATATAAAAAGTAATACGAACTTGGGGGAAAAAACTTCAAACAAAAGAATTGTCCGCAGATATGTTTTTAATAAATATGCAGCAGTATGTGCTTTTTTCCTTTCTTATTTTATTCCTTTTTGTTGAAAAGTGATATCGATGATACAGAATTGCTCTATCATATATAATCTATCCGATACGGAAGTTGGACTCCTTTGATATGAATCACTCTCACTATGGGCTCTATTAACTTCGTGCAAACGATAACGCGTGCGCATCTGGTCACCCTTAAATAGACTGGTATATAATTAGGAAGAGCTTAGATGGTACATATGGAAACCTCTGTTTGCGTTGATATTTTTGCCTGGAGAGAACTTATTGATGCAGTATAACTACATTGGGCACTATTACATTCTTCGCGCAAACGTTAACGCGTGCGCAAAAACGAAAAAAAAATACAGCAAAGTATAGTTACACATTCTACACATACCCAAACAATAAAATTGAGAGGTTGTGCGTGTTTTTATTATTGCTGCAGCATATATACTCAGATTGACTCTGACAGACGCAAAAACTTAACGTGAGACAATTGTGTTTCTTAATTCTGGCTGAATCACGTGAAAAAAACAGTCCGCCCACCGATTTCTGCGTGCAGCGTTAATGCGAGTGTGTTTTTGCACGTCTTTTTTACGCGCGTTATTTTTTGACGGATGGAAAAATGCGCTCAGATTTTAATACCAGCGTTAATTTAGGCGCGTTAACGTTTAATGCTGCGCGCAAAAAAAATAGCGCTGCGCTGCGCTTTTGCGCGAAGCAGTTAATAGAGCCCTAAATGTATTAGAATATTTTTTTTTTTTTTTTGAATGAAAAGTTTTTATTCCGTAATAAAGAAATAACACAATGCAATTCGGTAAATAAGTAAAGGACAGGTCAAGATAAAGGACAATCCCATTACAATAGAAACATTGTCTCACTACATAGTAAGAACATATAATAACATAAGTATCATGGAATTATATGTAGGGAAATGCAACCTGGAGACTGGTGTGCATCATAAATCTTGCTCTGTAGTCAGTACTCCCAAGGGAAGCACCCATCAGCTTAGAACACGTACATTGAGTGATCAACAGTATTAATAGATAAGAATCATGACAGGGGGAAAGTAATTCAGTCAATAAAGAGAAGGGAAGAGGAAAGGAGAGAGGAGTAAAAAGAGAGAAAAAAGAAGAAGAGAAGGAGAGAGAGAAAAAAAAAGGGGGTGTGTGGTGGGGAGGGGGGTAATGGAGGAGGTGATGAGGGTGAGGGTGCAGGAGAGGTATATTCGGGTCTAAGGGCTGGTGTACTAAGAAGTTATTCACAGGAGCCATCCTCCCGCCACTAGCGAAGCACAACAGCATCAGGTCTGGAATACAGAAGATTAAGCGTCTTCCGTATTAAGGGCCGCGTGCTGCCCGTCACCTCCCCCCAGGACCCCTCGCAACTGAGTCGAGGAGCAGAACGTGGACCAGTGCAGCCACACTGTGGTGAAGTGCTGTGCGGCTTTTGTAGGAGAAAGAGCGAGTTCCTCGTTCGACCGTAAGGCTTCTAGCCTGTCGATCAGTGTTCTGAAGGGCGGTGCGGACGGTGATTTCCAGTATAGTGGGATCAGGGATCGAGCCACCAAAAGAATGCGCAACAGTAATGATTTCTTCATCGACTTAGTCGAAAAAGGAAGGTGAAGGAGTAGAAAAACTTGTGGTGTAAAATCTAAGATCTCATCAGTGGTGCTCTGGATAAGGTCCCGGACTTTCGTCCAGAATGGTTTGAGAATAGTACATTCCCACCAAATGTGAATATACGTACCAATCTCAGTGGAACATCTCCAGCAGAACGGGGATATTGTGACATTAAAAGTGGCCAGAAGTGCAGGTGTGCGGTACCAGAAAGTTAAAAGTTTATAGGATGATTCTTGTAGTTTGGTGGTTTGTGAGCCTGAGTGGGTAAGGGTCAGTATCTTAGTCCAATCCTCATCTGTAAGAGAAATGTCGAGTGTGCGTTCCCAGCGAGACATAAATGCTGGGGAGTCGTTGTTTATTTCCCGAAGCAGGCTGTAAAGATGAGAGACACTATGCGCCAACGGGAAAGTCCTGTTGCAGAGAGCTTCAAAAATGGTAAGTGGTCTAGTCAGTGAGGCATTACCCGGCAGTCTTCTCAAAAATTAGCGGATTTGATGAAGATTGAAACTTTCCGCGAAAGTAAGTGCCGGCTGATCTGGAGTCTCTAAATTAACAAAGACACTGTCTTTAAGCATATGATGAGCCCTAAGAATTGGGGCGTCAGTAATGCGTGATGATAACGTACGTAAAATCGTGACCGGGAAGTCTGGATTATATGATAAGGGCAGTAGAGGAGACGGGTATGTTGATAAAGAATATTTTATCCGTATTTTATGCCAGACCACAAGCGTGCTACCTGCTGGTGATAATGCTTTGGCAGTGTGTTTAATTGCGGCCCACGATAACCATGGAAGAGACCATACCGGGCGACCTGCGTGCACTTCTTCCAAATCCAGCCATTTTTGTTCTGGCGAACTAGTCATCCAGTCGAGCACCCGTGTGAGATGTGCAGCGTAATAATAGAGACATGTGTCCGGGAGAGCGAGTCCTCCGTTGAGTTTTGATTTACAGAGTGTCTCATACCGGAGTCTGGGACGGGTCCGTGGCCAAATAAAGGAGGAGAACAGGGTGCGTATCTTCTTATGAAAAGACAACGGAATAAAGATAGGGATTGTGTGAAACAAATATAGCAGTCGAGGTAGGAAGTTCATTTTGATAACACTTATGCGGCCCATCCAAGACAAGAATTTGGGGGACCATTTCGCCACGTCCTGCTTGAAGGCGTCAAAAAGCGGGGTAAAGTTCAGAGTGAATAGTTTTGAGTAATCCGAGGAGAGACGTATTCCGAGGTAGGTAAGTGAGGAGGGGCACCAGCGAAAAGCGTATTGCCCCTGTAACATACGTTTCCAGTTCTTTTGTGGGGCTATCGCCAATACTTCAGATTTTGCTACATTTATTTTGTAACCAGAAAGCGAGCCGTATTCTTGTAGTTCCCCGATTACTGCCGGTATCGACTTCACCGGATCCGGTAACAAGAACATAAGATCGTCCGCGTATGCGGAGACCTTGTGCATGGTCGAATGTCCCTGTACTCCTGTGATACTGGTGTTCTGACGGATCGATGACAGCAGTGGTTCTAAACTGAGCGCGAAGAGGAGCGGGGAGAGAGGGCAGCCTTGTCTCGTGCCGTTACGTATCTGAAAAGCTGCCGTGAAAGCACCGTTCACTTTTACGCATGCCGACGGTGTAGAATATAGAGCACGGATCCAATTGAGAAAGTTTTCCCCTATTCCGTAGTGTTTCAATGTTTGAAACAGAAATGGCCATAAGACCCGATCAAAGGCCTTTTCGGCGTCTGTGGAAAGGAGCAACAGTGGATGCGCCGTATGTTTAGTGTATGTTATGGCATTGATGACTCTAATGGTGGCATCCCTAGCTTCACGTCCTGGAATGAATCCCACTTGATCCGGTTCAATCAGTTGGGGCAGAAATCGTTTCAGCCGATTAGCTAGTACCCGTGCCAATAGTTTCATGTCGCAGTTCAGTAACGAGATGGGACGATAGCTGCCACAGTTAACATGATCTTTTCCGGGCTTTGGTATTAGGGAGATCGTGGCCATTAGTGAATGAGGATGAGGTAGGGTCCCTTCCTGGAGTGCACCGAAGAGCTTCGCCATAGTCGGCAGGAGGTCTTTAGCGTTTGTTTTATAATATTCGATGGGTAAGCCATCAGGGCCAGGGCTTTTCCCTGGTTTGGTCGTCTTCAGTGCATCCAGAATTTCCTCCCCC
Organism: Leptobrachium leishanense; assembly: GCA_009667805.1. Lineage (NCBI taxonomy): Eukaryota > Metazoa > Chordata > Amphibia > Anura > Megophryidae > Leptobrachium > Leptobrachium leishanense. Next base: position 34,631,721 of record CM019072.1, on the reverse strand, counting down.
GAGATTGTGGCGTTCAATGTTTCACGATCTAAGGAGCTAAGGGGTTGAAGTACCGTTCGTGTCAGATAGGAATTTATGCTATCCATTGCCGGGGTTGAGGGTTCAGCATCCTCAAGATTATAGAGGTCTGTAAAAAATTTCAAGAACTCCCCCGAGATGTCTTTTGGGTTAGTGACCAGCATTCCCCCCGTTGTTCGGATCTTCGGGATATAAGACTTAAGACGCCTGTCCCGAAGTATCCTTGCCAGGAATCTGCCGGGTTTGTTCTCATTTAATGCAAAAAACGAGCGAGACCTCAAAGCTTGAAAGCGAAGGGAGGCGTTTATCAATTTATCAAAGGCCTGTCTGGCCTGGATAAGACGCTGATACACCGTGGTGTCATTAGTCGCGATGTGTTCAAGTTCTAAGCTCCTAATGCTGTCTACAAGCGTTCGTCGTTCTTCTACCTGCAGTTTCTTACGAGCCGTGCTCTTACAAATGAAAAATCCTCTTATCACTGCCTTGTGTGCCTCCCAAAGCGTTGGGATAGGAGTATCGGTTATACTATTTTCTGCAAAGAAGCGCTCAAGAGTGACGTGCAGTTCATCACGAATTAGGGGGTCCTCCAGTAGGGAGACATTGAGTCGCCAGTGGCGTTCTCGCGGGACAAACAATGGTGATTGGACCGCCAAGTTAATCGGCGCATGATCCGACCACGTCGAGGGCGCCATGTCCGCTGAGCTCGTTAAATGAAGATTATGATAGTGCATGAAAAAATTATTTATTCGGGTATAAGTCGCATGTACGTGTGAAAAATAAGAGTAGTCACGGTCCGTTGGGTGTGATGCACGCCATACATCCACTAGTCGGTGGTCATGTAGCGTGCGACGTATACAGCGTAGGACATGAGCAGGGGTGGCAGAACGGCCAACAGATGAGTCAACCTGTGGTTCCAATGCCACATTAAAGTCTCCTGCTATGATAGTCGTTCCCTGTTGAAAGGACTCCAATGTTCGAAGAATCCGTGTCAGACATGAATGTTGTTTTTTGTTGGGTAGGTATATAGACACGAAGGTGTAAACCGTATCAAAAATCGATCCTCTGACAAATAAATATCTACCTCCTTCATCGGTCAATGTGGTGTCCACCACAAAAGGCACCTCCTTCGATATCAAGATCGCAACTCCCCGGGCTTTACTACGGGAAAAGTTACTAAAGAAACCTATCAGGTAATTTGTGTCACCCAAGGTCGGGGACGACCCTGCGCGAAAGTGAGTCTCCTGGAGGAAGGCAACGGACACACGCGCGGCCCTCAAGTCGCGTAACAAGCGGGAACGCTTTTCGGGTAGGTTAAGGCCCCGTACATTGTGAGATTGCAATTGTAAATCGCGAGTAGCATACGGGGACATCCCATTCGGCATGATGCAGGTCCAAGCAGGAACCTAGTACTCAGATCAAATTACAAGGGGGTTTTAGGGAAGGGAGAGGTAGGTTCAGACAAGGGGGTTTAAATAGCAGAGGTTGGGGAGAAAAGAGGTGAAAAAAGGAGGGGAAAAAAAACAGGGGGGGGGACGGAGAGAGGGAGAAAGAAACAGATGAGATCAGTAGAGAAAGTGAAAGAGTGTGAAAATCAGGAGGTATCAAGTGCGCCAACTGGGATACCCGCCTCCACTACTAAACCCGCAGGTCAGGTGGGAGGATCCGCAGTTGGAGGAAAATTGCACTAAACCTCACGGGGGAGACCTAGGCGGCCGTACGCCTGTCCTATAGTGTCTGTGTAGCGAGATAGGATAGTAGGTATAGGAAAAGAGATGAAGCTCATACGGTGTTACCTGTGGCCGTCTACACCGACATGTGTTGCTACCAATAGGGTCCGTGGCTGTATTCTAGTAGGGGACTAGGAGAATATGGTTATCCAAGGTATTAGTGCGTATCAATGTAGGAGGAATAAGGAAGGGAACAAAGGAGGGGGCGTTCTCCGGGAACAACGCTGGAGTGTGAGCTGAGTGTGTGACTATAAAGAGTTGGTGCCTCAGCTACGTCTGTTTCACGAGACTAGCTACCGGTATAAGGCAGAGAGTCACCTGTGTTGCGAGGTGCTTAATAAACCTCAAACCAAACCTTATATAAATAAAAAAAAAAAATTATCAACAAGTATGTTCGTTGGCAATGCTTATGGCTATGACATGTATAAAAAGTTGGAGTCCCATACGGGGTCTCAATGCATCAGCAGATAAAACAATATTAGGATTACAAAGTTTGACACCCAAGTGCAATAACAGTCCCTCCCGCCACCCATCTCGTCTTCCCGCCCTCAGCTGCCCATCCTCACCCACCCACCACCCATTCCCAAACCTCCCCCTTCCACCCATTTCCAAACAAACCCATAAGATTCACAGCGCGTATGTGTGAATGAGTAGGAAACTTATCCAAACTCACAAACAGGGGCATAATGGATGCCGTATTGTGGCTAGCTTCCAGCCTTATCATATCCCAAGTTATCAATAAAGAGAAAATATCATCTTGTATGATCGTTGGCAATGCGTATAACTGTTTCATGTATAAAAAGCTGGAGTCCCATACGGGGTCTCAAAACATCAGCGGATAAGACAATATTAAGAACGCAGAGTTCGAAATCCGTAAGCAAAAACAGTCCCTCCCGTCACCCATCTCTTCATCCCGTCCTCCGCTACCAACCCTTACCCCTCCCCCTCCCAATCCCTATCCCCCCTTCAACACATATCGAAACATTTCCTTAAGGTCCCAAGCGTGTATGGGCGAAGGAGTAGAAAACTCATCTAGACCCATTAACAAGCACATAATGGATGCCGTATTGCAACTAACTTCCAGCGTAATCATATCCCAGGATATGTCAGTTTAGAATAAAAGGTGTTATTCTGCTAGTAGTTCACAAGCAATATGTGGGCATATATTAACTGGGCACCTCTATTAAAGTTCCATATCCCTTCTACCTCAAGAGGTTAATGCTACCCCTCACCACTCCTTCTTGTCTGTATAAAGATTGCAAGCAGAGCAGCTGTCTTCATCAAAATTGTAAAGTCTGCAAAATTAAATTCTCAGTATGTGAATGCACATAGAGCGAATTCAACGCTCCTCGAACTCAGGGTGCCACACTCAGGCTGTCCTGCCAGGTAGTCGATTGGGAGTCTGCTAGAAGCTGGTCTTCGGCTCGACGCCCTTTACGTGGTGATTTTTGCGGCCTAGGTGGTCCAGCGGGCTTATCAGCTGATGGTGTCGTGCCAGATAAGTGTTCCCAATCAGGAACCTCTGTCGGAGGGAGGTTCAATTCCGCCAAAAAGGGTGCCACATCCAAAGGGGTGCGTATAGCTATGAGCTTATTGTTCCGACGGACTTGCAGGGAGAAAGGGAAACCCCATCTATACGGTATGTCCGCCTCCCGTAAAAGTTGGGTAATTGGGCGTAATTGCGACGTGCGGTTAACGTATGTGGTGAGAGATCCTGGAACAGTTCGAATGATTCGTTCGCAAAACGCCATTTTCGGCGTATGCGCGCTTTCAACAAGATTGCCTCTTTCAGTGCAAAGTCTGGGATGTGGCATATTATATCTCTAGGTGGAGCTGAGTCCGTTGCGGCCCGGGGGCGAAGGGCCCTATGCGCTCTGTCAATTGCCGAGTAGGGTAGGTTAGGGCAGCCCAGTATATGTGTAAAAGCGCCAAGGAGGAATTCCTTCACTTCTGTGACCCCTTCGTGGACCCCTCTCACCCTTATGTTGTGCCTCCGCGATCGATTTTCTAAATCGTCTAGTCGACGTTGCATGTCTGATAGGCGCTGGTTCGTGAGCAGGTCAGGGTTAGCAGTGCAGATTACGTGTGAGGCGGCAGCTTCCTCTAAGCGCGCCACCCGCGTGCCTACAGCGGACAAGTCAGCCCGGACTTCAGCTATTTCGCGCCCCACTGCCGCTTGCATTTGGTCGAGCATATCCTTAAAGTCAGTTCTCGTGGGTAGCTCAGCACGTGTAGGTAATTCCGCAATAAGCCTTTCCAAGCGCGCTATTGCTGTCTGACCTGATGTTTCCGTCATCTGGGAAGCAGCCGCCATCTTGGTGGTATCCTTGTTACTAGGCCGTCCTTGTGTTGCTCCAAAATACGCCGTTATGGGGCTCGTTTGTTGATCTTCGAGGGTGTGGGGAGTTCTCCTAGTCGATCTACGACTTGTGATGCGTACCATAGCCACGGGCAGATTCGATTGTGCGGATTTGTCAGCAGCGGTCTCAGGAGCTCCCGCACTAAGCGTCCATCTTCACGCTCGTTCAGGCCACGCCTATTAGAATATTTTTGATAGCACATATACTGTAATTGAAAAAAAAAATGTTGCTCCCTGTACATGGGTAAATGTCAAAGATGTACTGTCACTCACTTCCAGTGGCATACTGTTGAGGTGAGTGACAGTGGCAAGTGGAAGGGCTATCCTACAAGGCAACTGAATGCTCACTCTACGCCCCGATGTCACTGCTGTGGGCTATTTGCAAAGAGTTACTGTATGCAAGAGCCCTCATTAAGTTCCACCCACAGCAGATGAAGATGCTGGTGCCCAGCACTGGAGTGGGATAAAATAAACCAGGATAAATCTCATTGAAGGATGAGATATTGCATCATTCTTTAAGACCAATGGGGTATCCATCAACCGGATCTGATATTACAGGCAAAGTGCGCCAGTTGATCGTTCAAGACAATAATGTCTTACTCCACCTGACCCTTCTTAAGGCCAGTGCTGCTCCTCCTCACCTTTATAATAAAGTCTATCCAACTGCCCCAGGAGAAATGTTAGGGTCCCTGGTGGGTACACATTAACTTTGCTTTACCACTGCTGAGGCAACTTCCTGGCGTCTTTTTTTGATGCTGTTCGCCTCACGTCTGGTGCTTGATGCACACAGACATAATGATTGACATCTGTCGTTCTGCATCGTAGACTTTTATTTACACACCCATGTAATTTCATGCCTCATTCTGTCTGTGCTACATGATGCCCTCTGATGATGTCACAGGTATCTTTATTCCCATCCATGAGCGGACGACTCATTGTCGCTTTGTAGACCTTCCTGTTCTATCTGTTTCCTGTCGTTCCCTATGTTATATATCTGGCATTTTTCAACTCATTGTCTACTCTGTGTACCTGACTTCAGCTTGTCTGACCTTTTTGTTCTCTGGATTCCTGACCTCAGCTCTGTTTCGCGTTATTTCTGGCTTCTGTGTCATTGACTCTTGGCTTGTCTCTGGTGTTGTCCTCTCTGGATCAGTAGATGCTATCCAAGTCTTTCCAAGAACTGATACCCACTTTACTACTTTGCCCTTAGGGCCTCCCATCCTGTGTCTAACAAGTACCATATTACAAAGGGCAAACTATTGTCGCCATAGGCACCCTATTTACTAATCTAGTTACTTTCACAATGATTTATGTCTTTTATTTTGTATAATTCTAAAGAACCTATGCAATTTACCAATTCGCTGAGTCTTGGATTGAACTTGATGGATCCAGAGTTTGTTCAACGAACTAAGGATACCATCGTTTCCTTTTTTCTTGAGAATGATACTCCCATAATCTAAATGACCTAATTTAGAAGGCACTTCATTAGCAGAGGGTCCTACACCTCAACAGATGATCTCCCCCTCAGAAAAAAATATAATACCTTGAAATTCTTTTAAAAAACAACCAATCCTTGGTGACTTTGCATGACCATGGACATTTATGAGCAGATTCTACCCTCACATTAATATGAATTTGTGCAGTCAGGGACATGGACCTCAGACATTTTAGAGAGAAGCATCATGACATATTAATTATCTAAAGTGGATATGTTTATAGAAGACTTTAGCTATTTGGCTGCCACTAGAGGTCTACAATGTTGCCCATTTCATGGAAAGGAAATGCCCCATGGAGTCTAGACCCAAGTTCAACTAACTTGAAATTAATAATCATACTTGTTTAAATCAGTGTTTTCCAACCATGGTCCTCAAGAACCCCTAACAGGCCAGATTTTCCAGATATCTGAAGCACAGCACAGGTGATATGATTTGCTGCTCAGTGGTTGCAGGATTCAGGCTGCATTTCCCCAAGGTGATCCTTAAACTAGGTCTGTTAGTGGGACTTGAGGTCCGCGGTTGGGAACCACTGGTTTAAGTGACAAATAACAAGGTTATTGTATGTCTACGTTCATGTAGCTAGATGGACCATGTTGCACACTGATGTGAACACTCCCTTAGCATACAACATTCTAAAATAAGATATATTGTGTCTTCACGACCAGGAGCCGAAGCAACCAACAGGAACCAAAACTAGATGGAAACAGTGAAGGAGAGTGTCATCTGCGCTCATTCCTATGTGTTCCATGTACAACAAAAATGAGGTTTTGTTTGTTTCAATGGCCATTGCAACGTAAGCCCACTCGCCACTTCAAGGCACCTCTTTAGAGTGGGTACCTAACAATTGTAACCAAAAGGCCGCTCTACTGAGCAGCTCCAAGCCCCTCCAGCTGCTTTTCAGCAAGGAGAGACAAAGATGGTGGGTTTTATTTATACACGCACCAAGCACTTCCCATTTGGGATCAAAAACAAAAACATGGAAAGAGGAACAGCTGCAAAACGACGGACTGGTGTTACGAGCATGATATACATAAATACAGAAAAAATGGCGTCGCGCCCATACTCACTTATTTTTGGAGCGGCGGCAACTGCCAGGAGTAACAGCCCAGTAAATGTATAAACATAACAAGGAAGGAGAGTGTCATCTGCGCTCATTCCTATGTGTTCCATGTACAACAAAAATGAGGTTTTGTTTGTTTCAATGGCCATTGCAACGTAAGCCCACTCGCCACTTCAAGGCACCTCTTTAGAGTGGGTACCTAACAATTGTAACCAAAAGGCCGCTCTACTGAGCAGCTCCAAGCCCCTCCAGCTGCTTTTCAGCAAGGAGAGACAAAGATGGTGGGTTTTATTTATACACGCACCAAGCACTTCCCATTTGGGATCAAAAACAAAAACATGGAAAGAGGAACAGCTGCAAAACGACGGACTGGTGTTACGAAGCATGATATACATAAATACAGAAAAAATGGCGTCGCGCCCATACTCACTTATTTTTGGAGCGGCGGCAACTGCCAGGAGTAACAGCCCAGTAAATGTATAAAACATAACAAGGAAGGAGAGTGTCATCTGCGCTCATTCCTATGTGTTCCATGTACAACAAAAATGAGGTTTTGTTTGTTTCAATGGCCATTGCAACGTAAGCCCACTCGCCACTTCAAGGCACCTCTTTAGAGTGGGTACCTAACAATTGTAACCAAAAGGCCGCTCTACTGAGCAGCTCCAAGCCCCTCCAGCTGCTTTTCAGCAAGGAGAGACAAAGATGGTGGGTTTTATTTATACACCACCCCAAGCACTTCCCATTTGGGATCAAAAACAAAAACATGGAAAGAGGAACAGCTGCAAAACGACGGACTGGTGTTACGAGCATGATATACATAAATACAGAAAAAATGGCGTCGCGCCCATACTCACTTATTTTTGGAGCGGCGGCAACTGCCAGGAGTAACAGCCCAGTAAATGTATAAAACATAACAAGGAAGGAGAGTGTCATCTGCGCTCATTCCTATGTGTTCCATGTACAACAAAAATGAGGTTTTGTTTGTTTCAATGGCCATTGCAACGTAAGCCCACTCGCCACTTCAAGGCACCTCTTTAGAGTGGGTACCTAACAATTGTAACCAAAAGGCCGCTCTACTGAGCAGCTCCAAGCCCCTCCAGCTGCTTTTCAGCAAGGAGAGACAAAGATGGTGGGTTTTATTTATACACGCACCAAGCACTTCCCATTTGGGATCAAAAACAAAAACATGGAAAGAGGAACAGAATTTTTGTTGTACATGGAACACATAGGAATGAGCGCAGATGACACTCTCCTTCCTTGTTATGTTTTATACATTTACTGGGCTGTTACTCCTGGCAGTTGCCGCCGCTCCAAAAATAAGTGAGTATGGGCGCGACGCCATTTTTTCTGTATTTATGTATATCATGCTCGTAACACCAGTCCGTCGTTTTGCAGCTGTTCCTCTTTCCATGTTTTTGTTTTTGATCCCAAATGGGAAGTGCTTGGTGCGTGTATAAATAAAACCCACCATCTTTGTCTCTCCTTGCTGAAAAGCAGCTGGAGGGGCTTGGAGCTGCTCAGTAGAGCGGCCTTTTGGTTACAATTGTTAGGTACCCACTCTAAAGAGGTGCCTTGAAGTGGCGAGTGGGCTTACGTTGCAATGGCCATTGAAACAAACAAAACCTCATTTTTGTTGTACATGGAACACATAGGAATGAGCGCAGATGACACTCTCCTTCCTTGTTATGTTTTATACATTTACTGGGCTGTTACTCCTGGCAGTTGCCGCCGCTCCAAAAATAAGTGAGTATGGGCGCGACGCCATTTTTTCTGTATTTATGTATATCATGCTCGTGACACCAGTCCGTCGTTTTGCAGCTGTTCCTCTTTCCATGTTTTTGTTTTTGATCCCAAATGGGAAGTGCTTGGTGCGTGTATAAATAAAACCCACCATCTTTGTCTCTCCTTGCTGAAAAGCAGCTGGAGGGGCTTGGAGCTGCTCAGTAGAGCGGCCTTTTGGTTACAATTGTTAGGTACCCACTCTAAAGAGGTGCCTTGAAGTGGCGAGTGGGCTTACGTTGCAATGGCCATTGAAACAAACAAAACCTCATTTTTGTTGTACATGGAACACATAGGAATGAGCGCAGATGACACTCTCCTTCCTTGTTATGTTTTATACATTTACTGGGCTGTTACTCCTGGCAGTTGCCGCCGCTCCAAAAATAAGTGAGTATGGGCGCGACGCCATTTTTTCTGTATTTATGTATATCATGCTCGTAACACCAGTCCGTCGTTTTGCAGCTGTTCCTCTTTCCATGTTTTTGTTTTTGATCCCAAATGGGAAGTGCTTGGTGCGTGTATAATAAAAACCCACCATCTTTGTCTCTCCTTGCTGAAAAGCAGCTGGAGGGGCTTGGAGCTGCTCAGTAGAGCGGCCTTTTGGTTACAATTGTTAGGTACCCACTCTAAAGAGGTGCCTTGAAGTGGCGAGTGGGCTTACGTTGCAATGGCCATTGAAACAAACAAAACCTCATTTTTGTTGTACATGGAACACATAGGAATGAGCGCAGATGACACTCTCCTTCCTTGTTATGTTTTATACATTTACTGGGCTGTTACTCCTGGCAGTTGCCGCCGCTCCAAAAATAAGTGAGTATGGGCGCGACGCCATTTTTTCTGTATTTATGTATATCATGCTCGTAACACCAGTCCGTCGTTTTGCAGCTGTTCCTCTTTCCATGTTTTTGTTTTTGATCCCAAATGGGAAGTGCTTGGTGCGTGTATAAATAAAACCCACCATCTTTGTCTCTCCTTGCTGAAAAGCAGCTGGAGGGGCTTGGAGCTGCTCAGTAGAGCGGCCTTTTGGTTACAATTGTTAGGTACCCACTCTAAAGAGGTGCCTTGAAGTGGCGAGTGGGCTTACGTTGCAATGGCCATTGAAACAAACAAAACCTCATTTTTGTTGTACATGGAACACATAGGAATGAGCGCAGATGACACTCTCCTTCCTTGTTATGTTTTATACATTTACTGGGCTGTTACTCCTGGCAGTTGCCGCCGCTCCAAAAATAAGTGAGTATGGGCGCGACGCCATTTTTTCTGTATAGATGGAAACAGTGCTTCACAAAGTCAAACTGAACATGTACTCTGTGGATCGGGTTACAGAAGGCTTTGGTCACATGCAGGTATAATTGGTATGACAGATAAAATCTCTAACACAAACAATTCCAGACAACAGGCAAATTATTTACACTAGAATGAGTTGGCAGTATCTTGGGATTTTCTGCCCTAAAGGTAGCAGATATTAAGGTTTGATGGGGAAATTCCAACATTTTAAACATATTTATCAATTTTCATTCATTCCCGCTGAAATACCAGATATATATTATACAATATATTTAATTTCCAGTCATATTCTCAGACCCGTTCTGTTACTTTGTCTGTCCCTTTTACGTCCCAGAACAATTCAAGGGACCTGTAGTCATTTTAATCGTATTATCAGCCAAAGTAATAATACCAATAACCAATAATCACAACAAGCTCACCCGAGAAAGCACCATATGTTGAATAGAGGTGCTATTATTACCAGCATCACAGGTCGTGTTACCAGAGCTGCTTACTTACCCCTGCAGGCTCTTTCTGCAGTCTAAGTCTGCTTGACAGTACCATGTTATTGGTGTTACATATTGTCCTTGAGTGACCTTGACTAAACAGTACTTTTGTGAGACTAGTACACAGCCTGGCCAAAAAAAGTCACATACTGTAATATTTGGTTGTGTCGCCTTTTGCTTTGATTATGGTGCACATTCGCCGTGGCATCGTTTCGATAGGCTCTTGCAATGTCGCAGCATTTATTTCCATCCTGGGTTGCATAAATTTGTGGCCAAGATCTTGTATTGATGATGGGAGAGACGCAGCGCTGAGTAAAGTCTTCTCCAGCATATCCCAAAGATCCTAAAGATTCTCAATGGGGTTAAGGTCTGGACTGTGTGGTGGCCAATCCATGTATGAAAATGATGTCTCATGCTAACTGAACCACTCTTGCACAATTTGAGCCCCATGAATCCTGGCATTGCCATCTTGGAATATATATATGTCCGCGCCATCATGGAAGAAAAAAAATATAATGATGGAAAACCAAGTCATTCAGTATATTCAGGGAGTCACAAGACTTAATTTTTTTGGGCACATTACGTTGCTGTACCGATAACTGACCAACTGAAGCAACAACGGATCATAACAGGTTTGTATGGTAGATGGTGATTTCTTTTGACCAGGCAGTGTCTAGTTATTGCTCACTGTAAACTGATGACTGCAAGGACGTCTCTGCGATACTATTCCGATGGCGATGACTGGACTCAGTCAGCAGGTGGTTGTAGGATTTGTAATTCCACATTTGGCAGTGGTTTCACTTATGATAATAAAGTAACAGCATCATTTACTTTACTTATGGAGACCGGGCGACGCTCCCCGCATGTCCTGTGCGCTATTCTCCTGGTCGTCACGCCACTGACGTCCTAAGTCATCTCGTCTTAGTGATCGGCCCCCAGGAATAATGATCCAGGCCAGTGGAGACTACAGAGTGTGCTGACGTCTGACTTTAGGAACACTCCCTTAGCTCCAGAATATCTGGCGTGGAGTGGGACCTTTAGACCAGGGCCGGCCCATCCATGTGGCCAGATGGAGCCATGGCTCCAGGCAGCACTTTGCCAGGGGCAGCATTTTGGGCCTCAAATAGGCACACCACACGTTACTGTGAGTTTTATTGCTGTGGAGCTCTGTGACACGCAGCATACACACTGCACATTACTGTGAGTTGTATTGCTGTGGAACACTGTTATATGGTCATACATGGCACATGTCGTTTTTGTTTTTGGGGGGACAACATTTCATCCTTGGAACCAGGCAGCACAGTTTCTTGGGCCGGTCCTGCTTTAGATCCCCTATATCTCAACTTCTATGAGGTCTAACAAGGTATCAGTAGAAAACCACAATCTGACCTTTCCAATAATACTAACATAACCATCTAAAAGGTTTTAAAAAGTAAATAAAACGAAAACCTTTATTTTTTTTAAAGTCTATTTTTCACTACTGCAATAAAAAGTGGAAAGTACTGTCTACTATATTAACTACTCTTTTGTTTTGGAATTTAGTGTACTTTTTAAAACCAAATGGAAATTCCATGTTAAGTGGTTTATACATAAGGGGTTATTCACTAACCTCCGAATTTGCCACCAATCAGTGAATTTCATTGTAGGTGCAATTTTTGGGCAGTTTGTCCATTCACAAAGCTATCAATCTGCCAAATACTGGCGAATTGACAGCAAAATGTGGTGCAATTTGATGAAATTTGGCGGCACCAAACTTGTACTATCTGAAACTATCAATTTGTCTATTTCCAAACAACTGAATTGCACCAAATTTCAGCGAAATTACTTGAAGTTCGGTGTTTCAATTTGACAGGTTTAAACAGGCGAATCCAATAAGTTTCACCGTAAAAAATTGAATATCTTTTTAAAAAAATGTTTTAGACCATTTATTCTTTTTATTTTTTTCAAAACCCTTTTTATTTTTTAAAAGACTTTTTATTTTATAATGGACCATTTTTATTATTTTTTAAAGAACTTTTTTATTAATTCCACACATTTTTACTACATTTTTGTTGCTTTATGCTCCTATTAGGAGAATAGGGACCTTCCTTTTATTTTTCAGTTCGGTGGAATTCGCTGATGCCAATTTGGTGCAATTCGGTGCAATTGAGCGCTCACTGGCGCAATTCAGAGGTTTTTGCGACAGCCAATAACTGCTTTGCCGACTTCAATTTTAGCAAAATAAGGTGACCATTCAATAAGTGGTGAATTCGCCGAATTTTCGGTAAAATGGATTCGCCGAAGCAGGCGGGATGAAAATGCAAAGCACCTAAATTGCACTCAATTTCGGTGCTTTGTGAATAAACCCCATAGTGATTTTATCAATGACATGGAATATGTCAAAATGCAAGAGGAATTTTTTTTTTTTTTTTCCCGTTTTGTTTAAAATTGCTTATTTTTTAGAGAAATGAAGTAATGTGTTCATATACTTGATCTTTTTATAAGGTGTACCCGTAAGATTTATAAACACAAAGGTTTGGATGATAAAATGTGGAAAAAACTAATTTACACCCTGCTAATCTTTGAAATCAAAAATTTAAATTTACATATTTTTTTTATTATTCTTTATTTTAGATTTTGCACAGAAAAACAAATAAGGCATATAGGTGAAAGTGGTCACGCAGGACCTCAGTAAGTCATCTACATTGGACCACAAGAAATAAAAAACAAAAGTCCGCTGCAATGAGTGTTTTAAATATAAAAAAGAAAAAGGGGGTGGGGAAGGGGGGATAGGGTGATAAATCTGACCAGGCAGTCAATGTAAAGAGGTTGGGGAGGTCGGCAGGGGGACATCGGGAAATAAACAAAATGGGAAGGGGAAAGGAGTGTGGTAAGAACGGGGGACTGCCCAGGAGAAGTGACGTTCCCGGCTCACCCATACAACCCAAGGTCGGCGGTCACGGAAGAGGCCACAAGGCCGGGATACCTGGGGCCAAGAGACCAGCCAGAGCCATGGTCGTCGCTGTAGTGGCTCACCCAGGACAACCCATTGTCCCCACGCTAAAAAAAAACAAAAAAACAAGGGGGGGTGGTCTCAATGTCCTCACAGACACAGAAAGAAAGTCCAAATAATTCTCAAGGGAAAGCCCGTAGAGGGGAAAACCGCCTGGGCTCAAAAATCACACAAAAGTTCCGAAAGTCACCCATAACAATAAAAAGAAAATGAAAGTCAAACAACCAAAGGGTGTGGAAAAGAAGAGAAAAAAAAAGGGGTGGAAGGGGGGGGCAGCTTTCTCAGCCTGGGTCAGTGGACAAGGGTACAACAACTGCGGCAGCAGGAGTCCCAAGGTCAGAGAAGTGGTCTGGGCCCGAAATAATCAAACCCAGTTTGGCAAACAAAAGCCAAGCCTCAGCCGGCGTACCAACTACATAAGACACCCCGTTATGCTGGAGAGCAAGAGTGCCAGCGACTCCCCACCGTTAGCGAACCTCCGCCGCCCTCAATGCAGCTGTGACCTCGCAAAACCATCAGAGTAAGAAACGGTAAGTCACGAAAAAGGAAATTTCCATTTTTTGATATTTTTTTGATCTAGCATTCTGACATGGCACTTACACATAGTAATGATATAATTTAAATCTGCAGTAAAGTTTATTTTATCACATGTCAAATCACAACCTTGTGTACAGGAACACAATCATGGTTTGCGAGCTTGTTGTGTAGCACGCGGCGGTTTAATGAGTGTACACTTCAGGCTTCACAAACCAACAAATGTTATGGGTTTACTGATTAAGATCGAGAGGAGATAAGCAGAGATTTTAATTTGCCGTTACACAGGTTAGTTAATATAGCCTGCAGCAATTACTTCAAGAAATAAACTAACCTGGAAACAAATCCAGCCTTCAGAATGATAAAATGAGGAATATGATCTGTGTACGGTCCCCTCGATGCCGCCCAAAAGAATAGCTGCTCAGCCTCAGGATGCCAAATTCAGCTTGTATATGTTTTAACTTGTATCACTTCTACATATTGATAGGGAGAGCATGAAAAATATTAAGAAGAACTCAAAATTGGCCTGCAGGAAATCAAATGGGTATCTTATAATACATGGGAGGAATAACAACGTAAAGAGAAGATATATAACGTGTATTTTATTTATCTAGTGATTTTATCACCACGTTATGATACATTAGACTAAATATATACATTTGTAATCCTTTTTTTCTCTTTAAGGTCCAAGAAATTTCCAGATTGCTGTCATCTTCTGAAGATATACCTGTGTGTATGTGTATATAGTGTATGCGGCTGCCCCGCAAACGCACCTTCATAGACTTACTACATTGTATAACTCATTCTGCTGCTTTGTGCTACAGTGTAAGTACATGACCCACCATTGAGACATGTTTGTTAACCTCCCTGGCAGTCCGATTTTGACATATTTTATTTGTCAAAATCAGTGCATTAATCCAGCCTCCTGGTGCTATTCCCGAGTGTGGCTCGGGGTTAAATTTCAATGCTGAAAGCGGTAACCCGGAGCCACACTCGTGCTGATACATACCTGTCCCTGTGTTCCCTCGATTGGACAGAGGTGACTGTGGGAGGACATCGAGGGAACGCAGGGACAGGTATGTATCAGCCCGAGTGTGGCTCGGGGTTACCGCTTTTAGCATTGAAGTTTAACCCCCAGCCATACTCGGGAATACCGCCAGGGACGTTAAAAGAGCTAAACTGGCTGTCACTGGAATCTAGACGCACCCTTCACCTTTCCAACCTGGTGTTTAAGATCTTTTCTGGTTAGCTACCACATTACCTGAATAGGCTGCTTCCCTCAGCAGTTCCCTCATCCTATAACCTCCGATCCAGGACCAGCACCTTACTTGTAATACCACAATACAAAAAGAAAGTGTCTCGATCCTCATTTTCCTACAGAGCACCACAATTATGGAATAACCTCCCAGACGCCATCACATCTTCCAACAAGTCTAAAGTCACTTAAGAGATCTCTATTAACATACCTCAATATAGAATGCACTTGTAAACATGTAACATAATGACTATCAGGGCTATTCAGAGAGAGTGAAAAGCAGGAGAATGACTGGAGAATGAAAAATTCTAGGTCAAAATAGCCAATTTGGAAAGTGAGATGAATGGGAGAATTTTTCTGGTTTGGCTATTTTGACCTAGAATTTTTCATTCTCCAGTCATTCTCCTGCTTTTCACGCTCTCTGAATAACCCTGTATATTTTCTACGTATTTATTTTCTGTGTTAATCTGCATATTTGTGTGGTTTTGTTTTTAATATCTTGCATTTTATTACTTTGCATTTCTGTACCTACTGTAACATTTCAATGTTCTTGAACCCAGGACATGCTTGAAAACGAGAGAAATCTCAATGTATCCTTCCTGGTAAAATACTTTACAAATAAGTATATTATACATGGTATCCCAGTTAAATGTGGCATGGACTGTAGGCACCAGCTACTTTTATATATATCCAAGTAGTGGAGGCACTGATGTATTAGAATGATTTATAGCACAAATTTATCTGCTGTCTACTAAGGATAAATTATGCACAACCAAACAAAACTGTGCACGAAAAGATACAGGCTGTGGGTGTTCCTTATGGCGCAGCATATTTTAGATGTACAGTAAATCTGATCTTTCAAATCATGTATAATAATGTAACTTAATTTTACTGTACATGCAATATTAATTTGACTCCAGTGCGAATAATAGTTGAATCAACCTGTATACAACACAGTTACATATGTGCACATATAGAACATATAGAATGTATATCTAGTAATAGTTCAATGAGTAGATAAGTTGCTTATGCTTATTGAACCACATTAAAATAAGTCAGTGACTATGCAAACTGCATATAACAGTACAAATCAATTTATGTGCAGAAATAAAGTGCTTTGCTAATAAAAACACAATTAAAATCTAACAGGGTTATTCAAAGAGCTCCGAATGGCTGCTGAAAGGTAACCGAACGCTGAAAATCAGCGTATGGTTACCTTTCCTGGTCATTCAGCTATTCAGAGAGCAGGCAGTTCGCCGAATGTTGGCGAATTGCCTGCACATACGGTGCCTGTTCGGTGCCTGTTCGAGGACAGTGAAATCCCCATAGAGAAGCACTGCTTCGTCTATTCAGAGAACAAAACCCAGCAGTGAAAAGGTGCCGAAATGCCCTGCTGTTCAGTGGTTTCATTCGACAGGTTTATTCAGGCTAATTCCATAGGCTTCAATGTTAAAAATATTCCTGTTTTAATTCAATATCTAATAAACCATTTATTATAATATTCTGAAGTAAAAAGTTTCTTTATTTTTTTAGATTTTTTAGGATCTTGTAGGCATTTTTCGGGATTTTTTGGCAAAATTTTTTTTCCGTTTTTTTTTTCAATCGTTTTTTCTTTTTCTGTAACAGCCCTTTTTATTATCATTCATTGGATCTTATATGTAAATTTCAGACATTTTCGTTCTGTAGTTTCTTTGCAAACAGCGTTTCACTTTTCAAACATTCCAGTGTACTGTTTGTTTGTTTTTCACGCCATTCGTCTGCGGTGTCAGGTTTTTCCAGCGGATGCACTGCGCTGTGATCGGCTCCTGCTCGGGTTTCTCCGGCATGTTCGGTGGGGTTAATCCAGATGTTATTGCGGGTTTCGGTGTGCATTCGCCTGGGTTTTGCGGTGAGTTTTCGGCGGGTTTGCGGCGACTTTTCCCTGCACTATGATGGGCCTGTGGTGCTTGCTGAATACACCGAAATGGGATCACCAAATCGCACTGAATTGAAGAGAACGAAAAGTCACCGAACATTTGAATAACCCTGTAAATGTATACATAGGTGTCTGTGCAAATTGCAATCAACAGAACATAACAGTTTTGTGCAAAATACATGCAAAATACATGCTCAAAGTGCTACTTCCCAATGTGGGGGAAAAAAAAGGAATTTTTTTTTCTCTTTTTTCTTTTATTCCACATTGGGAAGTAGAACATTGAGCATGTATTTTGCATTTAGGTTCCAGCCGAACAACACGGTCCTCTAGGGTATAAACAGTCGCAGACTTGAAGTTGTGCAAATGAGAGGTCTTTTTATTCCAGAATAAACAACCGCCACACTTGGCTTTGAATCACTATAGCACGTGATTAAAGAAAAAACACAAAGGAAATCCTAGCTCAATTAGAGCACTTACTAAACATACAGCGATCCTGACTATCCAGGTAACATAATCTAATTTTTAAAAATCACAGCATTTCCTAGAATTGTTAGTGCTTCCTGCCCTGCTCTCAGCAGTCTGATTAAACACTTCTGTCCATGAGTCAACAGCCTGGGAAGTTAACTGTTGCTTTATTAATTAATTGGCAACACGAGTGCGAGAGGATAGAGGTCATGCAGGATTCTGGGTCCTAAGTATCTTCCCTCGATTACTCCCCCAGACATTCTGTTACCCATCCCATGCACTCTGTCACAATATATTTATATACTGTATATAGTCCAGCACTCCCCTTCTCACTACTTAAGCGCAAACAAGTCTCCAAAAATTTGTATATATATTTATATACCTTAGAAGAGGCACTCTGTGACTTCAGAATAAAACAAAAAAGTTTATTGACTCATTAAAATTGCATATGGTCCAACTTTTCAGGTCGTCCAGAGCCATTATCTAGGTAAATGTTACAGAGTATGAAAAAAATATATACATAGTAAACAATTGACTCACCACCTCTGCTATACGCCAGTTCTCGGAACGCACACGGTGTCAGGAAGTGATGTGTCGGTTGATCAATCATGTAACTGATGTGTGAATCATAATAACTTTAGTTGCCAATTACTGCTTTTACTACCTCGATAATTCTTGTTCGGTCAGCTCTCATGTAAAAATTTTAAAAATAAAAAAGAAAGACAATTTACACATGCTTCTAAATAGCCACAATTTATCCATGTAGCTATGAGATCTTACCGCAAATAATAAGCTACACCCTGACTTGTGAACCTCTATAGCTCATCTCTGCAACCATGTATATGTGTATGTCAATGTGAAATACATTATGTGTTGTGTCCAGTCCTGTGTATAAATTATGTGAATTTATAGTGTGAATATCGGAAAGTGAAAATAAGAGAAAAATTAAGAGAAAAATATTAAAATAAGAAAATATAGTATAAAAACGTGAAAAAGTGTAAACTAAAAGTGAAATGTCGATAATAAAAAAAGTGTAAAAAAATGTGTGCACTGTCAATATATTTATATATTTTTTATAGTGTTAGAAACTGTGATAAACACAAAACATCCATATAAGTATAAGGACAAAGTATCAGTTTCTGTCCATGAGACAAACTTTATAACACAAAGTTGCTCTCTGGTCTTGGTGATGGATATGAAGTAAATGACACATATTCATTAAGTCCAATCGGAGCAACAGTATTTAACTTAACTGTCCAAAAAACCTTATTTTTGCAAAAAGTATCTGTGATCAATTACCTCCTCTTGTAAGGGGTGGCACATGGTCAATAGCTATGAATTTTAAAGTGGGCAACCTGTGTTGTAATGCCAGAAAATGGTTTGCCATTGGCTTGTCCGTATCGCCATCTCTGAATGCAATAGTTATTGCCGATTGATGTCCTCAGATCCTATCTTGAAGTGGTGAATGACAAGTTAATCTGTGGGAGTCTAGGGGCCCCATTACATTCTTCACGCAAAAACGCACGCAGAACGTGTGAACTTTTGCGCGAAGCATTAAACATTAACACGCGTAAATCAATGCTGGTATTCCAATCCTCGCGCATTTTTTCATCCGTCAAAAAATAATGCGTATAAAATGGACGCGCAAAAAGGCGCGCGCAGCAACGTTGCGCGCAGGAATCAGTGTGCGGACTGTTTTTTCACGCGATTCAGACAATCAGAATTAAAAACACAATTGTCTCACGTTAAGTTTTTGCGCCTGTCACAGTGCATATATGCTGCATCAATAAAAAAACACACACACCTTCTCAAATTTATTGGTTTGGTATGTGTAGAATGTGTAACTATACTTTGCTGCGTATGTTTTTTTGGGCTGGTGTATTTGGTTTCGACCAGGTTGATAGAATTTTCCATTAACACCAGCTTTTAGGAGTTGCTAAAATTATGCGCGCAAAGGCTGTGCGTTAAAAACTGCGCATAGATTGTAATACCATCCGCGTACCAGCACACAAATGCATTTGCGCTCACAATGTTAAGTATAGGACGTGTGAAGTACAGTAAGCTCGCGCAGCGTTCACGCAGGTTCACCCTCGGTAGACGTATACGCGCGTTTGTTGCGCTGAGATTGTAATACGACGTTCTGCGCAAAGGGTTTTGCCCCTCGAGTTAATGCGTTTTTGCGCCGGCGCAAACGTATGCGCGAAGATTGTAATAGGGCCCTAAGTTTTTTACTTGATATCTAAGAAAATTTTTGGACTGCCTTATTATAGGCTCGTTGTAACATAGTTGTTGAATATCCCCTTTGTTCTCACATAATTCAATATCTGTATTATAAAAAAGGACGTGTTGATTTTGTCTGTGAGTCTTGAGCACCTTCAGTCTCTGCGGCTGATTACCCTGATGTTACCCCATTGACTATACACTGAGAACCTGATCAGTTCTGATTTATATCTGTTTATATCTTCTTGCAATTTGGACAATTGTGCCTCAAAGGAGTCAGAATTTAAGGTGTCGATGTGTTCCAATTCAAAGTTCTTAATGTTCTGTCTAACAAACACTATTTCCTTCCCGACCTCCTCAATTAGCAGTACCATCCAATCTACTGAGCAGCGATTTGCCACTGCTATCCATTTCTTCCAAAATTCAGCATTTGCGCATCCAGTTGTCAGTGAGTTACTTACTTTAAATCTTCACGGAATTCGATTCACTCTGTAATAATCAGATAAGTATATCCCATGGAGATCTAAGTCCACTTCCCTTCTGCTTAGTTTAAGAAGTTCCACATACAAATTCTTATGGAAGGAGTATGTTGTGGTTGATCCGGTGTAGGTGGCATAACACGTCACTTTCTGTGCTTGCATCTCGGTAATTTGCAATGTTTCTGCAAATTCACTGTGTAGACTCCAGCTTGTTGTAAAAAGTCCTCCATACTAAACAAACGCCGTGGTGGTATTATCAAATCCTTTTACCAATTATTTTCGTTCGGGGTGCTTGGAGCAACCAGAAAATACTTCAGAATAATATAGTTTGCCAATGAGTCCAGCACTCTCTTTCAGATTACTTAAGCGCCCGGTGCAAACAAGTCTCAAAAAAATTGTATATATATATATATATATAAAAATAAACACGAAGGTTCTGCACTCACGGTTCACCACAAAGATTTAGCCTCACCCGGTGCTTCTGCGATGGCTTCAATTAATATCAATATAGCAAAGACGCCAGCACTCCAGGGATTTTCCAAAGATAATTCCATTTATTAGTCCATAGACATCAACGTTTCAGCTCACCAAGGAGCCTTCATCAGGACAGATATATAGGACAGGTATATATATATATATATATAGGACAGGTATATCAGATATATCAGGACAGGTATATATATATATACCTAAGAACAGGGTTTCTCAACTTCAGTCATCGGGTCCCACTAGAGGCCAGATTTTAAGGATAACCTTGGGGAAATGCAGCTAAATCCTGCAATCACTGAGCAGCTAATTATATCACCTGTGCTGTGCTTCAGATATCTGCAAACCTGGCCTGTTAGGGGGTCCTGAGAACTGGAGTTGAGAAGCACTGCCTTAGAAGCCACATTCTGGGACTTCAGAATAAAACAAAAAAGTTTATTTACTCATTAAAATTACATATGGTCCGTCATTTTGGTTCGTCTTAAGCCTTTATCAAGGTAAATGTTACAGAGTATGAAACAATACATATACATAAAACACAATTGACTCACCACCTCCGCTATATGCCTGTTCCCTGAACGCCCACGGTGTCAGGAAGTGATGTGTCGGCTGAATTTAGCATGTAACTGCTGTGTGAATTGTAATACCTTTAGTTACTCACCAAATACTGTTTTTACTATCTCGATAATTCTTGTTCTCATTGTCAGATCTCAGGTATAAATGTTAAAAACAAAAGGAAGGCAATTTACTCCGCGCTGGGATCCACCGTTAGTATTACCTATTGTATATTATGAGCAGCGCTTTTCATGTGCAAACCGGTGAGATCCACTGATAGTGTTACTGGTTGTATATTTTAAGTCATACTGCAACAGCTTTACTGTTACTGGGGTTTACTGGTTTCCGGCTTGTGAACCAGACCCGAACCTGTCACAGCGTCTCTGTGACGTCCTGGGTCTCTGGCGCCCCCTCTGGCACTAATGGACATTGCTGCTTTTGGACTTTTTTGTTTCGTTCATTTCTTGGATTCCAAGCCTGATCAGTACCTGGACTCCATTAGTTCACCCTGGACAATTTTGTATAAATGGAGACCACTCCCTTAGTAGGGTGCGGTCTCATTCATCCTGAATAATCCTGTATCAGTCATTCAGCGCATGTCTGGTTTGCCTTGCTCTAGATTCATCCTGAATCATCCATTCAGTTCAGTCTGTCTGTCTTCAAGCTCCTGTCTGGTTTGCCTTGGTCTAGATTAATCCTGTTCAGTCTGTCTGTCTTCAAACTTATGTCTGGTTTTGCCCTAGTCTAGATTTATCCTGTTAAGCCTGTCTACCTGTTCATTCTGTTTACAGGTTCATGTCTGGTTTGTCCTGTTTTTCTTGCCTTCTTGTAGTCCCATGTTTAGTTCTGCTTCCCATGTTTAGTTCTGCTTTCCAATGTTTAGTTGACTATTTGTTTATATCTGGTTTTCTTTATATTTCTTGCATTTTGTTTAAAGGCTCTGTTTATTGTGTTCTAGATCCCTGTTTTGGGTTTAAGTTTAGCCTTGTTCTTTCATGGTCCATACAATAAATATATGTTTTCTAGTTCTGGATTTCTGCCTGTTTTCACTGCTCCTTAGGCTCACACCTCTCTGTCAGGTCAGGTCAGGTCCCCGACCCCCATCGTGACAGTCTCTCCCTTCTGTTCAGTCAAGCTGATTCACAGCACTTTTCCTTCTCGTCATAACCCTCAGCCAGAACTTGAGGGAGTGCTGTATATTTCTATATCTCTCTCTCCAAACATCAGACACAGCTTAATACGGGGAAATAAATACGTGTGAGAATACTGTATTTCTGTTCAGCCTTAAAGAATTTTCTCACCCTCCTGCTGTTACTCTATTCAGGTGACATATCCCCTAACCCTGGCCCCACAACACATCCAATACTTCCCTCTCATCCTATCTCCATCGCACATAAATCACCTCCCTGCAAGCCCAGCAACCTCATTCCCATCATCCCTCAGCGCCTGTCCTCTTTCTCCTGCACCCTCTGGAACGCTCGCTCTGTGTGCAACAAACTCACAGCCGTCCATGACCTCTTCCTTTCAAACTCCTTCAACCTCCTAGCTTTAACTGAAACCTGGCTAACTCCCTCTGACACGGCCTCCGTTGCTGCTCTCTCACATGGCGGTCTACACTTGAGCCATACCCCCAGACCGGGTGAGAGAAATGGTGGCGGGGTCGGGCTCCTGCTCTCTCCCACCTGCACCTACCAGCATCTCCCTCCACCCCCATCCCTCTCCTTCTCCTCCTTCGAGACACACTGCATCCGCCTGTTCTCTCCTCTGGCTCTCAGGGTGGCAGTCATCTACCGCCCACCGGGACCAACCTCCCAGTTCTTTGACCACTTTGCTACCTGGCTTTCTCACTTCCTGTATTCTAATCTTCCATGCCTAATTCTCGGGGACTTCAACATTCCCATTGACGATCCTTCCGCTCCTGCTGCCTCCAAACTTCTTTCACTCACGTCCTCCCTTGGACTCACACAATCCTCCCTCCTCCCTACCCACCGCGATGGGCACGTTATTGACCTGGTCTTTTCCAACCTCTGCTCCATTTCTGAGTTCAAATGTCGCCCTTTCCCCATCTCTGACCACCACCTTCTCTCTTTCAACCTATCTGGACTTCCTAAACACCCTGCTCCCCCACCCCGCACACACACTCGCAGAAATCTACATGCTGTGGACCCCCATCAATTCTCCAACCTACTTCACCACCTCCCTCATACCTCATCCTTCACCTGCCCTGATGCTGCCACTAAACACTACAACACTACGCTTATCTCTGCTCTAGACACTCTTGCTCCTCTTCGACTCTGCAAGGCCCCACGCCGCCAGCTTCAGCCCTGGCACACCCTCCAAACTCGCTACCTGCAAAGATGCTCCCGCACTGCAGAGCGTGCCTGGAGGAAATCCCGCTCTGAAGCTGATTTTGTTCACTTCAAGTTTATTCTCCGGTCATACACCTCTGCCCTCCATTTGGCCAAACAATCCTTCTTCTCATCTCTTATATCTACGCTGTCCTCCAACCCTAAACGGCTCTGGTCCACCTTCAACACCCTCCTCCACCCACCTGCACCTCCCCCTCAGCTGCCTTCAGCGCTCAAGACCTGGCAGACTACTTCCTCAGTAAAACTCTAACAATCAGAAGCAACATCCCAACACAATATAGTTATCTGCCACCTCCACTCCCACAGGTCCCCTCTGCCACCCTCTGCCGCTTCCTCCCAAACACTGAGGAGGAAGTCAATTCCTTATTGTCCTCCTCACATCTCACCACGTGCCCGCTCGACCCCATTCCCTCACATCTAATTCCTCCCCTCTCCTCCTCCCTCACCCCTGCTCTCACACACATCTTCAACCTATCTCTCTCCACTGGCTCCTTTCCATCCGCCTTCAAACACGCGCTAGTTACCCCTTTACTAAAGAAACCATCCCTAGACACCAACTCTCCATCCAACTACCGCCCTGTATCCCTGCTTCCCTTCACATCAAAGCTCTTAGAAAAACTAGTCTTCAACCGCCTCTCCCTCTTCCTGTCCTCCAATTCCCTACTTGACCCCCTGCAATCTGGCTTCCGTCCGCTACACTCAACTGAAACTGCCCTCACCAAAGTCACCAACGACCTCCTAACTGCTAAAAAACACGGCCACTATTCTATTCTCATCCTGCTTGACCTCTCGGCTGCTTTTGACACTGTTGACCACCCCCTCCTTCTACAGACCCTCAACTCTCTGGGTCTCGGTGACACTGCACTTGCTTGGGTTGACTCCTATTTATCCAACAGGTCCTTCTGTGTGTCCTTTGCTGGTAACTCCTCCTCTTCATTGCCTCTATCTGTTGGTGTACCTCAAGGCTCTGTCCTTGGTCCTCTGCTCTTTTCCATCTACACCTCCTCCCTGGGCAAAATCATCAACAGCTTTGGCTTTAATTACCACCTCTACGCTGATGACACTCAGATCTACCTCTCTACCCCTGATCTCTCTCCCCCTGTCCTTTCAAAAGTCAGTGACTGTTTATCTGGCATCTCCTCCTGGATGGCCTCCCACCACCTAAAGATCAACATGTCAAAGACTGAGCTCCTACTTATTCCTCCCTCTAATGCCTCCCCACCTCCTGACTTCTCTATCACGGTGGAGGGTATCACCATCTCCCCATCAAACCAAGTTCGCTGTCTTGGAGTTACACTGGACTCTGCTCTTTCCTTCATCCCCCACATCAAGTCTCTTTCCTCCTCCTGCCGATACCAACTGCGTAATATTTCCAGAATTCGGCCATTTCTTACCGCTGTCACCACAAAACAACTCATACACGCCCTGGTAATCTCCCGACTCGACTATTGCAATAATCTCTTATCTGGCCTCCCTCTGTCCCGCCTCTCCCCCCTACAATCCATCCTGAACGCCTCCGCCAGGCTAATTCACCTCACCCGCCGCTCTGTCTCTGCCGCTCCCCTCTGCGAGTCCCTTCACTGGCTCCCCATCCACTGCAGAATCAAGTTCAAAATCCTTATCCTTACCTACAAAACCCTCACTAACTCAGCGCCCCACTACCTGTCCTCACTAATCACCAAATACACCCCAGCCCGCTCCCTAAGGTCAAACAGTGACCTGCGCCTAGCTTCTCCCCGCATCACCTCTTCCCATGATAGACTCAGGGGCGGATCCAGAGACTAGTCTCGGGAGGGGCACTGACAGAAAATAAGGTGTTTTAGCAGAGAGCCCGACTCACGAGAATTTACAGAGGGCCCGGCTCACAGGAGCTTACAATCTAGAGGAGCAGAGGGCACCCAGGAGTTTACAATCTAGAGGAGCAGAGGGTCCGGCTCACAGGAGCTTACAATCTAGAGGAGCAGAGGGCACCCAGGAGTTTACAATCTAGAGGAGCAGAGGGTCCGGCTCACAGGAGCTTGCAATCTAGATGAGCAGAGTGCCTGGCTCACAGGAGTTTACAATCTAGAGGAGCAGAGGGCACCCAGGAGTCTACAATCTAGAGGAGCAGAGGGCACACAGGAGCTTACAATCTAGAGGAGCAGAGGACACCCAGGAGCTTACAATCTAGAGGAGCAGAGGATACCCAGGAGCTTACAATCTAGAGGAGCAGAGAGCACCCAGGAGCTTACAATCTAGAGGAGCAGAGAGCACCCAGGAGTTTACAATCTAGAGGAGCAGAGGACACCCAGGCGATTGGAGGTCAAAGTCGGTGTAGTTTAATGAAGTGTAAGTGCTCATGTCGACATGGTGTGACATGTCTTGTGAGCTTTGCAAACTTTTTTTACCTCTCTATGCTAGATGGTCAGAATAGCAGTTCCTTGGGCTTGGAACAATCATTATTATATATTGCATAATGTATGCTGCAAGCTCTTCCATGATTAAAAGTCTAGGGTTGTTGAATGTTAAGGTTTATTTTCCTCTTTCTAGCACAAGCATAAAATGTTGTGGTTTTATATATTTGCTCATGATGACAGACAACTCTGACTTCGCTCCTGAAAAGCTTTAATAACAGGAATAAAATGTGACAATGCCGTTTTTGATGCTGAGTTATACTGCAATGAATGGGTTACAGTTTTCACAGCTCTGTTGTGGTTTCCATTAGCATATGAACTTTAATTGATGGCCAAAGGGGAATAGGGCACACATTACTGATTTATTATAGTTTCCAGAATGACATAATCTTAGATTCTATGGTTTCACACTCAAGACGCTTTGCTCATAATATGACCCACAGATCATTGACAGTAGATGGGAATCATAGAGCTTGGTGTGTGTCCTCAGCTGAATGAATGGTCAACTGCAAGTTTCTTGGCACATAGAGGCATATTTAGATGCAGGCCCCCCACATCCACTTCTTTGCTGGCAAAATTAAAGGACAATGTTTTGAGAGAAAGAGGCTGTTACCTCCTTTAATGCCAAAGGGCATACCAATGCCACTCAGTGTAACACTGTATCAAGTCCTTGTCTGCTAGGACTTTTGATGCTACTAAGTGGGACGTTTGGACTTTTAGATGAATAAATGTAGGCTAAATCAGTGATTGCAAGAAGAATTAAACCCATCTTTACATACAGAAACAACTTTTTTATATATTCATTTATCATTTATTCATTACATAACTTGCCCAAAGATCCACATTTACAAACAGTCCCTGTTTTTGGATTCCTCTCCCTGGCCTTAAATCACCCCATGTTCTGAATCTCCCCAGCATAGTTTGCCACCAGCAACTTTTTTTACCTCTCTATGCTGCTCAGGCTCAGCTCACAATATGGACTATGGAGCAGATCTGTTTGCTTCCAGAGTTCCAGAATCTTATCCAGGATCCAGCAGCTTCATTTATGAAATGGAACCTCGCCTTGAGTGTCTCAGACATTGTGGCGCGCGCCTCCCAGCTCCTGCTGCTAGCTTTCCCGGCCGGCTTGAGGCTTCCTGCCCATGTGACACTGACTCACCATGTGACGGTGACCGGCCCATGGATTGACACGTGAGGGCAGGGGGCATGGCTGGCTCGCTCACTTCCTGGCACCTGCTCGCTGGCGCAGGCGCTGCTCGCTGACCACTCGTATTGAGTGAGTGCGGCCACGGCGGCAAGGCAATCCTGGCTCAGCGTGAGAGGCATAGGACAGGCGTTACATTTTTTTTATCATCAGGCAGGCCGTGGCAGTGCGCGCCGCGGGTCGCGGCGCGCGCTGCTTCAGCAATGGAGTCTGCTGCCTGACCTCAGAGCTGAAGGCAGAGGCAAAGAGGCAGTAATTTTTTCAGAATCTCGGGGGGGGGCAATTGCCCCGTTGCCCCCCCCCTGGATCCGCCCCTGGATAGACTGCAGGATTTCTCACGCGCAGCCCCCACTCTCTGGAACGCTCTCCCTCGTGCTGTCAGACTTTCCCCTAACTTCTCTTCCTTCAAACGCTCCCTGAAAACATTCCTATTTAGGGAAGCCTACCACCCAACTCACTGACGCAACCATCACTCTCACCTTACAGTCCTCTCCTCCTGTTTCCAACCCCAACCCTCCTAGATTGTGAGTTCCTACGGGAATAGGGCCCTCATCTCCTCCTGTACTGTTTGTCAAATGTTGTTCAATGTATTGTAACCCTGTCTGTACTGTGCTTATTGTACAGCGCTGCGGAATATGCTGGCGCTTTATAAATAAATAATAATAATAATAATAACTGCTGATTCACCTCATTCATTGGTGTCTTGAGGTGCTGCCTGGCAATATGGGGAACTGATAGGGTTGCCACTTGTCCAGGATTGACCCAGACAGTTGGGGTTTTGAATTATGTGTCCAGTTTTATGATGAAGATGTAACCTATGTTTTGTATTATGTGTCCAGGATTACCTGATCCAGATTTAGGCATTTTATTCAATTTTTATTGAAGTGTTCAAGTTTACCTTTAAGAAAAGGTGGCAACCCTAGGAACTGGTATGCTGCTAAACTGAAATCTATAAATGATGAACGGATTCACATTGAGGGCAAATAAATCCTGCATACTGCGGGGCAGCATTTTCATTTCCCCATCTAAGGCTAGGGTCAGACGAGCGCATTCTGTGCGTCTGTGCACAACGGACGTACTTTCTGACTGACTACAAGGTAGTGGCCACACAGTTTGTTTTTGTGACTGACATTTTTTTTTTAAATGTAACCTTTAAGTAGTTACATATAGGATCGAATGTTCACATATAACATGTCTATTTGTACCTCTTGTGTGTGATTCAGGAAATTTAATTCAGTGGATCTGATTCACAGGTTTCTGGTTGGAGTAATATGTCTGAAGCCCTTTTTCAAAGTAAACTAATTTACATCATTGAGCTACAAGTTTTGATTTTTTTTTTTAATTTACAGGGTTATCCAGAGAGATTCGAATTGCTTGAGAAAGGTAACCGAACGCTGAAAATCAGGGTTCGGTTACCTTTCCTGGCCATTCGGCTATCCAGAGAGCAGGCAATTCGCCAAATCCTGTCGAATTGCCTGCACATACGGTGCCTGTTCGGTCCCTGTTCGAGGGCAGTGAAATCCCCATGAAAAAGCACTGCTTCGGCTATTCAGAGAACACAAACCAGCAGTGAAAGGTTCCCCTAATGCCCTGCCATTCAGTGGTTTAATTCGGCAAATTTATTCAGGAGAATCCCATAGACTTCAATGTTAAAAATATTCCTGTTTTAATTCAATATCTAATAAACCGTTCATTATAAAATTCTGCAGCAAAAAGTCTCTTTATTTATAGATTTTTTAGGATACTTTAAGCATTTTTCTGAATTTTTTAAAAAAAAATTAAAAGTCCGATTTTTTTTAAAAAAATTTTTCAGTTTGCTTATTTTTTTTGTAACAGCCCTCTTTATTATCATTCCCTGGACCTCCTGTGAAAATTTCAGACATTTTCGCTTAGTAGTTTCTTTGCAAACAGCGTTTCATTTTCCCAGATTCATACAAATGGTTTTTCTAATTTATTCACTGCCTCCTCTACGTCACAGCTGCTTCGGCTCTGTGTGATTCCGCTCCTGTTCGGCTTCTTCGAAGGTTAATCCAGATGTTTTTGCTTGTTTTCAGCGTGCATTCGGTTAGTTTTCGTCAGGTTTGCGGCAGCTTTTCCCTGCAATTCGGGGACCCTGTGGTGTTTGCTGAATACTCCGCAGGGTCACCGAAATGCAATCGGCAAAAGGAACCGAATTGAAGAGAAGGAAAAGGCACCGAACGTGCGGTGACTTTTCGAATCTCTTTGGATAACCCTGTTAAAGTTTTTATTTTGCAAGCAAGAATGCACATACAAACTGGCAAAGCAGGCCTCGCAGGGCCTAATAGGCATCGAACATACAGAAAGCATAAGGGGGAGGGGATCTCATAGAGAAACAACAAATTCTGGAATAGCAGAGGGGGAAGTGGGGAAAACAAACAAAATAAGCCCCAGCCGGGGAACTATAGCGAGAAGGTCTTCAGTGTCCCGAAATAAAGGGGTGTCTCAGTAAAGTAAAAAAAAAAAAACCTCGGTGTGAGATAATACAAAAAGTCATCTTCAGACATTTAGAATAATAAAAGGGGAGGGAAAAATAAAACGGGAAAGTGGCAAGGGCCAAAGCTGTGCCTTCCCTGGTTCATTCCTGCGAACTCGCAGGGCCAGGGGGAACAAGTGGCACTAGGCCCGGGTATTCGGGGGGCCAAGACAGACGCCAGGCCAAGCTGGCACACCCTGGGGAAACCCGTGAATGCCACGAAAAAAAAGGTACCCTCAAAGTGTCTCAAAGAAACATTAACTTCCCCAGCCGGGGAGCAATGACGTTTAGACAGTGAGAAGGTCCCAAGGTGTAATTTCGGCATAGGGTGGGGGGGGGAAACAAAAATCAAAAATAAACTTCTGCGGGTTAAGAAACAGAGGGGGGTGGGCGCACATCAAAGAGATCTCCCTGGAAGAGAGCTGACCACAACGAGGACAAAGAATAGTCCCGCTTAGGGTTGCCACCTTTTCTTCAAGCCAAACCCGAACACTCTAGTGTTGGCCTTGGGCGGCCATTTTTTTGTAGCATATACATTATGTATATATTTACATTATGTGTATATAATATGGCTTGTGGTATGCATGGCATGTCACGCTGGTAGTATGGCAGACTGGTATTATATGCATGGCACACTGGAATGCATGGCACACTGGTATGGCACACTGGTATTATGCATGGCAGACAGGTATGGCTGGCACATTGGTATGGCACACTGCTATTATGCATGGCAGACTGGTATGGCACACTGCTATTATGCATGGCACAGTGGTATTATGCATGGCAAACTGGTATGGCACAGTGGTATTATGCATGGCAGACTGGTATGGCTGGCACACTGGTATAAGGCATGGCAGACTGGTATGGCTGGCACACTGGTATAAGGCATGGCAGACTGGTATGGCTGGCACACTGGTATGGCTGGCACACTGGCATTATGCATGGCAGACTGGAAAGGCTGGCACACTGTTATGGCACACACTGGTGTTATGGCAGACTGGTATGGCTGGCAAACTGTTATGGCACACACTGGTATTATGCATGGCAGACTGGAAAGGATGGCACACTGTTATGGCACACACTGGTATTATGGCAGACTGGTATGGCTGGCAAACTGTTATGGCACACACTGGTATTATACATGGCAGACTGGTATGGCTGGCAAACTGTTATGGCACACACTGGTATTATGCATGGCAGACTGGAAAGGCTGGCACACTGTTATGGCACACACTGGTATTATGGCAGACTGGTATGGCTGGCAAACTGTTATGGCACACACTGGTATTATGCATGGCAGACTGGAAAGGCTGGCACACTGTTATGGCACACACTGGTATTATGGCAGACTAGTATGGCTGGCAAACTGTTATGGCACACACTGGTATTATGCATGGCAGACTGGAAAGGCTGGCACACTTATGGCACACACTGGTATTATGGCAGACTGGTATGGCTGGCAAACTGTTATGGCACACACTGGTATTATACATGGCAGACTGGTATGGCTGGCAAACTGTTATGACACACACCGGTATTATACATGGCAGACTGGAAAGGCTGGCACACTGTTATGGCACACTCTTATGGGCTTATGGCACAATGTTGGTAGTATAGCACTGGCAGGCAGACTGGTATATGGGCATAGACTGAGTAGACTACTCTGCTACTCACTGTCCTGTTGGCGTCTCAGTCAGAGGCTCAGAACCTGCTTGAGTTGACCGGCGGCGTCAGAGTGTGAGAGTCAGTGGATGGAGAGCAGCTGCTGGCCTGGCAAGATTGACGAGAGCGAGACCACACATGCAGCAGCACCGTCACTGCCCAGCCGGGAGGAGTAGGAGCTGCACGGGCAACCACGTGAACGTTGTTGTTACGTAAGCGCGTGAGCCTGTTGCGCCTGCGCAACTTGACAGCGGCTCAGAGGAGGTGGAGAGGACAACACGTGATGACGCGGACCATCCAATCCCTCTTCAAGCTGAAAAAACAGATGGGAGGAACGTAGGAAAGTAAGTATAACCTCTCCGAGGCTCGGAGTTATGTGTCCGGGTGGCAGAGCGTGTCAAACCCGGACACATGACTCCAAACCCGGATGGTCCGGGTCAAAACCGGACAGGTGGGAACCCTAGTACCGCTGGATAATAAAGTACAAGACACTTCAGCCCATGTCCAGTAGCGAAATCAAGGCCGCAACAGGCAGCTGAGCCCCAAGGGATGCGTTCCGTTTCCGAGAAGGTCTTCGTGCAGTCAGGTCATGAGGAGGTCTGGCTGAGGCCTGAGTCAGGCCGCAATAGCGAAGGGTGAGCTGCATTCCCCTAGTGCAGCCATCTGCAGCATCCGGTAGCTCATCCGTCTTAGACCGCACCAGAGCCGCAGCAGCAGGCGATTCCAAAATCAGCACGGCTTCCAGTCCTGCGGTCACCGGTCTGTCCCCAGCACCTCAATCCTCAGCTATGGAGCCGCACCACACAAAAACAAAAGTTTTAGACTTTAAAAAAACAGATTTTTCTAAAATTAGATTTTGTGTGAATGAGTCATTATCAGGCTGGAGGAGTTTAAGGCTAGGGTCAGACGAACGCATTTTCACGTTGTCTGTGAAAAAGTGCGTTCGAACGAATGGACGCATTTTTTCCCGGAATACGCGATAGCGGTCATACTATGCGCATTTGCATCCTGATTTTGTACGGATCATCAATAAAACACTTTGTGCATCTGGACGTTATGTTGGCCGGACATTAGCAGTGTCTGACATCTCCAATTCACGCACACACGCCGCTAGCGGACGCAGCGCACTCTGTACAACCGTACTAGCGGTTTTACGTTCTCGACAAAATGCGTTCGTTTTCCACTTGCGTTGCGCAGCCGGACTTTTGTGCGACCGTACTTCGTATATTGGCCGTCATTGCCCGGCATTTGCTGCTAGTGCGGCCGTGATTAAGTGCGCCTGCACGCGCGTTCGCACTGCCTCAGTCTGACCCTAGCCTTAAGGGAGTCCAGGAGAAATGGGATTATTTAAAGGAGGCATTATTGAAGGCCACAGGCAATTGCATTTGGCTTGTTAGCAAAAACAAAAAAGGGAAGAAACCATTGTGGTACTCTACAGAAGTGGCCAAAATAGTGAAGAACAAAAAGATAGCATTCAATAATTATAAAAAAACTCAGAGTGAAGAAGATAGGCAAACCTATAAGATTAGGCAGAAAGAGGCAAAGCAATTTATAAGAGCTTCCAAAGCACACGCAGAAGAGAAAATAGCTCAGTCAGTAAAAAAGGGGGACAAAACATTTTTTAGATACATAAACGAGAAAAGAAAAGTAAAACAAGGATTAGTTAGATTAAAAACAAAGGAAGGAAGGTATGTAGAAGAGGATAAAAGTCTCGCTGACTGCCTCAATGAATATTTTTGTTCAGTCTTTGCATTAGAAAAGGAAGGAAAGGGACCTCAGTTAGGAGGAAACACTAAAGAGACATTTACATATGGGTTTACAGAGGAGGAGGTTCTACAGCAGCTGTCTAAAGTAAAGACAAATAAGTCAATGGGGCCTGATGGGATCCACCCTAAGTTATTAAAAGAGCTCAGTGGTGTAATAGCAAAACCGTTAACAGATTTATTTAACCAATCCTTGTTAACGGGAGTCATCCCAGAAGACTGGAAATTAGCAAATGTTGTGCCCATTTACAAGAAGGGTGGTAGGGAGGAATCGGGGAACTGTAGGCCAGTTAGTCTTACGTCAGTAGTGGGGAAATTAATGGAAACCATGTTAAAGGAAAGGATTGTTGAACATCTAAAAACACATACAGGGTTATCCAAAGAGATCCGAATTGCTTGAGAAAGGTAACCGAACGCTGAAAATCAGCGTTTGGTTACCTTTCCTGGCCATTCGGCTATCCAGAGAGCAGGCAATTCGCCAAATCCTGGCGAATTGCCTGAACATACGGTGCCTGTTCCGTGCCTGTTCGAGGGCAGTGAAATCCCCATGAAAATGCACTTCTTTGGCTATTCAGAGACGCTTGCGGAGGACGCGCTGAGTGCGTCCTCCCTTTGGGGCCAGCGATCGGCTGGGTTCCGGCCGATCGCTGTGCCCCCCAGTGCGGGCTGACATCCTCGATGTCAGCCCAGCACCCGGAACCGCCGCCGGGCTAATTAGATGTCATTGCGGCGGCGCGATGACATCTAATTCAGGCGCCCCCCCCCTGCATGTGCGGAGGAGGTGCCTGAAAGGCAGGGGGGGAGGTCCTTCGGACCTCTCTCCCTCCCGATCGCCGGCGTTGCAGGGGCTAATCCAGGCACCGTTTGGAAGGGCACAGCCTGCCCTTCCTAACGGTATCTGGAATTAACCCCATGGGGGCTGGATCACGAATCGGCGCTGAAAAGCGCCGGTTCGTGATCCTTTCCCGGAGCTGGCCGACATCTTGGATGTCGGCCAAGCTTCCGGGAATGCCCCCTGAGGACTGGCGTCATCTTGCATAGCATAGCACGATGACGCCAGTCCTGGAGTTAACCCCTAACTGCCACCAATGGTGGAGGATAGGGGGTTCCAATGAACCCCCATCTCCCGATCCGTGGCAGCTAGGGGTTAATGTTTGATATTGTTGGATCGGCCAGAGCATGGCCGTTCCAACAATACCAAACATGAGTATGAAAAAAGTTTTTTAAAAAAAATAAAAAATAAAAATATTTTAAAAAGAAATTATAAAAAAAAAAAAAGTTTTTTTTTCCTTTTTTTGGTTCATTAATGCAGCAATATTGTTCCCATTGTTCCCAATTATAATGTGAACAATGATGCTGTACTAACGATTTTTGTATGCGGTGCGTTTGTTAAAAATCGCGTAATTTTTTCCCCAAAACAAAATGTAAACGGGACCCCATCTCTAATTTTTTTAACAAGCGCACCCCATCAAAATATACCGCAATTGCTCTGCATTTAAAATGTGAAAAAAAAAACACTTTACACGTTGTAAATTATTGAAAATTCATATTTTATTGCATTTTTTTGTTATAATATACAGACAGGACATGACGTATACATATAATAATGACATATTATGAATCTGCCGAGTCTGACGGAAAGAACGATATATAATATGTCTGGGTCATATACTAAAATAAGCCTTTCAACACATTTAAACAGATGGCAAATCAGTAAAATGACCTCAGACAGAGGCGGGAAATGCCTCAAGCAGCGAAGGGTTAAGCATTTTTTCTGATTTTTTTTTTAAAAGTCCGATTTTTTCTTTTTTTTTAAAGTTACTATTTTTATGTAACAGCCTTTTATTATCATTCCTTGTGATAGGAAGCAGGGCTTGGTATTGAATGGGAGATACCTGAGACCAGGCCTGGTACACTGCATTTAAAAGAACCCCAGGGAAACTGTTTGTTTTTGGAGCAACCTAGCTCCAGGAAAGTGTGTTATGGGTCCCTGGGGTTGGGATAGTGGAGTGAAGGGCGGGCCACTATCCCAACAACCTGGATCACTTCCAGACCAGGTATTAGCAGGGTCAGCTAGGACTGTAGGTGTGGTCCACCAGTAAGGGTTTAAAAAGAAACAAAAGGAAGCTGATACCGCAGGAGAGAGAGAGAAAAGGGTGGGCGAGCACCCACCAGAGTGAACTGCCGTATCGCTGTATCTGCTGAATTGCTAACTCACAGAATCGCTGTGTTGCTGTGAATTGCTGTGTTGCTGAGCTGCCACTGTTTGCTGTGCACCTTTCTGAAGGTAAAAAGGAATAAACTTCACTGTTTACAAAAGACCTGCTGTCTCGCTACAATTACTGCCCTAGAAGACGTGGTTGACGGAGGACCTTGCCACACATGGTGCCCTGTGTGAGGACCAACCGCACTAGTCTGAGGGCAGTATAAACCACAAACAGCATGGAGGACGTTGTGAAAGCTCTGGTCCAATCTACCGCTGCTCAGCAGGAAGCGAATAGGAGGACTACCGAGACCCGGGAAACCCTGCAGCAGCTGATATTAGCCCAGGCAGAGAATGCTATGGCTATGGCCAAAGCTCAGAAAGAAACTACAGAGACTCTGGTACAGCAAATCTTGATGGCTCAAATGGAGGCCATTGGCAAGGTCCGTGAGGAACAGTTGTCTGCCACGCATGCTCTGCACAAAGAGATTCGGGCCGTGTCAGACAAGCTGGAGTCTGATCCGACAGGCGGCCACCAAGGCCCTAAGGTAATCCGGGCCAGCCATTATCTACAAAAAATGTCTACAGCGGATGATGTGGAGGCGTACCTGTTGGCCTTTGAGCGTACTGCATCGAGAGAAGGGTGGCCGGCGGCTGAGTGGGCGAGTATACTTGCCCCTTTTCTGAGTGGAGAACCTCAAAAGGCCTACTATGACTTAGAGCCAGCACAGGCCAGTGACTATGTGGAGCTTAAAGCTGAGATCATGGCGCGTCTGGGGGTGACCACAGCAGTACGGGCACAAAGATTTCATTCCTGGGCGTACTCTCCTAACCAAGCTGCACGGTCCCAGATGTTTGACCTAATACATCTTGCCAGGAAGTGGCTACAACCGGAGGTCAACTCTGCTACGAAGATAGTAGAAAACCTGGTCATGGATCGCTTTCAGCGTGGATTGCCAACCCCTCTGCGACGCTGGGTAAACCAAGGTGACCCCCAAACCGCCGACCAGTTGATTGCGTTGGTGGAAAGGTTTATAGCTTCTGGAGAAGTTCTGCATCCGCCGTCAGCGACCCAAGCCCGCAACCCTAAACCCAGAATGCCACACGCACTGGTAAGACTGTACCGAGGGTGCGAGGTGTAGAGGAACCTGGATACGCAGAAAACAGCAGAGACATTTCTCCCAGGGTGCAGAGAGCACCTCAGTATAACCAGATGAATAGGTGCTTTAAATGCAATAGGGTGGGCCATATAGCCAGAGACTGCGTGAACGATGAGCCTATGGACTGTAATGATGCACATTCATTGTTGTCTGGCTATGACCACGCTGGTAATGACTATGATCCCCACTTTTGTACTGTAAAGGTTAATGGCAGATTGCGTAGAGCCTTGCTAGACTCCGGTAGTATGGTCACCCTGGTGACTAAATCCATAGTACCTGGGGTTGTGTTCAATCATATGGAGAAATTGGGGATTGTCTGTGTGCATGGTGATAAACGGGAGTACCCCACAGCTGAAGTGGATATTGAAACCCAGTGTGGGAATGTGAAGTATCGTGTGGGGGTGGTACCTAACCTGGCCCATGAAGTTGTCATAGGGAGAGACTTTCCTTATTTCCTGGAACTATGGAAAGCCCCTGAACTGAGGCCAGTAGAGGAGGTTTATGTTTTTCCTTTTTCTGATGCTGATCTGGAAGATGGAGTCACTGGAAAGCACATGACATGTGGTCCTATCCCGGTATTAGTAGGCAATCAAACATCTCAAAGTAATGAGCCAGGAATCAATGTTGGTC
The DNA here is from genome assembly GCA_009667805.1 of Leptobrachium leishanense. Lineage (NCBI taxonomy): Eukaryota > Metazoa > Chordata > Amphibia > Anura > Megophryidae > Leptobrachium > Leptobrachium leishanense. The sequence continues at coordinate 34,594,731 of CM019072.1, read as the reverse complement.
AGGCGGAAGAGTTATTAGAACTGGCGGGTGGCCCTGGTAACTTTAAAAGAGCCCAATGGGAGGACCCAACCCTGTTGGAAGCCAGGAATAACGTTCAAGTTATGGATGGGATTATGACCCAGGCCGGGAAGATATTGCCTTATCCCCATTTTGAAGTGGCTAGCAAACTGCTCTATCGCGTAGAAAAGAGAGGTACTGACTTTATTAAGCAATTATTGGTACCACAGAATTTTAGGAACACTGTCTTAAGCCTTGCACATAACCATGTACTGGGGGGACACTTGGGAGTGGATAAAACAAAGGAGAGGGTCCTCAGGAGATTCTATTGGCCGGGAGTACTTGCTGCCATAAAGAATTTTTGTACCTCCTGCCCTAAATGCCAACTTACTGCTCCGACTCCAGGTTTCCGGGGTCCATTGGTACCCTTGCCTATCCTTGACATCCCGTTTGAGCGAATTGCTATGGACTTGGTAGGTCCCCTGGTTAAATCTGCTAGGGGGCACCAGTATATACTGGTCGTTCTTGATTACGCGACACGATACCCGGAAGCGATGCCCCTGCGTAATAGCTCTGCCAAGTCAATAGCCAAAGAGCTCGTGCTGATGTTTAGCAGGGTGGGGATACCAAAAGAGATACTAACAGACCAGGGGACCCCATTTATGTCCAGAGTTATGAGGGAATTATGTAAGTTAATGGGCATTAAACAACTAAGGACCTCGGTATATCACCCGCAAACTGATGGGTTAGTGGAGCGGTTTAACAAGACCCTTAAGAGTATGCTGAGAAAGGTCATTGATAGAGATGGCAGGAATTGGGACCTTTTACTACCCTATTTAATGTTCTCTATCCGCGAGGTTCCCCAGGCCTCTACGGGCTTCTCCCCGTTCGAGTTATTATATGGCCGACATCCCAGAGGTCTGCTGGATGTTGTTAAAGAGACCTGGGAACAGGAGACGACACCCTACCGCAGTGTCATTGAACATATATCTCAGATGCAGGAGCGCATGGAAGCGGTCATACCCCTGGTTAGAGAACATATGAGAAAGGCCCAAGAAGCCCAAAGGTACAGTTACAATAAGAATGCCCGGCTCAGAGTATTTCAACCTGGTGATAGGGTATTGGTCCTGGTCCCCACTGTAGAAAATAAATTTTTGGCTACCTGGCAGGGCCCCTATGAAATAATTGACAAAGTGGGTGATGTTACTTATAAAGTGAGCCAACCTGGAAGGAGAAAGCCTGAGCAGATTTATCATTTAAACCTGTTAAAACCGTGGAAGGATAGAGAGGTCTTAGTGGCCATGAGGCCTTCAGACCTCCCTCTCACTAAGCCTGAGGTAAACCTTTCTGACACCCTCTCGGTGCATCAGAAGGCAGAAGTTAACGAGTTTCTCAGAAGGAACCGGGAGGTGTTCTCGGCGATACCAGGGAGGACCAAAATAATGACACACGATATTATAACCGAGCCAGGGAAGAAAGCCTGTCTGAAACCCTATAGGGTTCCGGAGGCCCGTAGACAAGCTATAGAGAGAGAGGTGGAAAAAATGCTAAAACTAGGGGTGATAGAGGAGTCTCATAGTGAGTGGAACAGTCCCATTGTGCTTGTCCCCAAACCGGATGGGTCAATAAGGTTTTGTAATGATTTCCGTAAGTTAAACAGTATTTCTAAATTTGACACCTATCCGATGCCTAGGGTTGATGAGCTGATTGAGAGGCTGGGGAAAGCGCGTTATCTCACAACCATTGACTTGACGAAGGGATATTGGCAGGTGCCACTCACTGAGCAAGCAAAGGAAAAAACCGCCTTTTCAACCCCCAGGGCTTGTTTCAATATACGGTGTTGCCATTCGGTTTGCACGGGGCCCCAGCCACGTTTCAGAGGCTGATGGATAAGATTCTGAGACCCCATGCCCGCTACGCTGCTGCATACTTAGATGATGTGGTAGTTTTTAGTACGGATTGGGAAACCACCTTCCGAAAGTTCAGAGGGTACTTGATGCTGTGCGGGCTGCTGGCCTGGTGGCCAACCCTGCAAAAAGTACCATTGGTCTGGAGGAAGCGAAGTACTTGGGCTATACCATCGGTAAGGGATTGGTCAAGCCTCAAACCACTAAGGTTGAGGCCATACAAAACTGGCCGCAGCCATTGACGAAAAAACAGGTGAGGGCATTTCTTGGGTTGACCGGCTACTACAGGAGGTTCATACCGAACTTTGCTGCGATAGCCGCGCCCCTGACAGATCTCACGAAAGCGAGAGCCCCGTAATGGTGAAATGGTCTCCTGAGACGGAAATTGCTTTTGCTGGTTTGAAGGAGGCCCTATGTGCCTATCCCGTCTTGGTGTCCCCTGATTTTACTAAGGATTTCGTGGTGCAGACTGATGCCTCCGAGGCTGGATTGGGGGCGGTCCTCTCCCAGGAATATCAGGGTGAGGAGCACCCTGTTCTTTTCCTCAGCAGAAAGCTGTTGCCGAGGGAAAAGAACTATTCTGTCGTGGAGAAGGAGTGCCTTGCCATTAAGTGGGCTTTGGAGACCCTGAAGTACTACCTGTTGGGGAGGAGGTTCAGGCTGGTCACTGACCATGCTCCCCTCACATGGATGAGTCAGAACAGGGAGACGAATGCGAGAGTCACTAGGTGGTTCCTCAGCCTGCAGCCTTTCAGCTTTACTGTGGAGCACAGGGCTGGCCTGCTACAGGGTAACGTTGATGGGCTGTCTCGAGTACATGCGTTGCTGTCTGTGGTCGCTCCTCCCGATGGTTCTGAGCTGAGGGGGAGGGTGTGTGATAGGAAGCAGGGCTTGGTATTGAATGGGAGATACCTGAGACCAGGCCTGGTACACTGCATTTAAAAGAACCCCAGGGAAACTGTTTGTTTTTGGAGCAACCTAGCTCCCAGGAAAGTGTGTTATGGGTCCCTGGGGTTGGGATAGTGGAGTGAAGGGCGGGCCACTATCCCAACAACCTGGATCACTTCCAGACCAGGTATTAGCAGGGTCAGCTAGGACTGTAGGTGTGGTCCACCAGTAAGGGTTTAAAAAGAAACAAAAGGAAGCTGATACCGCAGGGAGAGAGAGAGAAAAGGGTGGGCGAGCACCCACCAGAGTGAACTGCCGTATCGCTGTATCTGCTGAATTGCTAACTCACAGAATCGCTGTGTTGCTGTGAATTGCTGTGTTGCTGAGCTGCCACTGTTTGCTGTGCACCTTTCTGAAGGTAAAAAGGAATAAACTTCACTGTTTACAAAAGACCTGCTGTCTCGCTACAATTACTGCCCTAGAAGACGTGGTTGACGGAGGACCCTTGCCACACCCTGGACCTCATATGTAAATTTCAAACATTTTCGCTCAGTAGTTTCTTTACAAACAGCTTTTCACTTTCATACATTCATACAAACTGTTTTGCTAACTTATTCACCTCCCTCTGTCTGCGGTGTCGGCTTTTTCTTGGCTTTATCCGGCGGCTTCGCTGCGTGTGATCGGCTCCTGCTCGGGTTTTTCCGGCGTCTTCGACGGCTTAATCCAGTTGTTTTTGCGGGTTTTCGGCGTGCATTCGGCAGGTTTTGCAGTTAGTTTTCGTCAGGTTTGCGGCAGCTTTTCCCTGCAATTCGGGGACCCTGTGGTGCTTGCTGAATACACCGCAGGGTCACCAAAATGGGATCGGCAAAACAAACTGAATTGAAGAGAACGAAAAGTCACCGAACGTGCGGTGACTTTTCGATTCTCTTTGGATAACCCTGATAGATTACAGGATCAGAAACAACATGGGTTTACCTCAGGGAGATCATGCCAAACTAATCTTATTGATTTTTTTGATTGGGTAACAAAAATAATAGACAAAGGTGGTGCAGTAGACATTGCTTATTCAGATTTCAGTAAGGCTTTTGATACTGTTCCGCATAGAAGGCTTATCAATAAATTGCAATCTTTGAGCTTGGATTCCAATATTGTTGACTGGATTAGGCAGTGGCTGAGTGACAGACAACAGAGGGTTGTGGTAAATGGAGTTTATTCGGCGCAAGGTCTTGTTACCAGTGGGGTACCTCAGGGGTCAGTACTTGGACCCATTCGCTTTAATATTTTTATTATTGATATTGCAGAAGGTATTAATGGAAAAGTATGTCTTTTTGCTGATGACACAAAGATTTGCAACAGGGTTGACGTTCCTGGAGGGATCAGCCAAATGACAAATGATTTAGGTAAACTAAAAAAATGGTGGGAGCTGTGGCAATTGAGTTTTAATGTGGATAAGTGCAAGATAATGCACCTGGGACGTAAAAACCCAAGGGCTGAATATAGAATATTTGATACAGTCCTAACCTCAACATCTGAGGGTTGGGATTTAGGGGTTATTATTGCAGAGGATCTAAAGATAAGTAGTCAATGTAATAGAGCAGCAGGAAATGCTGGCAGAATGCTTGGTTGTGTAGGGAGAGGTATTAGCAGTAGGAAAAGGGAAGTGCTCATGCCACTGTACAGAGCACTGGTGAGACCTCACTTGGAGTACTGTGTGCAGTACTGGAGACCGTATCTCCAGAAGGATATAGACATCTTAGAGAGAGTTCAGAGAAGGGCTACTAAAATGGTGTACGGCTTGAAGGAGAAAAGTTACCAGGAAAGGCTTAATGATCTAAACATGTACAGCTTGGAAAATAGACGAGACAGAGGAGATATGATAGAAACATTTAAATACGTAAAGGGAATCCACAAGGTAGAGGAAGGGAGTATATTTAAAAAGGAAACAAAGTAGCAAAACAAGAGGACATAGTCTTAGATTAGAGGGGCAAAGGTTTAAAAGTAACATCAGGAAGCATTATTTTACTGAGAGGGTGGTGGATACATGGAACAGCCTTCCAGTTGAAGGGGTAGAGGTCAAAACAGTAATTGAATTTAAGCAGGCATGGGATAGGCATAAGGCTATCCTAAACAAAAGATAAATCCTGGTAAAGTATCCAAGTAATTGGGCAGACTAGATGGCCCGAAAGGTTCTTATCTGCCGACATTTTCTATGTTTCTATGGTGGGCAAGCCCTACCCACCTCCGGCAGGTAAGGCTTCCCCTACCGCGGGTTTAGCGAAGGTCTCTGCTTCGGTCCCCCGGCCACTCCGCAGCACAACCATCAAACGCCGCCAGGAGCCTCGCGATAATGGGCTCCCCTCAGCCTCCGGCAACTGACTCAAACAGTCCTCCAAGGCCTCAAGAGCATCTCCCAGGTCTCTGGTGTGGAAGGAGCGCAACGGCCGCCACCGTTCCGCGCGTACCACCACCAGCTCCGCAGCAGGAACAGCAGTCGAGTTGCGACAGCAAATCCCCCAGATATCTTCGTAGAGGGAGGACTAGTGAGCAAGGTACGAGTCATGCAGATCTCCAAGGCAGCAGGGTAGGCCGCAAAATGGCCGACAGCCAGCCAGACCCGACGGTAGAACTCAGCAAAATCTCAGCTGTGCTCCGGAGGGGGGGACAGAAACGGGCCCCGGAGCAATCCACGTAGTGGCCAGCCCCGCAGGAACTCCAAAGTGGGTTTTCTATTGTAGAGACTCCGGTAAAAGTCGCTGGAATCAGGAAAGTTTTGCGGAGCTCCACCAGAGCACGTCTGCTTCCATGCGGTGCCAGCCACGCCCCCCCCGACTGACTTTTTTTGACTAATGTAGAAGGGAAAATAAATTAATATGAAAAACATTTTGTCCGCCAAAATGCTGGACATCAAAAATGCAGTCCGTCTGACCACGTTCCATCACTCACACACAAAGCTATGCGGACGTTGCGGACGCAGCGCACTCTGTGCGTCTGTTCTAGTGGTTTTACGTTCTTGCCTAACTTGCATCCATTTTCTGCATCCGTTTGCCGCGTCCGCACTTCTGTGCGGACGTACTTCGTGTGTGTGTCTCTATTGATCATAATTTTATGCTACCACGGACGTTAAAATGTGCGGCAACACGGACATGAACACTGCACTTGTCTGACCCGAGCCGAGAGACTGTTTCTTGGATATTCTCTCTGAAATCAGGGTCTGGGTGTGCATAGGAGTGTGGGACGAGGCCGGACCGGACACGAGCAAGGATTGTCTGGACACGAGTCTCTTCAGGAAAGGCAAACTTTATTGTGACGTCACAGATGATGCTCAGACAGGATTGAATCGCAAAGACTGAGCCCCGAACTAACCCCGACAAGGGGTCTTATACCCCGAATACATAATTAGGTACATCCCAATTAGCCCACCTCCCTGTGACACTATCCCACCCCACGTGGGTTAATGCCTCCCTTAGTCTAATACAAAGACATTCCATTAAATTGGCCGTAAATTGGCAAGCTTCATGTTAGTTTCGACAGATCATGATTAGTTCTTACATTCAGTCCGGGCTATGCTCGCCTCCCTTACGCCTGTACTTATTTGTTGCGGCTAACACCTGGTCTATCTTCTATGCTTCCCTTTGTCTCTCAGCGGGCCTCTATGACCTTGGTGTATCCATTCCTCATTCTGTCCCTTCGTGCCAGGAACAGCCAAGATCTTTCTCAGGGTTTTAATTGCTTTTCTGCTAATCTAACACATTCCTAAATTTCTATGTATGCTTCATTCTAGTTTCAGCTAAAACCTACCTAGTTATGTTCAAGTGAACCATTATTCTGAACAAGATGGCCGCCTGGCTTATAATGGCGGCCAGCTTCCAGCCTGATTCCACTTCATTCCCCCCTTGGCTCAAGCCTCAGGTTCTTCTCCTGACACTTGTAGCCATTACACCTCACTACTATTATTCTTAAGTGCCTCATACTTTGGGGGACCTATTTTCATTGGGAACATGTCTTGTGGGATAATCAGTGGTATCTTCTGTGTCTGTGTGGGTGTCAGTGCTCTCTTGCATAGTGGCCATAGACATAGCCCTATGCGGTACAGTAGTGTCCCTACGACCAAGATCACCACTACCATCAGAATCATGGATCCAATCTGTGAAATAAATCTCAGGATGAATCCGAACCAATCTCCGATTGCTCCGAACCCACAAAGTGGATTCCAGCCTTCAGCAGCGATTCGCCTTGCTGTGTTCTGCAACTGCGCTACATCTTCCTGGTGATCTTGGATTATCTGGTAATAGTCAGGGACGTCATGTGTAGTGTTCTTGATGAAAGTGCAACATTCATAATGCATCGTCATCTCACACAATCCATTCAGAGCCGCACTGATCTGTTCCAGTGCCATGTTATGTATCATTTGTACCTTTCGTATCTCCCGTACTTCCAGATTCAGTAACTGAATATCCCAACTAGTCTTATTCAAAATCTCATTCATCAAACTGGCATAACTGTTCATTCTTGCCATCAACTCTCTTCCCCATCCAGTCCATGCTGGAAGCCATGCCCATATTCGATCCGCTTTCTTGAATAGCTCTCTCTTCTGTCTTTCAAACACCAGTGGGTACCTAGGGTGAAGTGTTATATCTGAATTAGTGTCTTCTCCCCTCACCCTCTGGATTGGGATCAATTTAGCCAGATAACACATTCCCGTTACTGTAGGTGGTACCCATGTGTAACACACCCTTTCACAGCACACCTGGTACCCTCCTTTCACTATAAATGGTGATGAATATAGTGTTCCCTTTGTTATCTCTATCGCAAGTTGTCTCAGCCGTCTCATCATATCCACTGCATCCTGCCTTCCATTGGTCGCATTCGCAATCACCTCCTCTTACTCTCTAATAAATTGCCTGCACGTATATATATATAATACGCCTTTAGTCCTGTTCTGAATATGTAAATATATGATGTCCAGTTGAACTGACTTGAGTTACATAACCCACCCTCGTTATTTGTCTCCTTATCTGGTCCTAATTGAAAACACCATTCTGGTTGGTACACTGGTCCTATTATGGGGTACCCGGGACTGAATGATTCTGGTTTCTCCCTCGATGCATCGACTGCTTGTATTGTGACATTCCCTGATGCAAACATACTCAAATTCATTGGGACAGAGGCAAATGGTATATGAATTGTCTCTGGGTGCAGTCTACTACACACCCAGCATGCAGTTTGCCCAGACTTTTTAGCATAGTCATATTTAAATTGCACAAGTAAGTTTCCTTTTGGGTTGGTTCCAGATAGCGCCTCTCGTTTTTGTCTCCACATGGTACGGTTCTCCATCACCGGTTTCCTCTTCTTATTATTTTCTCTATTTGGGGGTACCTGCTTCTTGTTACGTCCCGCCATCATTATAAAATGACTTATCTCTTACACAATACCTCCATATATCTATATATGGGTACTGTTCAGGATATCCGCATTTCCCAGTTACTTGGGAATGCACTCTCTGTATTAGCTCCGGGTCCATTGACCCCTGCTCTGGCCAGTCTGGAATTAGCAGTGGCCATACAAGTGTACACATTCCTGTTAATTTCTCTTTAGTTAACTCTACACCATAATCATGTGTTGTATATAGTGCTTCGAAATTCCGCATCATATACCCTAAGGGCGTCTCACCCTTCTTCACCTTCTTCACCTTATTGGGCTTGGATGACCCGTTACCTAATGTTACTCTTAAGGGCAGTAACCTTTTTACAATACAGATATTACTTTTTAGCAAAAACACTTGAAATTTACTGTCTGGTACTTCAGCCAACAGTTCATATATATCGGATTCGCTTCCTCCGTCAGTAGCCGGACTGCAGTCGCCTGAGTCGGAAACGTACCTTGGGAGTCCACTCTCAAGTTTGCTTTCTTGCTAGGCGAGTAGGCGCACAATCACTCACAGCACTCTCAGCAATCATTCACAACCCATACTGTACCAGATACTTTCAGCACAAAACAATACATAGACAATTCAACTCTTTCTACTAGCCGAGGGCACGCCGTCCCTCCTTTTGGCTCCTTATACCCCGTTAATTGAACTCTAACTCTTGACTGCTTGTGACTATGTGCACCCCGTTCTATAACTACACTTCCGTCTGCAATTCCAATTTGACTATGGGTAATCTACCCACCCGGCACCACTTCCTCTGCAGCTACCGCTGGCCCCAATGGGCCCTCTTCACTACACGACGTACACACTAGCACTGACTCAGGGCTCTCAGCCCAGCCACAGAAATCTCTCCTCCTTTCCTTTTGTCCACGTGTAGAAGCTTTATTTACAAACACTGACTACGACTATGCAACTCCACATGGCTCCCTTCTCCCTCACATTCCAACTCTACCCTTTGGTTAACATCCGATCCCCCCCGGGTCCAGACATGCGCTAGCCACTCTGGCTCCGTGCTTTCGGCGGCGGGTTCGGTATGCCAACGAGACCGTGGCCGCGGGTCTCCTTATCCGACTATGGCCGGACGTTTCCCTTTATACCGGTATTTCCATTAGACATACAAACATGGAAGACACTTTACCTATCGTCGCGCCGTTCGCCGTTTCCTCGGACTCGGTGGTGTCCCAGCTTCCCGGGCCGGGGGTTTGTTTGGGACGAGACGAGGTCCACTGTACAGGAAATCCTGCTTGGCGCCTGCAGATGTCAGCTCACCTTCAACGGACGCCCAACCAGCGGGATCACTCGCACCTGCAGTCAACCGCTACAGTGTCCAGCAGTCGTTGCCCTCGTATCCCGGCTATCGAGCCCCCAGAAATGTTACCGGAATCCACTTGGTCCATTCGGGACGAGGCCGGACCGGACACGAGCAAGGATTGTCTGGACACGAGTCTCTTCAGGAAAGGCAAACTTTATTGTGACGTCACAGAAGATGCTCAGGATTGAATCGCAAAGACTGAGCCCCGAACTAATCCCGACAAGGGGTCTTATACCCCGAATACATAATTAGGTACATCCCAATTAGCCCACCTCCCTGTGACACTATCCCACCCCACGTGGGTTAATACCTCCCTTAGTCTAATACAAAGACATTCCATTAAATTGGCCGTAAATTGGCAAGCTTCATGTTAGTTTCGACAGATCATGATTAGTTCTTACATTCAGTATTGGCTATGCTCGCCTCCCTTACGCCTGTACTTATTTGTTGCGGCTAACACCTGGTCTATCTTCTATGCTTCCCTTTGTCTCTCAGCGGGCCTCTATGACTTTGGTGTATCCATTCCTCATTCTGTCCCTTCGTGCCAGGAACAGCCAAGATCTTTCTCAGGGTTTTAATTGCTTTTCTGCTAATCTAACACATTCCTAAATTTCTATGTATGCTTCATTCTAGTTTCAGCTAAAACCTACCTAGTTATGTTCAAGTGAACCATTATTCTGAACAAGACGCCATTATAAGCCAGGCGGCCAGCTTCCAGCCTGATTCCACTTCATTACTATGGTTACCAGATCTTCCATGTTTTCCTGCACACATATTAATTATTCATGCTGAGGGGAAGTGCATGAAAAATGCCACCTGCAGCATGTAGAATCTGTATACTGTATGAAAGAAATCAACAAGGAACCCCAAGTGATTTGCTTTGATTTCCTTCCTTCAGCATATGAATTATACATGTTGCAGGGCAGCACTTTTCCTGTGCTCCCTTGTGTGAAATAATGTGTACAGGAAAAACGGCCAATCTGGAAACCCTAGCTATTAAAGGAGGTGACAGGAGAGCGTTTATTCTCAGAATGGCTTTACTACAGCAGGCACATAAAAATAAAATGTATAAAGCTTTATTTTATAAAGTACAGGTAACCAATTCAATCTGTGCAGGAAACGGACAGCCCCGCTTCTGTATCTCAGCTCCAGCAGACAAACACACACTTTTGTCACTTTGTTCACTGTGAATAAAGTTTTACCGCGCGCGAGGCATGCTGGGAGACGCACGAACCAGTCAGAAGGGAACTGGACAGAAGCGCGAAGAAGATAGCGGCGAAGGCCAGGTGGGAGTTAAAAGCATGGCGAGGCGGGCTGGCAGGCGGATAGACACACACCGCAGGCAGAAAGCCCGAGGAATCCGGGCAGGGTGCGAGAGGCAGGGAGGAAAGACGGTGTCACGATAAAGAGCCCGGACTGAGAGAACGACAGACATCACAACAACGGTGATAGAGACCCACAAACGAGAGAGACAGGCAAAGCAGAGTAATGACAGAGAACCTGGAATGAGAGAGACAGGCATAATAATGATAGAGAACCTGGAATGAGAAAGACAGGCATAATAATGATAGAGCACCTGGAATGAGAAAGACAGGCATAATAATGATAGAGAACCTGGAATGAGAGAGACAGGCATAATGATAGAAAACCTGGAATGAGAAAGACAGGCATAATGATAGGAGAACCTGGAATGAGAGAGACAGGCATAATGAAAGAACCTGGAATGAGAGAGACAGGCATAATGAAAGAACCTGGAATGAGAAAGACAGGCATAATAATGATAGAGAACCTGGAATGAGAGCGAAAGACAGGCATAACAGTGTCAAGATAAGGAGACCGGCATAAGAATAGAATACTAGAACCTGGAATGAGAGAATGACCGGCATACCATTGTAAAGATAGAGAACCTGGAATGAGAGAGAGACCGGCATAATAATGAGAGAGCACCTCAAATGAGAGAGACAGGCATAACCATGATAGAGAACCGGGAATGAGACAGGCATAATAATGAGAGAACCTCAAATGAGAGAGGCATAATAATGAGAGAACCTCAAATGAGAGAGGCATAATAATGAGAGAACCTCAAATGAGAGAGGCATAATAATGAGAGAACCTCAAATGAGAGAGGTATAACAATGATGGAGAACCTGGAATGAGTGAGAAAGACGGGCATAACAGTGTCAAGATAACGAGACCGGCATAAGAATAGCATAATGGAGAACCTGGAATGCGAGAATGACCGGCATTGCATTGTAAAATGGAGAACCTGGAATGACCTATAACAATGTAACAATAGTTGTGTCTGTCATTCCAGGTCCTCCATTGTTACGTTGTTATACGTCTGTCGTTCCAGGTTTTCTAAATAGAGACCTCAAGAAATGGGAGAGACATGAGCATAACAATTTAATGATGGAGACCCCAGAATAAGACCAGCGTAACAGTTTTTGTGACTGATGTTTTTTTGACTGATGTAGAAGGGAAAATAAATTAATATCAAAAACATTTTGTCCGTCAAAATGCTGGACGTCAAAAATGCAGTCCGTCTTACTTCGTTCCATCACACACAAAGCTATGCAGACAATGCGGACGCAGCGCGCTCCGTTCGTTCTAGCGTCCATTCTAGCGGATTTACGTTCTTGCCTAACCTGTGTCCGTTTGCTGCGTCTGTTATGCGTCCGCAGTTCCGTGCGGACGTACTTCGTGCGTGTGGCTCCATTGGTCATAATTATATGCTATAACAGACGTACAAATGTGCGGCAACACTGACGTGATCAGTGCGCTCGTCTGACACGGGCCTTATTGGACGATGGAGTGATCAAAAACCAAATCAAAATTCTTACACCAGCGCACACAAATTCTAAAGATTTTGTGAAAGCAGACCAGCCTTTGCCTTTAATACCAATAGCGTGGTTTCCGTCAACAAACTCAATCTTGTGATGCAACCATGGTGAAAAATGCTAAATGTATTGTGGATGTGACGATTAGAGAGCCAGGAGGTGGGCGACGTAACGATTAGAGAGCCGGGTGACCTGACGATAAGAGAGCTGGGAGGTGGGTGACCTGACGATAAGAAAGCCGGGAGGTGGGTGACCTGACGATAAGAAAGCCGGGAGGTGGGTGACCTGACGATAAAGCCGGGAGGTGGGTGACCTGACGATAAGAAAGCCGGGAGGTGGGTGACCTGACGATAAGAGAGCTGGGAGGTGGGTGACCTGACGATAAGAGAGCCGGGAGGTGGGTGACCTGACGATAAGAAAGCCGGGAGGTGGGTGACCTGACGATAAGAGAGCCGGGAGGTGGGTGACCTGACGATAAGAGAGCCGGGAGGTGGGTGACCTGACGATAAGAGAGCCGGGAGGTGGGTGACCTGACGATAAGAGAGCCGGGAGGTGGGTGACCTGACGAGAGAGCCGGGAGGTGGGCGACGTGATAAGAGAGCCTGGAGGTGGGCGACGTGATAAGAGAGCCGGGAGGTGGGCGACGTGATAAGAGAGCCGGGAGGTGGGCGACGTGATAAGAGAGCCGGGAGGTGGGCGACGTGACGATAAGAGACCCGGGAGGTGGGCGACGTGACGATAAGAGACCCGGGAGGTGGGTGACGTGACGATAAGGGACCTGGTAGGTGGGCGACGTGACGATAAGTGATCTGGGAGGTGGGCGACGTGACGATAAGTGACCTGGGAGGTGGGCGACGTGACGATAAGAGACCCGGGAGGTGGGTGACATGACTATAAGAGACCCGGGAGGTGGGCAACGTGACGATTAGAGACCCGGGAGGAAGAAAGTCATAACCAAAGAAAGGCAGGAAGGGATTGAATACTAGTGAGAGATGCACAAGGGAAGATCTTGGATTCCTATCAAGACTTGAGACAGGCTGAGGTACAATTCAATCCAGAGAACCATTTCCAGGATTCCATCCAGACACACAGGCCGGCGTAAAGTTCCAGGGAGATTGAGATACTGAGCCTCCCATAGCTGAAGTAGGATAGACACCCAGAGATAATGGACGGACTTACAGACATCAGTCAGAGAAACATCCTAAGGGTAGAGGGGTAAGGTAGGAAAAGACAAGTTTAAAAAAAAATTAACGAGAAAAAATGAGGGATAGAGATGTGAAAACGAGAGAGGGGACAGGTTGGAATAGATTCCCAGAGTGAGATCGGGACAAACTGAGGACCTATCCCAGAAGCAGCCACGGGTTTGTGTAGAAAAGACCTGCATCTTAGTTCTTGACAGTAATCCTGTTATAAAACGTGCCATGGTAGCCGTGTCATTGTTTTTCTTCCTTTGCTGCAGGACGTTTTCTGACAATGGACACTGAAGGGTTTGGAGAACTGCTGCAGCAAGCCGAGCAGCTTGCAGCAGAGACCGAGGGAGTGACAGAGCTGCCTCATGTGGAAAGGAATCTCCAGGAGATCCAGCAGGCCGGGGAGAGGCTGCGCTCTAGGAACATGACCCGTACCTCCCAGGAATCGGCTAATGTCAAAGCGTAAGGATCTGACAATGTTTATGGGGGGGGGGGCGGATTTAAGGGGATGAGATTTACTATGTGGCAGTCTGTATGTGTGATGTGGACTTTGTGGAACTAGTTTTGCATGTCTTAACATGTCTTCTTCATTCAGAAACATTGATTAAACCGTATGTTGCCAATGAAGCCCCACTTCCATTCAACGATGGATTGATGTTTTCCCAGTGGAGAAACGAAATTCTCATTCAGACCGCTCTCTTCTCATTCTGTAGGACTACAAATGAGCTGGAAGGAGGAGCCCCCACCTTCACTCTAACAAAAAGTTGAATTGCTGCATTACAAAAGAAGAGGGCAGAATACAGAGAGAGCTCTGGGGTCACTCACTGCTGTATAGGGATAAGATTCAGGGGGTTATAATGACTGAAAATCCCTGTACAGCACAGATACAAGGTGTCCCTATAATTTCAATACACAGGCATCACATCCAGATATTATTTTCATATTCTATTGGTGTTTTGTGGGAGATGCATTGCTGATCATTTCATGATCACTATAAATCCCCATAAGCAAGAGATATACACAGGGTTATTCAGAGAGTGGTGTAAAGCAGGAGAATGACTGGAGAATGGAAAATTCTAGGTCACAATAGCCCATTTGGAAAGTGAGATGAATGGGAGAATTTTTCTGGTTTGGATACTTTGACCTAGAACTTTCCATTCTCCAGTCATTCTCCTGCTTTTCGCCTTTCTTTTAATAACCCTGTTAGTTACATAGGCGGAAAAAAGACGTGCCTCCATCGATTTCAGCCTTTCACACCTCACCTACTGCTGTTGATCCAAAAGAAGGCAAAAAAAACCAGTCTGAAGCGCCATTATCACCATTTTATTATCTGCATCATTTACTGTATCTGACACAAAGGCCATTTCTGCCTGTATGCTGATGATGCAGACCGCATGTAACATTGTGTAAAATAAAGGACACCATCTAGAGTCTAGTATGTTTCATCCCTAAAATATACCTGTAAAGCTTAAATTTAAAATGCACAGATTTAAATTCTTGTCCTGAGGTCATTTTCCACACGGATCTTAAATTATTTTATCACTACATGAAAGTGTTAACTCTGCATCCCTCTTTCAAATAAATGTTCTTTTATTGAGCAAAAATCACTTGGCCGTGAAAGGGTTAAGGACGATATAAGTCTAGGGTATGACCAATTTGCGTAAAGAAGGAATATGAGCCAAATACATATTTTAGGAGCCATGTTTTGTATACAGGTCAGTGCAAAGTTATCTATTTCTAGACGGCAATGGATAACTAGATTCCGAATTTGTCAAGTCTTGATTTACACTTTTTTTTTTAACTTTTATAATCCCTTTGTCCTCAGGTCTGTGCTCCTGGGCTCCAGAGGTTTGGACATTTCCCACATTTCACAAAGACTGGAAAGTCTTAGTGCAGCCACAACATTTGAGCCTCTTGAACCTATAAAGGACACCGATATCCAGGTGAGATGTGTCTCTCATGGCGATCTGTGGATGTGATTAACCAACAAAAATGTCAGCCTGAGGTTGTTGGTCTTTTTCTTTTTTTGTTCACCTTGATGGAATTACTAGCATGAGACACACCGCTAAATGTTTGTCCTGTGCGGCTGGCCGTCCGTTTTGGTTCTCCATTTAAATCATACAGGTCTATTCACTAAAGGGTGAAAGTTTGGAGAACTTTTGGCGAAGTGAAAACTCTAGGTCAAAATAGTCAAACCAGAAAAATTCTCCCATTTATCTCACTTTCCAAATTGCCTATTTTGACCTAGAATTTTCACTTCTCCAGTCATTCTCCTGGTTTTCATCTCTCTCTGAATAACCCTGCTAGCATTTTCACTTCTCCAAAAGTTCTACAGAGTTTCACCTTTTGGTGAACAGACCCTATAGTCTCACGCACAATAAAGAATAAAAAATAAATAATTGTTCGAAGAAAAATAGATTACTTTTTCAAAATACTTTTTTTTATTTATTTATAAACCTTAAATCTATATCTGATCTTTAGGTATTCCATTTGCCTTTCCTGAGATAAATGGAATTAATAGCGCTGTGTGTGCGCGCTGCTTTTCCTGCATCGGTAGGAGACATTCAGTGACGCACTGAGTTACATTGGGATGTGCTGTCACCAGAATGTGCCTCTGCAAACATTTTACGTAAAACAATAAGTCCAGATATTTGTTTAATCAATGTGCAATTTTGTGTTTTGCAATTTTTTTTTCTATTGTACATTTTCTGCAAACCCAATTTTCAAGTGTTCTAGATCAGGGATGTCAATCTCCGGCACCCAGATGTTGATAGCCTATAATTCCCCAAAAAACCTGAATGCAATAGATGATCAGAGTATCATG
The DNA here is from genome assembly GCA_009667805.1 of Leptobrachium leishanense. Taxonomy (NCBI): domain Eukaryota; kingdom Metazoa; phylum Chordata; class Amphibia; order Anura; family Megophryidae; genus Leptobrachium; species Leptobrachium leishanense. The sequence goes on along the minus strand of CM019072.1, from coordinate 34,578,348 downwards.
GGAGTTGTAGTTCAGCAACATCTGGGGGGGGGGCTGGAGATTGACAGTGCTGTTCTAGATCGATACTGGCCTGTGTTAGAATGCTATATTCCCTGATGTCGTAGAATTAGGACTTCTTTCATCAATGATAACGATCAATGGATTTGTCTCTAACCTTTCCTCCTTGCTCCAAGTCTATATGGCATTCCTGATTGGAGGCGTGTTCTGGCATCATAATAATGAAATTCTGTTGCTTTGTAGACTGCCATGTGCATACCTGGGTATTCTGAATGCAGTGTACTAACGTCTTATATATATTTTTAGGGATTCTTGAAGAATGAGCGAGACAACTTGCTCCTGACTGCTATAGAGGAATCTAGAAGGAAAGTGAGTAGATTTTGCATCTTTGTGCACATTTTTCCAAGTAAGAGCGCTACAAGGTTTCCTGGTGTCAAGTTCGTTCTGCAGAGTAAATAGTTGATACTTATGATTATTCACTGTTGTGCGGTTGTAGTGTCCTAAAAATATATGTAACGTATATTTATCAATATCCAAACACTTCAGCGTCTGACTGTAAATCTCTCTTTTGGTTTTTATAAAGCAATCAAAATTTAGCATATTTTACTCATGTTTTCTTTAGTTCTCAGATTAACAGAGCGGTTTGATACAGAATTAAAGAGATACTCTATGTAAAAGTTGATGCCTCCTTTTCCCCCCCTTTTACTGTTTCTCAGATTCAGCAGATAGCATCTGACCTTTTTTGTTTTTTTAAAATCTGGTTTATATTTTTAAAAAAAAAACTTTTGGTGATTTTTTTTTTATTTTTTAGTTATTTATTCTTCCTTGTCTTTCACTCCAAAAAGCTGAAGTCCCTGGAGCGCTTTATGTGCAAACGACACCTTCGCCATTCGCACAATAGCATGATTCAGTCACTGCAAAACATGCATATTGCTTTCACGGACATTGGTTTAAATTCAGTGCAATTGTACTTGGATTACATGTGTAAATATGGATGTATGTTCATTAAGATTCCTTGGGCTCTATTCTAAAATTGGTTCAAACGTAGCCAGAGCTGTTGTAAACATAACTCCGTAGACTATAATGGCTCTGGTATGTTTACGACAGCTCTGGTTAAGTTAACACCAACTATGGAACAGATTCCCTAATATTTAGTTGTTTTGTGTGTTTTTTCTTCCGTCAGACCTTTGCCATGGCGGAGGATTATCACAGAGAATCTATGCTTCTGGAATGGGAACAAGCAAAACAGAAAATCTTGCACTCTTTGCTTGCTTCAGGAGAGGATGCCCTGGACTTTACCCAGGAGAGCGAAGTATGTGGCATTTATACACTGGCAGAACAGGGTTTATTATAGTAATTGCCCTGTTTAATGAAATCTGTCTTTTTTGCTTCTTTTTTAGTCTGTTTTAATTCGGTAAACATCTGTTGAGTAATGATTGCTTCTGGGCTTGAGAAACCCTCTCGGCCTCGGGCAGAGCCTTTCATGGACCTTATTGTTAGTGCTGTAGGATTTCAAAATATAAACCAGTAACTGATTTTCTCTCTTGGAAAAAATATAAAGTGCGGGGCATTAGAAGTTGGGGCTGGACAATTTTATATTTTTCTCTCCCCATATTAACCTCCCTGGCAGTCTGATTTTGCCATATATTTTTATATGTCAAAATCGGTACATTTATTCAGCCCCCTGGTGGTATTCGCGGGTGTGGCTCGGGGGTTAAATTTTAATGCCGAATGCGGTAACCCTGAGCCACATTCGGGCTGATACATATCTGTCTCTGCATTGAATGCATTCCCTCGATGTCCTCCCGCAGTCACCTCCGTCCGAATGCGGCTTCCTGGTTCCCTTCTCGCGAGAAGGGAAGCAGGACGCTGCGATCAGACGGAGGTGAATGCGATTGCGGGAGGACATCGAGGGAATGCATTCAATGCAGGGACAGGTATGTATCAGCCCGAGTGTGGCTAGGCGTTACCGTTTTCAGCATTGAAATTTAACCCCGAGTCACACGCAGAAATACCACCAGAGAGGTTAAACAGAATCGATTATCGATTTCACTATTGTGAAAATCTTGGATTTTAATTGTGAAACGAAACAAACCACCCGGCCGTGTTAGGAGTATTGTCAGTTTATTTTTTTTCTGGACTGTTGGATTATTGGCCACACATATATTAAAATCGGTATAATTTGTATTGTTTATTTCAGAAGGGGCTTTACTATTGGTTTATAAAGATGTAAAATAAAAAAAAATTTCAGGCAAACAAATACTCCCTGCGCCCCCCTTTTTTTTTAAAATTTTTTTATTTTATTTTTATACCTGAACATATACTGACTTTTGCAGCTGCTGACTGACGTTGCACCATGTTACCTTTTCTGTTTATGGTTTCCCAGGTCCTGTTAGATTTTGGTAATAATTCTTTTAATTTACTTTTTTTTTTCTTTGTGGACACAGTTTATAAAATTCCTTGCATGTGTTTTACAGACAAGCTATATAAGTGAGTCCGGTACGCCTGGCCGCAGTTCTCTGGATAACGTGGAAATGGCGTATGCTCGACAAGTGAGTAAAATAGCTACTTTTGATTTTTCTATATATACGAGTATATAACACTATTCCCTAGTTAAGTGTAATGTTTGGATGTGTAAGCATTACCGCTAGGATAAGTGATTTTAACGCATGGCCGCCATATTGCCTTCCCACGTTAAACCTGCAAGAAATCACTTAGCATATCAGTATTTGCGCTAGCTTCCACGAGCACTGTACTTTGCAAATCCAATACTTATAGTGAGCAAAAAGAGGTTTGTGAGGGTCCTGAGGACGAACAACGGCACTAGTGGCCTGCTCTACGGTGGGGCCCGCTCAGGTTTCACAAGGCTTTAGCTTGATTGTGCCATTACAGGGACAACCGCTCCATATGCAAATCAGACGCAATCACCCAGAAAGGGTGGCCAGTATATTTGCATATGGAGCAGTTGTCCCTGTAATGGCACAATCAAGCTAAAGTCTTGTGAGACCTGAGCGGGCCCTACCGTAGAGCAGGCCACTAGTGCCGTTGTTCGTCCTTAGGACCCTCACAAACTTCTTTTTAAATCCTATACTGAACATGGGAAGCGCAATCATTAATTAGCGTTAAGATAAGTAAGGTTTTACAAAGCTCTACTGCTAATTCCCATCGGGAGGCGTGCAGGGCTCGCAGCCCGGAGTCCCAACATTCCATGGAGTCCTATGGACTCCAAGAGTGATACTCGTGGCCGAGTGGAAGTGCTACCATGTATAGCCCAGCAGTTAGCTCTGCGTTCCTGGGGCGAGGTGCTCAGCTAGCTCCTGCCCCTGAATATCATGCTAAAATGGGGATAGAAACATAGAAAAATGTCGGCAGATAAGAACCTTTTGGCCCATCTAGTCTGCCCAATTACATGGATACTTTACCTGGATTTATCTTTTGTTTAGGATAGCCTTATGCCTATCCCATGCTTGCTTAAATTCAATCACTGTTTTGGCCTCTACCACTTCAACTGGAAGGCTGTTCCATGTATCCACCACCCTCTCAGTAAAATAATGCTTTCTGATGTTACTTTTAAACCTTTGCCCCTCTAATCTAAGACTATGTCCTCTTGTTTTGCTATTTTGTTTCCTTTTTAAATATACTCCCTTCCTCTACCTTGTGGATTCCCTTTACGTATTTAAATGTTTCTATCATATCTCCTCTGTCTCGTCTTTTTTCCAAGCTGTACATGTTAAGATCATTAAGCCTTTCCTGGTAACTTTTCTCCTTCAAGCCGTACACCATTTTAGTAGCCCTTCTCTGAACTCTCTCTAAGATGTCTATATCCTTCTGGAGATACGGTCTCCAGTACTGCACACAGTACTCCAAGTGAGGTCTCACCAGTGCTCTGTACAGTGGCATGAGCACTTCCCTTTTCCTACTGCTAATACCTCTCCCTACACAACCAAGCATTCTGCTAGCATTTCCTGCTGCTCTATTACATGCTGCGTTTAAACCTGCAGGCGCAGATTTTCCCCGTTAGCGTCCCCATTTTAGCGTGAAGAATGGAATAGGGACCATAATCTTTTATATTAGATAGTTTGGTACTGCGATAAAGTTAATTTTTAAGGAGGACCCCTGAAAGCAGACTGAATGTTGCATATCGTTAACTGAAATAAAACTTTGCTTCTCTACTGTAGAGTTTTTAACCAATAAAACTAGTTCTGATTATTTCAAAATGTCCTGTCACTGAAGAGGGAGACAAAGCAGAATTGCGATCGTTTGGTTGTGAATTAATGGAAAATTTCCTCAATTATAACAGACTATATATACTTTTTTTTTCTATTTCAATTTTTTTTATTTTGAAAGCATGTCAGCGGTACAATAAGCCAAGCAAAATAAACAAAATGAACACGTAGAACTGTCACATAGTAACTTAGCAGGTAGAAAGATAACAAGTTATAAAGGTACATCACAAGAGTAACAATGAACATCCCCATTAGGGGGTCTCATCCAAATAAAATTGAATATGTCAGCAGTAAATATGGCATTTAAGACTACTTCAAAAAAATACTGCGTGCAATAAAAATAAATCAAAATGGGAGTAAATAGTAGCGATCTACACCGGCCACACGCCAGCAATGATGCGAGGGGAAAAAGAGAGGAGAAAAAGGAAAAATTGTTTGGAAGGGGCGGGCGAACGGCAGAAGCCAAAATCGTGACTTTCACGTCTCTCTCCCAGAGGAGACTGTGGAAGGGTAATGTCAGCAGGCCCAAGGGCCAAGTATGGCAGCCAGAGCCCTGTCAGGTGCCATAGTGGCGCGCCTCGGGGCACCCTGAAAAGTGCTAACAACAATAAAAAAGGGGGGGAGAGAGGAAGGGAACGCCATCGCTGGCGTGGCATGCGTCGAAAAGGAGCAAGGAGTCACGAGTGTAAATTAAGAAATATCATGGAGGGGGGGGGATCAAGGCTAAAACAAAGACAAGCGTCCTCAAAGTCATCCCGAGTGGGGGGGTCTCAAACAATACAAATAAAAGCAGGGCTCAAAATTTCAAGTCCGAAGCTACTAGCCAGGCCTTAAGAGTTACTCGCCACTAGTTGCCCCACCTAACCCCTTATCCTGCCCTGCATTCCTGCTCGCCCTCATGTAATTTCCACTCGACAAATGCGAGCAGGCGAGTGGAAATTTTGAGGCCTGATAAAAGACATCAGAAGGGTCCGCAGAAAAATGAATAACACCAACATAGGGGGGGTCACGTCAAAAAGAAGCCGGGCCTGGAATCAAAAAATGAAGCAGGACAGTTAATTTCAACCTGTGTCCAGCCACTAGGCGAGCAGGTCCGCCGGCATTGTGGGCCCTTTCCTGTACCGCAGGGTGGGCCAGACGTCGCGGCCCCCGACGGCCTCTCATCGTGGTGTAAAGCCCGCTGCTGTAGCATCTGCTGAATCACAAAATGGCCCTCGTTGCTGGCATTACAAATGAACGCCGTGGGCAGCTCAGCCGCGGCAAGCGAAGTGACAGTTCCCAGTTGTGTCGGCTGCTTGATCTGCAGGGGAAGGCACTCCTCCTCCAACAGCTGTCCGGTTGCCGCCGCATGGTTCGGCGACCCGCGATCGACGGTCACTTCAGGGCCTTGCAGCACCGCAATCTCCGCCGTGGACGAGGCAGCCGGGGGAAAACGGGGTTCCGGTGCGCTGCTCTGACCTCGCGCTGCAGAAAGGTCGTCAAGGGCCGCACCTCCGCAATCGTTAGACCCACACCCGGGGCCTCCGTCAGCATTGACCAGGGCAGCTGCACCTCGGCCACTCCTCAGGACTTCCATTATACGCCGCCAGGAGCCTCGTGTCAGTGGTTGGCTGTTGTCTCCCATCCCCAGAGGCAAGTCCTCCAGGCTGGAAAATACTGCCTCCAGGCCTACAGCGGGGGGGATCAGCGAAGCAGCCGCCTGCCAATCCGCGCACTTTGCAGCCGTCTCCACCACTCGCACATCCACGAGAGCCGGGGGACGTGGGCCCTCCATCCTCCCAGCCGTCAGCTAACGTGGGGTGCGAAAGGACACCTTTATGGAGTCAACAGAATCCTAGGATTAGGCCTCAAAATGGCCACCGGCAGCGCCTTCCCACAGAGAATCAACCGGTGACCGCAAGTCTCTAGTCACTCACCCCCGATGGCCGGCCGTTCAGGGATCCCAGGTAAGTATTCTCAGCAATATAGGTCAACAGGAGATCCCAGAAGGAGAGGAACAGATCAGAGCTCCATTAACCTGCGTCCGTCTCCATTCACAGCCAGCCATGCCCCCCCCCACTATATATACACTAATGTGAGTGTGGATGCTATAAGTTTAGCATAGCTTAAAGAGCCGCACCAAGCAAGTGACAAACCCTATGACTGATTCACTCACTTTGACTTCCATAATTGTCCTTAAAATATCAAAATCTAATTTTGAAATCGTTCTCATTATGTAATATTTTTCACTTTTTGATTCGAACAGATTTTTTTTTCGTCTATAGATTTGCCATGTGAAACTTGAATCCCTATTTCTGTACGTCATTTATTTTCGATTTTTCCCTCCAGATTTTCATGTACAACGAGAAGGTTGTGAACAGTCACCTGCAGAACAGCCTGGTGGATTTGTGCATGACCGTTGCTGTAAAGTTAGATGACAAGGTACTGAACCGGACTCGTCTCAATAAACTTCATGAGCATAGTGCTCATATTCTACAGCGAATTTAAAGCTTTGTTTCCAGGTACCTTTGCTTTAGGCAGACAAAATGTCCTATCTGGGAGGGGGACACACATATCCTCTTAATTTTGTTAGCAGACCTGACAACCTTTTTGCGCTAGGAATGACTGAGCAGCCAGTCAGGATTTCTCGTACACGGTCGCTGCATCATCACTTAAGATCAGGACTCTGCGAGCCTAAACACAACTGTTTTAAGCACCTCAAGCATTAAACAGACCCTTCCTGTGTATTGTCCCTTATTCCTCCTGAAAACCTAATGACAGTCTGGGGCTGCTGGGTGATAGGGAGGGCTGAGGGTAAACCGTATGATTTGGCAGCTTTGTGTTCGTTAGGGCCGACACCTTTTCTGTAATGATGCTCATGCCTCTTCTTTCTCTTCCTATTTCCAATACTTTGCCTGTATTTTTTCTTGCAGAATGTGTCTGATTTATGGACGATGGTGAAGCATATGACTGACGTCTTTTTGATACCGGCAGCTGACACCCTGAAAAGCCGTTGCAGTGTGCAGATGCAGATGGCATTTGTACGGCAAGCATTAAGCTACTTGGAAGAGAGGTAAGGGCGCTGTAACCGCTGCTAATTATCCAGTGTTTCACTCTGCATTAATTCTCCAATTATTTAACATTTGAGAGGTTGGAAACTAGCTCATTAAGATTGCTGCTGTTGTTATGAGTTTAGGAATCAGGCTTCCTTTACTATTGTCTCTCATAAATCCTTTCAGTTACAAGAACTACACACTGATGAGTGTGTTCGCGAACCTCAATCAAGCTAAGCTGGGTGGCATCCCTGGGACGTTAAGCCTTGTACGAAGTTTCCTCAACATCCGTTTACCTGCTGCTCCTATACCTGGACTCCAGGTGTGTGCGTAGACCTAATATTCCTATTAAGCAGGGGTATCTTTGACTTATTGCAACATGTCAGCTTATGTGGCGTTTTTCTGTCTTTTAGGATGGTGAGTTTGAAGGGCATCCGGTGTGGCCACAGATTTATTACTGCATGCGCTGCGGTGATTTGATGGCGGCTCAGTATGTGGTAACCCGGGCACAGCACCAACTGGGAGAGTTCAAGAACTGGTTTCAGGAATACATTCACAGTGAGGACAGAAGGTGAGCGTCTATTAATGTTCTCAATGTGGATCCTGTGGATAAATCGTAGTCCTCATCTGCTCTATTCCTTAAAATTCCAAGGCTGTTTGTATGTGTAGGCGCGGATTTCCTCTTCTGCTTTGTTCTTGTCCCACACCTGCAATGCAGTGAGCTGGTGGTTTGTATCCAGGAGGATGTAACGTAGTTTTTGCACTGTCGCTGCTTTAAAGGACCCGTGCTGTGCATCTACAACTTTGTACACTGTGCGCCTTGTGAACACAGGACGTTGTATTTTGGTGCCTACATGTTTGTGTGAGTGGTGCACATATAGCAGGTGATGGTGGTCACACGAAATGCGCCATTGGGACACATTTTCTTCTTTCCTCCTCGTGTTCTGTGTGTGTAATGTGTATGTTTATTTGTTATTCTGTCTCTCTCTTTGTACAGCGCTATGAAACTTGTTGGTGCTTTATAAATTCTTGTAACTGACTGAATTGTCTGGCCTTCGATTACCAAGGCGGTTTGTTCAGAAACTGCCAGTGTTTGCCAAAGTTGCAATGGTTTCAAATGCCGAGTCTTGCAAAGAAAAATCCAAACAGCCGCGGGAATCACTGGGATCCTTCTCCTGCAACTGTTTTGATTCTATTTTTATTTTGTGAAACACGGCGTTATCATTACAGCAACAACAATTTTTGTCGGTGTCTGCAACTTCAGTAAAAAAAAAAAACAACACAGCAAGTCACTCACAATTACTGCTCCTCTAGGGCTAATGGCTCCAGCTGGAAAAACACATCACATCTGTAGCATGATGACAGGTCAATAACTTTGTTATTAGGACTATTTTGATCCATTACGTGTATATGTATATATATTTTGGTCTTTTTATCGATTCATTTCTTAAGTTATGTTTTAATTTTGTTTGCCTAATAAGCTTTTTTTAAAAAATATATATATAGATCTTAATGTAACATTTAAGGGTTACCCCCTATTTAACCATACGGATAAAGCTCTAGTTTCATATACTCCTTGGTTTTTTGTACTGCTAGTTACTTGGCCATTCCAGGATTTATTTTTTGCTTTTGATGACTGGTCCGCTATTGTCATTTATTGTACAAAGTGAGTCTGTGTTCTGCGTTGGCATTTCAGACTAAATCAGCATCTGTGGCTTCCTATTAATCGAAGGCCAGTCACTGCAGTCTTAGAAATGTAAGGAATACAGCAGGCGAGGGAAAAACAATTGCCAAACCTTGTTAAAGTGATTTTCTGAAGGAGAAACAAATTTTAAAGCCAGAAAATTATAACTAAAATATTAAATCCCCATCACCTCTAATTCCTGGAGAAGTCCAGTATCTGCCTCATCCTCTGGCCACTACCAGAAGGATGCCACAGTTTCGCGGTAACATTTCATGTAATCACATGGATTCAGGACTGAATGTCATTATCATAGATTGTCCCAGGTAGTGGTATTTGTGTGAAACGTGTCAAATATTGCACTTGATTATTGACACTCATCCACTCATATTCAATATGTTGCAATTTAAGAATGTGATGCGTTGGTGCCAGTGGCTATGTTTGAATGAGGAAGGGATCCCAGGTTGGAAAATGTTTGCACATCTGTAGCTTCAGGGTGAGTTCACGTGTCAGCGTGCGTGTCAGCGTGCAACCGTCATCTCTCTGCGCCACAACCGGAAGTGAACGCCGCGCGTGTCAGCGTCTGCGTCCACCGTGGAGAGGCACACACCGTTTGGGTATGATTTCTTTGATTTTTATGATATGTGTTTGTATATAAATGTGTTGTTTATTCCGTTCATGTATGCCTTGATAAAGGCCCTAGGAGGGGCCGAAACGTCGGTAGAACTGAACCAGAACCGTATGTTTTTAATGTTCTAATAAAACTTTTTTCTTTTAGCAGTAATTCCTGATGTGCTGTCTAATTGTTTTTCTATAATTGTTCTCAAGACAATGCACTCAGGTCACTCCTTCTCTTGATTTTTCAAATTTATGGCGTGGTTGGGTTCATAACTGGACTGTATATATATATATATATATATATATATATATAATATATATAAATTTTACATAGGCAAAAAAAAAAGACGTGAGCCCTTTAAGTTCAGCCTTTCACACAACACCTACTGCTGTCGATACAAAAGAAGGCAAAAAGCCCAGTCTGAAGCACTCGCTCTAGTTGTATGTAGCATGACAAAACCATATAGTACAAAATATTTTTTGTTCACATTTTACGGTTTACAATGTCTTTGTCTTCAGATTATCTCCCGATTGTGAGAATAAGCTCCGGCTGCATTACAGAAGAGCCGTGAGGGCGAGCACCGACCCGTACAAGAGAGCCGTATACTGTATCATCGGTCGTTGTGATGTCACCGACAATCATGGTGACGTGGCCGATAAAACCGATGATTATCTTTGGCTGAAAGTAAGTAGAATTATGCTGAACTGTACCTCTTTAGTAAATTCTTAATCAAAATACTTATATTTTCCCTGTTTCATGAGTAGTGTGACTAGATATATGAGTACAAGTGATTGCCTAGTTTTGAATGTATGATACCTTGGGCATGTTGGGAATATGTGAATGAGTGGCTACTTGCATGTGACTGTGTGGATGAACAGTGTGTTTTTTATGTGAGCGGGATTGTGCAGATACTTATAGGACTGGGTAAATTTGATGGCAAAATAGATACTCGTTGAGTATTCCTTATCTGACATGCTCGGGACCAGAAACGTTTTGGATTTCAGATTTTGGATTATTTCCCTATAATAAAACGCCATCTTGGGGATGGGAGCCATGTCTAAATAAGAAATATTCTTTCATATACACAGCCTCAAGGTGATATGCAACAGTACAATTTTTAATGACTTTGTACCCGATGCATGAGGTCAGGTGTGGGATTCCCACTTTTGGTGTCTTGTAGGTGCACAAAACACACTTTGGAATTGTGGATAAGGGATACTCGATGTATAAAATTTAGGGCTGATACAACTAATCGATTAATCGACAACTAATGAATATAGTTGTCAACTATTCTCATCGATTAATCGGTTGGTCGATTAATCCACCTGTGTACAGTACACACTGTTTACAGTCAGAATAACCTCAGATGCTACTTCAGAGCTGATTTTTAGAAGACAAGACGCTGCTTTGCTCAATATGATTTACTTACAGGATAATGTTAGACATAACCAGTTTCAATTGGTTGCCATTGCTGTAAATCAATCGCATGGACCCAGGGGTGCTGCCACTGGATGGAGGAGCTGTACCGTTGGTGCTTTATCTTTACTTGGAACTGGAGTTCTGTGCCACCACCCCACCCTCCCTACGTTTCTCCATACCAGAGCTGCAAGCCGCTTTTGTGTGCTATTATTTTCATGTCTGTCCGAGCGCTCGTAGCAGCGTCGATTCGGGTAGAAAGCAGACATGGGCTTAAGCTGCGCTCGCAGCATCAATCCATCACTCTGATCAGGTGCTTGCGTACCTTGGTATGTGAAAAACTTTACACAGTTTGCATATATATATGAAATTGCGTAAGGAACGGGGGAGGGGTTGATTTTTTTTTTTATGTATTTTTTCTAGTAAAAAAAAATGATTTTTTTTTATCTGAATCGATTAATCAAAAAAATAGTCTGCCAACTAATCGATTTTATGAAAATAATCTTTAGTTGCAGCCCTAATAAAATGATAGTTTGTTGCCATGGTTACCTGTTGCTATACTTACATAAATATATATATATGTATCAAAATGATTGGGCCATGTGAGGAAAACTCCCCCACTCCATTGTCTCTGTCGCTTTGAACAACAGAATCCTTTTCCCATCATTGTGGTAATCTTTAACGTAACCGGCTCTAACCACCAACTTTTTCACATATCTCTTGGTCTACAAAAGTGTTGCTACTCTGTATCTAGTGGGGCATAGACCAAGATCTCTCTTTAGGAGTGGTGGTTGACGAAATCCATACAGGCACTATCACTGATGTACTCCCACCAATGCCACGGTTTATACAGCAAGAAAGGGAAGAGGTGTTTTCTTCTACTTGCATACCATGAGAAAGGTTGAATAGTATCCCATACGGTTCATGGTGTTGTACAAAGCCTCTACCCATCCACCCATACATCAAGCAAATTCATTCTCATTCTATCCAGAGTCCAGCAAACCCCACACCCTCCACTTCAGCTGCTCTGCTACTGCAAGGCCTCTCCCCCCTCACTGGCTTGTTGAGGCTTTCTATTTTTTTGGCTTGCTTTTTTTTTTTTCTCCCTTATTTTATGTTCTTTTCCCCTTCCCCCTGTGCTCTCGCAGCACTTGCTGAGGACATTTTTTGTTTCTCTGATACTTTTTGGTTCCTGACCCTTTCGATTTGCATTTTGACCTCCCCCCCCACCCTTTTTTTTGACCGCCGCTTGCCTTTTATTGTTTTTCTTCTTGTTCCCCCTTTTTAACCTTTCGAAGTGTGCTCCGAAGACTACTTGTATTTCTTTTTTGCTCTTTCCGTGGTGCTTTGGATGAGTTATGGTGGCCCTTTTCGTTTTGTCTATTTTATTTGATTGTCTTGTATCCTACATGGCCTCTGATTGTGTTTTTGTTTTTTTATCATTCAGTTGCGTCAGATATGTTTTGATGAGTCCAACAGCTCTCCGCAGGACAGGCTGACGCTTCCGCAGTTCCAGAAGCAGTTATTTGAAGACTACGGTACTTAAATTTAAAATATCTGTATAAATTGCCTTCACGCGGGCTGAATAAAGACTAAAATCATGTTTTTCACTTTTTCAGGAGAATCTCACTTTGCAGCAAACCAGCAGCCATTCCTCTACTTCCAGGTTCTCTTCCTGACAGCTCAGTTTGAGGCTGCCATTGCGTTCTTATTCCGTCTGGAACGGGCGCGCGCTCATGCTGTACATGTGGCACTTGCTCTCTATGAGCTGAAATTGTTGATTAAATCCTCTGGATTAAGCGCTCAGCTGTGTAAGTGCAAATTTATGGGTGAATGCCTCCTACTTGTAATGCACACAAGATCCAGTGTAAACCAGGGATGTCTAGAATTTGTTACGCATATGTCTCATACGTAAGTGTCTCTTGATGCTCTGCCACCCTTATGTGCACCTGTTATGGGCACTTTTGACAGGGTATACACCCCTTTACATAGAAGAACACTGTTATTTTACTGTTTTTTTAATATATATATATTTGAAAGGGGGAGTTATTCCCTTTCGAAGATTCACTGTCTTCCATGAGAGTGTGGCATGCTACAGAGGGGTTGGACGTGTTGCAGGACAGCCCCTTCCTCAGTCAGGGTGCTCCTTTAGGCTGTCGGGCAGCTCGTGAGTGTGAGCCAGTGCAGCACAGTGAGCAAAGGGTATCCTGCAGCGGGCCCTTTCCCATGCAGCAGGCTTCAGTCACGTTTGGAGTGTTTGAAAGAGAATAGATCCCTTTTTTTCAATTAGATATGTCAGGGGAAAAAACTGTAATCTTTATTTATTTATAAAGGATTTTACCAGGAAGGATACATTGAGATTTCTCTCGTTTTCAAGTATGTCCTGGGTTCAAGAACATTGAAGTGTTACAGTTACAGAAATACAAAGTAATACAATGCAAGATATTAAAAAAACAACACAAATATACAGATTAACAGAAAATAAATATGTAGGAAATATAGTCACTAGGTTACATGTTTACAGGTGCATTCTGTATTGAGGTATGTTAGTAAGGAGCTCTTGAGTGACTTAAGACTGGGGGAAGATTTGATGGTGTCTGGGAGGTTATTCCATAATTGTGGTGCTCTGTAGGAAAATGAGGACCGAGCCACTGTCTTTTTGTATTGTGGTATTGCAAGTAAGGTGCTGGTCCTGGATTGGAGGTTATAGGATGAGGGAGCTGCTGAGGGAAGCAGTCTATTCAGGTAAGGTGGCAGCTTCCCAGAAATGCTCTTAAACATCAGGCTGAAAAGGTGAAGGGTGCGTCTGGATTCCAGCGATGGCCAGTTTAGCTCTTTTAACATGTCACAATGGTGGGTCATGTAGTTACATTGTAGTGCAAAGCGGCAGAATGAGTTATACAATGTAGTAAGTTTATGAAGGTGTGTTTGCGGGGCGGCTGCATACACTACATCTCCGTAATCAATAGCCGGCATAAGCATTTGCTGTACAATCTGCTTTGTTACCGTGGGATTTAGGCAGGATTTGTTTCTGTACAGGGCACCTAGTTTGGGGTAAAGTTTAGATGAGAGTTTTTCGATGTGGGGGCCAAAGCATAGATTAGGGTCCAACCACATACCTAGATATTTGAGAGAAGTGACTGTGGTCAGCATGCCATTTGATTTTGTCCCAACACATAGATGGGGATTTTGCAATTTGTGTAGTTTAGGTGCTGTTCCAAAGAGCATCGTTACAGTTTTGTCAGTATTTAAAAAAAGTTTGTTGTTTTTGATCCACTTTTCTACCTCTGTGAATTGTTCTTGCAGCACGGCCTCCAGCTGCGGGAGATTTGGTTTGCTGGTATAGATTACAGTGTCGTCTGCGTACATGTGTACAGTTCAGGCTTTGCAGACATTGGGCAGATCATTTATGAATATTGTGAATAGCAGGGGGCCTAGTATTGAGCCTTGGGGTACACCGCAAGTGACTGGGAGCGGGAGGGAGGAGCTGCCAGAAATTGACACATATTGTGATCGGTCGGATACATATGATTGAAACCAGGTTAGCGAGCGATCACCAATGCCAGAGTTTTTAAGTTTTCCTAACAAGATGCCATGGTCTACCGTGTCAAAGGCCTTGGCAAAATCAAGGAAGATGGCTCCAGTTAGGTTTCCTTGTTCCATCCCAGCCTGGATATCATTACAGACTTTTAAAAGGGCGGTTGTAGTTGAGTGATTTGGACGAAAGCCTGATTGATCCGGGGTTAAGTAGTTCCAATATTGATAATAATCCCGTAATTGTGTGTAGACGCATTTTTCCAAGACTTTTGACATTACAGGGAGCAACGATATGGGACGGTAGTTGGATACCAAAGTACTGTCACCACTTTACTTTTATGGATAGGTACCACTCTTGCAGTCTTCCAGAGCTTGTATGAAGGGAGTGATTCTTTTTTAAATGGGCAAAACCTGTTTTATCCATAATGAGTACACTTTAAGGATCATCATAGAATAGGAATTTCTAAAAATTTGTGATAACTATATATGATCATTCTAATCAGCGTTTAGTAATGCTACTCTGATGTCAGGGTTTAGTTGCAGTTGTTGACACAATCTTAACCACTTGAATGCTAAGGACGCGCTCAGCGCGTCCTCAGCATTCCGCTGGTGTGCTGAGGACGCGCTGAGCGCGTCCTCACTTTGGGGTCAGCGTTCGGCCGGGTTCCGGCCGATCGCTGGCCCCTCCGGTGCGGGCTGACATCCTGGATGTCAGCCCGGCATCCGGACCAGCAGCCGCCATTATTAGGTGTCATCGCGGGGGCGCGATGACACCTAATTCAGGCGCCCCCCCCCCCGCATGTGCGGAGGAGGCGCCTGAAAGGGAGGGGGGGAGGTCCTTCGGACCTCTCTCCCTCCGATCGGTGGCTCTGCGGGGCTTAACCCAGGCATCATTTGGAAGGGCACAGCCTGCCCTTCCAAATGATGCCTGGCATTAACCCCTGGGGAGCTGGATCGCGAATCGGCGCTGAAAAGCGCCGGTTCGCGATCCTTTCCCGGAGCTGGCCGACATCTTGGATGTCGGCCAAGCTTCCGGGAACTCCCCCAGAGGACTGGCGTCATCGTGCGTAGCACGATGACGCCAGTCCTACAGTTAACCCCTAACTGCCACCAAGTGTGGAGATAGGGAGTTCCAATGAACTCCCTATCTCCCGATCCGTGGCAGTTAGGGGTTAAATTTTGATATGGTTGGATCGGCCAGAGCATGGCCGTTCCAACGATACCAAACATGAAAGTTAAAAATTTTGTAAAAAAAAAAAAAAAAAAATAAAAAAAAATTAAAAAAAAAAAAATAAACACTTTTTTTTTATTTTTTTTGGTTTGTTAGTGTAGCAATATTGTTCCCATTTCAATTATAATGTGAACAATGATGCTGCACTAACGATTTTTGTATGCGGTGCATTTGTTAAAAATAGTGTCATTTTCCCCAAAAAAAAATGTAACGAGACCCCATCTCTAATTTTTTTAACAAGCGCACCCCATACAAAATATAACCGCAATTGCTCGCATGTTAAAATGTGGAAAAAAACACTTTACACATTGTAAATTATTGAAAATACATATTTTATTGCATTTTTTGTTATAATATACAGACATGACATAACGTATACATATAATAATGACATATTATGAATCTACCGAGTCTGACGGAAAGAACGATATATAATATGTCGGTGTCATATACTAAAATAAGCCTTAAAAACCCGTTTAAACATGATGCGCAAAACAGGTAAAAAATGACCTCAGCACAGGGGCGGGAAAAGCCTCAGCAGCGAAAGGGTTAAAGAAACAAACAGCAAAGTCCCCCTAATTGCCAACTATTAGTAATCAGCTAAAGTCAACAAGGACAACTTGGCAATGGCAGTGAATAGCTCTACTCTGTATCCACTTAGATCAGTGGTTCCCAACCGCAGTCCTCAAGTACCCCCTAACAGGTCAGGTTTTCCAGATATCTGAAGCACAGCACAGTTGATATGATTCGCTGCTCAGCGATTGCAGAATTCAGTCTGCATTTCCCCAAGGTGATCCTCAAAACCTGGCCTGTTAGGGATACTTGATGACTGCGGTTGGGAACCACTGACTTAGATGATGGTGAATAGACCTGATGTATCAGATTGTTATTTGTTTCTCTTTAAATCCCACAGTACCCAGATATGGCACATTGCATGCACAGCGATGTGAAACAGAAATATGTGTTTTTAACAAAACCTTGTAGGCTATAACCCTCAAATCCAATGAGTGCTCTTGCGTCCCCTAAATTGTACCCACCATGAAGCCCAGCCCCATCCCCTCTTCACTGCTTTTTGTTATTCTTTGTGAACGCTCATTTTGGTTTGTATTTTTTAAATTCATGATACTCCAGGCTAGGGTGGACCTCATTTTTAATGCATTTTATAAAAAAAGTATATACTTTTAAGCTTGCAGTTCCTGCTTGCATAGGAGTTTGGCAGGAACTTTAGGCCCAACGGTCAGGTTCATCTTCACCTGGCCAATGGACCAGATTTCATGTTATAAACTTTTGCCAGCATGACTTTTGAGGGACAAGAAGACGAGTGGCATTGCGTTCTATCCTGATGATGTATTCTGTCTAGTTATATCTCTTAGGCTTACTAGTACTTGTTGCTCAGGTGTTCTCCTTATCTGCAGTGAGTCAGGAAGCTGAAGACCCTCCTGGTGTTCACCGATTGAACTTTGTGCGTCTCCTCATGCTCTACACTCGGAAATTTGAGCCCACGGATCCACGTGAAGCTTTAGAGTATTTCTTCTTTCTCAGGTAAATTACGTTACATCATCTTCCCAATCGTCAAGCTTGAAACAAACGCTTCCCACATTTTTCGAACTCCCATCCAGTCTCTTATTTTTAAACCTCCAGTGTCCCCTCCATCGTCACTCCTGCATTGCAATTTCAATAAATTTTGGGTCTCTTATCCTGTTCATCCCAGAACAGAAATAACAATTTTGACATCTTTTTATTGTAGAAATGAAAAGAGCAGTCAAGGGGAGAACATGTTCCTGAGAACTGTCAGCGATCTTGTAATTGAAAGCAGAGAGGTAGAGACTTGTGTATTATTTATTTATATTACTCCAACATATTCCGCAGCGCAGTACAGAGATAATAGTGTTTATGCTTGTTTATATCGCGACTCTCCAGTTTTTCCTTATTTGTCAAATCAGAATAGACTTTTATGTGTTTTCATGTTTTTTTCTAGTTCGATATGCTACTGGGCAAGTTGGAGAAAGATGGAAGGAAAAAGGTAATGCGTGAATGTTCTATCAATTCAATTTAAACCATTGGGATATTAGGTTTCCATCTCCGCTGCAAGTGTTCTGCATGAGATCTCAGTTTCCTTTACTTGGCACTTTCCTTCTTTAACCCCTTCGCTACCGAGATCGAGATATCTCAGACTTCAAAGGCACCTGAACGGTGCCCCAATATCGAGATAGCTCGATCTGCTTATCTGCAGCCCAAAAGCAAATGAAATTCGTTTGCAGCAAATTAATTTTGTTTTACTTTTGGGCTGCAGAGGGTGCCCTCAAAGTTTTAGCCCTGTGGGCATAATGGCCAAAGAAGTAAAACATTTAAAATTTGTCTGCTGTTCTTGCATCGGGTTAAGCAGCCGATGCAGGGAAAAAAATAAGAAAATAGACCAGCAGCTCAAACTGCTGTAGTTCAATTTGGCAGTAGATGGCGCCATCTGTTGGCCAAAATATGTTATTTACTGTAAGAAATACAATGGGTTTAAGCTCAAATATTTCTTAATGTATAATTTAATATGATTTTTCAAAAAAACACTGGTTGCTGACGATGTTTTTTCGGAAAATCACTTGGTAGTGTAGGGATTAAATTAAATTTGCTTTCTTTTACAAACTAAGGGGGTACAGAAGTGCCGATGGTGCAAGCACCATTGTTAAAACGGCAACAAACGACGGCACTTTGCAACAGAAAGATCCAAACAGTCACTGAAGAAGCTCCAGTGAAGCTTCTCCTGCGACCATTTGGGTTTTTCTTTTGCGAAGTGTTGGTGTTTGTTGACACAATGCTGAGTTTAAATTTTTTTCCCCTGTTTTTGCAACACCAGCACTTTCTGAATCTCCCCTTTTAGTATCTTTATTATGCTGTATATTTTTGCATGCAAATATCATGATGCTAAGATGAATTTTTGTGCTGCTGGCATTGATATCGGTCTAAAGCAAATAAAAAGCTATGATCCTCTATCTGAATATACAAACGAAGTAGGTTCACAGGCCAGTGCGTTTTTCAGTCTCTAGACGGAGTAAGCGCTCTACATCTAAAAACACATACTTTTCTCATACTTGATAAAATATGTGTGAAAGTCTATGGCGTCATCACTTACATTATTTAATCATTTAAAATCGATGTGAAATAAATTATATTCTACTTCTTATTTTAATAGCTGTATTTGTATATCTCGTCCTACAAGTTTCAAACAATATGTGGTAACTGACAAAATTACATTGGTTTATCAAAAGTCAAGGCAATGTCATAGATATAATGTGGGTGCAGATTTGGATCAGTGCCGGATTTAAAAAAAATAAAGGAAAACTCTGACACTGCGTTGCATGAGATAGGTATTTGGGTGTTTCTTTCATCTACTTTATTGGTCAGGACTGTGTTGTAGATATTTATAGAGGATGTAAATTGTTTTCTAATCTTTTTTCTTCTGTTGGCAGCCTGGCGCGATTGATAAATTCAGGAAGGATACAGATTCCATTATTAGCCATGTGGCATCCGTGGCAGAACACAAAGGGCTGTTTGAAGAAGCAGCTAAGCTTTACGACTTGGCAAAGGTAAAATCCACTTATTAACGAAGATATTTTTTTTACCAGAATAGTACCCTGCATGTTGTGCTCCTTCAATTCTCCAGCAAACAGAGTAAAGTTTTCTTTTTCTTTTCTTTCCCTTTTTTGTGTGCAATTGTTAATATGACAAAGTACACCTTGGATTTAATGGGGATAAAAACAACATGGGTTAATTATTCTATGGACACTGAAGGCACTGTGTACCCTCAACGTAATTTGAATGGTCTGACTGTCCTCGTCCCTCGTCTACCTCCAGGGAGAGATGACTCAGACAGCAGATCGTCATGTCTACACATTCACCAATGCCTGCAATTCTTTTTTCCAGAATCCAGATAAAGTTTTGGAACTGGTGAATAAGTTGCTGAGTCCAGTGGTATTCCAGATCAGCACTCCACAGTCCAACAAGGACAGACTGAAGAACATGGCTCTGGCTGTTGCCGAGAGGTAAGACGCTATATTCGAGGATCTCACATAATGAAAAGCATTGTAGACACCTTCACAGTGCGTTTAATTAACCGAACATAACGGAGATTCACTAACCACAATTTTAGTATTGAAAGAACGGTGGTTCTACTTCAGTGGATCAAGTGCGATGAAAATACGGTCAATTCTTTATTTAGGGAACTCCCACCATAGTTTTCTGTGCGTCTCACCGTTCTTTCCACTGTAGTTTCTGTTGATGTTGTCTAATGTAGGTCTCAGCAAAGATTTAAATGGTGTTTCCACTGTAGTTTCTACTAAAGCTATTTAGCATAGAGTTCACTGTAGTTTCCACAAATGTTTAAGCCAAAGTTGTGTTGAGGTTATTTTAAATTTTTTTTCAGAGAGCTCCACTTTAAAATCACTGAAGTACATCCACTAGTGCTGCGAACTACAGGACATGGATAATAGATATAGTTTACTCATTTTACAGAATAATCGTGGAATACAGTTGTTCACAGTTGTTTGCGTCAGCTTTGTTTCCCATTGCTGAATTTTTCCTTCTCTGGATAATAAAAGTTCACTGTGGAAGTTCTCCGTGGACACCCCTCCACATCACCTGTCAATCAATTCCTCAGCAAATAGGACTGTTAACAGGTAGACCTGTCCCTAAAACAAGCAAATTTGGTGAACCTCCTGCTCTCCCTTAAAGGGATATTCTATTGAAAAATAGAGTTCTGTTTTTTTGCCCTTAAATAATTGGGCAGAGGCTGCTGACAGCCACTTCCCAATTATTTTATTTATTTTTGGTGATTTTACTCACCTTTTCTCCCTCGCCGCGCAGCTCCTTTTCTTCCGCGCAGAGATTCCCGAACCCAGAAGTCCCTGACGCTTTTCTGCGCAACTTGCGTAGCGTGGGAACTGCAAATTGCGCACTAATATGGGATTTGCGTGCTTTGCCTATGCAATTCCGTGGCGCCTGCGCAGAACGATGGATTGGTGCTGCGTGCATGTGCAGATCCGCTCAATCTCCTGCCTCTCTGGGACCACTCACTACAGCGGATGGTCCCAGAGAGGGTGACATTGGCAGGCACTATTGACTGATCTGATTACCGGCAGCCAGGTAATTAATAAAAATCCCGGCTGCTGGGTGGGGTGGAGGTAACTCCTCCATGTCACCCTTTGATTTCATCAGATCGTGGGAGAAGAAGGGAGACTCCACACATCCTTATCTTTTTATAGATGTCAGAATGTGTAGGGTCTCTCCCTTTCATCCCTTCAGGAGGAGTAGAATGTCCCTTTTAAGGTCATCGTGAATGTAGCCAGAGCATCACTGGGGAGATAATCCCTAGTTGCATGAGGCTGTGTTCCCAAGCAGACCCACTATTGTGGAAGTGCCGTGGAGGACAGGAGATGGGTTAATATCCCCACACCCAGTGAGATGGTGGCATTATTCACACTGGACTGGATAAGAGTGTGCTGCATCATCATTAGGTGATGTAATGTGAAGTATTCATCTGTCTGGTCAATGCTTCCTTTTTCAGTAAACTTGAAAACCACAATTAAAACTCTAAGTATCTTAGTGTAAATTCTGCACTTTCCTTGTATGAAACCGTTCTATGAAACTATATGTTTCCAGATACAGAGCCAATGGAATAAGCGCAGAAAAATCTGTCAGCTCCACATTTTATCTGCTCCTGGACTTGATGGCTTTCTTCGATGAATATCATGCTGGACATATCGACGTTGCCTTTAATGTAAGTTTCAAAAAGGCAAAAGATAATGTGTGCTGTCTCAAGCTTCAAAACTAACCGCCTGACAGTCCATGCTTTGTCGATAATGATATGATGTAGCTTTTAGGGGTCTGAGGCGAAGGTGGATAATGTTCTGATGTCTGTGGACAGGTCTGGTATGTCTAACATTCAAGCACATACCTAAAGCCCCGGATTCCTGTCCCAGCACCTCTCTGGTTTCAGCAATCTTCTTTTTCCTTAAACCATTAACAATTTATCATGAACCGTCTGATTTAAATTGAGCTGCCGCCATTCGATACCGTTTTATTGTAATGTTCATCACATTTCTAGGACTGTGATATCAACATTTCCCTCTTGGGCTGAAATTCTTTTGCATCTTGGCTTTATGTATTTATGATGTACTGACAGATTATCGAGCGGCTTAAACTGGTGCCTTTGAGCCAGGACAGTGTGGAAGAGCGAGTGGCTGCCTTCAGGAATTTCAGCGATGAGGTAGGTGGAAAAAATACCTTAAAAAATACTTTTATAGGGACTCTAAACTCATCCATAGAATTTCAAAAATGATTCACTTGTGGCAAGTGAGCACCTTGGTCTTCTTGCACTGTTTCTTTCCATCTGCTGAGTCTTCTCTTGCCCACCAGACATTCAGTACATGTTTTCCAATCCTAACTTGTAAAATTCGTAGAGCTGTCAAAGTTTACCTGACTCCCAAGCCTCAAGTGAACCTGTCCTGCAACATTAAACTGGTAAACAGATTGGATAGATTTAATTTAGAGAGCTAAAGAATAAAATGACAATAATTACGCTGGAGAAGATGTTGATGCCAGCTCGCCATCCTGGGAAATGAATGACAGAGAAGCTTAGGTTGACCTTTCTATACGCTGCCAGCTCATTATTCATCTCTGCGATTGGCAATGTACTGACGCCAATGCATGATGGTATCACAGAGGTGGTGTGCCTGACTCAAGCGTGTGAGCCTTGATTACTGTAACCACCTTCTCTCTGGCCTGAAGAGATCCCAGATTCTGCCTCTGCATTCTATAATGAATGCCGGCGCCATACTCCCACACCTCACCCCTTTGTCAATCTCTACACTGGCTCCCTGTTTCCTTTAGAATCCATTTCAAAATACTGGTGGTCACATACAAAGCTCTCCATAACCGCACCGCTGCCTACATCTCCTCTCTTATTAGCAGGTATATCCCGTCCCGGCCACTTCACTCGGCCAATGCTATCAGTTCCTCGTACCCGCACCCCAACTCCTGCCTCCAGGTCTTCTCCCAAGCGGCCCACTTTCTATGGAACTACCTCCCCCGCAACATCAGACTCTCCCCATCTCTCCAGACCTTCAAGAGGAGCCCATCGGCTCACTCCATGATCCCTCACTGTACATGTCTTGCTCCATCTTTCCAATCAGCCCTCATGCACCCTGCTACTACACATACTCCAGGTACCCTCACCTACTGTGTCACCCCTTTCCTCTTAGATTGTAAGCTCTCGAACAGGGTCCTTCCCTCCTACTGTTCGGCGTGTCTGTATATTCGTTTTTATGTCTCTCCCATTGTACAGCGCTACAGAATCTGTTGGCGCTTTATAAATGCTTGCAACTGTTAGCCGGGCCACTAGTGTTGGTACAGGAGCAGGTAGGGGGTGATGGTGTGCTAGAAAGAACAGGAGAAAGGGTAACGTGAAACTTCTTTTGCATTTTCCGCTCTCCGTGTTTCTGCTTTTCTCTCCACTTCTCAGCAATCCCTTTCTGTCAGAATACCTGTGATTAGATTGTTACAAAGATTTTATTCCTGGGGTTAAGTCTTTTTAATTTACAGATCCGGCAAAACCTGTCTGAAGTTCTCCTGGCAACAATGAACATCTTGTGTACCCAGTATAAAAGGTTAAAGAGCAGCGGTCCCTCCACTCTTGGGCGTCCTCAGAGAGTGCTCGAGGAAAAGGATTCGGTAGTTTTTTTTATATATACTGTGTGTGTGTGTGTATATATATATATATATATATATATATATATATATTTTAGATTTTAACGATGATCCATTCCTGGTTATTTTTTTTCCTTTTTATATTTTCCTGTCTTGTGCAGATCCTACGCAGCCAGGCTCGTGCTCTAATCACATTTGCTGGGATGATTCCATACCGGATGTCTGGAGACACAAATGCCCGCCTTGTACAGATGGAAGTCCTTATGAATTAATTGACAGTTGTTTCACCATTATATCCCCAGCACCTTCCAAATGATGTTTGTGTTGATCTTTTCATTAGTCTTTAAATAAAATGTTATTTGTTTCTTTAGTTTCCATGTGTGTTTTGTTTTTGTTTTTCCCACTTCTCTCCCTTCCGGCTTAGGGAGACACATGATATTCTTGTTTTTAATTATTATTTATAATTCAAGATTTACGATTTTCAAAATATAAGACACAGGTGTCAGATACAGACACATGATATTCTTTTTTTCCCCTCTTTTTATTATGTTATCATTAAAGGTTTAAGATTTTCAAAATCTAAGTGGTGTCAGATACAGTTAAAAAGAGAAGAAAATAGAGACAAACGGATGATATTCTTAAGGCGATAATAGGGCACTGGAAAATTAGTAAGAAAAGGAATTGGTTTCAAAGCTTTGTGTTTCACTAGAAAAGAAGATGGCCTGGTGGCCATTGTCCAATGAAATACCTGCCCTAGAGAAAGACGGAGGACATAGTGGATTATTTCCCTAACATCTTCCCTAATAGAATTACACAAACAGACTTTAACCCCTTAGTGACTGGGAGGTTTTACGCAAATCCGTCCTTTAGTGCCCGCTGCTGTTTTTACGTTTCTGCGCTGTTAGTGTTTAGGTCAAATTTTCCTCGGCTTTACCCGTAACATATACACCTTGGAGAATAAACACTAGACCAACAGGTGGTGCCAGAAATATTCTTCACATCCTTTCTAGTGATGTGATATGCCTCCCGAGATTTCTACATAATGAGATTTGGAACGATAAAACCCGTGGTTTCTTTTATGGGCTGTATATTAGTATTCATATTGCCTGTAAACAGTGAATATTTAGTACCATTTGGGTTTGTACAAGATATCAAGTGAGATATGTAATGTGGAGCATACATCAACATTGAAAAAGATGGTCCCTGGGCTTAGATCATATGGTGGCTTCTCAGTGGTTGTAAATGTGTCCTGGTCTCTGTCCATTGGCTCTAATTTTGTATATGCAAAATTCAGGTTGGGTGGTCCAACCTAATATGTACAAACCCTACCCTCTCTCTGGTCTATGATAAAAAAAAAAGTGACCGAGGAGAAACTGTTCCAGGCAGGTCTACTTAGACAACAATTTCAAGAACCGGGGTATCCACATAGTGTTCTAAAGAGAGCAGAGCACTGGGAGAAGAGTGAGGTGCACTATTAAACGATAAGGAACTGGTGCCACCGAAGACCCGAATTCGCCTTATCGCCAATTTTGACAGATCTAATAAGGAGGTTAAGGAGATAGAACATAGCGCTTCTGACTGTTCTGTTGGATCATTTGCTTGTGCTGGACCTAAAGCCAGACCTATACGCTGCAGTGCTTACTTTATAATAATATAAAGAGTTTATTCTCTATCACCATACGTTTACTGAAAGAACAGTGGTTTGACTATGGTGGAGCAAGTACGTCTCAACTAAAGGAATTCACTATTTAGGGGAGCTGCTGCCTCGGTAGTTCTTAATACTTTTCACAGTTCTTTTCCACTGTTTTGCGGAAGTTATTTATTGTAGATTATTTCACTGTAGTTTCCGCTGGTGTTTCTGTTGGAGTCTACCACATCGTTTTTACCGTTGTTTCTTTCTGGTTCAGTGGAAAGCGCCTATTTAAAATTACCAAGGTGTCTTCAGTGCTGTTACAAAGAATTATAAAACAATGGTAAATGGAGCATAGCGGCTGTTGAAGCTTTCTATATGATGATTCCACTGTTCAGTGTTGTTTGCAGGACATGCACCTCGCACTGCTGAATTCTGCTTATCTTGATGGCCGAAGCTCATCCTAGTTGCAACAAATTTTATTTTTTGCAGAGGTCTATGCTATATTCCAGTTAAGGTCCATGTCCCACCTTGGTCTTCTTTTCCACTTGACTTTTTTGTCCATAGTTTTGATATTTATTTTGATTCTCCACCAAATTGTCCGCTTAGTGAACAGCCATTGGTAGTATGTGCCATGTAGCTACAATCTGCTTCCAAGCAGCTCCATTCCCGATTTATCAATGGAACTGAAGACCTGGTATCCTTCTGTAAAGTCACCACCAGGTGGACGACTTTAGTAACGGCGAGTAATAAAAGTTGACGTGTCGAGTACCTACTAGAATAGAATAGCTTCAAGCATGACAATACTGTTGCTTGGATTGATGATCACCAAGACTTATTGGGAAGAACTATGCTACCGCGGTTTCCTCTAATTTCAGTAAATTAAAACTACTGTGTATAATGGTACCATAGGAATGCAGTAAAATAGTGTAAATTAGACTAGATGATGTCTCCAGTGCTGTAACCTAGACAGCACCGACTTTCATAGTGGCACGTTTCCACACATTCCAGCCATGCCCCCTGGTGGTGAGTGCCTCCGTGCCAGCACTATCCATTCCTCCCTCTCCGCTCCTGGATTCCCCTGTAGCGGTTCTGGCCTGAGATTGCATTCTCTGCTCTGTCATATATATATATACAGTCACTTCATTTGCTCAGGGTCCTAGCATGGGTCATTGCTCCCAGAGGTTCTGTTAGTATATTCTCTGTGATATTTCCCATGTATTGACTCTGGCCTGGTTTATCTGACTATCCTATTGTGTTATCCCTTTGCTCTGTATATTGATATTCTGTGTACCGATTCCTGGTTTGTCTGACTTCCATCTCTGGTTGCTGATCTCTGGCTTATGTATGCCTACTCGCTTTGGTTACTAACTGCGTCTCTGGTTTTGCCCCTGGTGACCTTTCTCTGGTTCTGTGTGTCACCCAGGACTGAGGTACACTTCCCTTAGATTAGACGACCACCCTAAGGACCGTATATAGATTAGGGTTCCCTTTAGAGTGCAGCTGACTGCCGTCTGTTATTGTTTCCCTTAACCCTTGCCTTGCCTGTTGTCCTGTTCTGTTGTCTGGGTATGTTTCCTGTTCTGTGCTTAATGCAAATAACCTGCCTAAAGGGCTATCTAATGAATATAATGGGCCCACCTTGGCTCATGCTGGGTGCCTCCATGACACATAGGTTAAACTACTGGACAATTGGTTAATGAGCCTCATGCATTGAAGCACATATTTTTATACAGGAGAGCTGCTCATCATTTGTGCAGCATTATTTTATATTATTTGTCTTTATTTGGGGATGGTTTATATGTGATCAGTGATACTTCTTGTTTGGAAATCATCCATGGTAGTGATTCTTTCAAGATTGAGGCCTGTGTGTATGTGAGTGAGAATCCCCCTACGGAACACTATTTCTCTGGGAAAATTGATTTTGCTTCTAGTATCTATTAAATATCTTTTTGGCTGAGCCGACCTGCGGTGTTTACCTCTTGCCATCCACTCCTCTGGCTCCTTAAGATGGATACACTTGATTCCCAGCCCCTCACGAAGGGGATGCTGCTGGAGCTGTGGAGGGAATTCCGGGAGTCGTGGCTCCTCACCCGGCAGGAGGCTGGGTGGGGGGGACGGTGCTCCCTGCGGCGGCGCCCGGTGATGAGCATGAGACACAGCCGGTGGAGACATGGCCCTGCAGTGCACTCACTGAATGCAGAGGAGATCCTGATGTTCCAACGAGGATTGGCCTGTCACGGAAAGGGCAGACCCCGGCTGCGTTCCTTGGTGTCCTGGAGTTCTTACCTGATGTGGTGGAGGCTGGCCAGATCACGGCATGTGGCAGTCCGGTGGAGCTCACTGGAGATCCGCTGTCCTTCGGGGTGCTGAGATGGTCTGGCGGCTGCGGGCTGATCTTGGATTCCTGGAGATGCATGGGCCGGTCTGCTGCTGACACCGTCGTGGGCTTGATACCTGGCATTTCAGGCAGATGGGAATTATCCGCCGCCATGATGACCTCTTTTGCTGACCCGGCGCGCCCTCGGATGAGCTTCTCCCGCACCACGCTGGGGCCCAGTCTTTTCCTGAACTTTGGGATACCGGCTGACATTATAGATGTATATGTGGGCCGTTGCCCCCCCTCCTGTGTTACCCTGCACCCCTGTCACTCATTGAGGACATTCTTTTGTTTTTCATGATCCCCTCCCTCACTGGCTGAAATTCAGAGACATTATTTTTGTCCCTTTTGCTGAGTCCTGTGGTGTATAGAGTAATTCTGATGTGTTAGTGGATGCTGGGGGCCTCTTTCAATTTTTTTTTTTTTTTTTTTTTTTTTTTTTTTTTTTCTTTTGGCAGAACAGGGCTTCCACGGGGTGTGCCACTATGGCAGCTACCATGGCTCTGCCTGCCATACTTGGCCCCCGAGAGCCCTGGCCGCGTGACATTTGTCCTCCATGGCCTCCTTGTCCTTTGGACATCTGGAGTGAGCCAGGAGAGTCACGTAGTTGGCCTTTGCCGCACCCCCACTACCTTTTCTTTTCCCCCCTTTTTTTTTTTTTTTTTTTTTTTTTTAAATTTATTTGAATTTATTTGACTTTATTTTATTTTTGGTCTCCAGCTCCCACCTTTCATTGTTTTGCTTTATTGCTGTTTACACCTGTGCTTCCTTCTTGTTGGTCCTGCGTGGCCATTGTTTGTCACTGATTTATTTTCCTGCAGTCATGTCTTTAAAATAAAAATTTTGAAATATAAAAAAATATCTTTTTGGAGGCACGTCACTTTATTACTCTTCGTTTACAGTTACTGTGTTATATAGCGCTGCTAATTATTGCTCCATTGTAGCAGAGTAACTTTTTTACTCATCGTTACTAGTTACTGCTTTTAGGGAAATAATAAAAAGATTCAGAAGCCGAACAGTATTTAAAGAACAGAAACATGTCTGTATTTAAGTATTTTAGGGTCTCGGTTTCCGGGGGTGTCAGCACCTGTGTGTGTAATGTTTAGTTTTTGTGCTGCTGAGGCGTTTGTGCAAATGACTCTCGGATACAGAATTAGGGATAAGAGTGGTGCTGGTTTTATTATAGTACAGCATAGCAAGCTGCTGAATGACTGTTGTTCACAGAGAGGCCAACTGCCAACTGACTCAGACAGTGCAGCGGTCACCAGACAATTTGAACACTGGCATATGACTGGTTAATAAATACATAGAAGGCAAAAAAACCCAGTCTGAAGCGCTCGCCAATATGCAACACACTGGGAAAAAATTCCTTCTTGAATACATATGCAAATAATACACTGATGCTCCATGAACCAGCTCATCCCTGGAATCCTGTGGGAAGAAGAGAATGGAGGGGTTACATGTGAACGTTATATCTGAAAACAACTCAAGGTGCCCCCATAACGCGATCACTGCTCCTTTATTTCCCCCCACAATGGCCGATCTCAGACGAAATGACCCCGGGGTCTGGTCAAACTGAGACTCACAGCAGGTATATTGTGTGTTTAAATGGACGTTACACCCCAAAAGGATGATATGATTCCCAATATTATAATGCCGTGTCTCACCTCCAACAACCACTTTCTGACCCGAAACAAGAGGGAAAATGTGTCCTTTTATCAGATACATTTAGCCATGTTATGCTCAGTGACTTTCCCACGGAATGTGTGTCATGATGTACATTGTAACATTGTTGATGTATTGCTCGGGTTTGGCCATCAGAGGGAGACAAGTGCAATGTAAAGTATACTGGACACAACGGGACTACGTTTTCCATCATGCTTTGCGGCGGGGACAGGAAGTGGGTGGGAGAGAGCGAAGAACATCCGCAGCCTCGTGCAAAGGAGAGCCAGTGTGAGCCGAGCGACGAAAGGTGGAAGACGTACGTGAGACTGCCAGAGATTGAGACCAGGCCGGAGAGCAGGAGCTGCCTTGCGGGTGCTGAGAATCAGAGACAGTGCTGGCGGAGACCTATCCACACATCGCTGAGAGGATGTTCTGGAGGAAGTTTTTGGGCGAACGGAAAAGGCTGCAGAGCTCGTATATCCATATGAACACACCTACCAGCGGAAAGGTGAGAGAATGACCGAATATATGAGGCGCCTAGATAAGATTCTGCACCAGATTCTCCTCAAGAAAGGGGCCGAACTGGCTGAAGTGGATAAGATCCGAATAAAACATCCTGAGGGGCTCTCAACCTCTAGATCCAGTGATGCTGCAGCTGAGAAGCCGAGAAGGTAATCAAGAACTGAAGTACCTGGAACTGATCTGAGCTGTCAGAGAGGAGGAGGCTTTACTGGAAGAAAAATCCTTTAGGCAAGGAGAAAGAGCTTACGCGCAACCTGTGAGGCATAATGACTGTTTGAAGCCTGAAAGCGACTCGTTGGATACCTACGGATCCGACGTGGACGAACAAGAGCATCTGATCGCTTTTAAATCCACAGAGAAGGCTGTCAAAGAATTAAACCTCTCTGCACAAGGCGAGTTGCGAAAAACTGTTAAGGAGGTACAAGAAGCTCAAGCTGAATTGCAACAGGCGCACGCGGAACTGTGCCGAGTATTGTTGAAGGTGACAGAGATGCAGAAGTTCCTTACAGGCATGCAGACAACCGGAGTTGCTGTGGCGTCTAGCCAGGGTCCTTCAACCGAATCACAGCAGACGACTGCGTCTCCGCTTTCTAAGAAGAGATGTTTCGGTTGTGGAGAAATGGGCCATTTCCGCGCACAATGCAAAGGCCGAAAGCCTGAAGGGAATAGAGTTGAGGAGCTTTTGAAAGCCTTAGAAGGACTGTTATCTACCTCACCGGCGGGAAACGCCAGAGGGCACAAGTGAAGGAGCAACCTAGGTGCCCGAAGGTTGAAACCCGCTCCAAAAATCAAGCCAGGGCTAAGCGGGCGAGAGGGCCCAAAGTCCGGCCAACTGCTGAGCCTGCCAGGACTGAAAGGGTCACTCCCTTAGCATCCGGACCTACGTCATGGGGAAGCAATGCACACCCAAAACCTACACGGGCCAAGAAGAAGGCCAGGGTACAACAAACTGGGTCTAAGTGTCCTGGTGTTACCACCAAGCTTCCTGACCAGCTGATAGGTCCTTCTCCTATTGTGCAAATCCAAGTGGAGGGAGTCTACACTAAAGCCCTGTTGGATTCAGGGGCTCAAGTGACATTGATCTACCAAGACTTCTACGAGAAACACTTGAAGCACATTCCTCTACAGAAATTGAAGGACCTGGAAATCTGGGGTATCGGAACGGAGAAACTCCCCTATGATGGGTATCTACAGGTGAAGTTGGAGATCGGATCCGAAGTCATCGGACAGTCCGGAGGTTGTGATGCATTGGCCATTGTGTGTCCTCGGCCTTCAGGGCAAACAGGAGTTCCATGATAGTGGGGACGAATACTGATTTGGTGCGACGTCTCCTGACACCTATCGTATTGGAAGAGGGTTCTACTCAAGGAGTACACCCAATGTTACGTCCAGTCTATCAGAGGATGGTCGAAGAACAGAAGGCACCTGCCGAAGTGGGGCGCCTGTGGAGATTAGAAGGAACAGAGAAGGTTCTGCAAGCAGGAGAAGTAGCGAGCTTCAGTCAAGTTGAACGGATCGCAACCGGGTCCCTATGTGGTACTGGAAACAGATTTTAATCATGGGAGTGAAGCCGGAGTCTAAGTAATTCCTGAAATAATCTCCACTAAAGCTTTGAAAAGAACACGAGGAAGAGTCTCAGTCAGCGTGTGCAATGTGTCTGATTCTCCAGTAGTCCTTAAAGCACGAAAGCCTATCGGGCAAGTAGCGTCTGCTACGCCTCTCTCTCCTACCGATTTAGGAGGGGGAGTGGATAAAGAGATTCCAGATGAAAGATTCTACCCCAAGGACGCTCCCATTTCACCGGAATGGAAGAAACGTCTTCAGTCTCAAGTTCTAAAGTGGAGAGAATTGTTCTCGAAAGATGAGTTCGACGTAGGCCTAGCTAAAAGTACTGAGCACCGCATTCGATTACAAGAAGACAAGCCGTTTCGTGAAAGGTCAAGACAAGTTCCGCTGGGAGACTTGGATGATCTGCGAGAACAGCTGAATGAACTGCAAAGAACCAAGGTGATCCAAGAGTCCAGGAGTCCATACGCATCTCCAATAGTGATGGTCCGGAAGAAGAATGGTTCTGTCCGCCTATGCATAGACTATCGCACGCTGAATCGGAGAACCATCCCAGACCAATATGCTACTCCTCGGATAGAAGATGCCTTACAGTGTTTGTCTGGAGCAAAATGGTTTAGTGTACTAGACCTGCGAAGTGGGTATCACCAGATACCAATGCATCCTGAAGACAAAGAGAAGACGGCGTTCATCTGTCCACTGGGGTTCTTTGAATTCAACAGAATGCCTCAAGGCCTTACGGGGGCTCCAGCCACGTTCCAACGGTTAATGGAGAAGACAGTCGGGGACATGAATCTGATCGAAGTATTAGTGTACCTGGATGACATAATTGTGTTCGGGAAGACTCTGGAAGAGCATGAGCAACGTTTGGAGAAGGTCTTGAAGAGGCTCCATGAAGAGGGATTGAAACTGTCTCTGGAGAAATGTCAATTCTGCCTACCGTCTGTTACGTATTTGGGACGTGTGGTCTCCGCAGAAGGTGTTTCAACAGATCCTCGAAAGTTGGAGGCCGTAGCTTCTTGGCCTAGACCCCGAAACGTCACTGAACTTAGATCTTTCTTGGGGTTCTGTTCCTATTATCGAAGATTTGTAGGAGGATTCGCAAAAATAGCCCAACCACTGAACAAACTCCTACAGAAGGAAAGCACAGAAGAAGGCTGCAAGGTCTCTGACCGAAACCCGTCAGCT
Organism: Leptobrachium leishanense; assembly: GCA_009667805.1. NCBI lineage: Eukaryota > Metazoa > Chordata > Amphibia > Anura > Megophryidae > Leptobrachium > Leptobrachium leishanense. The sequence goes on along the minus strand of CM019072.1, from coordinate 34,545,963 downwards.
CCAGGACCAAGGAAAGCTGGAGAGTCCATACAGGGAGAGTGGACAAGTCCATGTGAAGGTGCTTTCTTGAAGCTGAAAGAGAGTCTAACTCGAGCTCCTGTTTTGGCCTATGCGGACCCTCACAAGCCGTATGAGTTACATGTGGATGCCAGCAGAGAAGGCCTAGGAGGAGTCCTGTATCAGGAGTATGGTGGATTGCTGAGGCCTGTAGCGTACGTGAGCCGGAGCCTTACGCCTTCAGAGAAGAACTACCCTACCCACAAGTTGGAGTTCCTAGCCTTAACGTGGGCAGTGGTAGACAAGTTAAAGGACTATCTGTATGGAGCTGAGTTTGTGATAAAGACGGATAACAATCCTCTTACCTACATCCTTACTACTGCGAAACTGGACGCAACGGGACATCGGTGGTTGGCCGCTCTGTCAGGGTTTCGGTTCAGCCTGAAGTATCGCCCTGGGGTGAATAATCGAGATGCTGATGCTTTGTCGAGAAGACCCTATGCTGTAGAATGGACTCAGTTAACTCCAGACGTGGTCCAAACTTTGCGTCAAGGAGCAGAGCGCCGGGTCAAGGGAGGGATTGAAGCGGAGGCCATAGGAGTCATGGCTGCGGCTGTTCCGGAGTTCTACTGCAACCCTACGCAATTGAGGGATGAAAGTCTACCTACCTTTTCAAAACAGGAGCTGAAAGCTGATCAGGCCAGAGACCCTTTAATTGCGTTAACCATAAAGGCCCTAACTGCGAACCAGCGTGAAATTCTACTGACCAATTCCCCAGACGGAGCCAGATTGGTCTACAAAGAATGGGAACGGTTGAAGATGTTGGATGGGGTGGTCTACCGAAGGGGCCCCTCAACCAATGCTGAAGAGACCCAACAGTTATTCCTTCCCACTAAACATAGGGAGAGTGTGCTGCGATCGCTATTTGATGAGCATGGACATTTGGGCACTGAAAGGATTTTTAAGCTGGTGCGAGACAGGTTCTATTGGCCTTGCATGAGAGCTGAAGTGGAAAGTTATTGCCATTCATGTCTGAGGTGTAGTCAGAGAAAGACCCTACCGACCCGAACCGCTCCAATGAGCCATCTGCAGAGTCAGGGACCCATGGATTTGGTGTGCATTGACTTCCTGTGCTTAGAGCCGGATGCTAGTGGGCAAGGGAATATTTTAGTAGTGACTGATCACTTCACACGTTACGCCCAAGCCTTTTCCACGAAAGACCAACGCGCTCCGACAGTAGCAAAGGTTCTGATGGAGAAGTTCTTTGTTCACTACGGCCTACCAAGGAGAATACACTCTGATCAGGGTAGAGACTTTGAAAGCCGATTCGTTGGGCAATTGTTGGAACTGTTGGGAATCCAAAAGACCCGAACTACACCATATCACCCTCAAGGTGATGCTCAGCCTGAAAGGTTTAATCGCACGCTGCTAAATATGCTGGGGACATTGTCAAACACAGAGAAGCAGAGTTGGAGTCGTCACATAGCTACTCTGGTGCATGCAAATAACAGTACAGAGAGTGACGCCACCGGATACTCACCGTACCGTCTTATGTTCGGAAGAGAAGCTTGACTGCCGGTTGATTTGGCGTTTGGGTTATCTCTAGACCAGACGTCGGTAGCTTCCCATAGAAATTACGTGGATAGACTTCGAAAGAATCTGGCCTCTGCGTTTGAACAGGCCCGCCTGACCTCAGGAAACAGGAAAGGAACTATGACTTGAAAGTTCGGATACAGGATCTACAACCCGGTGATAGGGTTTTGTTGAAGAACTTGGGTGCTGCTGCGAGGCAAAAGTTGGCGGATAGATGGAGTTCTCAAGTCTACATTGTCTGCAAGCAACTGCCGGGTCTGCCGGTGTATCAAATCCGGCCGGATTGGAAAGGCTGGGCCTCTTAAGAACTGGCACCGGAATCATTTGTTACCTTTGAGAGAGGCTGTGAGGATGCCAGTTGGGGACGAACTTTCTCTGCCAAATCTGCCTGCTCCACGTTTGCCTCCCGTTACTCGGTCTCAGCAGACCCGGGCTGTCGAAGAGAGAGAAAGGGACAGTGAGGAAGAGAGTTTTTGTTTGGACTGGATGCGCTCACTGGAGCCTGACGAGGTTATCGCGGTTCCTGAACAGTGGGAAAGTAATTTGAGGCCTGAAGCTCCTGAATTTCAGTTAGAAGTTCCTGAGACTATTGCAATCCCTGTAGTTCCTGAAGTCGAATCTTATGACTACAGTTCTATGCTTTGACTGGAAGGATCATACTCCGAAGAGATGTCTGCTCCAGTGGTAGAAAGAAGAACGGAACCAGCGCCTATAGTACTTCCACCTGAAGATGAACTGACTGAGCCAGAACCAAAACGCTCTGTTCGACCGCCCCAGCGACTCACCTACGACTCACCAGGACATAGCACGGAAGAGGCCGTCACCACAGTGCGAAGGTTGCCCGAAGTGTCAGCTATGTTAGCTGAGGTAGCCCAAAGCATGAGTCAACTTGAGGAAGTGTATATAACCCACTGCATGCTTGCTGCTGAGCCTGTATATGTTACCTAAACTGTGTTGAAATGTAATGCAACTGTTGTACCTCCTTGGAGAGACCCAAGAGTTCTAGGAGGGGTAGAGTGTAGCGCTGGGTTTAATTCCCTGTCGTGGCAGTACCTATTTTTGGCCACCGGAGGGAGACAGCGTGATGAGAGACATTAAACATTGGGACTACATTTCCCGGCATGCTTTGGGAGCGGACACAGGAAGTGGGTGGGACACAGAGAGTTACATCCTGAGCCTCGTGGAGAGAGCTGGCAGAGCGCGCCAGGGAGTGAGAGGAGCAAGACGCAGAGCAGCAGAACGAGACTGACTAGGCCGGAGCGTTGCTGGGGCCTGACAGAGCTAAAGACTGGGTTATTCAGCCTTACCAGAGGAAGACCTAGTGATTCACAGGAATACCCACGCTGATACCAAGTGAGCGAGAGGACCCCGAGTTAGGAGCACCGCAGATCAATCGGACAGGGAGAGCAGGCGGTGAGCTGGACCTCTTGCAGCAGCTACAGAAAGGCAAGACAGCGGATCCGGTAGCCCAGAGAGTCCCAGCCAAGATCGAGCGGAGAGACGTCCCGGGTCGAGCGGAGCACCAAGTATCTGGCGGATGGGTGAGAGGCCTTCCAGGCCGTTTGTGAATAAAGAAAGCACGCTGCTGTTTGTTTCCAAAACCCACAGGGCCCCAACTTGACTAGTCGAAGATACCTCATAAGCAATTCACTGGCCAGTTGAATATTGTACCCGGGTACCATAACACACACACACACTTACATTCTGGGACATAACCTGTGCGGAACTCACTCCCCAAACACGAAAGGGGGTTAAAGATTTATTTTCCTTTTTTTCTTTTCCGCTGCGCGTTTCTCGAATTACGAAGCATTGTATTTCTTTTCCGCTGCGCGTTTCTCGAATTACGAAGCATCGTATTTCTTTTCCGCTGTGCGTTTTCCGCATTACGAAGTACTGTAAATATATATACGAACACCGTGTTATTCATTATATGCCATTTATTCTAGTAAACTATATAATTTATAAAATCCACAACGGTGCTGGAGTATATTTATTCCCTAGTGCGGGGAGACTGACCCGAGGTTCAATTTCAGCGGCTCCTACCGGGAGTGAGCGCTACACCTGCTTTCCATAAGAGGTGGTCCTGGCCGAGGTGCTGATGTGTTTTCAGTTGGTTCGGGGTTTTTTCGCAGGTCGCCCGCTCTGTTCATCATCGTCATCTCGTTTTCTTCTTGGGACATAGTTTTCGGGCTCCTTGATCTTTATGAATTCCCCTCCGCACTCCACACCGTGACGCCGCCGCCAAGCTGCAGTCATAGTCGGTGTTCTGTTAGTTGCGCGCCTGATGATCTTGCCGCAGGGGCCGTTACATTGCCACCAGTGTTTTCTCAGCGCTCGCATTTCAGCGTAGAAGTGGTGCGTCACTGTAATGTTGGCTCCCGAGGCAGCATTAATGCGCTTCATGTAATGAAGAAAGACGGTCCCGTGGGCGCCATCGTCTTTTTTCTTGGTAACATACATGTACGCATGGATCATCTCGTGAAGGAGTATCTCCACCACATCCTTCCTCGGCCGTTGTTTCAGGATTGGCTCACTGAGCCGGATGACGCAGCGTCCAGTTTGATGATAGTAATCACAAATTCCGGCTGCAGTTGTCATCCTCTTGCTCCATTCAGCCTCCACGTTGGATAATCGTCCTTTAAAGAACATGTGGTTGAATTGCCGGAGCAAGCAGCGGATGTCGGGGTTTGGGTCTATGGATTCCCAAATTGGGTCAACCACAGTCAAGCCCAGCTGTTCTGACATCCTGGTGATGCGTAGGATAGCTTGAAACTCACGTAAAACTTCAGAGTACATATTGTCGTCTTCAGTATAGCGCAGGTGAGTGAATTGGAGTGACCGTGCACGTGATATAGACCAGCATTCCGCTGTGATGTCATACTGAACATTCTAACAGCACACACTGCTGGGCTTTTTTTTTTGTATTGCTTTATTAGTTAATTTTTGTATTGAAACACATTAAGTAATTTCTTTTTTATTATTAGTAAGCGTATTAACCTGCATACTCCTCAGTTAAATGCCTCATCGGTCTCATAGTGCAGCTTTAACCCCTTGGTGACCAGGCGGTTTTTACGAAAACCCGTCCTTTAGTGCCAGCTGCTGTTTTTACGTTTCTGCGCTGTTTGAATTTAGGTCAAATTTTCCTCTTACTCATTTATGCAACCCACACATATTATATACCGTTTTTCCTGCCAATGAATGGAATTTCTAAAGATACCATTATTTCCATCATATCTTATAATTTACTATAAATTGCCACCAGTGTTTTTGAAGTGGAATCAGGCTGAAAGATGGTTGCTACTATGAGCCAGGCAGCCATCTTGTTCAGAATATTGGTTCACCAGTAAATAGAATAGATTTTATTAGATGTGAAAAACGAAGCTTACATAGAATCTTAGGAATGTGTGGTAGATTAGGGAACTAGCAATAAAACGAGGCAGAATCCGGCCAGTTCTTGGCACGGAGAGACAGGAAGATGAATGAATGGGGCAAGATCATTGAAACTTGCAGAGAAACAAAGAGATCGTAGAAAACAGACCAGGCCCCAAGCTATCTCAAATAAACACAGCCGGTAGGGAGGAGGGCGCAGCTCAGAAAAAGCACAACAGCAAATCACAGACTGTCAAACTAACATGAAGTGTATCAATTTATTGCTAAAATGTGGAATTTCTTTGTACTAACGATGGGAGGTATTAACCCACGTGGGGTGGAATAAAGTGTCATCGGGAGGTGGGCTAATTGGGATGTACCTAATTACGTATTTTTGGGTATAAGACCCCTTGTAAGGGGGGAGACGGGGCTCACTCTTAGCGATTCAATCCTGTGTGAGCACTTGTGTGACGACTGTCACGGTTCCCGGATCCCACCACGCAGTACTTAACCCCCAACACTCCACAAAACCAAGAAGCTACCAACAGTGTAGCTGTGAATGATCCCTATCTGTCTGGTCCTTAGAATTGGCCAGGTAAACTAGCTAGACAGAAAAGGGTTAACCATACGGAGAGGAGTCAGCCGAGCCAGAATCAGGAATACAGAGTTCAGAATGGTCAAATGGAATAGCCGGGTCGGTATCAGAGCAGTAGCGTAGTACAAGCAAATAGTCTAGGGCAACAGAAGGCAGAATGGTCAGAACACAAGCAGAGGTCAGTAACAGGTTAAATCAATTTAGCAGTCAGGTACAAGGAGCTCAGGATGGATAACCACGATCTGGCAACTTCTGAAACTAACTGAGGGTTTTTAAAGACCTTCACCAGGCATGCCCCCCACTCAAGCCACACCTCATGCAATCACCTCCCTGCCTGTCTCCATTTAAACTGGGCAGTGGTCAGCGAGCAGCATCAGACTTGCTGTCCTCAAGCACACAGGTAGGGCTGGAAGCCCCCAACGTTACAGTACCCCCCTCTCCACGAGCAGACGCCGGATGCTCAAAAGAGGACAAGAAAAATGACAAGAAAAAGTCAATGGGTCTTGTAGATACGTAGAGCCCTCTCATACACCTCTCGGTCCTCAAGGCATATAATAGCACCGTTAGAGGCTCGGAAACATCCAGCAGGGACAGGACTCGACTCTCGGGCTTGCGGGCCTGAGGTACAGACCTCTTGGGAGCCAAAGCTGGGTCCAGGTTGGAAGGCACTGGCACCAGTCCTTTTGCATCTCCTACCCCTGGTACAGGACGCGGAATGGACAGCAACAGTGTCCTCTCTGCACTGCTGCAACACGAACACGGCACCAGTGGTACGGATCTGTGGGTCAGGGACCTTGGCACGGCTCTGCGGCGACTGGACTGGAACCACTGGGCTCGAAGACACCGGGACAGCTGGGCTCGAAGACGCCGAGACAGCTGGGCTCGGTGGGGCAGCGCCCTTGGTGTGGACCGGTTGGGTAGCACCCTTGGCAAGGACAGGAGGGGCAGCGCCTTTAGCACGACTCTGTGGTGACTTGGACATGGCAGCAACAGCACGGCTCTGCGGTGACTCGGACATGGCGGCAGCAGCCAGCTCGGGTGAGCGTGGCTTGGCAACAGCCAGCTCGGGTGAGCGTGGCTTGGCAACAGCCAGCTCGGGTGAGCGTGGCTTGGCAACAGCCAGCTCGGGTGAGCGTGGCTTGGCAGCTACCGGCTCGGGTGAGCGTGGCTTGGCAGCTACCGGCTCGGGTGAGCGTGACTTGGCAGCTACCGGCTCGGCAACAATCTTGATCTCACAGTGCTTTGCATCCACCTTGGCTTGGCACTGTCTCTTGAACTGCTGTGCAGTGGACTGGCTCTTAAACTGGTTAACGGTGGACCAGATCTCGCACTGTGAGGCAGTGGACTTGATTTGTTCGTGCTGCAGGACAGCACTCTTGACTGGAACTGCTAGCTTAGGCACAGTAGACATGGACAGGACTTGAAGCTGACAAACAGCAGACTCAGATTCTTTGTGCTGCTGAGCAGCCACCTTAGATTGTTCATGCTGCAGGGCAGCACTCTTGACTTCCCACTGCTGGGCATTACACCTGGTCTCTCCCTGTTGGGCAGTGGATTTTGGACATCCTGCGACGTGCAGGGCAGTGGACTCTGGGCCTGGTAAGGCTGGAACATGGAGGGTAACTTCTGGGGGCGCGATTGACAGTCCATTCTTTTATGCAGGAAAGAACCGCAATAAAAGCATAAGCCCTGAGTCTTCCTCCATACCCTTTCCTCCAGGGTCAGGGGTCCTCTGGAACCTTTAACTGGAACTGGAACAGGCTCCTTTGGGAAGACGTCCCTAGGAGGTTGCAGCAACCTTGCATACAGGATATCCAGGTGCTGAGTAATGAGCTTGTTAGCCCCTCTCAGGATCTCCAGCACCTCTAGAATTACTGCTTGCTCACTATGTACTGGCTGCCTCATTATGTGTACCTGGGATGTCTGAACGACAGGGGGCACAGGTATAGCAGGCGGGGGTGCAACCCCAACTGGTTCCAGGTGTGCAGTATGATTCAGGATAGTTTGTAAGGCAATGGCAAACTGATCCATCCTATGATCCTGCTCATCCTGTCTGGATACAAAGGTAGCCAAGTGCTGTGTTAAATCTGCGGGATCCATATTGTCCAGATCGTAATGTCACGGTTCCCGGATCCCACCACGCAGTACTTAACCCCCAACACTCCACAAAACCCAGAAGCTACCAACAGTGTAGCTGTGAATGATCCCTATCTGTCTGGTCCTTAGAATTGGCCAGGTAAACTAGCTAGACAGAAAAGGTTAACAATACGGAGAGGAGTCAGCCGAGCCAGAATCAGGAATACAGAGTTCAGAATGGTCAAATGGAATAGCCGGGTCGGTATCAGAGCAGTAGCGTAGTACAAGCAAATAGTCTAGGGCAACAGAAGGCAGAATGGTCAGAACACAAGCAGAGGTCAGTAACAGGTTAAATCAATTTAGCAGTCAGGTACAAGGAGCTCAGGATGGATAACCACGATCTGGCAACTTCTGAAACTAACTGAGGGTTTTTAAAGACCTTCACCAGGCCATGCCCCCCACTCAAGCCACACCTCATGCAATCACCTCCCTGCCTGTCTCCATTTAAACTGGGCAGTGGTCAGCGAGCAGCATCAGACTTGCTGTCCTCAAGCACACAGGTAGGGCTGGAAGCCCCCAACGTTACAACGACACAATAAAGTTTGCCTTTCCTGAAGAGACTCGTGTTCAGACAATCCTTGCTTGTGTCCGGTCCGCGCCCGTGTTGAAAGTGAACCTGATTGACTCCGGTAACATTTTTGGGGGCTCGATAGCGGGATTGGTCGCCCTTTCCGGCATAAGCAACGGCTGCTGTACACACTGTAGCGGTTGACTGCAGGTGCAAGTATCCCGTCGGTTGGGTGTCCGTTGAAGGTGAGCTGACATCTGCAGGCGCCAAGCAGGATTTCCTGTTCAGTGGACCTCGTCTCGTCCCAAACGGACTCCCGGCCCCCGGGAACCTGGGACACCATCGAGTCTGAGGAAACTGCGAGCAGCGCCGGCGATAGGTAATGTGTCTTCCATGTTTGTATGTCTGAAGGAGATCGGTATCTAAGGAAACGTCCGACTGAGATAGACGGATAAGGAGACCCGATGGCCACCGGTCTCGTTGGCATACCTAGCCTGCCGTTGGTAGCACGGACAGTGCAAAGGAGCCAGAGTGGCTAACGCGTGTCTGGATTCGGGGGAATTGGATGCCAACCAAAGGGTAGTTCTGTAAGAGAGGGAGAGAGTAGCCATGTGGAGTTGCATAGTCATAGATAGTGTTTGTAAACAAAGCTTCGCCATGTGGGTAAAAGGAAAGGAGGAGGGAATTCTGTGACTGGACTTAGAGCCTGAGTCAGTGCTAGTGTGTACGTCGTGTAGTGAAGAGGGCTCATATTGAAGCCAGAGGTAGCTGCAGAGATAGTGGTGCCGGGTGGGTAGATTATCCATAAGGCAAATTGGAATTGCAGACGGGAGTATAGATATAGAACGGGGTGCACATAGTCACACGCAGTTAAGAGTTAGAGTTCAAATTACAGGATATAAGGAGCCACAGAGGAGGGACTGAGTACCCTCGGCTAGTAGAAAGAGTTGAAGTGTTTATGTTTTGTTATGTGCTGAAAGTATCTTATACAGTATGTGCTGTGAATGAATTGACTCGAGTGCTGTGAGTGAACGCACGCCTACTCGCCCTGCGAGGAAGCAAAGACGAGAGTTGACTCCCGAGCGTACGTTTCCGGCTCAGGCGACTGCAGTCGGCTACTGACGGAGGAAGCGCCCCAGACACGAACGAATTGTTGGCTGAAGTATCAGACTTTTGATTCTAACTGTTATTGTTAAAATAATATATCTGTATTGTAAAAGAGTACTGTTCTCAAGAGTAACAATGGGTAACGGGTCATCCAAGCCCAAAAAGGTGAAAGAGGGTGAGACGCCCCTGGAATATATGGTGCGGAATTTTGGGGTGTTATATACAACACATGACTATGGTGTAGAATTGACAAAGGAAAAGCTGAGATTAATGTGTACAGTTGTATGGCCAATGTTAGTCCCAGAATGGCCAGAGCAGGGGTCGATGGACCCGGAGCTAGTACAGAAAGTGCATTCTCAAGTCACCGAGCAATACGGACATCCTGAACAGTACCCGTATATAGATATATGGAGATATTGTATAAAAGATAAGAGCCATTTTATAATGGTAGCGGGGAAAAATAAGAAGCAAGTACCCCAAATTGTGAGGAGAGAGAGAGAGCGGTGTTGGTGGAACAGCCGGAAGAGAGTGATGTTTTGCCCCCACCTTATCCATCGTGTTATGGGGCAGCCAGAGAAGCTTTGAGTGCCGCGGTTGCGCGGGCGGAGAGGGGGGAGCGGGCAGCTGCTGTGCCTCGGTCAGCTCCCTCAGCTCCGTCTCGTGGGATTGCGGAGGAGGAGCAGGGTGCAGCGGGTGGAGGGGACAGAGAGGCTCCACCAGAGAAGATTGAGATGCCCGATGGGAGCATATATAAATTAGTATCCCATGGGGATGGTGATAGTGAAAAGGAAGATGAGAAACAGGGAGTTACCACACGCGCAGCGAATAATATATATAAACCCCGGGATCTATACCAACACAATCCCTACCAGAGCGCTATGCAGATGCCCTTGCGGGAGATGCCAGGCCCTCCACTGGCGGATGGGAATCCGGGGCCAATGCAATACACATACGTCCCATTCACGACAACAGGTCTTTTTAACTGGAAAACACACACACCACTGTATTCCACAAATCCCGCAGCAGTGGCCAGTATGATAGAGTCAGTTATGCTCACACATAACCCCACATGGGCAGATTGTCAGCAATTAATGTTGACAATGTTTACCACAGAAGAGAGAGCCCGAATAAATAGTAGCGCAAAAGATTTTACTCGCCCAGGCTGTAGCAGATGCTAAGCCCCAGCCAGAAGCGTGGGCAGAGGAACATTACCCCAAAACAGATCCTAAATGGCCGTACAACACACTTGAAGGAATTGCCCATCTGCAGACATACAGAACAGCGGTAATAATGGGTGTTAAAGCGGGAGGGAAGAAGCCCACAAATATGGGAAAAATAGCAGATGTGATACAAGAAGTTAAGGAATCCCCAAGTGCGTTTCTAGAGAGATTACTGGATGCGTACAATAGGGATGTGCGTTTCGGGTTTCGGAATTTCGGAATTTTCACGAAATTTCCCGATTCGTGTTTTCGGATGCGGCCGAATTTCCGAAAAATTTTAGATCCGAAAATTTCAGATCCGAAATGTTTTCCGAGCGGAAAGAAATATTTTCGGATTTTTCGAATGGACTTGAAATGTGTCAAACGAGGAGAACAGATGTTCCGAAAAACGAAAATTTTCCGAAAAACGAAAATTTTGCAAAAACGAAAATTTTCTAAAAAACGGGCAAAATGACACGAAAAATACGAAAAATGGTCGATATTCCGAAAAATGTGCAATTCCGAAAAACGAAAATTTCCGAAATTACGAAAAGTCGATACAAAAACCGAGCACAGTGACACGAAAATACGAAAATGGTCGATATTCCGAAAAAAAAAATGTACCCGAAAAACGGGCCGAATCGAAACCGAAATCGGTCGAAACGAGCCGAATCGAAAAGTTTAAAAATCCGAAAAATCGAACCGAATCGAACCGAAAAAAAAATCGGTGCACAAGCCTAGCGTACAGGATGTATAGTCCTATTGATCCTGAGGCAACAGAGAATCAGAGGTTAATTAACTCTTCGTTTGTGGGACAGTCACAGAGGGATATACGGAACAAAATACAGAGAATAGATGGGTTTTTGGGAAAAGGTATTAGTGAATTAGTTGAGATTGCTAATAAGGTGTATCATAACCGGGATCTAGAGGAGATAAAGAAACAGAAGGGACATACCGGGGTGGTCGGATATATGGGGAAATGGTGGAGGACGAGGTGGCCCAGATAGAGGGAGGGCAAGGGGTAGGGGGCTAGAGGAAGCGGTAGGGGAGCCCTAGGGAACCCCTAGGACCCAACCAGTGCGCCTGGTGCCGGGGTGAAGGTCACTGGAAAATGATTGCCCTGCATTTTTGGCTAAATTTGGGGGGCAAGGGGAGTGTGGGGAGGCGGGAGGTCAAGTCTCTAACGGCCAGGTAACGAACGGCAGGTATGAGAGAAATGACAATGCCGGAGCAGGGTTTGTGGGACTGGCGGGAACATCATTTGAAGGGCAGGATGCATATTGACAAGGACCTGGGCCCATCCCGCTCGGTAACCACGAGCCCACGGTCACTATGAGAGTGGGAAACAAAGATGAGATTTTTATGGTTGATACCGGTGCCGAATATTCTGTTGTAACAAAGCAAATTGCACCCCCAATGGGAAATGAGGTTGATATTATGGGAGCAATGGGAGTGTCTGCTAAATATCCTTTTCTTGCTTCTAGAAAATGTAGTGTGGGTGGGCATAATGTTGAACATGAATTTTTGTATATGCCCGAATGTCCCATCCAGCTCCTAGGGCGGGATATCCTTTGCAAATTGCAAGCCCAAATTACGTTCCTTCCCGGGGGTCATGCTCAATTAGACCTGCCTGAGAATGGCAGCTCTGCTCGGCAGCATAACCCAGCCAGCCAGCACCCCCAGTCTGTGAAAATCGCAGTTACTATGCCAAGGGAGGAAGAATGGCGCACGGCACCTACTCCGCCTGCCGCGCCGGACCCGTATGCACTACTCCTTGAAATTCCTGGGGTATGGGCGGAGGAAAACCCGCCCGGACTTGCTATAAACATACCCCCGGTATATGTGGAATTAAAGCCCGGTGCAACACCGGTGGCCCTAAGACAATATCATACCCCACAGAAAGCCAAGCAGAATATACAGATACATTTACAGAGACTTAAAGATCACGGCATATTGAAATTCTGCGTGTCACCATGGAACACACCCCTACTGCCAGTACTGAAAGAGGGCACACAAGAGTACCGCCCCGTCCAAGATTTACGGGCTGTCAACGAGGCCACAGTAACTCTACACCCTGTGGTTCCTAATCCATATAATTTGCTGGCATTAATTCCCGGAGATACAAAATATTACACAGTGCTTGATTTAAAAGACGCTTTCTTTTGCATCCGTCTGGCTCCAGCAAGCCAGCCCATTTTTGCATTTCAGTGGGAAGAGTCCACCACGGGGGCACGCCGTCAAATGACGTGGACACGCCTCCCTCAAGGTTTCAAAAATTCGCCCACGATTTTCGGTTGCGCGCTCAGCCAAGATCTCCTCGCCTTCAACGCTCAGCCAGACAAAGTTGTGTTACTCCAATATGTGGATGATTTATTACTGGCTTCCCCCACAGAAAAGACTGTTTATCAGCCACAAAAGCCCTGCTGTATCTGCTGTGCCAAGCAGGTTACAGAGTTTCTAGAAAGAAAGCACAAATATGCAAAGTGTAAAATACCTGGGATTCCAGTTAACAGGTACCAAACGTGCATTGGGGGCAGAAAGAAAAGAAGCAGTGTGCCGCATACCCCAACCAAAGACCAGAAGACAAGTCCGTGAGTTCCTGGGAGCTGCAGGCTTCTGCCGCCTGTGGATCCCCAACTTCGCAGATATTGCCAAGCCCCTTCATCAAGCCACAAAGGGGGGAGAACAAGACCCCTTTCAATGGAAAGAAGAGCAAGAAAGCTTTCCTGAAATTAAAAACCCTGCTAATGGAGGCTCCTGCACTGGGCCTGCCAGATCATAGCAAGCCCTTCCAGCTGTTCGTGCATGAACATAATCAAACAGCAACAGGAGTATTGGTCCAGAGTTTCGGCTCTTGGCTGAGGCCTGTGGCCTATCTCTCCAAGCAACTTGACCCTGTGGCTTGCGGCCTACCCCCATGTCTGAAAGCAGTGGCAGCCACCGCAATGCTGATAGCAGAAGCAGACAAGCTGACCCTTGGACAAGTTCTTCATGTCAAGGTGCCCCACGCTGTCAAGGCCCTGCTGGATGTGAAAGGAGGCTACTGGTTCAGTAACAGCCGGATGACGAAGTACCAAGCCATGATGTGTGAAAACCCACGGGTTCATTTGGACCTCATCGCTACCTTGAACCCTGCTACTTTACTGCCTGACTGTGAAGAGGATCCAGATCATGAATGCCTCCAAGTCATGGAAGAAGTGTTCAGTAGCAGGCCAGATTTGAAAGACGTACCCCTAGACAAATACGATCTACAGCTATTCACCGATGGTAGCAGCTATATGGATGATGGGAAGAAAGTCTCCGGCTATGCAGTAGTCTCAGCAGAAGAAATTATCGAAGCAAAGCCACTGCCAGGCCACACATCTGCACAATTGGCTGAAATAACGGCCCTAACCAGAGCTCTAGAAATCTCAGAAGGCAAGAGAGTAAATATCTACACTGATTCCAAATATGCCTTCATGACAGTCCATGCACATGGTGCACTCTACAAAGAAAGAGGCCTACTCACGTCCTCAGGACAACAAATCAAGTATGCAGCTGAAATCGCGGCCCTCCTGGAAGCTGTATGGAAACCAAGTGCTGTCAGCATCATGCACTGTCGTGGCCACCAAAAAGGCCATGATGAAATTCCAAAAGGCAACAGACGCGCAGACCAGGCCGCAAAAGCAGCTGCAAAACCACCACCAACAACTGAGCAAGTCAAGGTCCTACTCTGCAAGCAAGAACCTCAACCTCCCATGCCAAATTACGAGTTCTATATGAATTGGAGAAAATTTGAACCCAATGGTGAATTTATTGAAATAATATTGCACAAATGGCAAGATGATTATGAACTGTTAGAACTCAATCATGATTATATTCAATGGCTTTTCCCAACTCAGACACAAGGCCGAAATTTCTACTCCACTCCTCTGAATCCGCAAGAGACACGCCTGATGATTAACACCTCAGAAGTTCAGCAAAGACTACGCAGAGCTTACAAAATGATGCTGAAATTTTTGGCGTAAAAATAATGGGGGAGTGTGAAGAAGACAAAGAAATAACTGAGTTGAACGAGCAGAAAATTTTGCCTCACGTTTTGAAATTTGACAAATAATCCTCACAATAATCTACGAATCACACGAATACTGCACAGTCTGGGAGAATTGGGAGCAGAAGAATACCAAGCCCCGTTGGTGAGGTTCTTCCTCAAGGAGATCCTTATCAAGAACAGACTGCCAAGAATGAAGAAAAGTGCAATGAACTTTTTCATACCAGCAGTAAGAGATTCACAGGACAGACAAGATTTACTGTTCTTCGCATGGCGATACTATTTCCAAAAGAAGAATTCGTCTGGGGAAGTCATGAAGAATTGGCACAATACAAGGCAAAACCAGTGGTGGCTGCACTCCTACCGGCGCCACTGAGTGAATGGACACCTGTGTACTCGGAGAAAGAAAAGAAGTGGCTGACAGAAGAACCAGGAGAATATGGAGAAGATGGATGGTTCCAGTTGAGAAACGGACAAATAGTCCTACCAGCAACTTTGGCTCCTGAAATCGTAAGAGCACTACACGCAAGTACCCATGGAGGAAGAGAAATGATGGAGCAGCAGTTGGAGCCACATTTCTATGTACCAGGATTGTCAGTAATCTGCAAAGTAATAGCCCAGCAGTGCGTAACATGTGCCAAAAACAACCAAGAACAGGCCCATCTCAACCTCCAGGGAAACAGCCAATCGGGCTATCCCCAATGGCATCATTACAAATAGACTTCACAGTGCTGCCACCCTGCAAAGGATACAAATATTTACTGGTGATGGTGTGCACTTTGACAGGATGGGTGGAAGCTTTCCCAACAAGAACTGAAAAGACCACAGAGGTGGTAAAGAGTCTGATGAAAGAAATAATACCACGTTATGGACTTCCTCTCGAAATAGGGTCGGACAATGGCCCTGCATTTATACAGAACTGTCTACAGCAACTTGCCCGGCTACTGGGTATTACCTGGAAGCTACATACTGCCTACAGGCCCCAAAGTTCGGGAAAAGTCGAGAGAATGAACCGCACCCTAAAGACTTTGATGTCCAAACTGTGCCAAGAGACGTCACTGGGCTGGTTGGACTTGCTGCCGATAGTCCTCTTGCACATTAGGTGCAGACCAACCCCCCAATTGAAGCTAAGTCCGTACGAACTTATGTTTGGACGGCCAACCCCTCTGATTAATGGACTAAGGGGGGACCTTCGGGCATTGGGAGAAACTAAACTAAACGATCAGGTTGTGTTGTTGGGGAAATCAATGCAGAAATTGAATACTTGGGTGGGGGATAATATACCTCACTTTCTATATCCTTCACTGCATAAGTATTGTCCGGGTGACACAGTATGGGTAAAAGAGTGGAAAAATGATCCACTGGGTCCAAAATGGAGAGGTCCTTACATTGTTCTGTTATCAACCCCTACAGCAGTAAAGGTTGCCGAAGTGGTTCCGTGGATACATCACTCCAGAGTGAAAGCAGCTGCAGCCAGTCCTGAACCAGCATGGAAGGTCGTTACCAACGAGACCAACCCGCTGAGGCTGAAGCTGACAAAGACCACAGTAGCACGAGCACCTAAATGATCCTAACCCAGATAATTCAGAGGATCAACAAGTGGGTGTTTTGATGGGCACAGGTCCTGACCACCCGCCAACGGGGGATACCCACAGGGTGCTTTTTAGGGGCCCGGCCCCCACCCTTGATCATCCAGAAATGTTCTTTACTTTTGAAATTCCGGTGGGGAGGGATTGGGTTTATGTGACTGTGAAAAGAATTGCCCAAGGAATTCTGACATTCGGGGCATTTGTGGTGCTGATTTTGTATCTTGCTAATTTGATTTATGGACTCTCGCGTGGAGCATGCCCCAATTGTACAGGTATCGCTGGGAAAGTGGATATTTCCCATATCTGGAATGGTACACACCCAGTGATGGAGAACCGTACCATGTGGAGACAAAAACGAGAAGTGACATCTGAGATTTTGCCAAGAGGACATTTACTTGTGCAATTTAAATATGACTATGCCAAAAAGTCTGGACAAAAGACATGTTGGGTGTGCAGCAGAATGCACCCAGAGACAATCCATATCCCATTTGCTTCCGTTCCAATGAATCTGAGTGTGTTTGCATCAGGGATATCACAATACACCCTTTTAGGCCACCCATGCAACGACCAGAAGGATATGAGTCCGGATATCCTATAATAGGGTACATATATCCCCCAGAGTGGTGTTTCCAAATAGGACCAGATAAGGACACACATAAGAAGGAAGGGTGTTATTCAAGTAAATTTAACTGGACATCATACATATACACAATTGACACAAAGGAACAGTCAAATTTTCTATACATACAGTGCAGAAAACTCACAAGTGAACAAGAAGGAGTGATTACGAGAGAGTCTGATGGAAAGCAGAGTGTACTAGAAACGACGAGACGGATGAGGCGAATGATGGTAGAGTTAGCAAAGGAACATTACATCTATCACCATTCATGCTAGAGGAGGGATACCAGGTGTGTTGTGGGAGAGTGTGTTACACATGGGTTCCACCAACAATAACGGGAATGTGTTACTTGCCAAGTTGGTCCCAATCCAGAGACTAAGGGGAGAGGACACAAACACAGAACTTCACCCTAGGTACCCACTGGTGTTTGAAAGAACGAAAAGAGAGATGTTTGCAAAGATAGATCGAATATGGTCATGGTTGCCAGCATGGACTGGATGGGGACGAGAGATGATGAAAAGATTGAATAGCTATGTCAACTTGATGGATGAAATTCTGAATAGAACCAGTATGGATATCCAGTTGCTGAATCTAGAAGTGCGTGAGCTACGAAAGGTACAGATGATACATGACATGGCGATTGAGCAAATCAGTGCAGCTCTGAATGGATTGTGTGAAATGACTATGCATTATGAATGTTGTACTTTTATTAAAAACACCACACACGAAGTCCCGGACTATTACCAGGTAATTCAAGATCACCAGAAAAGGTAGCACAGTTGCAAGGTGCAGCAAGGAGAATTGCCGCCGAAGGCTGGAATCCACTCCGTGGGTTTGGAGCAATCGGAGAATGGTTTGGATCCATCTTGAGATTTATTTCACAGATTGGATCCATGATACTCATGATAGTGGTGATCTTGGTTGTAGGGATACTGACATACCGCATAGGGCTATGCCTATGGCCACTATGCAAGACAGCACTGACACCCACACGAACACAAAAGATACCACTGATAATTCCACAGGGTATGTTCCCGACGAAGTAGGGTCCCCTAAGGTATGAAGGATTTCAGAATAGTGGAGTGTAGTGGCTACAAGCATCAGGAAAAGAACCTGAGGCTTGAGCCAAGGGGGGAATGAAGTGGAATCAGGCTGAAAGATGGTTTCTACTATGAGCCAGGCAGCCATCTTGTTCAGAATATTGGTTCACCAGTAAATAGAATAGATTTTATTAGATGTGAAAAACGAAGCTTACATAGAATCTTAGGAATGTGTGGTAGATTAGGGAACTAGCAATAAAACGAGGCAGAATCCGGCCAGTTCTTGGCACGGAGAGACAGGAAGGTGAATGAATGGGGCAAGGTCATTGAGACTTGCAGAGAAACAAAGAGATCGTAGAAAACAGACCAGGCCCCAGCTATCTCAAATAAACACAGCCGGTAGGAGGAGGGCGCAGCTCAGAAAAAGCAAAACAGCAAATCACAGACTGTCAAACTAACATGAAGTGTATCAATTTATTGCTAAAATGTGGAATTTCTTTGTACTAACGATGGGAGGTATTAACCCACGTGGGTGGAATAAAGTGTCATCGGGAGGTGGCTAATTGGGATGTACCTAATTACGTATTTTGTGGGTATAAGACCCTTGTAAGGGGGGAGACGGGCTCACTCTTTGCGATTCAATCCTGTGTGAGCACTTGTGTGACGACACAATAAAGTTGCCTTTCCTGAAGAGACTCGTGTTCAGACAATCCTTGCTTGTGTCCGGTCCGGCGCCGTGTGAAAGTGAACCTGATTGACTCCGGTAACATTTTCTCAGCGCTCGCATTTCAGCGTAGAAGTGGTGCGTCACTGTAATGTTGGCTCCCGAGCAGCATTAATGCGCCTCATGTAATGAAGAAAGACAGTCCCGTGGGCGCCATCGTCTTTTTTCTTGGTAACATACATGTACACATGGATCATCTCGTGAAGGAGTATCTCCACCACATCCTTCCTCGGCCGTTGTTTCAGGATTGGCTCACTGAGCCGGATGACGCAGCGTCCAGTTTGATGATAGTAATCACAAATTCTGGCTGCAGTTGTCATCCTCTTGCTCCATTTGTAGGCGGATAAAAATAGATTCACTTTCAAGACGGCGCCGGACCGGACACAAGCAAGGAATGTCTGAACACGAGTCTCTTCAGGAAAGGCAAACTTTATTGTGTCGTCACACAAGTGCTCACACAGGATTGAATCGCAAAAGAGTGAGCCCCTTCTCCCCCCGTGCAAGGGATCTTATACCCAAAAATACGTAATTAGGTACATCCCAATTAGCCCACCTCCCGATGACACTTTATTCCACCCCACGTGGGTTAATACCTCCCATCGTTAGTACAAAGAAATTCCACATTCTAGCTATAAATTGATACACTTCATATTAGCTTGACAGTCCGTGATTTGTTGTGCTGTCTTTCTCAGGGCAGTGCCGTCCTCCCTATAGGCTGTGTTTATTTGAGATAGCTTGGGGCCTGGTCTGTTTTCTATGATCTCTTTGTTTCTCTACACGTCTCAGTGACCTTGCCCCATTCATTCATCTTCCTGTCTCTCCGCGCCAAGAACCGCCGGATTCTGCCTGGTTTTATTGCTAGTTCCCTAATCTACCACACATTCTTTGAATTCTATGTAAGCTTCATTTCTCACATCTAAATAAAATCTATTCTATTTACTGGTGAACCAATATTCTGAACAAGATGGCTGCCTAACTCATAGCAGCAACCATCTTTCAGCCTGATTCCACTTCATTCCCCCTTGGCTCAAGTGTCAGGATCTTTTCCTGGCACTTGTAGC